>QTSX02007113.1:134279-745409 GCA_014839935.2 Entomophthora muscae
TTTCACATGATGTCTATGATTTGTTTGAAATACAGGAAATCTCAAATTGTACATTAGAATCCTGCATTCCTTATTCATGTATCCTGCATTTGTTTGTTGGGTTTTGTCTTTTGTTAGTTGAGTTATCTGCTCAAGAGATTCAAAATTTGCCAATTTAAATAAACCAAAAAAAGTCAAATTAAATGGTTAATTTTATTAAATATTAATTTTTCACTCAGCTGAGTTGCCCGCAAAAGTGATTCAAAATTTGGACCAAGGATTTGACAATCCCGCATTTTTACGTTCAGGTTCTGAATTTACAGTATGCAGAGGTTGTAGCTTGCCTTAAGGAGGTTAAAATAAAACCTATTATTAACTCTGCCAATGATCACCAGCAACTGCCAGCCTTCCATCCAGAATGGGTAGTACAATTAAACTACTCAGGTGACATAGTGAACAGTGGCGGCGGAATGAAGCATTGTCACTTCTATTCACCAGAGCAGGCACAACCTGGATCTGCCGCCCTCAAGACTCTAAGTCAAGATCCATACCCCACCAATGCCTTGTCTTCAAACCTGTACCCTGCAAAAATCAAAGAAGCAAAATCCCATGGTATAAAAACCCCGGCGGTATGGTGAAGACCACATTGTCATTTTTAATAATAAAGTTTTATGAACCTTTGGTTTGAAAAAATCTTACCTTACCTATTCTTATTGATCTTTCATCTTAACTCTGTTCAAGTAGACCATCAGGCAACCCCCCCTCTGGAGACCAACCTGCTGATCCTATTCAGACACTATACTGTCCCCCAGGAGCCCCCTTTGAACCTGTACATTTTACTTAAATACCCGCCCAACCTGGCCTACACTGAGTACAACATGGAGACCATCCTCATTGCTGACCCCTTGGCCAGGACTAGAGAAACTGAATACATAGGATGTGAAGAAAAGTGGTACAAAAGGCCACCAAGGTTGTTCAAAGACAAGTAAAATTATCTGCCGGCCTACTTTGTTCCCATGACTCCGCCCTTAACCCCACAACCTGACCGCCCAATGGGAGACCCCCACCGCTGCAGAGACCATGTCTACACAACTGTTTGGAGTACTCTATATCACCTTGACAGGAATGATGGATTCCATGGTTCCTACCTCTGGACCCAGGTCCTTACTTAGGCAATCCATGTCTTACTTTATCAAGTTAGCATCCATTCTATGGTGGGCTTTACCCGCGGGTTTGGACCACCCCCCTCCTGGGGCCCCCCATGCCCCCAACTATTCCTTGTTTCCCGACACCCATCCTATGATGGGCATTACCCACTGGCCCGGCTGTACTCTGTCCCAAGTCAACCAATGCCTCTACCTATGCCTGGCTTCCTGACAAGATGAGTGTAGCAATGTGGATCACATTTGGTTGATGAATGATGCATGAGTGTGCAAATTTTTGGCTTGAGCAGGATTTTGGATCTTGTATCTGATCTCTTCAAATTGACTGATGTATGAAGAAATTGTCAGTTTTTGAATGGGGCTGCTTAGTTGGATTGAAGTATTCTGAAGAGATTAAGTGATGGAAAAGTTGTTGTGATATCTGCTATGAATCCCCTAGTTTTCAAGCTGGCCAGTGGTTCTGGAGCTTACCCAAGTGGCAAACCAGGTGGCAGCAGCTTCAAAGAGACGCTTACTGGCTTATCAGGCCCATCGTGTATGGGTATGCAGCTAGCACAAGGTTTGACTATCATTTGTTTGAACCAGTTTTGATATTTCTATTTGTTTTTACCAAAGATTTTGTAAATGTTGGTGTACCTGGGAGTAGCAAGTTCACCTGTCAAAGGTAAAGCAGTGATGTTCATGATACAACTGTATTGGATGATTTTAGCTCATGCCTTGGACATGATATATCCTTCAAATACTGTGTACACTGTGGGATGTTATTATCTGTGAATATTGGAACAGAAGGTGTCCTTCCAGGTATCTGTGGGTGTAGCCTGGTTGAGGGCTTGCATAATAATGAGAGGTCCAGTTGAGTTGGCATTTGATTCAGGTGTGGTAAAAAAGAGTTGCCACCAGTCAAGACAAGGCAACCTACGGAGGGAAAGCAAGAAATAGATGAGATAAACATTTTAGTATTGAGAGGTAGATTTGGCATTTGAAATGAAGGCATCGTGGCTTGATCCTTCCACCATTCAAGGATCAAGTATGAGTGGGGGATAATGTGTGATGAATTGTCATGTGACTGGACTATCTTATTAGTAATAGGTGGATCCTAAAATAGAAGTTTTGTAAAATAGAAGTTTTGAGGTTTGAAATTCACTACCTTGACACTTTCATCAATCAACCTGGATACTTTGTTTGAAATGGAAGGGAATGCTTTGAAACTGGCAGGTGAATAAAAGCCAATATACTCTTCCAGCTTATCAAGTAAAGGTTTTATTTTAAATATCAGCAATCTGCCAGTATCTGGCGGTTATGCATTTATAATTCAGCAGGCATCAATTAATATGATTTGACTTGGATGGCTGGTTTAATTTAATGCAATGTTTGGGCGGATCTGGAAGTTGGTCAAGCCTTTGCATTTAATTTTATCTGGACCGGTATTTAATTTATGGGGCTCGGATTTTAATCTGAAATGCTAGGTGTGGATATTGTTGGGTTGTGATAGGGTAGCAAGGTACTTTTAAGTATTGGCTTGGGTAAATTAATTCACTTTATGAATTAATCTACATTTGTTTTTTGTTATTAATAACTTGATGAAAACTTAGCTGGGTGGTTTGGTTGCATATCATCTTAATTTTGG
The DNA here is from genome assembly GCA_014839935.2 of Entomophthora muscae. Lineage (NCBI taxonomy): Eukaryota > Fungi > Entomophthoromycota > Entomophthoromycetes > Entomophthorales > Entomophthoraceae > Entomophthora > Entomophthora muscae. Next base: position 137,049 of record QTSX02007113.1, read on the forward strand.
AAAACGAAAAGATGATATTTCAAAGTTATTTGCTGAGATGATGGATTCATTGAAGTCAAGTGCTGGCTGGATTCGGTTTGATAATATGGAAGTTGGAAAGATAGTGTCATGTTGTCAACGGGAAGTGTCATTTGATCCTGGGAATGGTTTGGTAAGAAATCGGGGGACGTGAATCAAGAAATTGGCTAAAATAGGCGTAGTTCATAAATCGGGGCTCCGAGCCCGTTGGAACGGAAGAATAGAACTTGGCTGGCGGTTGAAGTAGGAGAATATTAGAAGGTGTTGATAAGGCAAGACGTAAAGAGGATGTGGGCAATGAGATTGGCGTGGGTGTGTTTGATTCGATTTGCAGAGGGGTTCGAGAATGTCGTGGAGATGGACTACTCGGGCGACTTGATGCAGCAGATTGATCCATATTACAACTTGAACTCGGAATATTGGGGCATTAGGGATGAAGACAGGAATGCCAAGTTGCGATACGCAGTCTACTGGGGACAGAATTCGTACGGTGCGTCACATCTTAATACCCCTGAGCTATGGGAGAAGCCGCTGAGGGAATATTGTCAGGATGAAACAGTGGATTTGATAATCTTGTCCTTCCTGAACATCTTCAATGCTGGCACTGAAAAACCGCCAGAGCTGAACTTGGCCCACCACTGCAACACCACCTTTGAAGCACATCCAATGTTACTCAAATGCCCTGAAATAGGCAATGACATCATTGAGTGCCAGCAGCGTGGGAAGAAGGTTCTGCTGTCGCTTGGAGGGGCGGCAGGGAGCTATGGCTTTACCAAAGTAGAAGACGCAGCTTCCTTTGCCAAGACTGTATGGAACATGTTCCTGGGAGGAAGATCTACGGTGCGACCGTTTGGTAAAGCAGTGCTGGATGGGGTGGATTTGGATATCGAGGGTGGTTCGCCTCTAGGTTATCCCGAGATGGTGCACACTTTCCGGGAGCTGTATACCCTTTACACCAACAAGCGTTTTTATGTCGCGGCAGCGCCACAGTGTGTGTTCCCTGACGCTTTCATGGGGACGGCATTAGACCAGGCTTGGTTTGACTTTGTTTTTGTACAATTTTACAACAATTACTGTGGGGTTCAGTCATTTAACAACCCATACGGATTCAACTTCCACGAGTGGGATATTTGGGCCCGCCTGACTTCTCTCAACCCCCGCGTCAAGCTATTTGTTGGTATCCCAGGCTCCACAACTGCCGCCAACTCGGGATATCTCGATCCAGACTCACTGTTGCCCATCCTAAGCAACGTCTCGCGCACTTTCCCCACTTTCAGCGGCGTCATGGCTTGGGATGCCTCCCAAGGGGACAACAATCGCATCATCAATAACTCGTTCTCATCCACCATATCCTCGTGGCTAAAGAACCCCAAGCATATTTCCTTTACCTCCACCCCCACCATCCGACGCGCCACTGGCCAAGAAGGCACTCCCTGCCAGGGCAATGGGCTTGGCTGTCAGGGCACTTCCATCGCCATATGCACCCAAGGCGTGTGGACTCACCGCCCCTGCCCGTCCCAAGAAACCTGTGTCACAACCCAAGGCTACCCTGTCTGCCGCTACTCACCGAATCGCCTTCAAGGGCCTCTACCCAGCAGCACCGCCATGGAGATTATGCCACTCAAGCGAATCAGCAGAACAAAGACACTCGCACAACTAAAGATATGGACTACCACTACTGATCCCATCCCTGGATCCTGGTCCATCACTATCAACTCACCCCTCAGCATCGTCTCCGCCTCTAACGCCCAAATTATGTCCCAGCAAGGCTCCACCCTCATCCAAAGCCTGCCCGACTCCCCTCCCTACATGTCTCTCCGCATATCCCTCCTCATCGAATCCATCCCAGCTAACAGATCATCCCTAGCCCAACCCCAACTCCTCCCTCGACTTGCTGAAATCTCCCTCAACTAATATTCCATATTAAAATAACTACTTCCAAAAGTCAACTTACCAAGCTACTTCAGATATCTTAACCAACTACTTGGCTCCATTGATAACATCTAACCACTATAAAAATAAAGGATGATGCAACTGGGTATTAGGAAGAGACAGTCTTGACCAACTGCACGGCAAAAAAATAACATTGTACTTAACAATTAGAAACTATATCATGTTTCAGGTGGGCTTTAGTATTAGGTTGCTAAGTAGTCATCACATTATAAAATATGACCAGGATGCCCAATGTGCAACTACTGCACTCTTCTAATTTAATCCCAACATTTCAGTGCAATCGCCAATCTCTTATCAGAAAGTCTCCACCTAATTTGAGCCAACTATTGCAATCTGGGGTCTGGTGACCTTAAATTTTAGTCAAGTGCTTCGATATAAGTCACATCAACTACAACAACATTTTAAATAAAAAATAAAAGCAAAAGAAAGTCACACTTTCACACCTAATTTCAAATACACAACAAAACAAATAAAAAGTAAAAAAATTCAACCTTATCCACCCTGGTAACCAAACAAGCAGCTATAATCCCCAAATTCAGAAAGGCTTGGTACTAGGGAAAAGTTCTGGCACAAAACCCTGAAACCTGAGTAAGCAGCTACTACCACGGCCTGGGACATTGAATTATCACCCATGTTTCTAGCCATACCTGTTCCAAAGCTATCCTGTCAGAAATCCATTATAGCAACTGTTTGTCAGCTGGATAAAGAAATGCCCCCGGATTAAAGCCAATGAGGATAGTATCAGCTGGAATCCCAATCACTAGAAAATTCGCCAAGTTTCCAAAGACAACATCCTTCCAAGAAGGGAGAGAGCTGACTGATGGTATAGTATAAAGGTGTGTAGCCTAAGAGGTGCCATAGAATGTCAGGTCAGAAAATGTGATATATTCTGTTGGATTCCACATACAGAGCAGATGTAATTTGAGAATCATATCTGTATCATGCTGATAAGTAGACAGATTACTGGAACATGATCTCTGGTTTGAAAAGCTCTAAAGTGATATGATTAAAGGGTTAAGAGAAACCAAGGTTGATCAGAAAAAAGGGAATAAATTTCTTCATGCTAGCTAATCAACCTAAGAACTCTTTAATTATAACTAATATAGCAACATCTTCAATTACTCTCTCTTGGAAAATCATTTTCCCAAGAAACATCACAATTGCACGGTTGTAAGTGGTATATTATCAGATCCCAATATAGCACAAGAATCAACTATCTCAACCCTATGAGAAACAATACGGGACAGACTCATGGCTGTGTCGCAACATCTTTGATTACTCCCTCTTGGTAAATTAACACCCCAAGTAGTTCATCAAATGAGTCACCAAAAGGCTCATTGTCACAAGTGACAAACTTTTATTGACCATGCTTACTGAAAAACTTCAAATACAGGATTCAAACCCTGACACCCTGTGGGCTGCCAGCCTACAGGACCAGCCACCCGCAGATTTTTGGGCAGGAACCAGAACAGAATTTAACTTCAGAAAATCCTTTAAAGCTTGATGAGTCAAAATCACCTACATCAATACCCCCCACGTTAAAAGTTCCTGTTAATTCAACCAATCAGCGGGCAGGTCTAGCCATAGAACTCAAAATAACTCAGGCCACCACAGAAGGGGAAACAAAGAAACTTCCTATAAAACGCAGGCTGCCCAGAGATGACCAACCCCACAACTCAACAAGGGAATTTGAGTATTCTCAGATCAAACCAGCCAATGAATTAACTCCTGCAATAGATGCCACTAAGGACTGGAAAACCCTGGTAGACGGTAACATCCGGGCCAAAAATTTTTATAAAAGGTTACCTATGACAGATAGGCATACTTATGTCCTGGACCGCCAGCAAGTTGCCCATTGTCATTCTTGCAATAAAGTGACATGAACCTTTGGTTCAACCAGGTTATTTCATATTTGATATTATTTCTATTTCATTTACAGTATATCTCTTGCAGTTCTGCACCTCACACTCATCAATTCCAAGAAACCGCAGACCAGCTGCCTGACCTTTATTGTCCACCAGAAGCTCCTTACAGCCCAGTACATTTCACTGAGTACCCCCCCCCAACCCTGCGTATTTGGAGTTCATCCTAGAGGGAATCTTAATCTACAACCCAGAGACCAGAACTAGAGAGACTGAGACTATTTACAGGAAAGGCCACAAAGTCACTATACCTCCCCTGCTATTCCGCGACAAGTACAACCACCTGCCCGCGTATTTGGTCTCAATGACTCTGCCTCCCACCCCGCGGCCCAACCATCCACAAGAATCCGTTGCTGCTAATGAATCCACTTCCACTCAGATATTTGGAGTGATGTACATCACTCTTACCAGCTTGATAGATTCTATGGTATCTGCCAGCAAATATTGGGCTCTCCTGGGCAAATCATTATCTTATATTGTAAAGTTGGCCCCAATCTTTTGGTGGGCCCTCCCTGCCGGGCCCACGGCTGTCCGCCTGCAAGTTCTCAGGAACCCTCCACAGGCTGGATCCCTGACACTCACTGACTAATCACTATGTTGGTGGCACCACTATCATTTGACCATCTATTACGAGGATCACACAATCCAGATCCTAAGCGGAACACAACTTGAGTAAGCCTTGTGACTTAAGAAGAACATTACTCAGATAAACCTCATGATCATTATGATGTACATGAACAACATGTGGCTCCCCGTGATACTATATAGTATTCTATATTTATATCAAATAAAGTATCATTCTCTTCTTAAACTTCCTCTTTATTTTGTTTACTATACTTTCCAGAAGTATATACTCGACAGCTGTCATATCTTACATGGACACTAAGTGACTTACATGATACTATATAACACCTTTCTTCTATATCAAATAAAGTATCATTCTCATTAAATTTTCCTATTTATTTGTTTTATATACTTTCCAGAATTATATATGTGAGACCCTTATAAATATGTTAGAGCTAAACTTAGGGCAAATTAAAATTGCAACTTTTTTAAAATTTTATTACATGATATTTGACTCAGTAATCAGATCCCAGCTATAACTTCTGATATTAAACTGTGAGGTTCTCCATCTCTTAATAGTTACAGTTTTTTCAGTGAAAAAGATCACATTTACTGTGTGACTTGATAGCTATTGTATAGCGCCAGGGTGATCAGCTAAAGATCTAGTATCATTAATAATATGTTCCCACTTTAATGGGCCGAGAGCTTAAATTCATATCTCAATTCTTCAGCTCAGGTTCTGGCAAGCTGAAATCATAGTGCTAGATGTGGCTTGTCAGAACCCCCAAAAAAACCCACATGCTTGGTGGGATTCCTGAGTTATGAAAGAGCTTTTTACACCATTTAGGAAGCTCTGCCTGTGCAGATATGCTTTAGGTTTCATAGCTGTCTAAACACAGTGAAGGTTTTGCTGACTTTAATATGAAACTGTAGTGTGTAAGCCAATTAGGCTTGTTGTAAATTAGAAAATAGCTATTTCATAATCAATTTAAGAGTGCAGAAGATCCAGAAAATACTTGCTTTCTGTTTCATTACTCCCGGCCTGACTCTTTCTTGGTATAACAGGGAATCCTTTATGTGAGCTTCAGTGAGCTCAGATTTCAAGTGAGCAATCCTGACGTTCAACTTCCCGCCATCTGGTAATCACTTTCACACTTTTTTACTTCCCATAGTCTTAGCTGCAGACCATCTTTTTTATTCCATGTTAGTTGTTTTCCAGTTAAAAGCTAAATACATAAAACTAAAAAATGATTGAGGGAAAAGCAACAATTGCCACATAAGCATCTTTATTTATTATAATCATGTTTTCATTATATACTAATTGGGATATAATCATCTGAAAACCCCTCCAGTTCCAGAATCACAGCTGGATTTCTATCACGTGATCTATGACATAGCAATGTCATTGAATCATACTTTTACCAAGAAGATCATCACATTCTCAACATATAAGAATGTTCCCTGGTACATTTAAAAATCACCTGATTCTTTCAGTAGATATTTACTGTTGCAACCGAGTTTCCAGACTCGCCTGCTAACGTATCTTACGATACACAGGGGGCGCTCGATAAGTTGCCCCTTGACGTATCTAACGTTATGGATTAATCTGATGGCAATATCAAATGGTGGGTACTTCATCCTAATTAGGAGCACTACCAATTTGACTTGCTGATTCCCGCACAAGTTATTCCTTGGCTCCAAACCTTACATGGAACACCCCACTATGCCACCCCCTTGTGGCCTTGTGGCCTTGTGGCTTTCCCCATATAGTATATTAATCACAATATTCTACAATAAACAATACATTATTCTTATTATTCTGTCCTTTCTATTGGACTGTTGTCTTCCCCAATTCCAAATACTGAATCCTCATTGATTCAGTTGCAACAGTACTTTCATGGCTTGAAGCATTTCAGACTTCTGGCGCCAAAGCTCTGTGAATATCTTTATTCCAGAGCCAAGCTTCCATTGTTCTGACTGGGAAACAGCTGATCAATCCTGAATACCTAAATACTGTTGGCATCCTTTGCTAGCTTTTGCGCTGATTGATTTTTTGCAATCAAGAACCAACAAAATGGGTTGAAACGCAAACCAGGCCCCACTGCGGCACCCAGGAATGTTTCTAGGCAGCGCCTCACCGCTTCGCAAATTGATTAGGCGGCACAGCGGCAATTTTAAACCTAATAAATTTGCCGATGCAGCGTTTTTAAACCACTATTTGGGGGTTTACCTTTGGTTAACCTTGACCTTTTTTCATGACACAGTCAGGCTATTAAAACACTTTGGTTAAATCCTCATTAATCATACTCCTGGGTACTAGTTAACCCTCCCAAGTTAATCAATCAGTTTAGAGACACCTAGTCTCTACTTGACACAGGCAAGTCCATCTCAGCCCTAAGATTAAATCCTCATTAATCATATTCTTGGGCATCAATTAACCTTCCTGGTTAATCAATTGGTATTGAGACACCCAGTCTCATAGTCTGTTTGGTCAGATTATTCATTTAGTCCCTCAATTAGTACAATCCAATTGATTCCTGGGTAATCTATTGCTACGCTGGAAAACCCCTTCAAGACTAATCCTATTGTTATGAATTTCCACCTATAGAATTCATCACAGTTCAGCTCTTTGTTTATCCACAGTCTGACATGACTGTAGTACGGTCACAATAGTTTATTTGAATGGGTATATGTCCTATTTTGTATCATGTCCAGTATATAGTTTTAGCTGTTTAGGGGACTTAGCTCATTTAGAATAATATCGGAAAGCACATACTTAGTTTCCACAAGAATAACATCAAAAATCAAGGCTGCTGGTACAGGTGAAGTGTTGTATGTAAAATTTACAAAAAGATCACTTTTTTGTAATTTTTACAATTAACCCAAACTAAGCTTGGGAGTTTAATCCAGATCAGACAAGAATCCGAAGTTTCATACAAAGTCAAAGGGGTCAAGAATGAAATCATCATCGTTTTCAGCCACGCCTTCAAACAACATCATATGGCAGCGGCTGCCAAGGTCGTTGAAATGGGAGTACGGGTTGAACTTGTTGATTATTGAGCCGCAGATGTAACAGAAATGCTGGTCACAAACAGGACACGTCATGTGATTGCAGCCAAATGTTTTCTCGATCACAGCTGAGCAGTTGGGGCATGCCTGAGCATTAGAAGAGCTCCATGCCTCAAACTGTTTCTGGGCATCAAGCTCAGCAACAAGCTTGGCCAAATTCTTCTTCCCGTATCGGAGCTCAAGTCGAGTGCACTCTTCTAAGTCTCCAGATTCGCGCGCTTTATAATATTGTTCCGTAACACGACTGACATTACTGACTTGGCAGTATGTCTGGTTCCCATGCCACGTTTTCCTGCAAAGTCGACAAAAGGCAAAACTACAACGATTACACTGACACAGCTTCTCATCCGGGGTCTGTCGGGACACGGCTTCTTCACAAAGCGGACACCAGGTGACGAGTGGATCTAGCTCAAAGCTTTGTTTCCTGTAGAGCCTTAAATAGCGAGCATAGGATTCTTCACCTACCAGCTCAAGTACATCGTCTAGATCTGGCCGAATCTCCGGACTATCTATTTTAAGACCTTTTCGAAAGCTCCGACACGCTTCGTGGGGACAAACAACAGAAAACATCATGCCTTCACGAATAAGCATTTTGAAAAAGCCGCTTAAACAATCACGACAATACACATGGTGACATTTCTTTAAGTAGATGGAATGCTTTCCTTTTTTGACGTCAAAGCAGATCCCACACGAATGGGGGAGCTGATCGAACTCCTTTTGGCTGATGAAGGAATCCCATGTAGTAAGAAACACTCCCAAATTGAAATCAGTAATTCTAACCAAAGGAAACGTATCATTCATAAAGGAGGCACAAGCTCCACTTGGCATGTTGATTGTGGCTAGTTAAGTTAGGACGATCCTTTGGCTTGTTTACTTTGCTTAAGGTTGATGGTTTCTGACATTCCAAGGTCAGGCAGCATTTGGTTTTGAAGATAGTCTACAAATATAAAGATGATCTATCCATTAGAAACATTAGTAAAACAGTACCTCAGACTGTTCTGCCTCCCATAGGCTAACTAATCGATTTTTTGTTGCATCCAGTTGTGCTTCTTCTAGCCAAGGGCAGCTGACTTGGAACTTTGGGAGGATATCTGGATATTCCTCGGGCAAAGAGAATGCCAAAAATACTGGCGGAAGATGGTTTAAATGAAATACCTCTGGACCACATATGATTTCACTAGGCATGTTTGGTAATGTTGGATTTACCCTTATTATACCACTGCTTTTGCGATAGGTAGTAGAACAACTATCTTTATCAGAGCAATCGCCAGTCATTCGCAAATCATCTCCAAAGATTGACTGATAAGATGAGCTTCATTGTTTTTATGCGTGTACTTTTTAAAACGAGCTATTTCAAAATCATTATCCAAATCTGAAAATAACACTACCAAATGCCTAACACTTTAAAATAAAATAAAGCTCTTAGCCGATTCTTATTTCAAGTAATAGCGAGTATTTTTAAGAAAAAGAAACATCAAGTGACAGGAATAAATTCTAATTTGAAAAGAGGTGAGTTGTAGCTTAAATTTTTTTATCATTTGCCTGCAACAAATTTGATGACTCAAACATAAAACATGATCACTTGAAAGGTAAGGATTTATAATGGGAATCACTGCTATCAAGTTTATTTTAAGCAAAGGCAGTGATAAAAAATTGTAACAATCAGGAACACAAAAATGAAGAAATTTTAGCCTGAGAAAATACTGGCGTCCTTTCGAACAGTAAATAAAACTTTTCAAATAGCTTGGCTCAAAAGAGCATGTAACTCTCATAGCTTATAAAATTCTTGTATGTATTTACCTGGAGTGCCAAGATCTCGTCCTCTTGAATTTCTGCATGGCTGGACATGACCCTTGAAGCTATAATTCAGATTAAGCTATAAAATGGTCGTGGGACCAATACTTGGGGTGGATAAAAAACTGAGTGAAAATTCACACTTATTTTCAGCTGGTGGTCCCATGCTAAAAGTAGGGCTGCTTCGGCCTAGCTCTGACTAGTTTGCGGCTCTGTACTGCCATTCTAAGAGGTTATATAATTTTTTTATAAAATCACCACTTTGGTAGTGGTGTAGCGGTGTGAAGTTAACTTCAGTTAATCAAAGTTACCAGCTAATCCTTGCATTGCCTAGGATTCCAGATCATGTTCTACTCATAGAAATGATGTATTTAGTTTCCTATCCAATGCGAGTTTATATTGTGACCTAAATCTTGAAGCTATGCAAATGCAAGGAACTTCACCTCAATTATCAAGTTTGCATCTGAGCAGCTATATAAGCTCAATCAAAATTACTTTAATAAATGTGTTTTCATAAATCTTTCCTCTTATCCATGCTTTATCGTTAATTGGTTGCAACAGTTGTATTTCAACCAAGATTACCCTCTCGTCCACTAATGTATCTTGTCGTGAATACCACTATTCACCATGTATCGATTTCGCCTTCGGTGGGCCATTTCAAAGACGAATCTCTCGCTTTCGCTTTCGCCTCTTGAAATGAGTTGATGACTGAATCAGGAAATACAATTGTTCAGTTTCTTGATCCTGTGCAACTGTCGTGAAGTGATTGGTTATAAACTAGCCATCACTATATTCATGCACTAATCCATTAAGCTCGGTGAACCAAAGGGTGATGGTACTCTCGCCCTGGAAGATAAATAGTCCAAACGATCAACTAAGTTGTATTCCAAGTTCATATTAACTGATGATCATCTGATCATTAGTTTAATATTGGGCTAAGCAATAGAGGGAATTGAGCTGTAACCAGAGGATCCTGGCGTTCTATTGACTCTCATTAATCTTGCCTTCACTATATAACTCTCTTCTTGATTGATTAAATAAAGATTAAATTACATACACTTATATTTATTATACACATTAGGCTGAAAGATTTATCTTAGCTTAATCTTTAGTAATACATAAGGTCGTAGTCGAGTTAAGAGTTAGTAGCTATCAACCAACCAATAGCTGAAGTTACGACATTTGGTGCTCACTCTAGCATGCATCTGTCCGATGGTACTCGTCGCCCTGCCGGGGACTCGTCTTTTGTGCGGGGAGGTGATGAAGATAATCTTCTCCATGCCTTCCTTTGTCACCTCCAGGACCACCCTGATGGGCTTTTCTTGGAGATCAATTGCCTTGCTGGAACAAGGGATGGTCTGCCTAATGAATTTGTGGCTTTTGGTCAGTTCATGACTGAAGTACAGCACCCCCGTCAAATAGAGGATCAGTCCTCTCTACACCTCGATGACCCAGTTTCACTTGAGGTAGACAGAAACACAGAGCCAACCCAGCAACAGATGGAGCAAGCCATTAGCAGGATGGACTGGGGTGCATATCAAAATAGGGAAGCCCACGAGAAGCTTGCTGTACTGCCATCCTATGGCACTACGGCCAAAGAGAAATTCCACAATTTCACAGGAATAACTCCTAATCAGCTTCAATTACAGATGAAAACAATCAAACAAGCCAAGGAGTATATCCATAGTTTTGCACATCCTGTCATTTGCCACAACCGGACTCACTTGGGTTATCAACTGTCCCTGATCTTGCACCAAGGAAATTTGATAAACAATCAGCAGGCTTTCCTCTGTCACCTGTATGAAAAACTCACGAATTCTATGGCCAATATCAGTCACCAACTGAACAGCTTGGCAATCCACCAAAACTTCACAGAAAATTGGCCAACACAGCTGGAGGAACACCTGACAAAATACGTGGTTACAATGGTTGGGACCATGCCTGAACACAAAGGGTTGGATAATAATTGGCTAGGCACAGTAACTCACCACGTAAAAGGTGCAGAAGCCACCTTTTGCTACCTATGTAGTGAGGTCAAGTTGCTTTGCTGCTCTGTAAGAATGATCGGGGATGGGGTTGCGTCGGAAGGCAACAAGGAAGCTACTGCCATTATCCAACGGGACATGGAGGAGCTATCCAAACACGTGAGTGAGATTGACAAGGGCCTCCGTCAATCCCTCTCTGACTGCAACCATTTTAACGGGGAATTTCCTAAACTTGCAAAAATGATTGACCACAACCACGACCACACAGAAGAAAATCATGATAATCTGGAAAGATTAAGTGATAGTCATTGGGCTATGCAAGAAAAGAACAACATGTTGTTTGGAAACCAGGAATCACGTATGAAGAAGTTTGAGGACAAACTACATGTAGCAAATTGCACAATAAAAGACCTGACCCAAGAAGTACGCTCACAACGTAGCAATATTCTGCATCTACAAGGACAAATAGAGCAACTACTTCAGGCGTATTCTAAGCAGATCATGCCCAACCCTGAACTACAAGTAACTACAAGAAGAAGTCAAAGCCTCTTGTCCACTGCCAGCCAGGCAATGTCAGAGGACTGTCGCTCCTTCCATAGCTATGAGAGCAATGAAGACAACATAGGCCATACAATGAGGAAAGTCTATGTTGCAAAACCAGTTCTGGATAGCAGCAAAACACCTCTTCCTGGTGTTGCTGCTTCAACTTCCAGGACTAGCAACAACACTAGAGATGCGGCTTCTGAAGCGCAATTCTGCACCTCAAACCAGAGAAATACCTCACCTCCTCCTAGAAAAAGCTATAATTTTAGCACTTCTTCTGTGATCCAGAACTTCAAGCCAACAAATTTGCCAAAATTTGACAAAAAATCCAATGTTCACATGTTCCTCTGGCTATACAATAACTCTATATATGGTGCTGATAAGGCCATGAAAAATGCAGCCATTTTTAATTGCTTGAATTCAGAGACCCAAACAATAATAATGCTAAGACTTCCAGAACAAGGCTGGAATTACAAGAACGTATCCAGGGCTCTTATTGTAGAATTTGGCAGCAAAGAGGCTCTATTTTGCCAAAAAATGGAGTTTACTTAAGGAAAAATAAAGAGGGGGGAAAGCCTAATGGATTTCTCAGAGCGCTTCTATCTGGAAGCACAGACTCTAGTCTCCATGGGAGCTGCCACTTTTGTTGATGTAAAAGGAGCACTGCTTAACTATGTACGCCCTAATAGAGAGCTTTCTATTGCTCTCAAGTCTGGAATATATGGTGTAAGAACGATCCCTGAAGTCATGCACCACTTGGGATCTTTTAAGAAGCAGTTCAAAGTTCCCTTTCCTGACAATAAGAAAGCCACTTCATCCTATTCTACAGATTCCAAGGGCAAGACTTGGTATAGGGACGCTCCAAAGAAACCAACAATTGTAGCTACTCCCCCAGTTAACAACATGGCAAATAACTGCACATGCTACAAGTGTGGGCAATTAGGACATCTTTCTCAAGACTGCAAGCAACCCAAGGCTAATGTTTGCCATCTGATCCAGGAAGACAATGTGGAAGATGAGCTAGATGGTTAAGAAGAAGACAAGACCAGAGAAGATTGCAAGGAGTCAAAAAACTGCTAAGCAGTCAGGTTGAGGAGAAAACACTGACTGCTAGTAGCAACCAACCCTCTCCATCTATTGACCCGGACCCTGAAATCCCTGATTGCAGCGTTGGACTGCTGGACCAAGAAGCCTTCCCTGAGAGATACTTGCCTGATAAGGAAGAAATAAATAAATGAAGACTTGCTCCATAGAGTTTTAGCCGTCAACGCAGTCACAAGGAAGCAAGCCATCTGTACGGAAAGTATATCTTCCAAAGAAGCTGTTGACACCATCTCTATACCCTATGCTGAACAACTTTCCATACCATACACCAAGGTCACCCATTAAAGCAACAGTGTCAAAAAGTTGTCTCAACTATTGAGGTTGGTACAAGTCTCCACTAATCTGGACACCTTAAAATCCCTGAAGCCCAATCTAACAACTGCGCTAGAGTCTTTCCTTGCTCAGTTTAAGGGTTTAGATATCCACAAGGTTACCAAAATTGCCTCTCCTCATTATGGGGAACAACACAACTGCACATACATTGAACTGTTGGTTCATAAGATCTGAGTAAGAGCAATTCTGGACTCTGGAGCTCCGGGGAACATTGTATCAACTAGGCTAGTCAAGAAGCTGAAACTTGCGCCTGACCTAGATTATAATGAGGAATTTGGTACTGCAGGACCCAACAAAACAAAAGCATTGGGAGCCTATTCATCCTTACCACTTTGTTTTGGTAAATTGGTGGTAACAGCCCGGGCAATAGTGTTGCGCAACAAAAGCTATGATATCTTGATTGGTACAAGCTTCATGGCAACCTACAGGACTATCATCAACCATCAGGATAGTACTTTCAGCATTCTAGGTCACTCAGTACCAATGTTTTATCACAGTAACAGACCAAGGGACCTCCCTACAAAGAAAATCCATTATATTAACATGAAATATGCTGATGGAGACATGCCAGTAGTGTACGCCTTGCATCAGCGCAAAATCAAGGTTCTACCTCTGGCCACTAAAGAGTACAAAGGGATCCCCTTATATTCTTCTAGTGAATTCTCCATCCCAACCGGGTCTCAAGTTATACATAATACTGGTCTAAGCCTCAGCTTCTCTAAAGGTATGTATGGTGAAGTATCTGGACTCCATAATGGTTTGCAACTGGAGCCTTGGATCCTACCTCTGGAAAGTCATGCCATCATCAGGAGAGGTTATGGTACTTTTGGGGAACCTTTCTGAAGAATCACTGAAGGTGAAGAAACTCCAGCTGCTGGGCTACATGAAGCTGGAAGAGAACTCTAGCCTTATGGATGTCACACCCTTTGACAAGTTCAATGAATTTGCGCTACCTTGCAATCAACCAAGTGTTCTGTTGCTTATTCCGCACAAATCTTTAGATGGACTAACAGAAGACCAGAAGGACCAAGCTATTTGACTCTTTGAGAAATATAAGGACATCTTTGCGGAAAACAACCAAGACCTAAGTAAAGCTCTTGGGGTTGAACATGTATTGGATACACAAGGAACTGCCCCTATACGCTCTAGGCTGATTAGACATAGCCTGGCCAATCAAGCCATTGTTAACAAAGAGCTACAGAATTTACTCTCATCTGGCCTTTTGGTACCCAGCAAGAGTCCTTGGTCGTCACCATTATTGATTGTAAAGAAAAAAAGACGGGTCAAATTGCGTAGTAATGGGCTACCGCGGATTAAACTCTGTCACAAAAAAAGATTATTATCTGTTGCTCTGCATTGATGACACATTGGACAAGCTGGGTGGCAAAAAGTACTTCAGCACAATGGATCTGATCAGTAGATACTGGCAGATTGACCTTCTAGCGGCAGACCAGGAAAAGTGTGCCATCATTACGGAGCAAGGACTTTTTCAGCCCTCCAGGATGCCACAAGGGCTCGCAAATACTCCTGCAACTTTCCAACAAGCCATGGACTCTGTGATGGGAGGCCTCAAGTTGACTTGTGTTCTAGTTTACCTTGACAACATAAACGTCTTTTCACAAACTTTTGGTCAACACTTGGACCATCTGGAGGCCGTGTTTCAACGCCTTATTGCTGTCAATCTCAAGCTAAAACCAAGGAAGTGTAACTTCTTTAAGGAACATTTGGAATTCCTTGGTTATATCATCAGCAAAGATGGCTTACAACCTGTTCCTGCTAAGGTCAAAGCTATTACGCACATGCAAATGCCTTCCAACAAGAGAGATGTTCAGGTGTTTTTAGGAATGATTGGTTATTATAGACAGTTTATACCTAACTTTGCGGGTCTTGGAGGACCACTATTTCACTTGTTGAAAAATGACGTTGAGTTCTCATGGACAGAAGGATGCCAGAAAGCCTTCGAGGACTTGAAGGCCACCTTAATGACAGAGCCAGTACTCTCCTATCCTAATTTTGAGCGCCCCTTCATTGTACACACGGATGCCAGTTTGACAGCAATTGGTGCTGTTCTTTCTCAGCTGGATGACAATGATCAAGATCATCCTGTAGGTTATTGTTCTTGCACACTCAATAGTCACAAAAGGAATTACACAGTCACTGAGAGAGAATGTCTAGCAGTCATCTATGCCTGTCAGCAATTTAGAGTGTGCCTCCACGGAGTACACTTTACGGTGGTAAATGAGCATGCCTCACTTAAATGGTTGAAAACCCTGAAGGATCCTGAAGGACGCCTGGCACAATGAGCTATTAAGCTAAAAGCTTATGACTATAAAATAATCAATCACGCAGGAGTTATGCATCAGAACACAGATTGCCTTTCACGCCTTCCTACCATAGCCTTGGTTTCCTCAGCAGCAGACAAACTTTACAACAAGCTGATGCTGAAACCTTCTATGTGGGGGGAGGAGCCGCTTGGGATTCAGAAAATTCTGAAGTCCCTTGCAGTGGACACCCACGTCAAGGATAATCAGCTTTTTATGTTGTATAAAGGGAAGTGGTTACCATACATTCACCCATCCTTACAGACAGACACAATAGTATCAGCACGTTGTACTGTGGGCCATGGTGGTATCCATAAAACCCTCAACCTCCTACAGCAGCATTGCTACTGGGAAGGTATGCACTCAGATGTAGCAGAAACCCCAGCCGCTTGCCATGACTGTACTATAGAGCAACCAAAGGTCTTGCGTTACCAGCACCAGCTAATTTGGCCTGGTTTTGCGTTTCATACTGTTGCTATAGATGTAGTAGGTCCCCTTCCACTGACTGCTAGCAAGAACAAGTTCATAATTGTAGCAGTGGATCAGCTTACAAAATGGGTAGAAACAAAAGAAATTCCTAATCAGTTGGCGCTTACCACAGCTAAGTTCATTCTAGAGAACATACTCTACAAACATGGCTGCCCACAAACATTGCTAACGGACAATGAGACAAACTTCACGGGATACATGATACCCAGGCTGAACAAACTTATGGGCATTTATGGTACCCTGTCAACACCATATCATCCCCAAACAAATGGAATGGTAGAGAGAACAAATGTAAGTCTTGTACAGATCCTAAGGAAGCTTAGCCACCAGCACAAAACGGAATGGGATAAATATCTTCTGGAAGCTACCTTTGTGTATAACATAGGATTCCATAGGGCTACAGGAAAAAGCCCTTTCCAGCTTCTTTATGGTTGACAGCCAAGTCTCCCACCACATCTCTACAGTCTAGTTAAAACCAATGATCCCTCACCCCTGACGCTTATTTGAAGAAACTAGCACAGACGCTAATCAAGTTACAGTCTGAGGTGTACTCTACCAATTTAGTGACAAAGGAGAAAGACTTGGATCATACGGTAAAAACCTGGCCTATCCCCCCTGCATATGAAATAGGAAGCTTGGTATACTTCTAAAGCACCTGAGGTTACGGTTGCAAAAGTAAACTTGCCTTGCTATGGCAAGGACCAGCCAAGGTAGTCCAGAAAGTGGGAGTAGATAGTTACACTCTCAAGGATCTGGAAACAGGCCAATTGATCACTCGAGTCCATGTGTAGTACATGTGCAAGGCTCTAAGTGATCAAGCATAAACCCCTTTATGGATAAAAATTTGGAAAAAGAAAACCCAATGAAAAAGTCCATGGGTTGTTATCCTTTTTGTATCAAGAAGAGATAAAGCTTATAGTAAGAAGGATTAGTGTGGTTTAGGCAATTGGTTCTTTATTGAGATAATATTGCCTCTAAACCCAGACACAACTGGATGAGGACTTTGGCAATGGCTGCATAGATTATCCAGACATTAGGTAGCCAACAGAATGCAAATGGAAGGAAGGGAGAATCATTGATGGGAAAGAAATTGACGCAGTTGACACCAATGGAGTAAGGAAAAGCAAGCCCAAGCAAGATGCATTCCCAGAGAAGACTTTATTGCTGGGCATATTCCTTGGGTGTTTTGCCTCCTACCAAGTACATGACTCCCAACAGCCATTTAATATATTTGTGCATGTGGTGTAGTCTCTGGTGATAAACAACCTTGGAGCTGCTGAGCACCAAGTTCCCTGCCAATGCCATGGACTGTCTACTTACCGCGCGATTATAACTAAGGAGTTCCAGGGTAGTACCCATAGCTTGTTGCAATAGGTATTTGTGACTATCTGATCCATGCCACAAGGACACCAGGCCAACTGCGGATTGAGGATCAGACCCCACTGAAAAAACCAGCTCCAGAAGCTCAAGAGCACAATATATTTGATTGTCTGTCAAGTATACCCCATCAAAGGAGAAGTCCTGTAGGCACAACTGAGCATATCTGATCATTTTTACCCTAGGAATTTGCCAATGTATGTTAATTCTGACTTCAAGTCTTTTTTGGAGATAACATAGGGATTTTCCAGAGCTAGCATAAGGGTGGACCACATAACTACTGGGCCGCGGAATTGTAGGAAAGGAATTCTCTCCCAACAAAGATAGGCAACCATTTTGATGTAGGAACCTTGGCTATCTTCTTGAATCACTACAGAGGTAGAGCTTGCCTCACCTTTGTTTAAATTTTGAAGAAGATTGGTTAATCTTGACACAAGCTTGTTAGTCTTATTAGTTGGAGTAGTTGTAGTAGCTTTACTCGTGGTGTTATGGCTTCTCTTCTTCGCAATTGTAGCAAGCTGGCTAGATGTAGGCATACCAGAGTCTTGCACTAATGTCTTACTCAAAGATGTACTTGGTTTATAGGAGACAGTACTAAACAAGCTATAGAAAGCTACATTTATTCTGTTGCCTAGGATCTCAGTGAATTCAGCATCTTCTGAGGCTAGCACGGTTGAGTATACATGTACGTTCTCAACTGGAATTTTGGGTATTCCCCTTTGGGTCATGTTGGGTCTCTGTTCTGGAACATTGGTCTATTGTACAACTGGATTTCTGTTCCTTTTTGAGCGGTTTACCATACTGAAGGAAGTTAAAAAACTTTTACAGTAATGTCTAGTTTAGTGGGGGGAAATTTTGAAGTGATTGGTTATAAACTAGCTGTCACTATATTCACGCGCTAATCCATTAAGCTCAGTGAACCAAAGGGGGATGGTACTTTTGCCCTGGATGATAAATAATTCAAACAATCAACTAGGTTGTATTCCAAGTTCATATTAACTGATGATCATCCAATCATTAGTTTAATATTGGGCTAAGCAATAGAGGGAATTGGGCTGTAACCAGAGGATCCTGGCGTTCTATTGACTCTCATTAATCTTGCCTTCACTATATAACTCTCTTCTTGATTGATTAAATAAAGATTGAATTACATACACTTATATTTATTATACACATTAGGCTGAAAGATTTATCTTAGCTTAATCTTTAGTAATACATAAGGTCGTAGTCGAGTTAAGAGTTAGTAGCTATCAACCAACCAATAGCTGAAGTTACAACAGCAACTCACTCGCCCCACTCATGCTGGTGGCAAGTGATCCTACTGTCCTGGTAGTGTTTTGTGGTATTCCTAACCACTATATATTCCATTTCATATTCACCAATAAAAATTAAGTTCTATTCACATTTTTGTCTTTGTGTCTTCAGTACTTCTGCGCCTCTCTCTAGCCATAACTAGTAGAGATTATTCTTCCAGGGCCGCAAGGTAATCACATAGCCTTCCCTGTCATCTAACCAAGACTTAGTACAAATACAATCCTAAGGTTAGGATTTCCCATTGTGTGTCTGTGCCGCACTTCAGAACAAAACAAAAATGGTGTTCACTACAGTGGCTGTAAGCCCCTTGGTTATCCCTTTTGCATCCACGTTTTCAGGTCCTTTGCCTCCGCCTATACAAGAGCTGACTTCACCTGAAATTACTAGCCCTCCTATTGAGAAAGATATTGACAGCCCACCTATTACCTCTACTATACTGAGCCTCAGGAATGATCCCTGCCTAGTTGCTTACCCCATGGGTACCCCTGACTTAGAACAAGTCATGGCATTAGCCCTTGGGATAGCCTGTGAAGGAGCCATCCCTTGCCTTCAGCTGCAGTTCAGTCAAGTGGAATACTATGAATTGATTGTGGCTCCTCAAATTCCACAGCATCTCCTCTCAGCAGTTGGCTCTTCTGAGCACTTACTACCGTCCTTTGTGCAGCCTGCCTTGGCCCACCATCAGATGGTGTTGGGGCTTCACATCCAAGAAATCTTGTCTCTACAAGCAGCGGTTACTCATCACTGGGACCAGTTTGCTGCCTACCAACAGTGGATCTATTCCATGTTTTCCTTGGTATCTGACAATCAGTGTAACTCTGTTACCTCCCAGACCTGTTTGGTTAATTCTATTGAACTAATGCGCCAGTCCATCCCCAAATACGTGAGAGAGCGTCTACACAAGTTTCACCAGCTAGAACAACCCTGGCAAACTCAAGTAGATTCCACTTTAAACGCTTATCTCACCAACTTTGAACAACTTGTGCAGCAGCTCAATGCATTCAGCATGTATTCATTTGAGCAACTATAGCAGGTAGCAGACTTTGCTGCTAGCGGTCTTAATAAACTCAGTACAGCATTTGGTCAAGAGAGAGCTGCCACTGCTGCTGCTATAGCCAAACTCCAGAGTCAAGTGAATGAATTAGCCACACCCAAGCCAGATGTTCCGCCCTCTCCCCCTTCTGATCACTTGGCAGATTGAGAGCAGAGAATATGGGATGCTATTTGAGAGCTACATACATTACTTGCAGTCAAGGACGTCCTGCTGAGGCACCTCAACCTGACCCCCAGGTGCTTGAGTTGACTGCTCAAGTTGCAGAGCTACAGCAAGAACTTGTAGCCCTACGTGAGATGATGGCAACTGCTGCTAGTATGTTGGGGTTGTTGACAAAGATGGTTGCTGCCCTGGCTTACAAGGAGCCCTCAAATCCAATGTGCTAGGGAACTAATTTCCCTAGATAACAAGGTGGATCAGTTGAAGTGGGACCATACTGAGCTGGATAGAGACATGCAAGAGATAAATGACTTGATCAAATCTGTGAACAACAGGTTTGCCCCTTGCCTCTCAGTGGGGCCATCCCTTACTTCTCAACTGGCTGAGCTCTCCATAATAGTGACCACCCAAGGTCAACGCCTAGATGCTACTGCACAACAGACCACTCAAGCTGTTAATACGTGTGCCTGCGCTGGTGAGACCCTGACTACCCTTGAAGAGAGTGTTTGCCAACTATGGGCTAGACAGCCCCCATCTGAATCTGAAGAAGAGTTTTCCCTGCATATAAAAATACTCAATAGCAACAATTGTGGTCCAACTCTCAAAGCACACTTCAAGCCTACCTTTAAGCAAGTCTTCAACCCCAAAACCTTGACCACTGCTGCTTTCCTAACTATCTACAAAACTGCCATGAGACAAGAATTAGACCAGGTTAAGAAAGAAAATATTCTGACCTGTTTACATCTGACTTGCCAGGAGGTAGTGGTGCCTGAACTACCCATCATTGAGACATGGGAAGATATGAACAGCTTCTGATTAACAATTTTGGTGGTGACCTTAGCCTGGAAGTAAGAAAGGACGCTTTTATGCACATTGCTTTCAAGCCTAAAGAAACGCTAGCTGAGTTTGCAGACAGATTCTACATGGAAGAACAGCAACTGATAACAAGAAGACAATTGAAAGCCCATGAAGCTTATGTGGCTTGCGCTCAAGCTCTCAAAGTTAACCAGCTTCTGTGCCTTCACTTCAAAGCCCATAAAGCTATGCTTTCCTCTATGAAGAGCATAAAGACGCTGTGCAGGACATGCACCTTACCCATTCTGGAGCAGTTATTAGGGAAGGTCAAGCTACTTCTAACTCTGGTTTGTCTTCCCGTGGTCCTCACATTCTTACCATGAACTTGCCTAATCCTCTTACGCCAAGGTTGCCACAACTGTGATCAGATAGGTCACTATTCTTGAGTCTGCACTAACCCACAGGTTGAAGGAGCTGACCCAAAAGAGCAGACAGAAAAAGAACAGTCAACCTAGAGGCAGAGACGCTCTTGGTTGATAATTCTTCCCAGTCTCTTTCAATCCCTCTCTATATCTTACTCCAAGCCTGCTGATAATGAGGCTCCTCCTATCCTCCTCTTGTTCCACAATATCTCTTACAACTCTGACCTGGATGACTCTGATACTGACAACGTCAATGCATATGGGTACTCTGTCCTGGCTGTTCCTGAAACCATTACAGTCCACTATAAGTTGAAATCAGGAAAGACTGCAACTACCACTAAGCCTTTGCCTGAAGCCAAAGAAGTTGTCTCTTGTTCTTACCTCACTCAGGATAAGAGTTCCCCTGTGCTAGTAGAGTTGTCAGAAGAAGCTGCTGAGGTTGCTGACGCTGTCTTCAAGAATGTATCTGTTTTTCTCCCTCTTCAAACTGTTTATAAGGAGTTCCCAGGATTAAGATGCATGATTGAGAAGTGGGATAAGGAGCTAGCAGAGGCTCAAGATATCTTGGCTATCCTTCCACCCTTTGGTTGCACTACCACTCAAGTAGAGATATCCATTCAAAAAGTGAAGATCAAGGCCGTTTTAGACACTGGCTTGCCAGTCAACGTTGTCTCCTCCAAGCTTGTGAAGAAACTCAAACTTGCCCTTGACCTTAATTATCACCAGCTGTATGGCACAGCTAGACTGTCTATGACCTGCACCATAGGGACATACTCTGCTCTACTCATACGGTTTGGCAAGCTTCTCCTAGCTGCGCCAGCAGTTGTCTTGGAAAACAAGAGTTACAATCTCTTAGTTGGCACTCAATTCCTTAGGGAATATAATGGGATAATCAACTTGAAAGATGGTTACCTCTCTATTATAGGATACAAAGTCCCTCTGATCTTTAAAAAGCCAGTTAAAGTTCCCAGGAAACGTCTCAAGACATGTGCCTTGGAATATCCCACTGGGGGTTTCAACCTCAAATATTGCAACCACTCATCAAACATGAAATATCCACCCATGGCTTGTCCTGCATCTGAGGGGATCCCTCTCCTAGCCATGTCCACTGTCACCATCCCCCCCTGGCTCCCAGGCCATCCTAGACTCCCAGATATCCTATGAACTACCTAAACAAACCTTCTTGGAGTTGTACTTTTCCCCCTAATTAGGGTACAACAAACCTTATCTATGTCCTTGAATCCTAGATGTCTCCCATAAGGACCCTGTTCAATTGTTGATAGCCAACCTAACTGCACTCCCCATGACCATGTCTAGGGGGCAGGTAGTTGGATATGGTAAGTTATTGAGCGCCCCTGATGTCCTGTCTCTTCATCCCTTTGGCACATTCCAAGATTTTAACCTACCTGAGGATGAACCCCAAGTCCTATCCTTGTTCACTGCACAAGACTTTCCACAGCTGTCCCTGGTTCAACAGAAAGAGGTGCTAGACTTGCTAGACCAATTTTCCAACGTCTTTGCTAAGGGCAGTACCAACTATGGGTTAGCCAAAGGCGTTATCCATCAGATTGACACTGGCAATGCTCCTCCCTTCCATGCTAAACCATATTGCCGCAGCCGTGTAGAGGATGCCCAGGTATCTAAAGAACTCAAACAACTGTTGGACGTTGGGCTGTTGGCACCTTCCCAAAGTCCTTGGGCATCCCTGCAACTCATCTTAAATAAGAAAGATGGAGGTCATTTTATTGTGATGGACTACTGCCAATTAAACTCTTTGACCAAAGAAGGACTCATACCCCTTGCCACGTATTGATGATGCTCTCTGACGTCTTGGAGGCTCTAAGTTTTCCTCCGCAATGAATCTGGCATCTGGATACTGGCAAGTTGATCTGTTGCCCAAGGATTGCCAAAAGCCGCGCTTATTACATCTGAAGGGCTTTTTGAACCTACTTGCATGACGCAAGGACTCTGTAACGCGCTGGCCACCTTCCAAAGGGCCATGGATTCCATCCTCATTGACTTAGAGTTTTTGTGCATCCTAGTATACTTGGATGATATAAAAGTTTTCATTGCTACCTTTACCAACCACCTGGCTCATCTTAAATAGGTGTTCCTAAAGATTCAAGAGGCTGGCCTCAAACTAAAACCTTCCAAGTGCGCCTTCTTCAAAGAGCGTCTTGAATTATTGGGCCATGAAGTAACCCAGACAGGAATTCACCCAATGACTAAGAAGGTTGAGGTCATTGACAAAATGCTTCTGACCACCAATCTGCAAGAGGAACAAGTCTTTCTAGGGATGATGGGTTACTAAAGACAGTTCATCCCTGACTTTGCATATACTAGCAAACCTTTGGTCCAGCTATTGTGTAATGTCCCTTTTGAATGGACCGCTAGCTAACAGCAAGCCTTTGAGACCCTCAAACAGAAACTCAAAGAAGCTCCCATCCTAGTGGATCCTGAATAAGATAAGGAGTTTATCCTATACACTGATGCTAACAACCTAGCTATTGGGGCCATCTTGGCTCTTTTAGATGGTGAGGGTGTGGATCATCATGTGGCTTATACTTCTTGTGTCCTAAACAAGCATGAGAAGAACTACAGCATTACGGAGAAAGAATGCCTTGCTATGTTGCATGCAGTCAAACAGTTCCGCCATTATGTGTATGGCATCCATTTCACTGTGGTTACTGACCATGCTTCTCTCAAATGGCTACAACAACTCAAGGAGCCAGAAAGACATATAGCTAGGTGGGCTCTCCACCTGCAAGGTTATTACTTTACTGTGCTACATCATCCCAGGATTCAACATCAGAACACTGATGGATTATTCAGAATGCCTTCCTTGCTCTGCATCCTGCTGAGGCTTATTGACTGTATGAACTAATTAGATATACTTCCTCTTGGGAAAGAAAGACGGAAGAAGTCCAATTAGCCCTGTCCAAACTATCCAAGGATATGCTTATTTGAGACAATTAGCTCTTCAAGAAAGTACAAGACCAGTACCTGCCTTATGTAAGGCCTAGTCTTTGCCTTTTGCTGGTGCTGCAAGCTCATAAGGAGACAGGACACGGGGGTGTTGCCAAGACCCATGCCTGGCTTCAAAAGAATTACTTCTAGGAGAACCTTTGCCTGCTGATCCCAGAAGTCATAGCTAGCTGCCACAACTGCCAGCTGCAGAGGCTCTGAGCTGCTGCCCACAAGTTCAAATTAGTTCCCCCTCAACATGCTTTTCATACTGTCAGCATAGATGTGATAGGTCCTCTCCCCTGCTCAAGTTCTGGGTATTGCTTTATCCTGATTGCTGTTGATCACTTCAGCAAGTGGGTAGAGGCTTGACCTACAAAGGACATCACGGCTAAGAAAACTGCTGCCTTCCTGTTACAAGATGTTTTCTACCACCATGGCTGTCCTCAAGTGTTGCTCTCAGATAATAAGACTAAATTTAATGCCAAGCTAGTAACCTCTGTTGTTGAAGCTTTGGGGTCCCACCAGTCCTTCTCTGCCCCTTACAACCCTTCTACCAATGGGGCCGTCAAGCGTGCAAATTCAACACTGGTCTCCATCATGAGAAAGCTCACCTACTCTAATGCTGCTAATTGGGACCTATACTTACCTGCTGCTCTCTTTGCGTATTGCCTTGGCAAACATTGTGTCACTGGGTACTCCCCCTTTGCTATGCTGTATGGGTGAGAGGCTACTACCCCATTGCTCTTGGGGGCCACCTGCTTTCTGCTGATAAGGCCAAGAATCCTGACAATCACATTAAAGACCTAGTCAACTGCATAATTGATATACAGGCCACTGCCTACACTTCTGCATACAAGACTAAGATGCTTGAACTTTCTCCCAATAATGCTGGACGCTCCCCCTTGTCTGAATTTGATGTTGGCAACCATGTTCTTTACTACCAACATAGAGTATATGGGCACTCAAATAAGCTGGACACTCTGTGGATTGGCCCATTGGAAGTGACCTTCAAACAAGGGTCCAAATACACTGTGAAGCTTCTCTCCAGTGATTGTCCTTTTGCTCAAGTGCATTTCAAGTTCCTCTGCAAGTACCACCCCCAAGGCCAATCTAGGGGAGGGCAATGTCATGAATACCGCTATTCACCATGTATCAATTTTGCCTTTGGTGGGCCATTTGAAGACAAATCTCTTGCTTTTGCTTTCACCTCTTGAAATGAGTTGATGACTGAATCAGGAAATAAAATTGTTTGGTTCTTGATCCTGCGCAACTCACTTGCCCCACTCATGCTGGTGGCAAGTGATCCTACCGTCATGGTAGTGTTTTGTGGTATTCCTAACCACTATATATTCTATTTCATATTCACCAATAGAAATTAAGTTCTATTCACATTTTTGTCTTTGTGTCTTCAGTACTTCCGCGCCTCTCTCTAGCCACAACTAGTAGAGATTATTCTTCCAGGGCCGCAAGGTAATTGCATAGCCTTCCCTGTCATCTAACTGAGACTTGGTATGAATCCAATCCTAAGGTTAGGATTTTCTGTTGTGTGTCTGTGCCGCGCCTCAGAACACGACACATCTCATGATACACAGGGGGTGCTTGAAGAGTTGCCCCATGACATGACTAACTGTATGGATCAGTCTGAGCACAATGTCAAATTTTGAACACTATCTCCTAAATAGGATGTTGCCAATTCAACATACTGATTCCTCCCTCAAGTTATTCCTAGCCAGAACGTTACATGAAACACACCACTATGCCACCCCCAGGCAACTTAAGTGTAAGAGAGGAGAGCTAAACTGACTAAGTCTGGCTCCTGTCCTGAAGAGAAAACTCACCAGGACATCATCCAAAGTAGAACTTGTATAGCTGCTCAAAGAGGTTTCCAAAGGGAGGACGCCAAGGAAAACCCGGGGAAATAAGAATTTAGACTCATCAAGATCATGCCGCTAAGCAGCCAGGGAGTTTGCATGGGAGCGTGTTCATGGGGAACCAACTATTCCTTGTAGGCAGTGGTGTAAGATTCCATGAGAGGATGAGGTACCAGGAGATCTTTTTCTGAGGAGTTGGGGTAGCAGAGTTGAGGGGAAGCAGCTCCAAGTCATCACAGGTAAGACTCTTAACAAGATTCTCACCAGTAATAATCAGATCTTGGTGTCAGGAAGCCAGGCATAGGTAAAGGCATTGGTTGACTTGGGACAGAGCACAGTCGGGCCAGTGGGTAATGCCCACCATAGGATGGGTGTTAACTTGAATATATAGTATACTGATTGACCAAGCAAAGACCAGGGCCCTGAGCTGGGCACCATAGTGTCTACCATCCCTGTCAAAGTAATGTAGAGTACTTGTTACAAAAGTAACAGTTTTGAAGCCCCAGGTGGGAATCGAACCCACTCCTAGCCATCAGGCAGGGCTAGCAGGCGGGGGGATTCACCTGCACCTGGATTTTTGCTTTTCAAAGCAAATCCAGGTGCAGGAACCATTCATGCCCTGATGGTAACTGAGGACCCTGCTTTGGGCCCCAAAAGCTACGCCCAAGCCTTGGTGGGTTTGGCTGGGCCTGGACAGGCTATTTTTAGCTGCCCAGTAAACCCAGATCAAGCCCACCCTCCATTAAGTAATTTGAGGTCCCCAATTGGGGACCCCTTTTTTAATCAAGTTCTTTGGGCTCAAGAGAGCCTGTCAAGCCAGTCCAAAAATGGTGATCAAATGGGAAAACCCCAAAACCCCAGAAGCCAAACCTGCCAGAATCAATGGCCAGCCAAGCCAAGATGGACCATAAAAAAGCCAAACAACTGTTCCTGAAAACCCCAAAAATAACCATGAAGCAGCCAACCAAACAGCAGAACCTGAGATGCCAAGCCTTGCCACACAGATAGCACCAGGAGAATGCCCAGAGGACCTGTATGTGAGTAATTATATAAATCAGAAGCACTTGAAAAAGTTCTGTATTGTCATCCTTACCAAATAAAATTGTTATGAACCTTTGGTTCACCAATCTGTTTCCATACCTATTTTTGATACTCTTTCATCTGCATACACCCAAGCGTCAGTACCCATCTACTGGGATATATAGTCAGACTCCAGTTGATAAAACCAAAGCCTTTAACTACTACCGTCCACCCAACGCTCCATTTGGCCCTGTGCATTTCACTGAGTATCCCACTAATCCTGACCATAAACCCTAGACATTAGAAGACTTGCAGTGGTAAACCCGCTCAAATGCACCCTAGGAAGCCTACCAAATTGTCTGTGACAACAAAGCAATCACCATCTACCCTTTGATCTTCAACAGGAAGTACAACAATCCTGCTGCCTACTTGGTCCCCATGGAACCTCCCCCAACACCCAAACCAACCATCTCAACCCCCCACTTCTGATGCCACTGGCCAGAGTAGTCAATTCCTGGGAGTGCTTTACCTGGCGCTCACGGGATTGATTGACTCTTCCTTGCCAGCAGCTGGACCTTGAGATGTGGCTTGGAAGGCCCTACCCTACCTGTTAAGTTAGGCCCCATCATCTGGTGGGCCATGCCAGTACCTGCTTTGACTCCTCCCTCACCTGCTGGAGCTCCACGGTACTCTTGGTATCCTGACAGTACTCCAATCAGTTAAGTTGGCATGGTCTCAGTGGTGGTGGGGGGGTCCATTGGGTGGTCAGGTTGCAGAGTTAAAGGCAGAGTCATGGGAACAAAGTAGGAAGGCAGATAATTGTACTTGTAGTTGAACAATAAGGGCGGCACCTCAATCCTCTTTCCTTCACACCCTATGTATTCAGTTTCTCTAGTTTTGGCCAAGGGATAAGCAATAAGAATTGTCTCCAATTTGTACTCCACTTAGGCAGGGTTGGGCAGGTATTTGGTAAAATGCACAGGTCCAAAGGGGGCTCCAGGGGGACAGTATAATGCCTGATGCGGGTTAGCAGGTTGGTCTCTGGAGAGGGCAGTTGCCTGATGGTCTACTTGGATGGAGTTGAGATGAAAGATCACTAAGACTAGATAAGATAGGATTTGTTAAAACCAAAGGTTCATAAAACTTTATTATCAAAAATAATGATGGGGTCATCCCCATACCGCTGGGGTTCTTATACCAGGTGGTTTTGCTTCTTTGCTTTTTGCGGACTTCAGGTCTGAGGACAGTTCACTGGCAGGGCTCGGTCCTTGGCTTTTGGTTTTTGGGCAGTAGATCCTAGTTGTGCTTGCTCTGGTGATGTAAGGGACCCACTTGAGAGGGAACAAGCTCCCAATCTGGTGGGCCAAGGCCCCTAAGTTGAATCCTGCTAAAACTGATCCAATGGGTACTGTGATCATGACAAGATGGCCTAAGTGGTTCAGATAGTCGAATCTTCCCATCATAGAGCTGAAGAAGCCCAACAGATTATACCCACCAAGTATGTTAATAGGTAGAAGGAAGCATTAGGCCTAACCAACAAAGGTTCTGCTTGAGGAGGGGGAGTGGAAGAGCAACCATAGTGGAATTTCCTTCCCCAGTGACCTGAGGGGTACTTAAACCAACAATGGTCCAGGGATTACTTCTGGTGAGAATTTTCTGGGAAGGAATTGTGCCAGTCAGTAGTTGGTGTTGGGTTATCCAAAGCTAAAATAACAGGCAAGAAAGAAACTAGAAACCAGAACAAGAAGAAAATTCCATGCATGGCTTCAAAAGGGGATATATAGGCAAGTTTAATCAAATAGAGTACAAGAAATTCTTTATTGTTAGAACAAGTAATATTTGTAAAGATTGATCACTTAAATACCCCAGAATAGAGGGTGGAACATTTAAGAGGTTCAATAAATGGAAGGGGATTTGAAATGAAGTCCCAATGAAATTATGGCTGAAGTGATTATCTTTACCATTTGATGTTCTACCTGTAACTTAATAATATTGCTTATCAATCTTAAACCCCATAGGAAACAAGAGGAACCCACAAGGTTTACCACAATTAAGTGGTTCTTCTGAAGAACATGGTTGAATATCAAGTGCAGAGCCTGCTTCATGTATAGAGTGAGTGGCTCAGAGAGCGGCAAGGGTAATGGAAGCAGCCAATCACCTTCCAAGCGGTAAGTGATGTGTTTAAGAGCACTATTAACAATCACAGACTTAAGGTCAAAAGCAGAAAATAAGCTTGAATCAAAGGAGGCAATATAAATTGGTAATTTAACTTGCATTATTGATTGTAAACTAATGTTCAACCTCTCTTTAGGGTTCCAAGTTTGATCTGTGTCTGGCACTAAGCCAGGGTTATCCTTAGTGTTAAAAAGTTGATTGTTAATCTGCTTTGACTTTGTGTCATTAATCATAGTATCTAAAAGATTAACAGAGGCAGGGAAGAAATCCCTGAAAGGTGAACAGAAGTGGCAATTCTTTGTTCCGCTGCTACTGTTCACCACATCACCTGAGCAGTCAAATTTTATTACCCATTCTGGCCTGGAGGCTGACATTAGCAGAAACAGTGGCAAAATCAACTGTAGGGATGTAAAAGTGAGAATTCAAAAGTGAGAATCTAAAAGTGGCCATGTTGACACTTTTAAAATTTTAAAATTAAATCAAAACAGCTCATCTGAAATTAAAATTTACTATGGTCATATAAAACACTTTTTATTCATTCTCTCAACTAAAAAAGTCAAGAAAAAGTAATTACTTTATTATAAAAAGCCATTTTGAAAATTTAAAAAGTGTCAACATGGCCACTTTTAGATTCTCACTTTTGAATTCTCACTTTTACATCCTTATAGTTAATTTTGCTACTGCTGCTGCATTAGCTGGTGATCATTGGCAGGACTGGAAGGAGGCCTTGTTGTAACCTCCTTTAGGCAAGCTACAACTTCAGCATAGGTTTGGGTCTTTGGCAGCACATGGTTAATAGCAATCTGATGTCCATTTGGGGAATTGTCTTTAAGAGTCTGGCGGGTCTTGGGGGTAATTTGATAACTTGGGTCTGCAACTTAGCAATTTGGCAGGTTTCTGTCCATTTTGTGTGACTTGAGTAGCCTTTGGAGGGTCAGGGTTTGATTCTGTTGTTTCCAATGTTGATTTCAAACCTTCAGTCTTGAAACTCCTCAGGTTGTCAGGTTTCTGTTTCTCCTGGTAGGGCAAGATATCTCTGGTGGTCCAGGGTTTGGCCCAACTGGCAGTCTGGCTTGCTCCCATCTATCCTGGTTGTAACAAGGCTTTTTCTGAGACCCCAGGTTTGATTCCCAGGTTTTCAATACAAGTATTGAAATGTCATTCATGAAACTTGGGCTTGTCCAGGGAGATCCTCAAATATTTGTAAAAGCTGAGAAGGGTTGTCACCTACGTAATGGGCTGAGTAAGAAATTTTCCCCCAGAGATCTGGGGAGGTGCTACATATCATCATCAGAACAGGTACAATTGTAAAGACCACAAACTTTAACAGGGGAGCCAGAATTTTCCAGTGACCAAGAGAATTAGGAGCTTTTCTCTAAATGAAACCAGATAAATTAAGCTAACAGTTTAAACCTGAATAGTGCTTCTTTGGAAAGTAGGAACTTAGAAGACTTAAAAGCCAGGCTATACAGCTTTAAAGAGTGAGGAAAAGACTTAAAGGAGCGTATATAAAGCTTGGGACAATTAAAAAGCAAAAGGGCAACAGAATCAGAATTAAAGTGACAAGGAGCAACTTTGGGAAGCTTCAAATATGAAATTAAGAAAGAAGAGAATTATATTTTATTGGATAATACTCTAGACTTATATAGCTTGCGCTGTGGCAGGAATTTAAGTTGGATCAAAGATAAGGATGGTCATGTGCAGGATGGGTTCAAGTTGCTGGATACTTGGAAAGTCATGTGATATTGCTTTGTTGCCATTTCTGGCATATTGAACTGTATATGGGAAAGGCACCAAATTGGGCAATGACTGGATGTTAAGTGTGTTGGTAGCAACCAGAATACCTGTACATCCAGCTCATTGACACCCCCTCAAGGGGTTACTCTGGTACATCAGGAGGGGGCTTTGTCTTGACAGCTGCCACCTGATGTTCCAAAAGTTGTTTGCTAGTTGGTACTGGCCAAGTCAAGTGTTCTCCTTTGATGAGGCAAAGGCGGGATCTGTGATACTTTTTGATGACAGGGTCTTTGGCGCCTTGTAACTTAACCAGATAGGTGCTTCTGTTTGGTCTGTATTTGATGACTCTTCCTGGTCCCCTGTGTACTGAATCCAGCTTCTTCCTGTTTCCGGCCAGGACCCTGATGGGGGAGTTAATTGAGAGTGGTTCCTTTGTGAAGGTTACCTTTTATGTTTTGAGCCTCTTTATTTCTGCTATTTTAGCTTTGAGGCATATGTGTTGTAGTGCTGGCACTTGTTCTACTGTGAGAGATCTTCCCAAGGGATTTTCACATACTGTTGGTTATTGCTTGTGACTATCTCTGGTTTGTATCTGTATGTTAGTTCAAACAGTAGTAGCCTGTCCCTTGGTTAGTGTGTACCCAATATACTAATAATACATGTTTCATGTATAGTGGTCATGTGTCTTTGGTTTTGCTATTCATTATTTTCTCAAGGGTTCTGATGAGATTGCTGTTTAGGCGTTCAACTCTGCAGTTGGCCTGTGGACTGCAGGGCAAGGTTGTGGAGTGTTTGATATTTTTTGATTTTATATTGTTATTTACTACATGTCCTGATAGTTCTGTGGCTTCATCAGTTATGATGTAGTATGGAGTTCTATAGTTGTGTCAGGGATCCAGTCTTGGGCGGCTGGCCTGTCATTTTCAGGGGTAATTTGGGCCCGTGTTTTAGTGGGCAGGGCCCACCACAAGAGAGGAGCTAACTTAAAAAGGTAGGAAACAGACTTCCCCACCCAAGACCATGGGCTGGCAACTGGTATGATAGTGTCAATCACCCCTGTGAGGGTGATGTACACAATTCCAAAGAGCTTGCTAGTATTGTAAGGTCTTGCCCAATAAGGCACAAGATTATAAACTATACCGTGAAAAGTGTTTGGATTTAAGTTTAAAAGATATAAAAAAGTAGGCACAGTTTGTAGGAGTACCTTTAACAGACCTGTTAAAAATTTATGATTAGACACAAAAGGTGTCATAGAATTAACTAATCCTAAACAAGCTATATAAAATAAAGTGTTAAACAAGGATTTGTTGGTAACCAAAGGTATATCCACGTCAGGATATTACCTGTGGGATTATCTCAACATAAAGCTAGTCAAATTATCCCTAAAGTAAAAAATGGTGACAACAAGCTAAATGCTTGTTTTCTAATTATCTCCATTCTAATTATGCTAGATGTTTGAGCCTGGGAGGAAAATTTAAAAACTAACAAGATATCTTATCTAAACCTATGCTTCTTTTAATTTAAAAGATGATAACCTAAGCAAATTTTGAAGTTAGAATTTGGAGAATGAAAAATATAATTGAGGTGAAAAACCTGTGAACAGTGATTGGGGAAAAGACACTTAGAATTACAGCTTAAAAAGCTTACTCCTCTGGTGTCTTTATTTATAGGCAAGGAAAACCTAGCCTTGGGGAGATCTTCAGGGCAAAACAGGGAGTTTTCTGAACAGATGTGATTGACAGACAGAGGGGAAGAACACATGGTGATGGGGAAGCAGCTGGCAACAGGAGCCCAAGATCTGCATAAGGGGTGGGGAGAACAGCGGCTGCGTAAGCCAAGGAGTTAAAAGTAAAAAAATAAAACCTATCAAAGAATAGGAATTATATAAAAGTGAATCAAATTTGAGTTGTGCACACAAAGGAGCAAAAGCAAAAGGAAAACCAAGAGCAAAAGCAAAAGCAACCCAAAAGCAAACAAAATCAAGGTAAGTTTTCTATTAAAACAGACTAATAAAATCTAATTCAAATAATAATTTGAATTTCAAATTCTAAAGCTTTTCTGAAACTTGCCCTTTGGGGCAGGGCACAACAAGTATGGTCAGTTGGGAGGTCAGGCAAGGATTCAGGCATAGGTTTGGGTGTCACAGGCGGTTCCATATGGATGTTGTAAGCAGGAAGATAGTTGAATTTTCCTCTAAACAATTTTGGTGTTGAGAATATCCACAGGCCTTGACAATTGTATCTAACGGCAGTTTGTATGTGGGCCAAAGGATCAATTTTGAATAATTTTTCTGGGGTATAGTCCTTATATTTAGGCTTCAGAGGGTAATCAGTGAAGTGAACGGGCCCAAAGGGTACACCTGGTGGATGGAAAACTGCGGGTGGTGGGACAGGAGGGCCGTGAGATCTTGTACTGATTTGGTAGAAGGCAAATACAAAATAGGGTAGTAGCTGTATAAGCCAAAATAACATAACCTTTATTCAAAAATGGCATTAAGTTTGGAGTTCAGGGTCCTTTGGTCTATATAGCACTCCACCTCAAAACTTAACATTTTCCATAGGGGGTTCATCAGGGCATTGGGAAAGGCAGGCCCAGGGGGACTGGGTGCTTAGGTCCAAAGGCAGCAAAACGGCACTTGGCCTGGGAGTTCTTTCATTGGTCAAGAATATCAAATTGGCTACCTGATTAACTTGCTTTAGAGTTGTGGTCATGAGGTTGGGCTGCGGGGCTGTGCCTCTTTCTGGGGATGGCTCTTGATTGGCTAGTGGTGTAGACTTCAAATTCATAAAGCTAATAGTTGCCGCTTCAGTACCTCTATTAGGCGCTGGGATTAGTCTTCCATTTGGTGCAATAATTTCCTTGTTTTGGCCTGTTTCACTGCATGGGCCAACATTCTTGGTATCAGCTTGTGGGGGCTCAATCCCAGAAAAACGCGGGCAGGCAGTCCTGCAGTCCACAGGCCTGGCAGCCCAGGGGGATCCAGGGTCAGGGTTTGATTCCTGCTCCTGGGCCTGGGTTTCCAGAGAGGAATAATTGTCAATCCTGAAAAGTTGGCTATTATTGCCTTGTTGATGAAATTTTTTATTGTTTCTTCTTGTTATTCTTTGTTGCCCTGCAGATAGGCCAGTGTGTAGCAAAGTCAATGGCTACAAAAAGGAAACATTGTTTTGTTTTAGTCTCTGGGAAGGGACTCACTATGTCCAGCCCCTAAACCTTATACAGTTCAGGATCTGGTACTGGATTAACTGTTGGCTGGGGAGCCTTGGTGCTTGTCAGAGATCCAGTCTTGAGCAGCCGGCCCATTGTTTTCAGGGGTAACTTAGGCCAGGTTTTTTTTGCGGGCAATGCCCACCACAAGAGGGGAGCTAACTTTAAAAGGTATGAGGCAAACTTCACCACCCAAGACCACAGGCCGGTGGCCGGGATTATAGTGTCAATCACCCCTGTGAGGGTGATATACACAATCCCAAACAGCTTGCCAGTATGGTTGGTTGGGAGGTTGGGAGGTCAGGTGCAGAAGCTGGCATGGGTTTTGGTGTCACAGGCAGCTCCATAGACAGGTTGTAAGCATGGAGATAATTGAATTTTCCTCTGAACAACTTGGGTGTTGAAAATATCCACAGGCCTTGTCAGTTGTATCTAATAGTGGATTGTATGTGGGCCAGGGGATTGAGTTTGAGTATCTTTTTTGGGGTGTATACCTTGTATTCAGACTTCAGAGGGTAGTTGGTAAAATGGACGGGTCCAAAGGGTACACCAGGAGGACAAAAAACAGCAGGCAGAGGGGCAGGCAGGCCAGGAGATCTTGAACTGAATTGGTAGATAGTAAATACAAAATAAGGTAATAGCTGTATGAGCCAAATTAACATAACCTTTATTCAAAATGGTGATAAGTTTGGAGCGCGGGGCTTTTGGTCTATATAGCATCCCACCTCCAAACTTAACATTTTCTATGGGGGGTTAATCAGGGAATTGGGAAAGGCAGGGCCAGGGGGATTGTGTACATTGGTCTAAAGGCAGCAAAATAGCACTTGGCCTGGGAGTTCTTTCATTGGTCAAGACTCTCAATTTGGCTACCTGATTATCTTGTGCTAGTGTTGTGGTCATGGGGCCAGTTTGCAGGCCAGTGCTTCTTCCCTGGGCTGGCTCCTGATTGGTTGTTGGTGTAGACTTCAAACTAATGAAGCTAATAGTTGTTGCTTTGGTACCTCCATTAGGCAATGTGATTGGCATTCCACTTGGTGCAATAAGTTCCTTGGCTTGGTCTGTTTCACTGCATGGGCCATCATCTTTGGCGTCAGCTTGCGGGGGCTTGACCCCAGAAAAATGCAGGAAGGTGGTCCCATGGTCCATAGGCCTGACGGCCTGGGAGAATCCAGGTTCAGGGTTTGATTCCCGCTCTTGGGCCTGAGGTTCCAGAGGGGGAGAATTGTCAATCCTGATATCATCTCCTTCTTCCCCTGAGCTCCCTCCCTTCCATTTCTTCTTGTTCAGGTAGAGCTAGACAGCTTCTTGGGCATTGGTCAGGTTGCTCAGCTTTTCCCAAGTACTTTCTTCTAGTGGGTATCCTCTCCACTTGACGTAATACTGGGGTTTTTGGTAGTGAGTTTGGTTGCCGTGTATGTATTCAACTTCATATTCCTCACCACAGTTTGTTTGGATGGGTGGGGGGCTGTCTTAATCCGTTGGTGGGGAAGCAAATTTCCATCCTTTTTGAACAACAGGGAGAAATGAAACACATCATGAATCTTCCAGGAGGGGGACAGGTCTAACTTGAAGGCAACTTCACCAACTAGTTTGGTGATTTTGTGGGGGCTGCTTCTTTTGTGAGCTAATTTTCTGCAGAGCACGTGCAGGGGTACATTCCAGGAGTCTAGATATATTTTGTCTCCAACTTTTAAGGGTTGGCCCAGGGTTTTTTTGCGGTCAGCAAAGGCTTTGTATGTCTGCACAGCACAATTCAGGTTGGTCAAGCATGTTTTTTGTCTGTCATGAATCTGTTCAATCCAGGAACGTCCAGTGGTGTTTGATTCCTTCTTGCCAATCTTGGGATCCCAGGTGGGGTTAAAAGCGTAGTTGGCTTTGAACAGAGACATCCAAGTGGAGGCGTGGTCTTTACTATTGTATGCAAACTGGGCCATGGGAAGCATGTTGACCCAATTATCCTGGTTGGCAATAGCATAGCATTGGAGGTATTATTCTAGGATCTGATTTACTCTTTTGGTTTGGCTGTCAGTATATGGATGGTAGGAGTTTGGTACACATTGCTTGATTCCCAAGTCTTTCATCACTTGCGTCAAGTAGTTTGACGTGAATTGGGGTCCTCTGTCTGTGATGATTTCCTCAGGCGTCCTGTGTTAGGTGAGGATGTAGTCATGGAAGTGTTGGGCTGTCTCCGCTGCTGTGCAATGAGTGGTGGTTGGTAAAAAGTATGCTATCTTGGTGAAGCAGCCTACCATGACCAGGATTGTGTTGAAGGAGAGGGACGGGGGCAATTTGACAATGTAGTCCATGGAAACAGATCTCCAGGGTCCAATAGGTATATCTAAGGATCTTAGAAGTCCTTCAGGTTTGTTTCTGCGGGGTTTGGTTTGTCCACAGGTCTCACATCCTTTTAGGTACGCACTTACTTTGGTCCATCTTTGGCCAGGCAAAAAACCTTCTAATACTCTGGAGGATCTTTAGTCTCCCTGGGTGACCGGCCATCTCAGAATTGTGATAATCTCTCAAGATGTTGGTCCTGATGCTTCCTTCTGGCACAAAGATTCTGTTGTGCAGCATTAGTGTTGTTCCCTTCAATAAGTAGCCTTTTTGGTAATGGGAGCTATCCAAGGATTTCAAAAAGTTGGCAATCATGGTTTGGGTGAATTTGTCAAGTGATTGAGCCTTCAGTGCTTCTGGTTTTCTGGCCCTAATCTTCATCAATCCCAGGTGTATGCCTAGGGTAGCTGGGTCCAAGAGTAATTGAGTGTTGTGGTCACAAGTTTCTATGTGGGTGGATGCCAGGTCAGTTCTCCTACTCAGGGCGTCAGGCACTACATTCACTTTTCCTGGCTTGTAGTCTATGGTCAGGGTGTAGTCAGCCAGTTCTAAAGCCCATATTTATTGTTGTTGGTTGAGCTGTTGTGGTTTGAAGAAATAGATCAAGTTCTTGTGATCTGTTAGGACCTTTACTGGGAATTCAGCGCCACAGAGGTACCGGCGCCAATGTTTCAGGGTCTTCATAATGGTTAGCATCTCTTTGTTGTAAATTGGGTAGTTCCTTTCTGCAGGCAGCATCTTCTTGGAGTAATATGCTACAGGATGTAGCATACCATCCCATCTTCCTGAAGAAGGACCCCACCCACTGCAAAGTTGGACACATTGGTTTCCAGCACAAATGGCTTGAAGGGGTTGGGCATGGCCAGGACAGGGGCAGAGGTGAAGGCCAGTTTCAGGGTTTCAAAGGCAGTGGTGCAACCCAGAGTACAGGCAAAGGGGACCTTGTTGGAGCACAGGCGGGTCAGGGGCAGAGTGATGTGAGATTTTTTTGGATGAAATCCCTGCAATGATTTGCCAGGACCAAAAAACTTCTCATGTCTTTTCTGCATTTGGGGGTGGGCCAGGAGGTCACAGCGTCCACTTTATCCTGGGCCATTGCAAAACCTCCAGTTTTCACTACATAGCCCAGGAATTCCACTTCTGGTTGGAAGAACTCACACCTCTTGAGTTTTGTGTGTAAGTTGGCTTGGGAGAGTTTGTTCAGGATTAGGTCTAGGTGGAGTAAGTGCTCTTTGTGGGTCTTTCTGTAGATGAGGATGTTGTTGAGGTAGGACATACAGAACTGGTCAAGGTATTCACCAAATACTGTGTTTATCATGCGCTGAAGGTGCTAGGGGCGTTGCATAGTCCAAATGGAATCACCAGGTATTCATAGAGTCCATACCTGGTCTTGAAAGCTGTTTTGTATTCATCACCCTCTTTGATTTGAATTTGGTTGAAAACATCTCTAAGGTCAATCTTGGAGTACACCTGGGCGCCTTTCAGCACATTGCACAAGTCATCAGCGTTAGGTATAGGGTAGCAATTCTTTACATTTATCTTGTTCAATTTCTGATAATTAACGCACAGGCGCATGTCACTTTCTTTCTTGCCCACAAACAGCATTAGTGACAAAAAAGGCCTCTTAGACACGCAGATGAAGCCTTTATTAGTTATGTCTTCAATATATGCCTTGAGAGCCAGCTGCTCTTTGTGGTTGCAGCTATAGATAGGTCCATGTTTGGGAATGGTGCCAGGTAGGAGGTCAATAGCATGATCATACTTGGTATATTTAGGGAGACAGGTTGCTACCTCTTTGCTGAATACATGGGTCCATTTTTCTAGGAAAGCAGGGAGGATGCCCAAGCTTGGTTCAGTTTGTATGGTAATGAGCCTTTGAGTGGGTTCCTTGGGATTTGTGCAAAAGGGAACAGTGTTGCGGGTACCCTTATCACCTAAGGTGACGTTCTGTTCTTGGTAGTTGAGGATGAGGCCATGCCTGTCTGACCAGGAGTCACCAAGAATGAGGGGGTGTGGTAGGCCTTTCAACAAGATGAGAGATGATGGGTATGTATTGTTTCCTATTACCAAGAGTAGTTCTTGTTAGCATTTGTATCCTGTATCCTTGGTGCTATTTCCCAAGATGATCTGTAAACAATTCTCAGCTGCAGGCAGGCCTAGTTCCTGGGCCAAGTCAGTGTCAATGAAACTCTCATCTGCTCCAGTGTCAATGAACGCCTTTAGTTTTTGGATTATTCCTTCAACGTTAACAGATACTAGGATGAACTTGTAAGACAGGGAAGAAGTGTTTATTTGGGCCAAAGAGACAGGAGCAGGGGTTTTCTTAGGGAAGGCTCTGGTCAAATGCCCTGCTTCATGGCAGTGGAAACAGAGTCCTTCTCTGTAGTGTCTTTGGAGTTCCTAAGGGGTCATCCCCCCTCTATTGGGTATGGCGGCCTGGGTTTGGCAAGTCTGAGAGGGCCCAGCATTCTCTTGATTCATGCTGAGGCCCTTGCATAAGGGGACCAGGTCTTCCAAGTCAAGGGTGGGCAAGTGGTGCTTCAATAAGTCCTTCATGACTGGGTTCACTCCCTTTTGGAAGATGATGGCTGACAATTTGTCCTCAAGTTGAGTGCAAGTCTTCAGTTTAAGGAAATTGTCAATGTATGCCTGAATGGGTCAGGAGCCTTGGCAGATTTCTAGCAAGGAGTTCAGAGCGTAGTATCTGGTGTTGCATCCTCCCCAGTTGCCATTAACTCAGCCTCAAACTTGGCATAGTCTAAACAGAATTCTACATCTTCTGCTGTGGCTTTGCCAAACTAGTCTAGAGCGTCTTCAGAGAGCATGGAAGCAATCCCCAGTACCTTCTTGGTGTTGCTGGCGTAGGAGGGGGTGTTGGTCTGGAAATGCAAGCGGAGGACTGGAATAGCACGTCAGGCTTCCTCAAGTGTGAGTTTCCCCATCTGGGGCATCTCAACCTTGGTGAGGGATTGGTTCACAATTACATTTTGCACTTGGGAGGAAGGCTTGTTGGTATTGGTGGTGGTGGTGTCTGTTCTTTTTGGATTATTTTGGTTCAAATTCTTCCACGTGGAAGAGATCAGGTTCATGGTAATATTATAGGTGTAATAAGTGATTATCAATAACATAAGCATACAAGATGCCCCAAGAAATAACAACATATTGGGGCTCAGGGTACCAGGTTTTAAAAAGATTGGTATAATGTCAGGGATCCAGTCTTGGGCGGCCAGCCTGTTGTTTTCAGGGGTAACTTGGGCCAGGTTTTTTGCAGCAATGTCCACCACAAGAGGGGAGCTAACTTTAAAAGGTATGAGGCAAACTTCCCCACCCAAGACCACAGGCCGGCGGCTGGGATTATAGTGTCAATCACCCCTGTGAGGGTGATATACACAATCCCAAACAGCTTGCCAGTATGGTTGGTTGGGAGGTTGGGTGCAGAAGCTGGCATGGGTTTTGGTGTCACAGGCAGCTCCATGGACAGGTTGTAAGCAGGGAGATAATTGAATTTTCCTCTGAACAACTTGGGTGTTGAAAATATCCACAGGCCTTGTCAGTTGTATCTAATAGTGGATTATATGTGGGCCAGGGGATTGAGTTTGAGTATCTTTTCTGGGGTTTATACCCTGTATTCAGACTTCAGAGGGTAGTCAGTAAAATGGACGGGTCCAAAGGGTAAACCAGGAGAACAAAAAACAGCGGGTGGAGGGGCAGACGGGCCAGGAGATCTTGAACTGAATTGGTAGACAGTAAATAAAAAATAAGGCAATAGCTGTATGAGCCAAATTAGCATAACCTTTATTCAAAAATGGCAATAAGTTTGGAGTGCAGGGCCTTTGGTCTATATAGCACCCCACCTCCAAACTTAGCATTTTCTATGGGGGGTTCATCAGGGCATTGGGAAAGGCAGGGCTTGAGGGAATTGGGTACTTTGGTCTAAAGGCAGCAGAATGGCACTCAGCCCTGGAGTTCTTTCATTGGTCAAGACTCTCAATTTGGCTACCTGATTATCTTGCTCTAGTGTTGTGGTCATGGGGCTGGTTTGCAGGCCAGTGCCTCTTCCCTGGGCTGGCTTCTGATTGGTTGTTGGTGTAGACTTCAAACTCATGAAGCTTATAGTTGTTGCTTTTGCACCTTCATTAGGTGATGTGATTGGCATTCCACTTGGTGTAATAAGTTCCTCGGCTTGGTCTGTTATACTGCATGGGCCATTATCTTTGGCGTCAGCTTGCGGGGGCTTGATCCCAGAAAAATGCGGCAGGCGGTCGCACAGTCCATAAGCCTGGCGGCCTAGGAGGATCCAGGTTCAGGGTTTGATTCCTGCTCTTGGGCCTGGGGTTCCAGAGGGGGAAATTGTCAATCCTGACAGTTCTGGCGTATTTCTCACACACTATGCACTTTTTCATAACATCAATTATGTCTTGTTTAAGATTGGGCCACCATAATATCTCTTTTAATATGAGGTATAGATTGTTAGCCTTTGTGTGTTCTAGTAGACAATGATGTCTTAGGATGATGTCAACTCTTTGTGCAAGTGGGATGTAGGGAACATGTTTGTCTTTAATGATTTGGTATACAGTACCATTTGATACATGGGAACATTTTTTCATTCCTTACTAATGTATCATGGGTTAGTTAGTGTGTGGAGGGGGTTTTCCCTTTTGTCTTATACTCAGTGTAATATAGGTGGGCCAGTCAGGGTCCAGGTGGTCAGGATAATCCTCTTTTGGCTGACATAGCCTAGAGAGAGCATCAGCCATGACCAGCTCTGCCCCTCTTTTGTAATAGATGCCATATTGAGCTGTTCCAGATGGGACATCCATTTGGCTTGTTGTTGTGCAAGTAGTGCTTTGAGTTTTAAAGTAAATTAAGTATTTATGGTCAGTTAGTACTCAGACGCTTAAAAGTCCTTCTAGATAGCATCTCCATTTCTTGAATATGTGATATATTGATAGCAATTTCTTATTGCATATAGGGTATCTCTTCTTAGTGTTAGTTAGTTTTCTACTTTTATAACATACTGGCAGGAAGTCTCGCTGCTCTGGCTGGTGGATGTGTAGTACTGTGCCAATAGCAGTGTTGCTGGCATCTGACTCAAGCTTTTAGCACCCGTTGTTATTTAGGTATTGCAATATTGGCGCTTCAATTGGAGCTTGCTTTAGTAGCTGTAAGTTCTTGTCACATTCAGGTGTCCAGATGAATTTATTTTTGGCATTTCCCTTGGTTAGGTCATTAATTGGTGTGGTTAGTTTCCCGCAGTCTTTGATATATTTTCTTAGATAAGCTACCATTCTGAGAAAGCATCTAACTTGTTTACCAGAGGTGGGGTGTTGCATGTTATTTATGGCTTTTATTTTATCTGGATCTGCTTTGATGCCACTGTCAGAGACAATGTGGCCCAAGAACAAGAGTTGATTTTCCATAAATTAGCACTTGCTAGGCTTTGCATAGAGTTTGTGCTTTACAAGTCAATCAAGTGTCTTGCGGACATACATTAGGTGTTCCTTTTTTTTGAGAATATGATGATATTGTCAAGGTAGCATAATGTATTTGAGAGACTGTTTAGTACTTGGTTCATAATAGTGACAAACATTGTGGGTGTGTTGGTCATCCCAAAGTTTATTACCCTACATTCAAAAGATCCAAATTTTGTACAAAACACAGTTTTTGGTATGTCTTTTTCCTTTGCTTCAACTTGGTTGTAACCTGAGATGAGGTCAATTTTAGAGAAGAATTTGGCTCCAGAGAGTCTTGCAAACAGATCCTCTATGAGTGGGAGGGGATATTTATTATTTAATGTGCTTGCATTGAGAGCTCTGTAGTCTGTTACTAGACAGAGTGTTGCAATGTGCTAAAATGTGATGGATTTGATGGACATTAAGTTTGAAGTCAGATCCAGAACATAATTACACAGGCAATTGCTTGATCAATTGATTGAGAACTAGTGGAGTCCAGAGCATTCTGAATTTCACTCAAATCATCTCAGTAATTTGGCAATTTGGAGGTTACACAAAGGGCAACAAACAAGGCCTTTGATTCCAGAATTAAAGCTCTTACTTGGCGCTTGAGTCCATAAACCTAAATGGAAGTAGTGTCAATAATCTGATTGCCTAATTGATATCTACTTACAGGTGTAAAATACATTAGCCTATATCAATATTGATATTTTGATTATGGATTGATGCCAAACCTGGCCTAATTCCCTGGCCTTCTATCCCACCAATTTCCCCTCTATCAATTTCCCATCTCTCTATATATACTTAGTTTTATATGAAATAAAGATAAGTTTTACCCCCACATATTTTCATTCTTACTTTGGGTTTACTACCCTGTATCAGGTATAGTAATTGAACAATTACCAGGGCTAATTCTTGCTAGCAATATTCAACAGTCCAGACATACAACACAGAGTGAGCCTTCTTTTTCTTTACAAAAATCACTGCTGCCCCCCACAGGGATTCTGATGGGTGGATGAAGCCTTTATCTATGTTCTCTTCAATATGGTTTTTGAGGGTTTCTGTCTCCATGGGGGAGAGTCTGTAGAAGGGTGCAGGTTTGGGCATGGTCTTTCATAGGTCAATGTTGTGTTTGACATCAAGTTTGGGGGTAGCTCTGTGAGCTCTTCCTTAAATACATGAGTGTATTACTTTAGGAGTGCTGTGAGTTCTGGGCATTGGATTTTGGTTGTTTGTATGTTATAAATTTGGTGTAACTCATTATATGGAGGTTACTATCTTTGGTTAGATGTTCCAAGTTGTCCTGATTTATGACTTGGACAAATACTGTGTCTCTTAGGATGAGATCATTAGATTCTTTGAGGATGTTGAAGTTGACTCCATTGCATTTGATGGTCATAGTTTTTGTTTTCCAACATACACTGGGATTTACTTGGGTGAACCAGTCCATGCTTTCTACAATGGTGTAGTTTATGTTGTTTGCAAAAAGTCTTTGTATGGACGTTTGTATACCTTGGAGGCCAATTCTGAAGGGAGTTGTTTTGCCTTCAAGTAGAACCTTTGATTTATCTGCCATTCACACATATTTGAAGTTGGATTTGAAAACTGGTAT
The DNA here is from genome assembly GCA_014839935.2 of Entomophthora muscae. Classification (NCBI taxonomy): domain Eukaryota; kingdom Fungi; phylum Entomophthoromycota; class Entomophthoromycetes; order Entomophthorales; family Entomophthoraceae; genus Entomophthora; species Entomophthora muscae. Next base: position 180,641 of record QTSX02007113.1, read on the forward strand.
TTTGTAATTGGTTACAAATGGTTTGCTTAAAATGGTGTGTTGTGCACCAGAGTCAAATAAAGTTTTATGTGTATGTGATTTCTAAGTGCATAGGTAGACAAGAAGTTGTGAGTGATTGTTAATTTTTAAGCTCATAAAGATGGAAGATTGTGGGACACATGGAATGTGTGCAGAAAAGTTTTTGCCTTTGTACAATTTATTGTTGATTTGGGGGGAGACAAGGGCACTTAAGCCTGTTCTCCTTCCTATTTTCCATGTTCCTCTGTTTTAAAACCTTTCTATTCAGAGAATTTGAGGTCAGATTCATAGTGGGTTACTACTTCAGCATTGTTGACTTTGACAGTGTCCTCTTTCTTGGGATGGGAGCGGTTTGCACTTTGGATGCAATTGCCATTGTTGCAATCAGAGTTGCTGTTGCTATGATTGATGTTTGTTGCCATTGGAATCATCTCTTCCATTGCCGTTGGAGGAGTGGTTACCGTTGCTTGTAGAATATTCCTTGTTTGTACGTTTTATGCGCGCTTGGCTTCTGTAATGAGCGCAGGCATGGAGAAGTTAGCCTCTGGACGGATGAGGGCAGCTGTTGTGAATGCCACAATTCACCATATTTTGATTTTGCCTTCAATGGGTTATTTTAAGGACAACTCTCTCTCTTTTACTTTTGCCCCTCTGATGAGTTTGAATCCAAACTGGGAAATACAATTGTTTGGTTTCCTGATTCTTTGCAGCCCGCTTTCACCACTAATACTGGTGGAAAGTGATCCTACTGTACATGTACTGTTTTGTGGTAAAGCTACACAGTATATATTCAATTTCACTTTCACTAATAAAAATTAAGTTCTATTCACATCTTTGTATTTGTGTCTTCACGTACTTTGGCGCCTTTCTCTAGCCACAACTAGTAGAGATTATTCATTTAGAGCTACAAGGTAATCCAATAACCTTCCCTGCCATTCTAACCAAGACTTAGTACAAATACAATCCTAAGGTTAGGATTCCCTATTGAGTGTCTGTGCTGCGCCTCAGAACACAACAGCAGCAACTGAGGGCTTTATTCTTTTGGTGAATGATGCTCTTGTGTGCATGTTGTCATCTTGTGCTGGGTTCTGGAGTTTGCAATGTATCTCTTCAAATTAATTGGCGTGAGCTGTGATAATGGTCTTCTAAGGAAGATCACTGAGCTGAATTGCAATGTCTTGGAGGGATTTGGTGACACAGAATTGTGTGTGATGTCTGTTTTGAACTCTCCCCAGATTTCAAGCTGGCTGTCAATTTGTGAGCCAACCCAAGTGGAAAATCAGTTAGCTGTGGCCTTGTACAGGCGTTTGCTGGCTTACTGGACCCATTTCTTTGTGGGGAATGCAGCTGGCGCTGTCAGGAATGCTCTTCAAGAGATAACTGACTACAATTCATTTCTTGGTACAGTAGAAAAAATGATTCCTTCTTTGGGTTTAATTGGGTCTCCTAAAATCAATGGGTTAGTTGGAAGTATCTGCTCTTCATAACCTGTTTCTTTGGATTTGGATTAGTTGACAGAACCAGCATTAACTGCAACGGGATTTGAACCCAGGTCTTCTTCTCTTCTAGGTGTTCTTTCACCTAAGAGAACAATAAGTAATATCATAGAAATCAAATTGTTACCTTTCAAACATGATTTCATCCAATCATATGTTACACCATTCTTATATTGGATTCTATTAATTTCCTTGATAACGCTGACGTCCAATTTGACCCTGCTTTTGCTCTGGCTTCTCTGTTGGTCTCTGTTTTTGTTGTTGGTCCGTTTTCTCTTTCCCCAGTGTTAATTGGGGAATAGCTGGGGTTTCTCCTTTACATTCCTGCCTAAAAGGCAAAATAAGTAAAGCATTAATATTTTAATGTATTTGAGATCAGTTTAATTTGATCAAAAATGCAAAAAATTCTAGCTTAATTTTCAACTGCCTAGGATCTCCAGTTTTCTCCAAATTTTCCCAATTTCATCCTTAAGCAATTGATATCCTTTATTTTTATCTCCATACTATCAGTTAGTCTTCATGCTATATAATGATGATAACTTATTATCTTTTACTTGTTCAGTCAATGAAGTCTACATTCACCCAAGTGAATATTTGCCTATTTATAACTTGGCTTAAACCCTTTCCTAAGCATGAGATTACCCAAGACTTCTTTTATGGAGTCCCTTGGGTATAAATGAGTCTATTGGATGATTCTGTTGCTGTCAGTGTTGGCCAGCATGTCAATGAGTTCACAAGCAGATTCTGGAACTCACCTGAAGCTCAAGTCTGGGATAGCTCCTGGCGCCAAGTAATACCAGGAGTATAGTATAATGCTAGCCCCTTAACCCACAACCCCCCTTGTAAAGAAGAAACTCAGAACTACCAGTCCGTCCACAAGCCAGCAGATCCCCAAGTCTTCTACCTGCTGGCCTCTGCCTTCCTTTTGTGCTACTTGGGGGCATACTTCTTTGTGGGCAATTTAACCCGCTGTTAGGCTGGTTTTGCTTATTTGAAGAATTATTTCACCTTGGTATGGTGTTGTTGCCTTTAGGTTCCTTGGTAACTGTACTAAATACTTCTGCTATTTTTCACCACCTTAGAAGATTGCTTCCAAGCAGTTGGGTGCCTGACAGGCGCAGAGTTTAGCAGCTGAGTGGTCCAGCCAGTTAAAGATGTTTTCTTTGTTTTTACCAAAGAACTTGTCAATACCAATGTACTTAGTGTTGGTAACTTTTCCTGTATAGGCGGTTGTGTGTTTGTGGTTGGAAAATACTGTATTAAATTATTTTGGCGCATGCGTTGAGCATGAACAGTCCTTTGAATACAGTGCATCAACTAGGTGAATCTTTGTTGATATTGTGGACGTGGAATTTTGTTTTCCAGGTATCCTGAGATGTGGCTTGGTAAAGTATGTGAACAAAGATGGGCAGGTTCTATTCAGTCATTTTCTCTCTCAAAGAAGTGATAAAAAACTGTAGCTGCTACCAGTGATGAGGAGCAACTTTTGAGGAAGCTTTGAATATGGAATTAAGAGAAGTATATTTTATTGGATAATACTTTTTACTTATATAGCTTGCGCTGTGGCAGGGATTTAAGTTGGATCAAAGATAAGGATGGTCATGTGCAGAATGGTTTTGAGTCACTGGATACTTGGACAAGTCATATGATATTGGTTTTTTGCCTTTCTTGGTATGTTAGACTGTAAATTGGATTGGCACCAAACTGGGCAATGACTGGATGTTAAGTGTGTTGGCAGCAACCAGAATACCTGTACATCTAGCTCCTCAACAAAAGTAAGAATTTATAGTATCTTTGTTTAAACAACTTAAGGTCAAACTCAAACAACAAAAATGAAATATGTATAGCTTGAAATTAACACTAATTTTGACTCTAGGGGCTTTGGAAAAGATGCCAGGATCCAGGGAGTGACAAGGAAAGTAAGGAATGTTTAAACTTTTACTAACAACGTTAAGGAATAAGAGACCAGCAAAAAGAAGACCAAAAACTCCATACAAAGAGATGATAAAAGTAAACTTTAAATTTGATAAAATGAGCAAGTAGGGGGCTAAAAGTCCTGTGACTGTGCTACAGTCCCATTGGGCTGTGGTTTCACAAAGAGGTTGAATTGTGATGAATTCAAAGAATGAAATTCAAAACAATAGGATTGGCCTTGGAGAGATTTTACAGTGTAGTAATGGATTACCCAGGAATCTATTAGGCTGTACTAATTGAGGTCCAAAATGAATAATATGAACAATTCATATTATGATACTAGGTGTCTCAAACTGACTAATTAACCATGGAGGTTGATTAACACATAGGGTAAAAAAAAGAAAAAGACCTGGTAGGGAATCAAACCTTGGGCTCATTTAACCAAGTTAAAGTTGAACGTCAAACTTAACAAGTATGTCAAGTTGAGTTGTTAAGATGATGATTCAAGTTATTGATTATACGCCATATAATAGCTGACTTGATCTGGTATTGAATCAATGACTATCTGCCTTATATTTATGGTTATTAGTATGTTGACTGGTGATTATACAGCGTGTAACTAGTCAGATTTTTTCACAATGACTCATGGTCTTTGGTGTGAATTAATTAACTGCAAAGATTAATTAATTTAGTTGATAGGTTCAATTAACAGAAGTAAAACATCTAAATACAGGCAATGATTCTTGGGTATTTATAATAGATTAGCTGATTCCCAGTTGGAACACCAATAGCTTGGATGTGGAACACACAATTCCACAGGGTTTTAGCGCTGGAAGCTTGGAATGATTCAAGTCAAAACAAGACATTCCACTGTAAAGAATCAGGTGATTCTTGAATAATTCAGGCACCTTCTCATGAGTTGAGAAATGTGAAGATCTTTTAGGTAAAGATCTGGTTCTGGAATATGTAGATTCCACTGGGATTTGGCGCTGGGAGCTTAGGAAGTTCCATGCTGAATCAGTACATTTCCACAGAAGGAATCAGGTGATTCTGGAATGTATTAGGGTAAATTTTTATAGGTTAAGAGGTTGAAGATTTTTCTGATAAAGATCTGGATTGAATGACACTGTTATGTCATAAATAACGTGATAGGAATCCAGGTGTGATTCCAGAACCAGAGGGGTTTTCAGCCAAATGTACCCTGATTGGTATATAATGGAAACATGATAATAATTAATAAAAAATGATACTTATGTGTGACAATGGTTGCTTTCCCCTCAATCTTTTTATGCTTTATGTTTTTGGCTTTTAACTGAAATAAGACTACCATGGAATAAAATAGATGGTCTGCAGCTAAGACTATGGGAAGCAAAAACGTGGAAGTGATCACCAGATTGCAACAAGTTTAACACCAAGATTGCTTGCCCAGAATCCAAGCTCATTGAAGTTTACATAAAGGATTCCCTGTCAAACTGTAAAAGGGTCAGACCAGGATAATGAATAAGCAAGCATGAATTTCCTGGATCCTTCACAAGTCCCCTGTCTTGCTTTAGGGGCTGGGTTTGGATTTGAATGGTCATCTGATGTCACGGCCTATACTAGAGTCCGTCTGGACTCCCACAGGGGAGGCAGACTGGGCCTGGAAGGCCATGTACAAAAAAGGCGCAATTCTGACCAGGTAGTTGACTGCAGTGGCTAGGAGATGTCAACTCCCAGTATGGGGCACAATCTGGTTGGCCAGCCCCAATACTGTGACATAGAAAAACCCCAACTTACTGAAGTCCTGAGCAAGAGGCGCTTTGGGCAGGGGGGGAGTAGTAGGAATATCCTTCATAGCAGGCAGGATGGTCTCTTTAGCACATCCAGGAGGGAGATCCAGATGATGAGGATGAAGATACTCCAAGTCAAGAGCGCAGGGGGGATTGACTGAGGTAACAGGAGTATAGCCAGGAGGTTATAGATAGACAAGCTTATATTGAGTAGATGATTCCCTAACAGATGCAAACATAATAATTAAATTTGAGCAAAAAAAGATAATTCCTGCAAGAAAATAATGATTTCTAGGCATTAACTCGTTTTATTTAAGATGCCAATAGTGAGGAGGGCTTCTCCTCCTAACTAATTATACTTACTGGTAATCTTGTGGCCTTTTGTGTCACCAGCAATCTGATGGCATCAATTTCAGTTGAGCTTACAATTTTGATTGGGATTTGCGTACTTGGGCCTGGAGGTAAATGCTCATTAGTTGGGATAATAGGAACCTTGCTATGGCTGCAGCAAGCCAAGGTGCCACTGCTATTTATAGAACCTATAAGCAATTGAGAGCCCAATTGCTTAACTGTCAATTGCGCTCCCAATGTATTGTTTCCAAATAATTAAGAGGGCTGGAATTTTTAATGGAATCAAAACCAGGGATTTGAGGCTCATGTGCCTCTCAAATCTTGGGTCATTTGTTAATTGAAATGGGGGTTCTCTTGCTCTGGGAGACAATTGGTGAAGGTTTCTAGGCTGAGGGTAGTTTGGCATCTAAGAAGGCCAGCTGGTTGTCTAGGGCTTTCTGGGCCCTGACATCTGACCCCAGTTGAAGATCTGATTGGTCAGAGTAGAATTTTTGTAAAGGGATTCCAGGAGGTTTGGATGATTTCCCATTAATTTCCAACACAATATATTATTGGCTGGTACCTAAAAGACACTTCAGAATGCCATTAATTCCAGTTTGAATGGATTTTGTTGAATTGGCAGGCACGTCCTAATTATTTGACCTTCATCTGTTTTAAATGGGGGCAAAACCAAGCCAACAAAAAAGTCCAAAGTAATCAGGGATTCTTCCCAAGTGAAAAAAATTATGAGTATCATTGTCACCACCTGAGAATGATATTCCAACACAAATCTTTTGTCAATTTTATGAGCCAAATCTTTGAGGGAATTAATGGGTTTAGCTTGATTATGAGCAGCTTTCTTTGTACACCAAGGGAAGCTTGTCCTATCAAAGGCTAAAGGGAAAGTAACTTTACATTAGGGCTTCCAAATATAGTATATCAACTGTACTATTCTTAAAATAAACACATATTATTCCTACTATTTTCCTTTCTATTTAGACTATTGTCTTCCCTAATCTAAGCACTGAACTATTCTGGTTTATTTGCAACAGTTGCAACCAACCAGACTCTTGATGCTTCTTTGTTAAAAGCATGACAGTGATGAGCTACAAAAATATCAAAACAAAAAGAAAGATGATAAAGAACAGTTTATTTGAAGTGAAATGAATTTACTTTCTTAATAAACTGATAGTTTTAACCAATTTATTTGAATTTTTGAATTCAAGGCTAACACTATCACAGTTGCGGCTCAGAGCTAGAGGTTGGGCTTAAGTGTTGCAACATCTTTTATTACTCCCTCTTGGGAAATTAATTCCCCAAGTAACTCCCTGGATGATTCCCCAACCAATCATTAAATTGGTGGCACTCCTATCATTCACCCATCTATTACAGGGATCAACCCTTTTGAGTCTTAAATGGAACACCATTTGGACAAACCTCATAACCTAAGAGAAACAATTACTTGGATAAGTCTCATGACTACCATGATGTACATGGACTGTATATGGCCTCTCATGATACTATATAACACTCTAAACTCATATCAAATAAAGTATCATTCTCTTATTAATTTACCTCTTTATCTTGTTTATTATACTTCCCAGAAGTATATACTTACAGTGGTAGCACAGGATAGGTTATCCACACCTACACAAATCAAAAAAATTCCTCTCAAGAAAAGAACCCAGCATATGGCACTCCCCACCATATGTTGAAAATAAAAAGAAGGTCAGAATGTTCCTACAGGATTCACTGTCTTCAACAACATCCTTGTACCAACCAAGCAATACAACTTCCTTGGTACACAAGGAGTCCTGAACCTGCCTCCAGTTCCTGAAGCCACCAAAATACCCAACATTGTTATCCAATGTCTACACTCAGCAGAATTGGACATTTTCAGGACTACTCCTTGAAAATTCTAACCTATGGATTCAGAGCACCCAAAATTAATGTATACAAGTAGGCTACCCCCAAACTCTGGGCAAGTAAAATTGCTTTACATGTTACTGGGGCCACTTCACACTTTTTAAGCAAAAAGTTTGACCAAAATCCTGGTCACAATAAATACTGGGACATGTTAAAGACTACCTTCCTGGAAAAATTTGTCATAAAGGACTCTGACGTTGTGATCATGTCAGAACTCAGAACCTTTAAAATGACAAAACTATTGAATAGTACATTAAAGCATATAAAGACATATGTGATTAGCTCCCAGCGTCATCAACTTTGATGATGCTGGACCATGACTGGACTTCTACAATAGCCTACCCACGCACATCAGACGTCAATTTGACATGAGCCGTTGCAAGAACCTCCAAGACATGTTTTTGGAAGGAAAAAAAGCTGGAAAAATTGACAACCTGCATGCAATCAACAAACAAAAAGAGAGTCCCACAGCAAAGAAGGACCCTCAATCTAACAAGCAGAACAACCAAGCCAGTAACCCTCACCTTCAAGGCAGAAATTGTACAACTCAAGTGACTCAGATGAGTACTGATATCATAAACCAAGGGGGGAAAAGCTCAGGGGAGTTCTTAGGCAAGCCACCCTCCCCCACTTTGCAAGACTTGTATAGGGACCATGTGTAAGGGGCCCTCTTTATAGAGAATAATACAGTTGGGGAATTTAACAAGGGTCCATTACTCTCTACAAAAGGTTATAGCTCTTCAATATGTAGGGTAGGGGTTGGGCAAGGACAAGGAAAGCACAAGGAAGCTGGCCCCTGAGATAAGATACAAGATTGGAATAAGGAGAGCCAGATGGTAAATAAGGGCCAAAAATTGCAGATTACAATCATCTGCTCTAATGAGATACTATTAAGCGCTCAAATTTATAATAGGGCAAGATTTCTTTATTTTAAAAATAAATGTGAGTCAAACAATTAAAATGGGATTTGTATGGGAGTTCTTATGCTAGGGGGTGGAATTGGGGAGTAAAGATTTAATGAGTTTGAAGCTAGGTGTAATGCTTCACACGCAGTAGCAGGAATCATGATGCAGGTTAATTTTAGATGCATTATGGTATTGAGTTCCTTGCAGGTTTTACTTGCATCTGCATTGCTGTGAGGCATAAGAGCAATTAATTGACAATTAATTGAGTAGCAGTAACCTAGATCATTCAAATTCAGAAGTTGGAATAGGTCTTCATCTATTGGATAACTGTTTTCAGGAAAGTTATTCCTGACACACTTATGTGGACTCAATTACCATGATCCAAGTACCCTCAGCAACCCTATAATGTTTGCTGTCCAAGCTGGAAATAAAATCCTCACTTATCCTTTCTGCTTTCACAGATATCAGGGCAAAGCACTATTTGATACTGGAGCTGACCAATCCCTTGTTGATAAAAGATTTGCCAACCTCATAAAACTACCCACAGTTTAAAGTAATGTCAAGAGAGTTGTTATGGCAGACAACAGGAGCACATCAGTCACCAGAGAGGCAAAACCTTTCATGGCCCAAATAGGGGATGTGCAGACTACCCTTATTAGTCTAATCAAACCAATCCCCAAGTACAATGTTGCGCTTGGTCTAGATTGGATAAGAAAAACCAAACCTCATACCAACTGGGATAGCGCCACCCTCACCATACAAGAAGGAGAAGTACACCATCATGTGACAGAAATGATCAGATAGTAGGAAGCAGTCTCCATGTGATGGGGAATCACCACCTAAATCCACATGGAGTTGATGATTAACCACCAATAAAGCTTCAAATACTGTTTGATAAATTTCCAATTGATAAACTAGGATTAAGCAAAATGATTAACCATAACCAAAAAAAGTTCTAGATAAATGTCCTGCAAGAGAATCAGAGTTTCTTCAGCATAAAAATCAGGATATTGAGATAGCACATGAGTTTCAGCTTTCCTGGGAGAAGGAACAGCTCCAAGATAGATAGACATTGGATTAACATTTGGCAGCAATGACAACAAAGTACTAACAGCAAGCCCCTATCTTTCTGTAATAATCCGGCTAAGGATTAACTTGTAGGGGATGTAGCGTAACAATCCAACTACAGGATGGATTTTTAAAATAAAGTTATACCAGGAGATATTTAATTTTATTTGAGTAATAATTTTAGGGAGGACTCAACTCTTAAGAGTTGAACAGTGAGAATTTTCCCATATATATCAAAATTTGACTAAGCAATACCGCCTGGATCCTGGACTCCTATTCCTTCCACATTGTCTAGAGAGTACCTTTTCCAGCTTACAAAGAATTATTGTGTGATCAATTTCTGACAGCTGTCTGATAAATAAGGTTGTATCAAGTGACTCTCAGATTATATCAATTCATCAGCATCATCTTACAATGAGGAATCAAATCCAAATGGCAAACTGGAGCGGCAGTAACACATTTTCAATCAACTGTTTGCTTTATATATGTCAAATCAGTTAGTGGTGTTAACAGCTTTCCAGTGTTTTGAGATTTACAACTTGGGCAAAAAATTCCTGGCATTATGGAACCTACTGTGACATTACCCTCTGCTTTAGCCCGGGGCACAATACTGCCATCAGGAAGATGAGACAGGGAGAAATTCTTGTGAGCAGGGGAAAGTTTCAATTCCACCAGATTAAGCTTGGAATGACCAATGGCTGTAGGATTGCAATTATAGTACTCCTGGATTAGATCAAGGGAACTGGAACAGTCATAGTGCAGAACCCAAGAATTTTCAGAATCAGGATAGCCTTTCTAAGATACCAAATACTCCAATTAGCAACTATTCTTTCAGGAAGCCAAAATGCAATTCAACTCATACTCAGGCTTACCTTCCACTAGAATAGGCTGAGAAGAAGGCACCTTGGTTCCCTGGAAGGAAGTAAGCAGACATTCATGGAAAGTATAAAAAATCTTAAAGGAGGGTTGTAAATCCAGCCAATAAGCAGAGGGAGCAATCTGATGTTCAGCTTTAAAGGGACCAACACGCTTGGGACCTAATTTGTAACATGAGACCTTCAGCTTCATATTCCAGGCATCAACCATGACTAGATCACCAAGCCTGTAAGTCAGACTCTCCTGGTGCTTGCAATCTGTGTATTTCTTGTAAGTTGTCATGGCGGCGGCAAGAGTAACCTGAAGCTCCTGATGAACCTGCTTCAATGCAGCAGCTTGATCAGTTGCATCTTCTACTTTGCTAACCAGTCAATAACCCATGTTGGATGAAGGATTGTAACCCACATTGGCAAAGAAAGGCAAAACTTGAGTTGATATGTGCAGAGAGTTATTATAAGTGAACTCTGCCATGGGTAGGTTAGCACACCAGTCATCTTGTTGTGCATTGGTATAGCAACAGAGATAAACCTCCAAACTTTGGTTTACCCTCTCTGTTTGTCCATTAGACTGGGGGTGGAAAGCAGTAGAGTGGCAGAACTTGATACCAAGAATCCCAGTAAAAGCTTCCCAGAACTAAGCAATGAATTGGGAACCACAATCACTCACTATCTCCATTGGGATGCCATGTAAGGAAAAGATCCTGTTCAAAAAAAAACTTGCTGTTTCCGCTGACATATTTGTGATTGAGCAAGGAACAAAGTGTGCTATTTTTGTAAACCAATCTACCACCACCATGATTGCATTGAGCCCATTTGAGTCCAGAAGCTCTCCAATAAAATCCACTGATACCAACGTCCAAGGCCCTGCAGCTGGTTGTAATGAAACTAAAAACCAGTAGTCTTGTTTCTGCTTGCCTTGGACCAAACACATACCAAGAAATCTTGAATATAAGCTACCACTTGCAATGTTGAACCCTCCCAAGAGAACTGTTGGAAAATTAACTCAACTGTTTTATTCTTCCCTGGGTGGCCTACCATAGGACAAGTGTGATATGCTTCCATGATTTCATCCCAAATAGTTTCCTCTGGGACCCATAGACAGCCTTGATGATAAAGGGTTGGCCCTATACTATGATATCCCTGTGGCTGACTCACTGGATGAGCATATGCTAGTTCCAATAATCTGTCATAACCCTTGTACAGGGGCTGCAAAAACTTAAGTTTGGAATATAAGTCTAAGTCTTCACCCTCAGTTAAGAACATGATAGCCAGTGTAGCAGGTGTAATCAACACAAAGTGAACCCCAGCCTCATCTGAAATCAAATTATGTGTGTTGAATCAATGTCCAAACCAGCATCAGGGAGGTGAGAAGAATTCCTTCTCAGCAGGCCAGCCAAGTGGTTTTCTATTCCTTTTATGAACTCATAACAGAACTTGTATTTTGCAAGTCATCATGCCATCTGGATTAAGAACCTGAAAACCCCCTGGGTTAAAAAAAGTACAGAAGAGCCTTATGATTGGTTCTTATGATAAAGAAATGGAACACTGACATGAGATTGTTGCAACTGAGTTTCCCTCCTTGCATGCTAACATATCTTACAATACACAGGGGGCGCTCAAGGAGCCGCCCCTTGACGTATCTAATGACATGGATTAATCCAAAGGCAGTATCAAACTGCAGGTACTTTATCCTAATTAGTAGTGCTACCAATTTAATCTGCTTATTGCCGCACAATTTTTTCCTTGGCTTTGAACTCTTCATGGAACATGCCACTATGCCACCCCCTTGTGACCTTCTACATATGGTATATTAATCACAATATTCCACAATAAACAATACCTTATTCTATTCATTTCTGTCATTTATATTGGACTGTTGTCTTCCCCATTAAAATACTGAACTCTAATTGGTTCAGATTCAATACCAAGAAGGTACCATAAAACAGCAACCCTGATGTACAGCGCACCAGGAAAGAACAAGAAGACAAGGAAAAGAAAAAAGTGGAAATATAAGCAACCCCACTACAACAGGAACATTTTCAAGTCAGGGACAAGATCTGGGCTGCTAATCACAATCAACACAAATTGAATCAAAGGTTACCAGGTCCAGGCATTGTCATGGAGGTCAAGCCCAACAATATCTACCTCATCAAAGGAATTGGCACTTGAGCTTAACTAAGGCGCATGCACCACCACCACCTCTGCCTGTGCAAAGCAAGAACTCAACACAATTCCAGGCTCCCTGTACCCAACGCCAAACTTGATAAATACCAAGCCTATATCCCATACACTCTTAAGAAAATTCCTATGGTTTCACCTTCCAGTACGCCAGGGGATATATCTCAACATGTTTTATTATTCCCTCTTGGGAAATTAATTCCCCAAGTGACTCACTGAATGATTCCCCAACTAATCATTAAGTTGGTGGCACTACTATCATTCAGCCATCTATCACAGGAATCAAACATTCAGGATCCTAAGTGGATCACAACTTGAACAAGCCTCGTGACTTAAGAGGAACACTGCTCAGATAAGCCCCATGACTTCCATGGCGTACATGGACAATATGGGTCATTATTTGTTAGATTAATCTGTTTCCTATTAACTGTGCTACTTAAAACTTTAAAATTTTGTTTTAATTTTCTTATCAATAAATTTAAATAATTACAACAATTTTATCAAAATAAATCTTATTTAATCCTTATAATATAAAAACCTATATTAAATTAATCATTTTCTACTTACAGCTAAATTAAACTGTATTAAAAGCTAGTAACAATCTTATTTCATATACCATTATTTCTTGAAAGCTGATTAGTACAAAATAACATCATTCTAAAAAGAGCAACCTAAAAATACAATAAAAACTGATATGATGCTTTTTGTTGGAAATCAAATTGTTGCCTAAAATCTTAGCTTTTTTAAAATATTTAATTTAAAATATAATCATTTTTGAATCCCTCTTTTTAAAAAGAGGGCAGATAGCTTTTTTTGCATATTTAATAAATATTAAATAATTTTGGATTTTTTAAAAAAAAATCTAGTAAAAAGTTAAAAAAAAACTAAAACTAAAATTAAAACTGAACTTTTATTGAAATTTCAGTGATCTCATTTAGCATAAGTAATTTATTCTTAAGTTAGATTTTATAGAAAATATATAATAAGAACTTATAAGAGAGTAAAAGTTCTTCTTTTCAAAATTTCAAGTATTTAATATTAATAAAATAGCTTTATACAACTATTTAATAAAATTATATTTTTATACTGTATGCTAGAGATAATATGTAAAAAAAATTCAAACATAAAAAAGAATGTATCAAAATCTTGCTTTATTTAATTAAATTTTATTAAGGTTAAAATTTATTTGAACTAAATGGAAAATGATCTTAGTCATTGTATCTATAAAAATAAGATACAAATTTAATTATACAAGCAAATATTTATATGTGAGTAAAAATAACATTTTTGTTTTGATAGATTTAAGATATATAAAGTTCATTTTTTAAGAACTGTTAAAGGTTATAATCAACTTAAGTTTATTTAAAAAAAGGTTTTTGAGTTGGTTACTAAAAGTAAGCTAAATAATGATTTATACTTTAAATTTAGTTTACTGATTAAAATATCATACTTTAAGAGTTAATTAGCATATTTTATTTCAAATAATAATTTTATAAGCTTACATTCAAAGCCACTTCAAGATACTAAATTGGTATTGAAATATAAAGTTGCAGCACAATTCCGAAAGCTGAGATTAAGGGCTTTCTAATGATACTAGTTTGAGCAAGATTGAAGTACTATTCGCCAAAATATTAACAGTTAACCAGAATATAAAAAGGGGTAAATAAACAATGATATCAGACTTCAGGGGTGATATTGATAAATTAAGGAGATCAGTTGGGGGTCAGTTGGGGATTTATGCCTGTAGTGCGAAAGCTCAGCTAACATGGTATTTAAACAGCTCAACTTTACAGAAATTTACTTTACAATCCACACCTTTACTCCTCTCTGATAACTGCACATCTATTTCCAAGCAAGAACTGCCTGAACCAAGCCAAGGAACCCAACCACTATCATTATGGAACCTATCAAGTTTGCACCTCAGATGACACCCTTCTTCTCACTGGGGGCTTCTACTAAGAGAGAAAGAATCTCTATGCTTAAACAAGCATTCCTTTTTACTGCTGGCAGTGATCTTAACAGCTTTGTTGAGCATTTCTTATTAAAAACAGAGTTTGGAAAAAGTACCTTCTTACCTGTCATACAAAATTCTAAAACAGATGATTTCCTTAACAACCTAAAGGAATTGATGTCAGAGTCCCCTGCCAAGCACCTTCCTTCCCTAAGAGCATTGGTTACATCAAGCTACAGTCTTAAAGAGCTTTGGGATTGTGGATTTAAAATGACAAAAAATGAGTATTCATATTCTAAAAAAATAAAAAATGCTAAAAAAGCATCATTAAATTCAAAAAATAAAAAAGGAAAAAATGATTCAGTAAAGAAAGAAAACATAAAAAATATTTTAAAATATATATTAAAAAATTCATTTCCAACTAGCCAATTTACTAAAAAATCCCCTGGATTGATTTATGAAGAATTACAAAAAGAGTTGAGTGAATACTCAACTAAAATAAAATACTCATTATTGAAAACAAAAAAAGAAATTTATGAAGATATGAAAATAAAAAACAATATTTCTATTTCACTTTCCACTTTTTATAAGCTTATTCCTAATAATATAATTAAAAGCAAAAAGCAAAATGATATGTGTAACATTTGCAACTTAAAAAAGTCATTAGAAATGAAGAAAAAGGATTTGAGTATAAAGAAGTTGCCATTGCATAAATCTATTAAAGAAAATTTGAAATCTATTGACCTACATGAAAAGTTTTATAAGCATCAAAATAAAGAATATATTAGTGATATAAATAATCTTGATAATAATTCATGTGTTATAGTAATAGACTATAAAGAAAACTTTAAAATAGGTGGGGGTCCTATAGAGACAAATAATTGTTTTTATGAGAAAATACCTATTTCTTTATTAGGATTTGCAATTGCTTTTAAAGAAAATGAGAAAATTAAATATGAGTATCATGACTTTTTATCTGAAATTTTATCTCATGACTCTTTGTTTTCAGGTCAGTGTTTGATAAGTCTGCTTAAAAATAATAAATTTAAGAATATTAAAAATATTAAAGTTTGGACTGATAATGGTAATCATTTCAGATCATATGAATTCTTATATTATCTTTTTAAAAAGGTACCTAAAATTATAAAAGGAACAATTAAGTTTAATAGATTTGTTGAGTGTCATGGCAAAAGTATTGTTGATGGTCATTTTGGTGTTTATCTAAAATATTTAAACAAAAGGAAAATGAGATGTATATAAAAAATATAAATGATCTCAAAATGGTTTTTGAGAGAGAGGAAGTAAGAAAGGGTTTATATGAGACACTTGTAAATAGTTCAGATGTTTCCCAAAAAACCTTTTTTCACATCTATGATAGAAAATCTAGGCCTAAAAAAAGCTGGCTTGAAGTCAAAGCATTTTATGTTAATCTTTCATATTTAATGAAAGATGGTGAGCTGTATGTTTCACCTTTGACATTTGAGGATGTTAAGGAGTACTCCAAAATAAATTATTGTGCAAAGTTCTGCACAGATGACAGAGAAACAAAGAGAGCTGATACTACTAAAGGATTAGTAGGACATGTTCATGAAGTTGGACGCATAACAAAAACTTATATTTCACATAGGGTAAATAGTCTTTTAAATACAACAACTTTTTTTCTAAAAATAACTAAGAAATTAATTATATGAGCCAAAGATAGGGTAATAGCAATTATAGCTTTAGGGCTGCTATTACTCTCCCATGCAACTCATATATTCAATTCTTGGCTTATTAAAATAGAAAAAAGGGTTTTAGCAAAAAATACAGCTAATAGAAATAAGATTTATTTCTATTATATGTATATTTTACACTATTAAACTTTTCTTCAGTAAACTAAGCATTATACTAATGTTCAAAAAAAATAATTTTATGACTTAAATGATACCAAAGAGGTTAAAAGGCTTTGAAATGCTTAAGCTGGCGCCTTGGCTTAATCTAACAAATAATGACCCATATGTGGCTTTCCATGATACTATATAATATCCTATATTAATATCCAATAAAGTATCATTCTCTTCTTAATTTCCCCCTTTATCTCATTTATTATACTTCTAAAAAGTATATACTTGATACCAGATTAATCTTGGGGACTAGGTGGCTTGCAAACGGGTTAATTAGCCCCAAATTTCAGGGATCCAGTCTTGGGCAGCCAGCCTGTTGGTTTCAGGGATCACTTGGGACAGTTTTTTGAGGATAAAGCCCACCATAAGAGAGAAGCTAACTTTAAGATATAGGAGATGGACTTCCCCACCCAGGACCATGGGCCAGAGGCCAGGATTATAGTGTCAACCACCCCTGTGAGGATGATGTACACAATCCCAAACAGATTACCAGTGTGATTGGTTGGGAGGTTGGGTGAGGAGGCAGGCATTGGCTTGGGGGTCATAGGCGGTTCCATGCAGAGTTTGTAGGCAGGCAGGTATTTGAATTTGCCTCTAAACAATTTGGATGTTGAGAATATCCAGGGGGCTTGACAGTTGTATCTAACTATGGATTGTATGCAGGCCAAAGAGTCTAGTTCAAGGATCTTTTCCAGGGTGTAGTACTTATATTCAGGTTTCAGAGGGTACTCTGTGAAGTGGACAGGGCCAAAGAGAACACCTGGAGGATGGGAATCTGTGGGCAGAGGGATAGTAGGACTGGAAGATCTTGTAATAATTTGATAGATGTTAAAGGCAAAATAAGGCAATAGCTGTGTAAGCCAAAATAACATAGCCTTTATTCAAAAATGGATATAAGTTTGAAGCAGGGGGTCCTTTGTTCTATATGGCACCCCAATTCCAAACTTAATATTTTCCAAGGGGGTTCATCATGGCATAAGGAAATGCGGGGTTGGGAGTCCTGGTGCTCTGGTTCAAAGGCAAAAAATGGCATCTGAGCCAGGAGTTCTTTCATTGTTCAGAGATCTCAAATTGGTTACTTGATTATCTTGCTCTAGAGTTATGGACATGGGTTTGGGCTATGGGCCTGTGCCTCCTTCTGGGGATGGCTCTTGATTGGCCACCAGTGTAGACTTCAAGCTTATTAAGCTAATGGTTGAAGTTTTATTGCCACCATTAGGTGCCTTGATGACTCCTCCATTTGACGTGCTGATTTATTTGGTTTGGCTTTGTTGTGTTTGGCTCCTGGGGACAACATCCAGGGGGACACGGCAGGAAATCTTTATAACAAAAGATTTGAGTTTTGAAGCTAGCCTTGGGTTAGCCTTCAGGGAAAAATCAAGGGCATATACCTTGATTTCCTGAAATACAAGATTAGTTAGTCCTTTTGGCAAAAAGGAAAGGAAAAAGCTTGAAGAATACTAAAGCCAACGCAAATGTGGATTAACTTGTCTTTATTAGAAGAAATGATTCTACTTAAATAGTAGACAAGGGTTGATGATCACTTGTTGGGTAGACAGAGTGGCAGAAGGGGTCACGTTGGGATGAGGTCATACCAGGATCAGTCAAGGGCAGGTATGACAATCTGGAATGGGTGGATATTAAACCAGACCCATTTGCAGAAGGTGAGGAATTCCTGAAATCAAAAGCAAAACTGACCAAATCTTTGCACATATCATTATTCAAAGGCCAGATTGAAATAGCAATAATTTCAGGATTTCCAACAGGATTGCTTTATCATTTTGGCCATCAATCTTGGATTCAGCTTGCAGGTGCTTGACCTCAGGAAAATGTGGGCAGGCAGCCCCTCAGTCCATAGGGCTGGTGGCCTGCGGGGATTCAGGGTCAGGGTTCAAATCCCAACCTTGGGCCCGGGTTTTGAGAGTAAAAGAATTGACAGTCCTGACACCAAAGGTTGATAAAATTATACCCATGAATATGATTGATTAGGGTCTAATCATTGGGCTGAGATAGAATTGACTGTGTCAAGTAAAGACTTGGTGTCTTTGAATCAAATTGATTAACCACAGAGGTCAATCAATATAATTGGCAAGGAATCAATTGACTGACAGCAACAAATATAGACAATGGTGTCTGTGTCAGGATTGACAATTCTACCTCTCTAGAAACCCAGGCCCGGGAGCAGGAATTGAACCCTGACCCTGGATTCCTTTGGGCTGCCAGGCCGGTGGACCGCAGGACCACTCGCCTGTGTTTTTCTGGGATTGAGCCCCCACAAGCTGATACTGAGCATATTGAGCAATGAGGTAAAAAGAGCCAAACCAAAGAAATCATCACACCAAATGGAGGATTAATCACAGCGCCTAATGGAGGTACTAATTTGGCAACTATTAACTTCATAAACTTGAAGTCTACACCAGCAACCAATCAAGAGCCAACCCAGGAAAGAGGCACTGGCCTGCAACCCGGTCCCATGACCTCAACAATAAAACAAGATAATCAGGCAGCCAAATTGAGATTCTTGACCAATGAAAGAACTCCCGGGCTGAGTGCCATTTTGCCGCCTTTAAACACAAGCACCCAGTTCTCCTGGCCCTGGCCTTTCCAATGCCCTGATGAATCCCCATGGAAAATTTTAAGTTTGGAGGAGGGGTACTATATAGACCCAAGGACCCCGCACTCCAAACTTATTGCCATTTTTGAATAAAGTTTATGTTAATTTGGCTCATAAAGCTATTACCTTATTTTTTATTTGCTGTCTACCAATTCAGTTCAAGATCTCCTGGCCTGCCTCCCAGCTGCCCGCTGTTTTCTGTCCTCCTGGTGTACCCTTTGGACCCATCCACTTTACCAACTACCCTTGAAGTCTGAATACAAAGAATACACCCTGGAAAAGATACTTGAAGTCAATCCCCTGGCCTGCATACAATACGCAGTTAAATACAACCAACAAGGCCTGTGGATATTTTCAACACCCAAGTTGTTCAGAGGGAGATTCAACTATCTCCCTGCTTACAACCTTTCCATGGAACCGCCTGTGACCCCCAAGCCAATGCCTGCCTCCTCACCCAACCTCCCAACCAACCATTCTGGCAAGCTGTTTGGGATTGTGTACATTACCCTCACAGGGGTGATTGACACTATAATTCTGGCTGCCGGCCCATGGTCTTGGGTGGGAAATTCTGCCTCCTATCTTTTAAAGTTAGCTCCCCTCTTGTGGTGGGCATTGCCCGCAAAAAACCTGGCCCAAGTTACCCATGAAAACAATGGGCCAGCCGCCCAAGAGTGAATCCCTGACAGTCTGGGCATTTAGGTTTGATCAGCTTGTTCCCAGTTAGAATGAAAATACTTGGATCTGGAATATACAGATTTCACATGGATTTGGTGCTGGGAGCTTGGAAAGTTCCATACTGAATCAATACATTGAAACAAAAGGTATCATTTGATCCCTTTGTATTGTGGGTATATTCTCCTAGGTTGAGAATACAGGGATCTTTTAGATAAATATCTGGATTGTATGACAGTGTTATGTCATAAATCACATTATGAAGATCAAGGGCTGATTCCTGAACCAGAGGAATTTTCAGCTGAGAATGCCCTGAATGGTATATAAGCAAAAAAAGAGCAACATTCCAATGAAATATATTCTTTTGAACTTGATGCTTTCCCCTCAATATTTTTCAATTGATATGAATTCTCTATTTTTTTCAAAAGGGCATAGTTTGGAGTCTTCTGAGTTGAAAATGCTGCCGCTAGAAAGAAAATCCCTGAAGGCTCCCTGGAAGAGGCCTAGGAGGGTCTTGAGGTCACAAAAAATTGCCTAAGGAATTGTTAGTAGAAGTGAAAGCAGCTTTTGAGGAGTTATATCCAGACTTTTTTGCTAAAGAGGGAACCTCTGTGAAAGAGAATTGGATTTATGCCTGGGATTTCTGGAACTTGCTAGTAGGTTTGATGAGATCTTACAGCAGGTGAAAAACACTGCTAACTGGGAAATTGAGGCCCTCAAACTTAGAGAAGAGAAAAATATGAAAATGTCAAGTATATACTTCTGGGAAGTATATTAAACAAGATAAGGGGAAGATTTAAGAAGAGAATGATACTTTATTGGATATGAAATATAAGATAATATATAGAATCATGGTAAGCCACATAAGTCCATGTGCGTCATGGGGGTCAAAAGCTTATCTGAGTAATGTTCCTCTTGAGTCACAAGGTTTATTCAAGTTGTGTTCCATTTAGTGTTATGTTCTGAGGCGTGGCACAGATACATAATGGGAAATCCTAACCTTAGGATTGGATTTGTACTAAGTCTCAGTTAGATGACAGGTAAGGCTATGTGTTTACCTTGCAGTCCTGGAATAATAATCTCTACTAGTTGTGGCTAGAGAGAGGCGCAGAAGTACTGAAGACACAAAGACAAAAATGTGAATAGAACTTGATGAGTTTATACTTCTGGGAAGTATAATAAACAAAATAAAGGGGAAGATTAAGAAGAAAATGATACTTTATTGAATATGAATATAGGTTAATATATAGTATCATGATAAGCCACATGTTGTCCATGTACATTATGGGGCTTATCTGATTAGTGTTCCTCTTGAGTCATGAGGCTTAATCAAGTTTTGTTCCAATTTGGACCTGGATTGAGTGATCCCAGTCATAGATGATTAATTGATAATGGTGTCACTGGTTTATTGACTGGGCAGTGAACCACTCAGTGAGCTGCCTGGTGATTTACTCAGGGCATTAATTCCCCAAGAGGGATTAATCAAAGATGTTGCAACATCTCCCCCTGGGGTGCTGGAAGGCAGAGCCCTGGGAATTTTTTTGAGGGTATCTGGTATATGGGCTTGGTACTGATCCAGTTTGGCGTTAGGAACAGGGAGTCTTGAATTTTTTTGGGCTGCTCTTTCCTTACACAAATGAAGTTGATCATGATGCATACGCTTTAGTTTGGTTCAAGCTCCAATCCCTTTGATGAGGTAGGTGTTATTGGGCTTCACTTCCATGACAATGCCTGGTCCGCGTAGCCCTAAGTCTAATTTATGTTGGTTGTGATTGACAACTCAGATCTTGTCTCCAACTTGAAACCTTTCTTGTTGCAATGGGATTGCTTCCCCTGAACCCTTTTTTGTTCCATCACCTCTTGGTCCTTTCTGGATTGTAGTACTTTTGGGTCATTGTTGTCTGGTATCTTCTTTGAAAGTGGCAGTTGTGGTCCTGTGGTTGTACTGACAAGTGAAGGTTTCTGACCATAGACAAGTTCATAAGGGCTTTTGCCCATATTGCAGTTGACTCATGTTCTGCAGACCATAAGGGCAGTTGGTAGCATGTCAACCCAGGCTTTTAGATTTTTGGCAGATAACTTACTGAGGGATTCCACTATAGAGTTTTTTAGTTGCTCTATGTGTACATTTGCTTGTGGGTAATATGAGCTGGCTGTGACGTGTTTTATTCCATTTTTGGCAAGATAGATGTTGGTGTCAATAGCTTTGAGTTCAGTACCTCCATCTGTGATTAAGAGGTTGGGCTTTCCAAACTTTGCTATGATCTCCTTGTCAATAAATTGTCTCACAACATTGCCTTTGTGCTCTTTTGTGGCTTGTGCTACGGGCCATCTAGTTATGTAGTCAATGGCTATGATGATGTACTTTGTGCCTTTGCTTTCACCAGGCATAGGTCCCACAATATCTAACAACCATACCTTGAAGGGTTATGTGATAGATACAGGTACTACTGACTTGGGTGGAGCTTTGGTTCAGGCGTACTTTTCACAGACATCACATTGTTCCAGCACTTCTCTGATATCATCTAGCATGTTGGGCCACCAGTAGCGGGTCTTGAGATATTCATGCAAGTTTCTGCTACAGGTGTGTCCCAATTCTCTATGATAACGGATGATTGTGTCAATCTTTTGTGTTGGCAGAACGTAGGGTACAGTGTCACCATTTGGAAGGATTTGGTGGAGGGTACTATATACGTTTTTGAGCAGATGTTTGTTCTTGAGGACTTTCTCTTGGATGTCCATTGGTGTGCCAGGTGGGAACCCTTCCCGGAGATTCCCCATGATTAACATGGGCCAGCCAGGGCCACCATCAGTGCAGAGGATGTGTTTATTGTATAGCCTTGATAGGGCGTCTGCAGTAAGCATCTCTCTGCCTGGCTTGTATTCAATTTGCATGGGGTATCTCTGTATGAGACTCATCCATTTGGCTTGTCTTCTTGACAGGTGTTGTTATGTTTTAAAGAATATCAATGACTTGTGGTTGGTGAGTACTTTGAACGTCTGGGCTCCTTCTAGATAACATTGCCATTTCATGAGGCAGTGTATGATGGCGGCCAATTCCTTATTGTGTATAGGGTATCTTTGTTTGCCGTCTGATAGCTTCCTGG
The DNA here is from genome assembly GCA_014839935.2 of Entomophthora muscae. Classification (NCBI taxonomy): domain Eukaryota; kingdom Fungi; phylum Entomophthoromycota; class Entomophthoromycetes; order Entomophthorales; family Entomophthoraceae; genus Entomophthora; species Entomophthora muscae. The sequence continues at coordinate 203,347 of QTSX02007113.1, forward strand.
ATTCATATGCCACAGGGAGGAAGTCTTTCTGGGCCGTTTGGATACGGAGGACTCCTCCTATGGCATAATCAGAGGCGTCTGTTTCTAGCTCATAGATACCCTTGCAGTTTGGGTATTGCAAGAGGGGGTGATAACCATGTGCTGTTTCAGCTAGCAGAAATGTTGATCTTGTAAAGGTGTCCAGACAAACTTGGTTGTTTTCCCCGTGATGGCTGATAAGGGAGCTGTTAGGGCGCCCCAGTCAGGGATGAACCTGCATACATAGGCTACCATTCCAAGGAAAGTGCAGAGTTTGCTCTTATTCCTTAGGGCTGGCATCTCTGTTATAGTGCGTATTTTGTCAGGATCAGGCTTGATACCGTCCTTGCTAATGATATGACCAAGGAAGAGGAGTTTAGTTGAGAAGAACTCGCATTTGGATGGTTTGGCTATTAGTTGGTTTTCTTGCAGGGTACAGAGGACTGCGCGGACGCCTTCCCAGTGTTGTTGTAGGTTGGGACTATAGATGATGATGTTGTCCAGGTAGTTAATTGCTCTTTTCCCAATGTGTTCCTTGAATACTTTGTTCATGAAGGTTACAAAGGTACTGGGAGCTTTTTTCATGCCAAAATTGAGGACAACACATTCAAAGGATCTGTATTTAGTCCAAAACGCGGTCTTTGGGATGTCTTCAGGTTTCACGCAAATTTGGTGATATCCTGCTGTCAAATCAATTTTTGTGAAGATTTGGGACCCTCCCAGGGTATCAAAAAGGTCATCAATTAGGGGCAGGGGATACCTGTTCTTTATTGTGACCTTGTTGAGGGCCCTGTAGTCTGTGACTAGGCAGAAGCCTTCATCTTTCTTTGCCACAAAGAAGACAGCGGCACCAAAGAGTGACTTTGAAGGTCTGATGACGCCTTTCTTGAGTGCTTCATCAAGGTAGGCTTTCAGAGTGTTGTCTTCTTATGGTGTGAGGCAGTAGATGGGTTGCGCCTTAGGCACACTACCTTTTAGGTTGATCTCATGTTGTATACCCCAATCAGGGGGGTAGCCCGGGTAGTGATTCTTGGAATACAGAGGGAAATTCATTGACTAGCTGGTCTCTAATTGGGTTCTGTTTGTGTTGAATTTCTGTGTTTTTGAAGTGGATGACTTCATATGAACATGTGCTCCAATTGATTTTGCTGATGTCAGTTTCTTTCTCTAGTTCCATGATCTTTACAAATATGTGGTCCCTCATGAGGGTGTTAAGATGTGTTGGGTACACATGATGGTGGACTTCTCCTCACTTTATGGTGAGGGTGGCACTGTCCCAGTCAATGTGAGGCTTTGTCTTTTGCATCCAATCTAATCCAAGTATGATATTGTATTTGGGGATTGGAATGATGGGGCCGCTAATTGTTGTTGGGACATCTCCAATTTGGGCCCAGAAAGGTTTTGTCTTGTGAGTAACTGGTGTGCTGTGGTTGTCCACCATGATGACTCTCTTGATGTTCTTTCAAATGGTAGGTAACTTCATGGGGTCTGTGAAACTCTTGTTAATGTGTGATTGGTTGGCTCCAGTGTTGAATAGTGCTGTGCCCTGGCATCTGCAAAAGCGGAAATAATAGGTAAGGACTTTATTTCCAGATTGGGCGGCAAACAGTAGAGGGTTGCTGGAGGGAACCTGGATCATGGTGATGGAGTCCACGTCCTGTTCTCTGTACAAGTCTTGTGAAGAGGGGGAGGGCGGCTTGCCTAAGCACTCCCCTGAGCTTTTGCCTCCTTGTGGATTACTTTGGTGTTAGCCTGGTTGGCTTGTGCAGTGTGATTACTGTTTCAAGGCTGGGTACTGTTGGCTTGGTTGTTTTGCTTATTGGGGCGAGGCTCTCTCTTAACTGTGGGGTTTTCCTTGCGTTTGTTGGAGGTGTGTAGATTGTCAGACTTCTGAGCTGCGCGTTTTCCTTCTAGGAATACATCCTCAAGGTTCTTGCAGCGGGTCATGTCAAACTGACGTCTAATATGTGTAGGAAGGCCATTGTAGAAGTCCAGGAGTGGCCCAGGCTCATCAAAGTTGATGGTGTTAGGTGCATGGTCACATAGTCCTTTGTATGCAGCAATGTATTCCTCAATGGTTCCTGTCATTTTGAAGGTTCAGAGTTTGGTCATAATCACCATGTCTGAATCCTTCATGGAGAACTTTTTGGGGAATGCAGCTTTGAATGTTTCCCAGTTTTCCTTCTGGTCAGGATGTTGAGCTAGCCATTCAGTAATAAAACGCGAGGCATTCCCTGTGATGCAGAGGGCAATCTCACTGACCCAGAGTCTTTGGGGGTACTCTAATTGTTCAAAATTGTTCTCTGTGCTGTTGATCCAAAGAGAGGTGTGCTCACAACGTAGTCCTGCAAAGGTGCCAATCTTAGCGGTATGTAAGCGCTGAAACACTATATTGGGTATCTCAGGTTGCGTAGGTGCTGTTGTGGATGGCGTGATAGGGAAAAGTCTGTGGGTTTTGAGAGTGTTGTACTGGTCAATGGGTACAAGGAGATTATTGTAGATGATAAGTCCTGGGGGGACGTCTTGCCCTACTTTGTAATCTCTCCAACCGTTAGAGAGTGACATTGCTTGGGTTCTTTTTTTGGGAGGAATTTTTCCTTTGAGTTGGGTAGGTATGGATAACCTACCTGTGCTACCACTGTCGAGTTTATACTTCTGGGAAGTATAATAAACAAAATAAAGGTGAAGATTAAGAAGATAATGATACTTTATTGAATATGAATATAGGTTAATATATAGTATCATGATAAGCCACATGTTGTCCATGTACGTCATGGGGCTTATCTGAGTAATGTTCCTCTTGAGTCATGAGGCTTAATCAAGTTGTATTCCATTTAGGACCTGGATTGAGTGATCCCCGTCATAGATGGTTAACTGATAATGGTGCCACCGGTTTATTGACTGGGCAGTGAACCACTCGGTGAGCCGCCTGGTGATTTACTTGGGGCGTTAATTCCCTGAGAGGGAGTAATCAAAGATGTTGCAACAAACTTAATTTTTATTGGTGAATATGAAAGGGAATATATAGTGGTTATGAATACCACAAAACACTACCAGGACGGTAGGATCACTTGCCACCAGCATGAGTGGGGCAAGTGAGTTGCGCAGGATCAAGAAACTGAACAATTGTATTTCCTGATTCAGTCATCAACTCATTTTTAGAGGCAAAAGCAAAAGCGAGAGATTCATCTTTGAAATGGCCCACTGAAGGCGAAATCAATACATGGTGAATAGCGGTATTCACAACATTTAGGATCTGGATTGGATGATCCCTGTCATAGATGGCTGACTGATAATGGTGCCACCAGCTTGCTGGCTGGTTGGTGAACCATTTGGTGCACCATTCAGTGGTCAGCTCGGGGTGTTAATTCCTTGAGAGCAAGTAATCAAAGATGTTGCAACAGAAATAATGGCCCAGTGGTGTGAAGACAATAAGTTGTTATCACAGAAAATTGCCTTCTTGGAGGTAAAGCTTGATGAAGCTTTATCCCAGGAAGGTCATAGTAAAAAGAGTCAGCCAGGAAAAGAGAATGGTAAGTTCAATTGGTTTGACCTGGATCCCTCACACATAGCAGCTGTGCTCTGTGGCTGGAACTCGTTTGTTCTAGTGCTTAGCTTATTTGTTGCTGGATCATCGTTCATCCGTTCTGGTTTACATCATCTGTTGTGTGCCTGGACATTTTTGCTGATCAGCGCCCATTTTCTGTGGAATTGGCTTCTATTTATAACAAAAGGTTGGAATTCGTTGTGTGACTGAACGATTTTTGTTTATCTCGACAGTTTGAAAAACTACAGTATCGAAATACTTGGAGAAATTGTGGAAGTAAAGTTATTGCAAGGTGTGTATTGAACGATGTTAAGCTGGGAAAGAAACTTGGTAGTGGGATAGAGATCTTGACCGGCTTTGGTATAACTGAAACTGTTACATGGTAGCCAGGGACGGCATCGATGTATCGGCGATTTCCCAGCTGGGTGAAGGATCATGCAAATAATTTGGGCTGTGATCGCGGGCAAGGGAAAAAGAATCAAGGATCCGAATTCCTTGTCTTTCTTTAGATCTCTTTGGATCCAACTGGCTTGGCTCAGAATAATCGGGATTGGGCGAATCAAGTTGCGTGTTGGGTCTTGCTTGATGTAGTGGATTGTTTTGAATCGTTCTTAACCAGGGATGCTTTGGCTAAACTAGGGCTGCTTCAGCCAGTTTCTGACTCCTGGCCACTCTTATCAAATATTTTTTAAATCGTTTTAGATAAAGCGGCCTTGAGCCGAAAGCTAGCCGGGGCTGAGCCGAAGCATCCCTAGGCTAAAGCCCGACCAGCTTCTGGCTCGGGGTCATTTATCTTTGAAGATTTAATTAAAAGTGTTTAATTAACTTTTATTCCAATCTGGCTGTGCAGCTCAAAGCCGGTGTAATGGTGGATTACAAATATGCAATATTTAAAGAATAATAAGGCAAGGTTTATTTCGCTATGCTTGGGTTTAAATAGTGATGTTGACGTAATCGTCCAATAACGAAATTCAATGTATAATCGAATTCGCTATCACACCGGAAGCGAGCTAGGGCTGAGCCAAAGCATACTATTCTTAACCCGAAATCATTTGCTCTTGATGGGAGGTAGTTAGATACAATGCCGCATTTCCAAATAAATTCCTTTGTAAGCCACCCCCTATTATGTTCATGCAGTAAACGATAATGCAACAATCTAATCAATCGATCAGTGGAGCATCTATATCCCATAGTTTCCAATGTATATTGAATATATTAATGGTTTAATTTCTATAAAGTGGTTCGTTGCATTACCGTGAAATATCTATATCAGAAAAGTAAATTAATAAGGATGATATACATTAAATTATAAAGCTTTGTGGTTCAGAAAGGAATAGTATTTTATCGAAGATGGACACCGCATAACCATATCATAATGCCATTAATTTACTAAAAATATCTATGGGTCGGAATTAATTACGCAGTTCTGGGGTAGAACATTTATTTATTGAGTGTATAGTGCAGGTTGGCTGGCGGCACTTATCAGTTTACGTTATGTTAGACTTATGATTTCCTAGACTAGTGGATAAAATATGAATCATTTATGCTATAAAAATCTTGATTCAAGTGAAATAAATCAATTCATTATTTAGAGGTAAGTGATTATACAACAGGGTCGCTTGAATAGCGGAAAGAATTCAACTGCTTTGCCCGGTGAGGTGAACTGTTTGCCAGGTATTCACCCACGGGTTCTAAATCTTTCACCCCATCGATTTAAAAAAGGTGATTATTAAAGATATACTCGATGGGGTGAAATCGGAAGAAAGCGCAAAACTTACATAGTCCTTATGAAGGGCATTTGAAAAAAACACATTATTACAATCTCGGATTTAAATAATTCTTTGGGATTAACGGTTGGAAAAAATCAAGCGATTGGATTTGATAAATTAACATGCAATCGACTTAAAATTAGTGAATAATTATGTGAATGATGGCTAAAAGGATAGAAACCTGGTTTAGTATGTAGGAGCAAAATAATATAGTTTACAACCCAGCCATGGTTAATAGATACCGCGTTGAAAATTTCGTCTGATTTGCGTTCAAGAAGCTATTTAGTTGATTGTTGACAAGCTATACGCAGTAGGCTTGTAGTAAAGGAAATAAATTGCATATGGCGGTAGAGATTATGGCATAACTACCCGCTAAATTAAATCTTTGACTTGACTGATCCGAGATTGCCATGTGTCAAATTGATTAGTTGCATTTAGAACAAACCTCGGGGGGATCCGTGGCCAGGCCGAGCGCCAAAGCCCGAGGCTTAGCAATCGATTATTTGCATATCGCAAATACATTGATGCATGGTAAAGTGGTAATAGGGGCAATAAGTGCTTTAAGAGGTAGATTTAATTATACCAGCAAAACTATTTAAAAGAACCCTTACCAAACTTCCTAGGACAAACAATGGAATCACTTACCATCTCTTGGTTTCCTCTCCAAGCCGAGTTTGATGTTATCCCAATTTCCAACGCGAAAGCCCTTCAGGCCGAGCTTGAAACTGGGACTTTGTTTTACAGGAACATTGAATACCACCTGTGCACTGACTCTGGGGAAGAACCTTGCCAAGACCTAGACGATTCTACGACTGAGGACTCGACTGAGGACTCAGCTGAAGACTCAACCTCCGAGACATGCTCCGACATCTCCTCTACCAGTGACGCCAGCCTAAAATACATCAGCCTCTACAAGACCGAGCTATGCGCAACCTTTGACAAGGAAGGCCAGTGCCCCTACAGCGCAAAGTGCAAGTTCGCTCACGGACAGGAGGAGTTACGCGAGATCCCTCGCCACCCCAAGTACAAATCCATCCCCTGCCGCAGCTTCCAGCAGGGCACGTGCACTTATGGATCCCGGTGCTCCTTCCTCCACCCCGCCAACTGATCCATCCAGCTGGTGCGTATTAATTATAACCAACTCACGCCATGTATTTTGTTCTAGATATCCAGCATCTACTCACAATAAACTATTTCTTTATTCCAAACCATCTATTAAAATATAACCCGCAGTCACAAACCAACCAACAAATCAGCTCGATCTCTACTCCCCGATACAAGGATTAAAAGCAAGGATATCGTTGAGCATATACTTCTGAGAATTAAACAATAATAAATAACGAGAAGATCTAAGAGGATGATGGTACCTTTATTGAATATATAAATTGTGCTATACAGTTAACCGATACACCATACATGATCTATATAGACCATAGATATCATGTGGTTAAAAGATCCCCTTGGAACTCAAACATTTGATCCTAACATACCCGCCACAGTAGAGCTTCAGATGGTAGGGGTAGCCCTCCCATAAACCTAGCAACCAAAATAAAGGATCACTGCCAAGCCATTAACAAGGGTAGATGATTTAAACATTGTGAGATTAGGCTGATTGACCACAAATGATCAGGCTAATCATTGCACACAGATCTTATCAGTTACACGCCATATTATCACTATGTTAATATTATATTAAGAGAAGGTAATTATACGCCGTAAAATCACCAATATATTATAGTGGTTATAACAGCTATACACCGTAAGATTGTTGGTTTATTAAATTAGATGTAACAATTATACACCATATTATTACTGATTATCATTCTCATGTGTAGTGATTATACGCCGTATAGTTACTAGTTTATTATAATTGATATAACTATTATACGCCGTATAAACGTTAGCCAATATAGTGGTTATCATTGATTACACACTGTGTAATCTCTAAATTATCAATTGTATATCGCTCATTTCACTCTATTGGACGTTGTATCAACTCAGCCCACGCAGCCTGATGGGCATATTTGATATGATCAAACAAGAGATATACAAATGGTGAAGAAATACCAATTTTGGATCAGCATTACACGGTGTATAATTGGGTTCCTTATTGGTTCGGGTCAGCATTACACGGCGGATAATCCATGAGTCACTATTGGATTGAGTCTGCTATTATATGGCGTATAATCACTAATTCAACTCGTTGCATTAATAAGCAGAAGACTCACCAGCCAGAAAAGAATCACTGATTAAGCCCTACAAATGGAATACCAAAATTCCACCTTTCAATGTTGGAAGACGGATTAAGGACCATTTATAAGCGTCAACTAAATACGGTGTAGTTTCCCAGCAAAATAATAGGCGTGTAAGATACAGCCAATTGATAAATGACAGTAGGCTAGCTCAAGAAGAGCGTAGGCTGTAGCTGAAGCGCCATGTACGCCTGCAAAGGCCAGTAGCAACACACATGCCAAGGACAGTCAACCAGGATAGGTGTAGCTAGCAAAGATGGACCTATTACAAAGGTAGCCACTGAGAACTGTCTGAAAGGACAAGAACAAAGGTTGTTGCAGTATATATTGATATAGACACCCAAAAGGATGACAGCAAGTTCTTAGTTACACCTGGATAGATTGCAGCCGCTGGCTAGATTGTACTCCAGTATCAATAAACTTAATTATCTTCAAAGTTCTATTCTATTATAGTCTGTAGTGCTCTTGCATAGGATTAGGTAGAGTACATTGGCAAGACTAACATACATCTGTAGCTTTGAACATATCAGCAATAACACAAGTTGCTCAACAAACATTGTCATAAAAGATGGGTCAGTTTCTGTCAGGAATATTCCTGATAAAACAGCACAAGGAATTAATGTTTGCAGCACATTTACACCAATCCATCAAGGAGATTATTTGCAGCAGTACCCCTGATTGGGGAAACTACCGCAAAAGATGCACAGCAATAATAAATTTAAAATTTAAATTTGTTGATTTGACCTTTTATAGGCCAACCACACGGCTGGTTGCCAGGCCCCCGCCAGGTCCACACCCAGCCTGGCAGAGCACCCACTGCAGCTGACCCATCCCCGCTCAATGGGGAAACTTGCAGATCCAGAAACTGAAAAAGGGAATTTCCCCAAATCCCAATTTGGAAGAAACTGCTACCTGAATTAGGAACCTTCTAAATGCAGGAGGGGCTGACAAGCCCAGCTGCACAAATATCCATCTACCAATGTCAGGGATCCATCCTGGAGTGGGTTCCTGAGAACTTGGGGGCAGACGGCCTGCAGGCCCAGAGAGAAGGGCCCATCACCAGATGGGAGCTAACTTTACAATGATAGTATATTGATCTTCCAAGGATGGCCCAGGGTCCGCTGGTGGGCACCATAGAATCAACAAGACCAGTGAGGGTGATTGTCATGTTCTGAGGCACGGCACAGACAAACAATGGAAAATCCTAACCTTAGGATTGGATCTGTACTAAGTCTGGGTTAGTTGGCAGGGAAGGTTATGTGATTACCTTGTGGCCCTGAATGATATATCCCTACTAGTTGTGGTTAGAGAGAGGCGCCAAAGTACCTGGAAATACAAAGAAGAAATGTTAATAGAACTTAAATTTTATTGGGAATAAGGAATTGGAATATATACTGTTTAACAATACCATAAAACAATACTAGGACAGTAGGATCATTTGCCACAAGCATGAGTGGGGCAAGTGAGTTGCGCAGAATCAGGAAACTGAACAATTGAAGTCCCCATTCTGGAAACAGACTCATTTTGAGGAGCAAAGGTGATAGCAAGGGATCCATCCTTGTTGTAAATTAGACGGCATGTGTATAATGGTCAAGGCTATCAGTGGAAATTAACCCTGATAGTCAAGACTAAACTGGTTTGCACCCAAATCTGTCGGATCCGTTGGATTTGCATTCCTAATTGTATCTGAGACGTTACAATAGGTTGGCCATATTATTACATCCAGGTTGGATCAGGTTAGGGAATTGCTAGCAGCTTCTGTAATTGGTAGCTGCAAGCTGCAGCCACTCCAGGGTAATGCGCACCCACTCTTCTCCGTCAGATCATCCAGATTGTCCTAAGATGGAAAAAATACAGATGCAAGAGCCTGGTGGATAGCAGAAGATCATGTAATATTCCTAACAATGGTGCAGGTATTACTAACACTTCTGAATCCATTGTGCAGCCTGAATGGTATATAAACTTCCTTTTTTTCCAAATAAAAAATACTTTTCACATATTAATTCTTGCCTTTACTCAACTCAGTTGTTACCTATTAATTAATGGTAAAGACTACAGAGTCATTGGACCTGTATTAATTTGTGTTTAGGCCTGCTTCTATATTCTACCCACAAGCAACTATAGACGTTAAACCCAAAGATGTCCACAAGGCCCAATTCACGACATTGGTGCTCACTCCTAGAATGTTTTCTTCCAAACACACTGAACCTGCAGGACATTCCCGCTGTGGTCCTGTTTCAGCCCAGGGAGGGAATGGTCCACTCTCTGCTTCTGCGTTAGCATACCTGCGGAGCATACTCTAGCAGAAGCCAGAACTCTCCTTCCTGGAGACCACCAACCAGGATGGTTCTCCCCAAAACCCCCAGGAGCTGCCTGTACTGAGCCAGTTCATGGGAGATGTGCAAAGACCTCCCTCCATTCAATGCTACCAAACTTTAAGTTTGAATGTGGCAATCCCCAACCCTGTTAATGCCAATATTGTACCCTCCTCCCAGATTTTGGACTCTACCATCCAAGTAATGGATGAAGGATCAGTACAAGATGGAGAAAACTTGGCCCGCCTGGCAATCCTGCCAGTGTATGGACCCTCCATCAGGGAGAGATTCCAAACCTTGAGCCACATCACTCCAAACCAGCTCAAGAAGGACATGAAGACTATTGATAAAATGAAGGAGTACATTTACTACTTTGTACACCTTGCTATTTGTCATAATTGTGCCCACCTTGCACGTCAAGAGAATGTTCTTCTGCATCAAGGGCAATTGATTGCAGCCCAACAGAACTTCCTACAGACCTTGTACTCTGACCTCAGTTCAAACTTTGAGTTGTTCAACCAACAGATTGCTGAGCTGGTCAGAAACCAGATGTCTTCTACCCAGTTCATGGAGACCCTGGAACAATCTTTCCACAACTACATCCCCCAGGTGGTTCAACAAATCTTTAGTAATTATGGGTTGGATCCACATTGGATCTCTGTAGTAACTGGACACGTCAAAAGCTCCAGAGACCTCTTCCAGGCCATTGTACAGGAACTTGAAAAGATAACCACTGGTACTACAGAAGACGAGACAGCCAGGAATGACAACAGCATGCTCCATAAGAAGGTGATGTAACTCTTTGGTCACTTCACTCCTTGGAGAAGGACGTGCAGGAACTTCAACAGGATAATACCTTCTTGTATGAGGACCTACGCACTTTCCAGGCTCAATTAGCCAAAGGACTCAAGGATCTTAAGGCCATTCATGCTAGTCCCAAGCATGACCAACAGAGACAGGCCGCCTTAGAGCAGGTCAACTGGGCCTTTGCTGAGACCACCCGCTAACAGATCCAAGGCTTAGAAGATGAAGTGGATGGACTGGTGAAAGATAACCAAGTCATCAGAGAAGAGCTCAAGGACACCAGAGCCACTCTCTTCACTCTCCAAGATCAGATTGACTGCCTTACTGCTTGGCTACTAGCCTTCCTGCCTAGAGGAAGGACTGTACATTTTGAGGAGCCTAGATCAATTAGTAGACTTTTCTTGGGTAGCCAGGTACAATCCTCTGGAAATGAATCCTACCATAGCTATGATGAGGACAATGCCGCCCAGAGGAACGTCCCTAGAAACATCCTGATGACTGAAGCAGTACTAGAGAGTAGTGAGAACCCCCTGGCTACTCCTGAGCAAACCAGATTGCAGGAACGCCAGGCTGCCTCAGAAGCTAGGTATCAAGCTTCCAGAAGCAACTGCTCTCCCATCAGACAATTGTTCAACACAAGCAACGTGATCCCTAACTTCAAACCTGTCAATTTGCCAGAATTTGATAGGAAAAGTAATGTCACCATGTTTTTGAGATTGTACAAGAACATGATGTACGGGGCTGATGAGGCAATGAAGAACTCTGCCATCTTCAACTGCCTAGATTTTGAGACCCAAACCATCATCATGCGTAGACTCCCAGAACGTGGATGGACCTTTGCCAATGTCTCAAAAGAACTAATGGATGAGTTTGGCAGCAAAGAAGTCCTCAACAACCAGAAGATGGACTTTGTGGAGGGAGGCATTCAAAAGGGAAAACCCATGCAGGAGTTTGCTGATAGGTTCTATCTAGAGGCTCAGACTTTGATCTCCCTGAAGGCTGATTCCTTCATTGATTTTAAGTCTGCTCTGGTCAATGCAGTACAGCCTAACAAGAACCTCTCTCTGGCTCTGAAGTCTGGAATCTATGGAGCCCACAATGTCTCTGACCTGATTTGCCACCTGCTCACATTCAAGGATGACTTTGAAGTGCCCATGCCCTCTGGACCAAGAGCATTCCAAGAGAATAGAAACAAACCATCCTTCTCTGACAAGCCTAAAACTGGGGAAAGCTCTACTACTCAAGGAACAGCTGGTACCAATAGTAACCACACTTGCTATAAGTGTGGAAAGCTAGGCCACATGTCTAGAGAATGCAAGCAACCAACACCCAAGGTACACCACATAGGAGAAGAGGAGTATGAATCAGAAGGAGAACAAGAGGATGAGGAGGCCTCTCAAGAAAAGGAGTCAAAAAACTTCTAAGCAACCAGGATGAGGAGAAATCCCTGGTTGCCCCATGTACATGTACCTCCCCTCTCTCCACCCTCCCCCTCCCACCTGAAGACCAAGGTGATCCTGGCTGTGTCCCTCCACCTGACACAGCTCTGATTTTGGGACCTGCAGACCCCAAAGTCCTCACACCAGGAAGCCCTAGCCTAGGCTCCACTGATCCTGATGCTAGCCCCTTGCTCTGCTACCCTGACTCCCAGGAGATAGAAGAAGACCAACTGCATAGAATCCTTGCTATCAACGCCCTCACTAGAGGCAGGAGAATAAGGAAGGAACCCTTGATCACCCCTGAAGCCTGAGAAACAGTTGCACTTCCTTACGTTGAGCAGTTGACCCTCCCTACTACAGAAGTCACGCATGAGAGTGATAGCGCCAAGGAAATGGCACAAATCCTCAAGTCTGTTAATGTCACTGCTTCCCTGGATGCTCTGAAAGGATTCAGTCCTACCTTGTATGCAGCTTTGGAGGAATTTCTTAGTAAATACAAGGATATGGATGTCTATTGAGTAACATCTCTAAGTGATGAAACTGATAGAACAGACTGTACCTACATTGATATGAAGATCCATAAGGTTAAGGTCCAAGCCATCATTGACTCTGGTGCACCAGGAAATATCATCTCCTTGCAACTAGTCAAGAAACTGAAGTTGGCCCCAGACTTGGATTACCAAGAGGTACTTGGGACAAAAGGTCCACTTACCACTAAAGCCATAGGCTCTTACTTGTTATTGCCCCTGCAGTTTGGGAAGTTGATTGTAACCACCCCTGCTATAGTTCTGGACAATCATAGTTATGATATCCTTATTGGAACAGGGTTCATGACAAGGTATGGGACTATTATCAACCATGGTGATAATACCTTCAAAATCCTAGGCCAGACTATCCCCATGTACTACAATGGTGCTAAGGTGGTTGACCTCCCCAAGACAAAGCTTCACTTCATCAAAATGGAGTATGCTGACAGTGATATTCCTGTGGCCTATACCTTACAGCACAGAAACCTTAGGATGCTTTCCCTGTCAACCAAGGAGTATAAAAGGGTCCCCTTATACGCTTCCTCCTTGTTTATCATTCTGTCTGGGTCTCAAGTGATTCACCATACTGGTCTGTCCTTAGAGATTCCTTCTGGTTTACATGGTGAAGTCTTTGGCCATCATGGTGCCTCCCTCCTGGAACCATGGATCTGTCCTGGACTAGTCATGCCTAGACCAGAAGAGCTCCAGGTTCTGCTAGCCAACCTTGGTCCTGTCCCCTTGACTATGCAGAAAAATCAGTTATTGGGATATATCAGACTAGAAGAACATGCCAACTTTCTCCAAGCATCACCTTTTGCTGGACTTGATGAGCTAGGACTCCCTGTGAACCAGCCCTTGGTCTTGCCCTTAATCCTCGTGACTCTCTGATTGGTCTCACTAACCAGAAAAGGACCAGTCACTGGCTCTCTTTGACAAATACAAGGGAGTCTTTGCCAAAGATGACTTGGACCTCGGGAAAGCCATTGGAGTAGATCACACCATTGACACCCAAGGACAACCCCCAATCCGGTCTTTCCCTATTTGCTGTAGCCAAGCAAACCAAGCTATAGCTAACAAGGTGCTTCAGAAGTTACTAAGCTCTGGGCTGTTGTTACCCAAATAAAAGCCCCTGATCCTCTCCCATTCTTATTGTCAAAAAGAAGGATGGCTCTAATAGAGTGGTCATTGACTATAGAAGACTGAACTCCATCACAAAGAAGGACTCCTACCCCCTTCCACATATTGATGATACTTTGGATTAGTTGGGAGGAGCTAAGTTCTTTAGTGCCATGAATCTAATCAGTGGCTACTGACAGATCAATCTTCCTCCTGAGGATCAGGAAAAATGTGCTATCATTACTGAGAAAGGACTTTTCCAGCCCACACAGATGCCCCAGGGACTAACAAATGCTCCTGCCACTTTCCAAAGAGCTATGAATGCAGTTATGGGTGACTTGAAGCTCACATTGGTGCTTGTATACTTGGATGACATTAATGTCTTCTCCAAAACCTTCACTGAGCATTTACAACACTTAGAAGAGGTCTTCAAAAGGTTACTCAAAGCCAATCTGAAGCTGAAGCCACGGAAATGTAGTTTCTTCAAGGGACACTTAGAATTCCTAGGGTTTGTGATAAGCAAGGATGGCCTACGTCCTGTACCTGCTAAAGTGGAAGCAATTTCCAAAATGCAGGTACCAGCCAATAAGCGTGATATCCAAGTCTTTCTGGGTATGATTGGTTACTACTGTAGGTTCATCCCAAACTTTGCTACACTTGGGGACTCCTTGTTTAACCTTCTACGTGCTGATGTGGACTTTGTATGGAGCTCTGCCTGTCAAAAGGCCTTTGCCGCTCTGAAACAGACTCTGATGTGTGCCCCTGTACTGGCCTATCCTAACTTTGAGAAACCTTTTGTGGCGCACACAGATGCTAGTCTTACTGCCATTGGTGGGGTCCTTTCACAACTAGACAACAATGGACTAGAACACCCTGTTGGCTACTGTTCTTGCACTTTGAACTGTCATGAACGCAACTACACAGTGACTGAAAGGGAATTTCTGACAGTAATTTACTCTTACCAGCAGTTTAGAGTATACTTACATGGCGTACACTTTACTGTGGTTACTGACCATGCTTCCCTCTAATGGCTGAAAAAATTGAAGGACCCTGAAGGGAGACTTGCTTGCTGGGCCATCAAACTTCAAGCCTTTAATTATGACATAGTACACTGCGCTGGGGCAGTACACCAAAATGTAGATTGCCTCTCAAGATTGCCTACCATTGCCCTTGTGTCCTCTATTGCCAATGAGCTTTATGACAAACTACTGGTTGAACAATCTTTGTGGGAGGAAGAGCCCACTGAAATCCAAAATGTCCTTAAGAAACTTTCAGTGGACACCAAGGTTAAAGATGGTCAACTCTTTAAGATTTACAAGGATAACTGGTTACCATATGTACGCCCCTCACTCAGAACAGACTCAGTAGTTGCCTCACACAAGGCTACAGGACATGGAGGAATACAAAAAACCCTTTCTCAGTTACAGCAGCATTGCTACTGGGAAGTAATGCCCTCTAATGTTGCTGAGATTTTGGCTGCTTGTCATGACTGCAATGTTGAACAGCCAAAGGTTGCAAGATTACAGCACAAGCTGATCTGCCCAGGATTTGCCTTCCATACTGTAGCCATTGATGTGGTGGGACCCTTGCCAGTATCAAAAGTGAAAAACAAGTACATCATAGTGGCTGTGGACCAGTTGACCAAATGGGTTGAGGCCAAGGCTATCCCAAATTTATCTGCACTCACTACAGCCATGTTCATCTTGGAACACATCATCTAACGCCACAGAGGTCCTCAGATGCTGCTAACTGACAATTGAACCAACTTCACTAGCTATACAATACCCAGACTAAATCAACTGATGGGTATCAGAGGCACATTATCCACCCCATACCATCCCCAAACTAATGGAATGGTTGAACAGAATAATGGAAGTTTGGTACAGATCCTCAGGAAACTAGCACACCAACATGAGTCAGAATGGGACACTTATCTGCCTGCAACCAACTTTGCTTACAACATTGGCTATCATAGAGCAACAAGCAAAACCCCTTTCCAACTCCTGTATGGACGTCAGCCTGGTTTACCTCCTCATCTGTACTCCTTGGTGAAACCTAATCTAGCTGTCACTCCAGAAGCCTATCTCCATAAGATAGCTCAGAATTTGATCAGAGTACAGACTAAAGCCTATACTATCAATCTGAACACCAATCAAAAGGATGTAGAGCTTGCTCAAGCTAAATGCCCAGTCCTCCCCAGTTATTGAATTGGGGACCTAGTCTACTTTTACAGCAACAGAGGCTATGGACACAAAAGCAAACTTGCCTCTTTATGGCAAGGACCTGTTAAGGTCATCCAGAAAGTAGGTCCTGATAGTTATACATTAAAGGAACCTGTCACTGGACAACTGGTCACCAGAGTTCATGCGCAATACATGTGTATGGCTCCTAGTGATCAGGAGTAATCTCCCTTTAGGACAACAATCTGGAAAAAGAAAAACCTAATAAAAAATGCCATGGATTGTTGTCCACGTCGCAGAAAGAAAGGAATAAGGCATATATGCTAAAAAAGGCTTTATTGGAACTTGCAGTGTTTGGAGACCACTGCCTTTAAATGACGAGTCATTGTAAGAAGGACCACACAGGCTGCCATTTACTCCTCTGTATAGTCCTCCTTAAAGTGCCACAAACAGAAGATAGGGTAATTGGGGTATTTATCCCAATCCTGTGCTTGGTTGAGGCCCATCCAGATGGGGAATTCAATTTCCACCACCAAGGCATCCCAGAAAAGATGCTCTCTGCTCCAGTAATTTCGGTTCAAGGCAATATCTGGCTTGTAGATTTCCTGCATGAGTCCCTCTATCAACATGGTAACGTCCTCCACCTCAGCCACCACTAGCTTATCTGAAGAAGCTGCAAGAAGGTGCCCAAGCAAGGCCAACCAAGTATACATATCCTTGCTTCTAAGATTCAAGGCTGTAAGCAGACCAGCTGTAACTTTTTGGATACAGAAGTTCTTATGATCCTTATCAACCCAGCTGGCTACTTCCATGTCCACTCTTCCTTCATGGCACCAGGCCCTGATCATCCCCCAGAGTACCGCCAAAACATGGTCTACCTGTTCCTGGTCAAACTTCTTCCCTTGACACTCAAATGCTTGAAGGTGACTCTCAACAAACTTCAGTGCTGCTTCTTGGTCTAAACAAAAATGGTAGAAATTCCCCTCTTTGACCTTAGCTTGAGTTAATACAGAGGTATCCTTCAGTACTTCTTGAAATAAGGCATGAAAGTGAGGCCCTTTCAAAGCCTGACCTCCTTGGCTTCCTTCCTGTCCAAAACACTGGAAAGGTCAAACCAGGTGACCCCTTCTTCCTGTTGAGCCTCTAGCTGAACCACTGGCTCCTGTGCCTGAGGAGTCTGTACACGCCTAACCAACTGCTCTGCCCTCTTCTGGCTCTTATTCTGGGCGCTCCTTTCATTAGCCAACCTGGCTGCCTTACTGGCTGCTACTCTGGCCCTAATGGTAGTAGCTCTGGAAGATCTGGGTGATTTAGTTTGGTTATCTGACATATGCAACCCTTGAGTACTGTGCTCTCTATTTATACCCTTGCCTATTCTAGTGGTGGGAAATGTCGTAAATTAGACGGCATGTGTATAATGGTCAAGGCTATCAGTGGAAATTAATCCTGATGGTCAAGACTAACCTGGTTTGCACCCAAATCTGTTGGATCCAACAGATTTGCATTCATAATTGTATCTGGGACGTTACAATAGGTTGGCCATATTATTACATCCAGGTTGAACCAGGTTTGGGAATTGCTAGCAGCTTCTGTAATTGGTAGCTGCAAGCTGCAGCCACTCTGGGGTAATGTGCACCCACTCTTCTCTGTCAGATTGTCCAGATTGTCCTAAGATAGAAAAAATACAGATGCAAGAGCCTGGTGGATAGCAGAAGATCATGTAATATTCCTAACAATGGTGCAGGTGTTAATAACACTTCTGCATCCATCATGAAGCCAGGATGGTATATAAACTTCCTTTCTTTCCAAATAAAATACATACTTTCAAATATTAAATCTTGCCTTTTCTCAACTTAGTTGTTACCTATTAATTAAAGGTAAAGACTAAAGAGTCATTGGACCTGTATTAATTTGTGTTTAGGTCTGCTGCTTACTCTACCCACAAGCAACTATAGACGTTAAACCCAAAGACGTCCACAAGGCCCAATTCATGACAATCCTCAAAATAACCCAACAAATGCAAAATCAAAATAGTGTGAATACTGACATTCACAAAATATACAATTGGTGCTATCCTAACAAGGTAATTCACAGCTGTAGCCAGAGGTCACCAACTTCCTGTATGGGGCAAAGCCTGATTGGCCTGACCAAATACTGTGATTTAAACAATCCTCAACTTGCCAAAGTCCTTGGAAGGAGGTACATCAAGCAGGGGTAGTGAGAGGAATCTCCTTCATTGTAGGCAGAATGGTCACTCTAGGATGGTCAGGAGAGAGATCTAGGTGATGATAATGAGAGAAATTTAAGTCAAAGGCACAAAGTGACTTAACCAAAGTGACAGGAGAAGAACCAGGAGGGAACATATAGGTGCGGCTGTATTGTGTAGTGGATTCACAATTAGATGCAAACAGAATGATTATATTGGTGAAAATAATAGATAATTCATGCAAGAAAATAACAGATCCTGGCATAAAGTTTTTATCTTAAGATGTCAACAGTGAAAAAAGGTTTCTCATCCTCACTACCTATACTTGCTGATAAATACTTAGCCTTTTTTGCCACCAGAGGCCTGGTGTCATCATTTTCAGTGATACTTGTGATTTGGTACAGAATTGCGTACTTGATCCTGGGAGTGAAAGGGCATTGATTGATATAACAGGATCCTTAGTTTGGCTGCAGCATGCTGAGGTGCCACAGCTATTTATAGAACCCGCAAGCAATTGAGCACCTGATTGGGCAATCAAACAATTGACATCCTGATGTACCATTTATTGATAGTAAATGGGCCCAAATTTGTGTTTAGATTTGATAACAGGAATTTGCGACTTGCGGGCCTTGCAAACCCCAGGCCACCAGTGAACAGAAAGGGTGGTTTTCTCCTAAGAAGGCAGTTGGTAATGTTTCACATGCTGTTGTTTGCTTTATCTCTAGGGAGGCAAGCTGATGGTCTGGGGCATTCTGGGCCCTGAAACCAATTCTACCTTATGAAATCATCAAATAATTCACCTTTGTTTTTACATAGAACTGGTATCCCCAAGAATGCACTCTATCCAGTTGGTCCCTGGCATTGATCCAGAACACATCTTGATGACTTCTAGGAGCAGGAGTGTTGTAAGCAGTTTCTCAATATTGGGAAAACTGCTGCAAAAGTTTAAATATGGAATTTGGATTTAAATTAGATTCTAAAATCTAAACTTTGCCTACCTGGAACCCTGCCATTATCTTTTTTCCTCTCTCACCTGCATACCAGACAGCTGTCACCTACTCTCTAGGGCTGCTCAGCCCAGGACCCACAGCCTACTCAGCAACCCCCAGTGCAACCCTAAGAGCCCTAAATTTGGAAGTTGTTTAAATTGGGGTAGCAAAGAATCTTAATTTGGTACCCATTCATGGGGCCTCAGATGTGATCTCAATTAGGAAAGTAGTCAAACCCAGTTGCCAATCCAAAGTTTTATCAAAAATAGTGCCTTTAAACATGGTAATTTTTGGGGATCTATTTATAGCATCTGGACTTTGATACTCCAAGAAGGGCTATAACAACCAGAATGATGTCAACTGGCGCTGTAGCCAAACATTTGGGCCTGGTTAATCCTAGAGCCAGCTTAGAAAAGGTTTTTTCTAGGTCCAAAATGTTGGGGTCACTAATTCACTGCTTTAACTGTTTCTGCCTTGCAGAATAAACACTATATAATAAATTTTGAGCTCTATGTGATGGAGTTTACTGGCATTAAGAGTTTTCCCTTCTATTTTATATCACATAAAACAGGTTTTACTTTCCAGATAAAATTAACTAGTTCTAAAAACCAACCACCAAAGCCAAATCTCTTTTTCATGGAGAAGATGAATCAACTCATTTTTTCTGCAGAACTTGAAGCTTTTATATGGCTTAGGGCCCAACCATCAACCACTGCTTTTTCATATCACTACTGCAAAGTTACTCCCCCATTTGTCCTTGGATAGAACAGTCTTTCCCTGCTTTATGAAGAAAACCTCTCAAAGTCCAGCTGAACCACTCAATTTATTTGAGTATTTAGCCCACACTGCTGATGAAATATTTTTAGTGGTATACCCTGTGGATTCTCCAGCTTTCACTGCTCCATCATGGGAGGAAACTCTGATTGATTTGGATTGTTTATTAGCCTGGTGTCAACCTTTGTTGAAGAGCATTAGAACCAGCTAATCAAAACAACCCACATTGATTTCCTCAGATTCAAATGGATCTCAAAAATCCAAATTCAACACCAGCCAATCAAATGGTGGTTTGAAAATTAGTACAGAACCCTCCAGCCCCCTTGGCTTTTCCAGCAAAATTTCTCTCCTAACCAATCAGGTTAAGCAAATAGCATCAGATGACCACACAACCCAAAAGTATTCCCTTAAGGTCAAGCAAGGGGATTTTGGTCCCCTGCTTGTCATTCTTTACTCACATTAAAATATTGGTTTTACTTTAATATTTTGGTTTTTTTGCTTCTGTATTGAAGCTCTCTACATTTCAAAGTGTTAGTATTAGTCTTATATACTCTTACCTTTTTCCCAGTCTTTTTGATTCCTGTTGCTTCTTTAAACCTACAGAGACTTTTGTTTGTGTCATAAATTGTGCCATTAATGCTATTTTTATATTGCTTTCAAATAGTCATATGTGCAAAGAATTGGCTGGTTTTGCCTTTGATTTCAGAAATTCCTTGCCTTCTGTGAATAGGTCTGATCCAATATCCACCCATTCTGTAATATCATACCTGTCTTTGTCTGATCCTTGTATGACCCCATCCCAATGTGACCCCTTCAATCACTCTGTCTACCTAATGAATGATCATTGCCTCTTGTCTACTATTTAAGTAAAATCATTTTTCCTAATATAGACAAGTTTATCCACATTTGCGTTGAGTGTCAGGGCCCAGAATGGGCCAGACAAAACCCTATGTTACATAGTTTCAACGCCTGCAATTGAGCAATTGCGCAACCAATCAATCATGTTGTTGATTACACAGATTTACCCAAAGGAAGCTTTAATTCCAAGTGGGGAATTGAACCCTGGTCAAGGCCAAGCCTGGGGGCAATTGAAAACCGTCCTAAAGCCAAGCAAAAAAGATTTTAATTAGCCCACACTCTCTGAAACCCAGAATTGGGAACTTGGGTTGCCAAATGGCCCAAATTCCCCTACCAGCCTCCCCAGGGCAAAAATAATGAAAGGATCCATCTAACTGACAAATCAGGAGTCACTAATGGGGCCCAGCTTGAGAATAGCCCATTGACAACCAATAAGAAGTTGCCAGTAAGTCCAATTGCAGCTTTCCAGCAGGATATAGCTGGAAACACTGGCATCCCCTTTCTTTGTTGACATCTTCATCTAATAAACTTTGTTGGTTAATGTACACTGAGCATTTATACTTTGCAGGGGTTTATTACATTATTACAAATTTCATACTGCTGGTGCTTTCAAACAGAGAGTACCTCCAGTACCAACACTAGCGCTGGAAAACAGAGCAACTTCTAGCTGCCTCCAACCAACCACCACCAGCCTTTACCCCATCTCCTAGAGTGCTGGACCAAGAATTAATTCCTGCTTCTGCACTGCGCCCCTCCTTGCCTGGTGTTCCTTTGCTCCAAAAAACTTACCCAGCCAAGCCTGACCATGAGCGCCACCACAGAAGAACTTCCTCTCATTTCTTCTGCTTCATAATATGACTACAGTAAGCTTGGATTTGCCTATTTGACCATGTTGGGGCTCACTGAGCAAGAGATACCCCACATGGGAGTGTGGCATCCTTGGGCTACTGCTGCCAATTATGTGATGTGAATGGCCCCTGTCATCTACTGGGCTTCCAGGCTCAACCCTTCCCCTCAGCTGAAGGTTCCCCTGGAAGTCACCCAGGCCATTACAGTTGGCTTTTCTATTCTTCAAGCTTTTTCCTTTCCTTTTTGCCAAAAAGAATTTCCAGTCTTGTATTCCAGGAAATTGTGGTATGTGCCCTTAGATTTGCCCTGAAGGCTAACCCAAGGCTAGCTTCAAACCTCAAATCTTTTATTATAAAGATTTCCGCTGTGTCCTCCTGTATGTTGTCCCCAGGATCCAAACATGACAAAATAGTGCTACTACAGGGGCTGCAAGCCCCTTGGTTACCCTGTTCCCATGCACATTCTCTGGTCCTTCTCCCTTTGTTTCTGAAGTACCCAAGCAACCTAAAGTTTCTAGTCCCCCTCTAGAAGAAGACATCATCAATGTCCCCTCAACTCCCATGGTATTGGTTCTGTCCCCCGCCTGTGTGGGCCCCTTCCAGCTTTCTCACTTAATTATGAGAAAGCTTGTGCCGCTGCATGTTCCCTCCTCCACACAGGCACTGTAGCAATGCAATATATCCCTGGCTCTGTCCTGAATATGCTTCCAAAAACCTGTACTCCTTCCTTTTGGACTTTGGTCTTCCTCCCGCGCTGATGGAATCTTGGAGACCATTGGCGTGTTAGTTAACCAATTTATCCAACCCGCCTTGGTTCATCATCAACTAGTGTTAGGATCCCAGCCCCAGCTTTTGACTGCTGTAGTCACTGCTGTCTCCAACAACCATGCACAAAATATGGCCTATCAATAATGGTCTCATAGCTTCTTTGCTTGTATTTCAGATAACCAGCGCAACTTGCTGGTTTCATAGAAGTACTTGATCCTGCCCCTGAACTCTCTTTGTTCCTTGTTCCCTGGTTATATCAAGGATATACTATGTAAACTGGATAATCATCAAGCTACGTGAGGGGGCAGATAGAAGCAACTCTTCTTATGTATTGTCAGGAATTTAAGACTTTAGTTGACGAGCTCAACCAATTTTGAAAGCATATTAATTCTCACTTGAGTTGGTTGAGACCCACGTCAACATTTGGGGCCAACATCTGAACCAACACTATGGTCTGGATAGGGCTTTGTTAGTAGGCACTCTGTACCAGGTTTGAAACTACATTGATGATAGAGTAGCTTCCATTGAAGTGACTCCTTCCACTCCTTCTGTGGAGGTCCCATCTGCCTTTGAAGCTAAGGTATGGGAAGCCATAGCTGAACTCAAAGCTACTATGCAATGCCAAGCCTAGTTACAAACCCTCCACCAGTAGAACCTACTACTGACCCTTGCATCACCTTGCTAACCAAACAAGTAGCTACCTTGTGAGATGAGATTGAGTATTTGAGACAACGTCTATCTGACCCTGATGATTTGTCCTCTAACTCTGATGGTGAAGGGGAGGCTAAGGTCACTGATACTCCTACCCATATCAATCATGGGTGTTGCCCTGGCTTGGAAGGTCAACCCTGTGCCAACTGTGCTCTTGCCTTGGACCAGCTAGTGGAAGTAACAAATGACGTTGAGGATAAGCAAGATGCACTCAAAAGGGAGGTACAGGACCTCTCTTGCTTGACAGAAACAATAAATGGACAGGTTACCCCTTTGACTACTCAAGTTGCTTCCCTGGCTATTTGTATCAATGGGATTGCTGGTACAATAGCAGTGCAGCAGATTAAGATTGATGAATTTGGAGCTGTGCATCTACTGCCAGGGATATCAGTGGGCAAAACAGCTCTACACTGGACACCCTGGACAAGAGCTTTTAGCTTCTCTGGGCTAGACAGCCTGCTACAGAGTCTGAGTTTGAGGGCAGTCCCCAAATCAATGTTCTCAACTCAGGTGACAACAGCCAATCCACCTCCTTGTCCATTGACCCCAACTACAAGCCTTCCTTTGAGCAGATATTTGACCCTAAAGCCTCTACTATTGCTGCCTTACTGATAATCTAAAAAACTACAATGCTTAGGGTTACTGAAGAGAATAAAAAGGAGCATATTCTTATCTGCCTGCACCTACGTGCCAAGAAGTTGTGGTCCCCAAACTCCCTTCTATTGTCACTTGGGAGGATATGAATTGCCTCCTGATTGAGGATTTGGAGGAGATCTCAGCTTGGAGGTCAAGAAAAATGCATTTATGCTCATCATCTTTAAGCCCAAGGAAACCCTAACTGAGTTTGTTGACTGCTTCTATATTGAAGGACAACAGTTATTGACCAGTTTTCAGTTAATGTAAGGTCTTGCCCAATAGGATGCAAGATTATATATGATACTGTGCAAAGCATTCAGATTTAGGCTTAAAAGATAAAGAAAAGTGGGTACAGTTTGTAAAAGTACTTTTAAGAGACCTGCTAAAAACTTTATTATTTGACAAAAAGGTGTCATAGAGTTAACTAGGCCTAAAAAATTACATGGAACAAAGTATTGAATAAGGATTTGTTTGTAACCAAAGGTATATCCACATCAGAATTCCCCATGAGAATATCTTAACATAAAACTAGTCAGACTATCCCTAATACTAAAAAAGGTTTACAACCTAATTGCTTGTTGTCTAGCTATCTCCATCTGAATTATACTAGATGTTGAACTCTAAATAATTCTGGATGCAAATTAAGACCTATCATATTTGTAATTCACTACAGAACCTAAACTAAAAAGAAAGATGAGATCCTAAGGGAATTTTGAAGTTAGAATTTTAGATTTGAAAAAAAGTAAAATAAAAGATTGAAGTAAAAAAACCTGTGATGGTGATTGGGGAAAACCACTTATAATTTCAGCTTGGAAGCCTAGATTTCCAAGCCCTTTGTTTTATAGATAGCAAAAATTTAACCCTGTGGAGGATTTGCATGATAAAAGGGGGAGTATTTGACCAGGTATAAATGACAACCTAGGGAAAACACATGGTAGTTGGGGGAGCAGCAGTTGTGTAAGCAATGAGAGGGGAAAGCCTATTTAAAATAAGTATTTATAAAGATAAACCATAAAGAAACTTTGTGTGAGCACACAAAAGAAAAAGCAAAGCCAAAAGCAAGAAAAATAAAGGTAAGTGTTGACTGAAAACTAATAAAATAAATATACTTCAAACCTTAAGGTTCAAATTTGATTTAAAGTTTATTTTGAAACATGCCTTCTGGGGAAGGGCACAACAGTTAATCCCTGTGAAGCTTACACAGCATGTTCAAACACTTTGAAGGTGAATCAGCTCCTGTGCCTGCACTTTAAGGCGCACAAAGCCTCTCTTACTTCTGTTTAGAGTATTAAGACCCTCTTGCAAGACATACATTTGACCCACAGGGGTATTGTGGTGCGTGAGAATAAAGCCAATAATGCCAGGACCACCTCTTGTGCGCCACACATTATGACTCTGGGTTCAGGTAGACAGACTATGAGGCAAGGCTGTCATAACTGCAGTCAAATAGGGCATCAACTCACATACCTTCACTAACCCCAGGGTGAAAGGTTGTGATCCTAAGGAACAGGCAGGAAAATAGAGGTCAGCTTAGAGGCTAAGACGCTCTTGCAACCAATCTACCCTGTCTCCTCCTGATCCTCCTTCTAACAAAAAAGCCCCTTCTTCCTCTGGCCCAACTATTCTTCACTTATTCCATAATAGCTCCAGTGAATCCAAACCTGAAGATTCTGATAGTATGTAATCTGATTTCTATGGCTACTCTGTGCTGGCTGTTCTGGAGACTGTGTCTGTTCCTTACAAGCTCTGCTCTGGGAAGACCACCACCACTTCTTGTTCACCTTCAAGTGAAGCCAGGGCCATAGTGGATTGCCCTTACCTAGCCCAGGATCATCAACCTCCTGTCCTAGTCTACTTTTCTAAAGAAGCTGTGGAGCTAAAAGAAGCTCTCTTCCAGAATGTGACTGTATTCCTCCCTATGCAAACTGCTTATAAGGAAATTTCTGCTTTGTAATGCATGTTAGCCAGATGGGAGAACAAGGTGGAAGCTGCTCAAGACGTTATGGCTGTTCTGCCCCCCTTTGAGAAAGATATTACCCGTGTGGAAGTGTCAATCCAAAAGTTTAAAATCAAGGCAATTCTGTGTACAGGTTCTCCAGTCAATGTGGTATCATCCAAGCTAATGAAGAAGCTTAAGCTGGCCCCTGACCTCAACTACACTCATTCATATTCTACTGCAGGCATGGCTAAAACTTGAGACATTGGTGCCTACTCTGCCCTACTCATGAGGTTTGGAAAGCTTCTCATTGATTCCCCTGCTGTTGTCCTAGAGAAAAAAGCTATGATCTCCTAGTTGGTACACAATTCATCCAAGAATATAGTGGAATTGTAAACCTTTGAAATAGATACCTATCACTCTTAGAATATGAGGTCCCTTTAATTTTTGAAGAACCTCCATGTCTCCCAGGCAAACACCTTAAGTTTTGTGTGCTCAAGTACCCCACAGGTATCTTCTTGCTCAAGTATAGAACTCATTCCTCCAATATGTATTCCCATCTCCTTCCTGTCCTGAAGAGAAAGGTGTGCCTCTTCTTGCTCCTGTGGCTGTCATCATTCCTCCAGGCTCCTGAGGGACTATAGACTCCCAGATATCCTACAAACTTCCTAAAAAGTCATTTCTGGAGCTATACTCTCCTGAATCTCTAAGCTGCAAGGAGCCTCAATTATGTTCAGGAATCTTAGATCAGATTCATAAGGAGCCTGTACAGCTGTTGCTAGCTAACCTGACCGCTTTGCCTATGCAGGTATCTCAGGCCAAGTTGTAGGGCAGGGTTGCATATTAGGAGCAGAACAGGTGGAATCCCTCTACCCTTTTTGAACCTTCAGTGACTTTAATCTATCTGAAGGAGACCCTCAGGTTATCTCCTTGTTCATCACTGCCAGCTTCCCACACTGTCACCCATCCATTTAAAGATGTGCTAGAACTTCTCAATCAGTTTAACAATATCTTTGCCTCTGGACATACAGACTATGGCTATCCAAGGGGGTCATCCATCAGATAGACACAGGTGATAGGCCGCCCTTTTGTGCCAAGCCTTACTACTGCAGTAGGTTAGAGGACGCCCAGGTTTCTAGGGAGCTCAAACAACTCTTGGATGCTGGGCTATTGGCTCCCTCTCAGAGCCCTTGGGCCTTCCCTTTATTGATCTTCAAGAAGAAGGATGGAGGCCACCACATTGTGATGGATTACTACTGCCTAAAATTGCTCACAAAAAAGGACTCATGCCCTTTTCTTAGGATTGATGATGCTCTCAGATGATTGGATCGCTCAAAATTCTTCTCTTCTATGGAATTAGCTTTGGAATACTGGCAGGTTGACTTGTCTCTTGAAGACAGAGAAAAGACTGCGCTGATCACCTCAGAAGGCCTCTATGAACCCACTCAAATTCTCCAAGGACTTTGTAATGCCCTGGGTACGTTTCAACAAGCCATGAACTCTATTTTATGAGATCTAAAGCTCTCCTGTGTCTTTGTATATCTTGATGATATCACTGTGTTAAGTGTCACCTTTAGCAATCATTTAGATCACCTCAAGACTGTCTTCATCAAGATTTGAGAAGCTGGCTTAAAGCTAAAACCCTCCAAGTGCTCCTTCTTTAAAGAGAAACTCAAATTCTTGGGCCATGAGGTCACCCAGACTGGAATACACCCCATGAATAATAAGGTGGAAGCCATTGACAAGATGCTGCCTCCCACAAATCTATGGGAGGTCCTAGTATTTCTTGGTATGATGGGTTACTATTTCCAGTTCATCCCTGACTTTGTTGAATTGAGAAAATCTTGTCCAGCTCCTTTGCAACATACCTTTTGAATGGACTGACAGCCAACAGCAATCTTTTGAAGCGCTGAAGACCAAGCTTAAAGAGGCTCTCATCCTAGTCTACCCTAATTATGATAAGGTTCATCTTGTACACTGATTCTAGTGGAGTAGCTGTGGGTGTCATCTTAGCCCAGCTTGATGATGAGGGCATGGATTGACCCGTGGCCTACTCTTTGCAAGTCCTCAACGTTCACAAGAAATACTATAGTGTCACCAAAAAGGAATGCCTATCAGTTTTGCATGCGGTGAAATAGTTTAGACACTAAATTTACAGAACTCAATTTACTGTAGTCACTGATCATTCATCCCTTAAGTGGCTGCAGCAATTAAAGAAGCCTGAAGGTCAATTAGCATGTTGGGCTTTGCGCTTGTAAGAATACAATTTCAATGTGGTCCACTGCCCTGGTGCGCAACATCAGATCACAGATGGATTGTCAAGATGCCTATACTAGATATCCATCTTGAAGATGCTGATTGCCCATATGAATTAATAGAATACCCTGACGCCTGGACCACTGAGTCAGAAGACATCCAATTGACACTCCAGGCCCTATCAAAAGATACTGTGATTTGGGATATACAACTCTATAAGAAAGTCAACATCATATATCTGCCCTTTGTTTGTCTTAGTAAGAGGAAAGCTATTATTCTCCAAGATCACATCAATAATGGGCATGAAGGTATAGTAAAAACTCATGGCTGGTTGTGCAAGAACTTCTATTGGGAAAACATGCACCTCTTAATCCCTGACGTCCTTGCCTTCTGTCATTCTTGGCAGCTCTAATGACCCTGACTGTCAGGGCCCAGATTGCCCTGGACAGTCATCTGGCCTGCCTAGAGGCAAAAACTTGACAGCTTGGAAACCCTTACAAAGTATCTCTCAGAGAAAGAAAACCCCCTTTTGGTTAACTAATGGCCTGGGATTTGAGAGGCACACGAGCCTCAAATCACTGCTTTGACTCTATTATTAAATTTAGGCCTCTCAATTTTTTGGAAATGACACATCAGGAGCGCAATTGTTTGATCATGCAATTGGGCGCTCATTTGCTTGCAGGACCTATAAATAACTGTGACACCTTGCCATGCTGTAGTTCAAGAAAAGATCATGTTATACCAACCAATGGGCACTCAACTCCTGGCCCAAGTACGCAAATTCTAGTGAAAATTGTAAGTTCAACTGAAATTGATGCCATCAGTTCTCAAGTGGTACCAAAGGCCATAAAATTACCAGTAAGTATAAGTAGTGAGGAGGAGATGCCCTCCTCACTGTTGACATCTTAAAATAAAACAACTTTATGCTCAGGATTCCTTACTTTATTGCAAGATCTATCTACTTTTGCACTAATATAACTATTATGTTTGCATTTATTTGTATCTCCACTAACTTTACAACCTTGCACATCTGCTACTCCTGGCCACCAAGAGTGATCATTTTGCCCTCCATGCTGGAGATTCCTCCTACTCTCCCCTGCTAACTGTGCCTCCTACCCAGGACTTCAGTAAGTTGGGTTTTGTCTATATTGCAGTATTGGGGCAGGCCAACCAGGTTGTGCCCCATACTGGGAGTTTAACGTTCCTTAGCTCCTGCAGTCAACTATCTGGTCAGAATTGCACCTATTGTGTACTTGGCCTTCCAGGTCCGGCCTGCCTCCCCTACAGGAGCCCAGCCAGACTCTGGTATAGGCCATGACACCAAACTTCCCAACATCAATTCAATCTCATCCCCCCTAAACATGACTTCCACACTGTTAGCATTGATGCTGTTGGGCCTCTTTCTTGTTCTAGGTCTGGGTGTTAGTTCATCATAGTAGCCATAGATCATTTTAGTAAATGCGTCAAAGCCAGAGCTACAAAAGATATAAATGCCAAAACTGCTGCTAATTTATTGTTGCAAGATATCTTTTACCAACATGGCTGCCCTCAAGTCTTGCTTTCAGACAATGGCACCAATTTCAATGTTTGCCTCATAAAGTCTATTGTAGAGGCTATGGGCACTCACCAATCCTTCTCTATGCTGTATAGCCCGTCAACCAATGGAACTGTTGAACAAGCAAATCCTCCCTTGTGTCTATAATGAGGAAACTCACCCCTCTCTGATGCCACTAATTGGGAAATGTTCCTCCCTGCTGCTCTCTTTGTGTATCAGCTCAGTAGACACCAAGTAACTGGCCAATCTCCTTTTTTCATGTTGTATGGGCGTGAAGCCACAACTCCCTCCATCTTGGGACCCCCTTTGATTGAAGTTGATCCATCTACCAATCCTGAAGCTCATGACAAAGACTTGACTAATTGTATCATTAACATTCAGGAAACAGCATATTCAACTGCCTATAAAGTCAAGGCCTTAGAACTCTTGCCTTCCAATGCTTAAAGAGCCCCCTTCCCTGAGTACCAAATAGGTGATCTAGAGCTCTACTACCAGAATTGTACTGGAGGCAGAGCCCATAAGCTTGACTCCCTCTGGGTTGGACCTTGTCAACTCACTTTCAAGAAGGGCGTTGAGTATACTGTGAAGCTGATGTCATCTGGCCATTCTTTTGCCCAAGTTCATTCCAAATTTCTCTCAAATATCAACTACCTGTGTCTAATCTTGAGGGGAGAGATGTCATAAATTGCGCCATTAATGCCATTTTGATATGGCCTTTGAATATTGATATGTGCAAATATTTAGTTGGTTTTGTTTTCAATTTTGGGAATTCCTTGTCTTCTGCAAATGGGTATGGCTCAATATCCACCCATTCCGGAATATCATATCTGCCCTTGACTGATCCTAGTACAACCTCATCCCAACACAACCCCCTCAGCCACTCTGTCTTTTTAATTAGTGATCAACGTCCCTTGTCTACTATTTAAGTATAACCATTCCTCCCAATAAAGACAAGTTTATCCACATTTGCATTGGCTTTAATAATCTTCAAGCTTTTCCCTGTCATTTCTTCCAAAAGGAATTCCTCATCTTGTATCCCAGTAAATTAAGGTATGTGCCCTTAATTTTGCCCTGAAGGCTAACCCAAGGCTAGCTTCAAACCTCATTTCTTTTATTATAAAGATTTCCTGCTGTGTCCTCCTGGATGTTGTACCCAGGAGCTAAACACAACATTGGCCAATTAGGGGGGAGGGGCCACAAGAGGTTCCTTAGTGGATGGAGCATCTGGGTTAACAGCATGGAGTACAACTATAAATTGTCACATGTGAGGCTTTTAACCAGGATCTCTCCAGAGAAGAGGAAATTACTGGCCTGACCAGGAAAAT
Organism: Entomophthora muscae; assembly: GCA_014839935.2. Classification (NCBI taxonomy): domain Eukaryota; kingdom Fungi; phylum Entomophthoromycota; class Entomophthoromycetes; order Entomophthorales; family Entomophthoraceae; genus Entomophthora; species Entomophthora muscae. The sequence goes on from QTSX02007113.1 coordinate 234,176, forward strand.
TATCCAGAAAATGTAATAGTCTAGAAGGATCTTCTTCCACACTATATACTGAGGAAAACAGACAATGCCAAAGATCAGGAGAGGCAACACAAACAAGAACCAACTCAGAGTCCAAAGAAAAGATTATGCATTTTAAAGCTGGGACTATCAATTTTAAAATATACATAAAATCTGAATCCCTTGGTGTTTTGGAAGTACCAAAATTGACAAGGAAATTGACTCTATATAGTAGTATTTAACCTAGGTGCAAGACATTGGGTCCAGTCTAGGGGTGACCTTGTACTTAGCCCTGAAAGGCCTTAACAAAAATAGTATTAAAGACAGGTTCAGAATGAAGCAAAAACCAAAGAAATTCCAGGTGAGAGTAGGAGTTTATTCTGATTTTAAAACCAAGAGCTAGATCCAAAGTTGTGGTTCAAAATAAAAGTAAGTCAGTAAGTTACTATATGCTGCCTGTTGTGTTTAGCTCCTGGGGACGGCATCCAGGAGGACACAGTGGGAAATATTTATAAAAAAAGATTTGAGGTTTGAAGCTAGCCTTGGGTTAGCCTTCAGGGCAAAATTAAGGGCATATACCTTAGTTTACTGGAATACAACATGAGAGATTCCTTTTAGAAAAAATTAAAGGAAAAAGCTTGAAGAATACTAAAGCCAACACAAATGAGGATAAACTTGTCTTTATTAGGAGAAATGATTATACTTAAATAGTAGACAAGGGACAATGATAACTCATTAGGTAGAAAGAGTGGCAGAAGGGATCACTTTGGGATGAGGTCATAACAGAATCAGTCAAGGGCAGGTATGCTATTCCAGAATGGGTGGATATTGAGCCATACCCATTTGCGGAAGGCAAGGTATTTCCAAAATCAAAGGCAAAACCAACCAAATCTTTGCACATATGACTATTTGAAAACAATATAAAAATATCATTAATGGCGCAATTTATGACATCTCTCCCCCCATGATTGGAGACAGGGAGTTGATATTTGTGGAGGAAGTTGTAATGAACTTGGGCAAAAGGGCAGCCAGATGACAGCAGCTTCAAAGTATACCAACACCCTTCTTCAAGGTGACTTCACAAGGTCCAACCCAGAGGGAGTCAGGCTTATGGTCTATGCCCCAGTATAATTCTGATAGTAGAGGACTAGGTCACCTACTTATTACTCAGAAATGGGGGCTCTAGAAGCATTGGAAGGCAAGAGTTCTAAAGCCTTGACTTTATAGGCAGTTAAATATGCTGTTTCCTGAATGTTAATGATACAATAATTCAAGTCTTTGACATGAGCTTCAGGATTGGAAGACACATTAACTTCAATTGAAGGGGGTCCCAAGATTGAGGGATTTGTGTCTTCACGCCCATAAAACATGGCAAAGGGAGACTGGCCAGTCACTTGGGGTCTACTGAGACAATATGCAAAGAGAGCAGCAGGGAGGAACATGTTTGAATTGGCGGCATCAGAGAAGGTGAGTTTTCTCATGATGGATACAAGGGAGAAATTTACTTTTCAAAAGTCCCATTGGTTGACAGATTATCAGTGCAGAAAATAATTAGTGTGTGCCCATAGCCTCTCCAATAGACTTTATGAGGCAAGCATTAAAGTTGGTGCTATTGTCATTAAGCAGGACTTGAGGGCAGCCATGTCAGTAAAAAAATCTTGCAACAAGAAATTAGCAGTGGTCTTGGAAGTTATATCTTTTGTAGCTCTAACTTTGACCTATTTACTAAATTGGTCTAAGGCTAACAAGATGAATTGACACCCAGACCTAGAGAGAGGGAGAGGACCAAAGCATCAATACTCACTTTATGGAAGGCATGCTTAGGGGGGATGAGCTTGAATTGATGTTGAGAAGTTTGAGGTTGTTTAAGCTGACAAGAATGACAGGAGGCAAGGACGTCAGGGAATAAGAGGCACATGTTTTCCCAATAGAAGTTCTTGCACAACCAGCCATGAGTTTTTACTATACCTTCATGCCCATTATTGATGTGATCTTGGAGAATAATAGCTTTCCTCTTACTAAGACAAACAAAGGGCAGATATATGATGTTGACTTTCTTATAGAGTTGTATATCCCAAATCACAGTATCTTTTGATAGGGCCTGGAGTGTCAATTGGATGTCTTCTGACTCAGTGGTCCAGGCGTCAGGGTATTCTATTAATTCATATGGGCAATCAGCATCTTCAAGATGGATATCTAGTATAGGCATCTTGACAATCCATCTGTGATCTGATGTTGCGCACCAGGGCAGTGGACCACATTGAAATTGTATTCTTACAAGCGCAAAGCCCAACATGCTAATTGACCTTCAGGCTTCTTTAATTGCTGCAGCCACTTAAGGGATGAATGATCAGTGACTACAGTAAATTGAGTTCTGTAAATTTAGTGTCTAAACTATTTCACCGCATGCAAAACTGATAGGCATTCCTTTTTGGTGACACTATAGTATTTCTTGTGAACGTTGAGGACTTGCAAAGAGTAGGCCACGGGTCAATCCATGCCCTCATCATCAAGCTGGGCTAAGATGACACCCACAGCTACTCCACTAGAATCAGTGTACAAGATGAACCTTATCATAATTAGGGTAGACTAGGATGAGAGCCTCTTTAAGCTTGGTCTTCAGCGCTTCAAAAGATTGCTGTTGGCTGTCAGTCCATTCAAAAGGTATGTTGCAAAGGAGCTGGACAAGATTTTCTCAATTCAACAAAGTCAGGGATGAACTGGAAATAGTAACCCATCATACCAAGAAATACTAGGACCTCCCATAGATTTGTGGGAGGCAGCATCTTGTCAATGGCTTCCACCTTATTATTCATGGGGTGCATTCCAGTCTGGGTGACCTCATGGCCCAAGAATTTGAGTTTCTCTTTAAAGAAGGAGCACTTGGAGGGTTTTAGCTTTAAGCCAGCTTCTCAAATCTTGATGAAGACAGTCTTGAGGTGATCTAAATGATTGGTAAAGGTGACACTTAACACAGTGATATCATCAAGATATACAAAGACACAGGAGAGCTTTAGATCTCATAAAATAGAGTTCATGGCTTGTTGAAACGTACCCAGGGCATTACAAAGTCCTTGGAGAATTTGAGTGGGTTCATAGAGGCCTTCTGAGGTGATCAGCGCAGTCTTTTCTCTGTCTTCAAGAGACAAGTCAACCTGCCAGTATTCCAAAGCTAATTCCATAGAAGAGAAGAATTTTGAGCCATCCAATCATCTGAGAGCATCATCAATCCTAGGAAAAGGGTATGAGTCCTTTTTTGTGAGCAATTTTAGGCAGTAGTAATCCATCACAATGTGGTGGCCTCCATCCTTCTTCTTGAAGATCAATAAAGGGAAGGCCCAAGGGCTCTGAGAGGGAGCTAATAGCCCAGCATCCAAGAGTTGTTTGAGCTCCCTAGAAACCTGGGCGTCCTCTAACCTACTGCAGTAGTAAGGCTTAGCACAAAAGGGCGGCCTATCACCTGTGTCTATCTGATGGATGACCCCCTTGGATAGCCATAGTCTGTATGTCCAGAGGCAAAGATATTGTTAAACTGATTGAGAAGTTCTAGCACATCTTTAAATGGATGGGTGACAGTGTGGGAAGCTGGCAGTGATGAACAAGGAGATAACCTGAGGGTCTCCTTCAGATAGATTAAAGTCACTGAAGGTTCAAAAAGGGTAGAGGGATGCCACCTGTTCTGCTCCTAATATGCAACCCTGCCCTACAACTTGGCCTGAGATACCTGCATAGGCAAAGCGGTCAGGTTAGCTAGCAACAGCTGTACAGGCTCCTTATGAATCTGATCTAAGATTCCTGAACATAATTGAGGCTCCTTGCAGCTTAGAGATTCAGGAGAGTATAGCTCCAGAAATGACTTTTTAGGAAGTTTGTAGGTTATCTGGGAGTCCATAGTCCCTCAGGAGCCTGGAGGAATGATGACAGCCACAGGAGCAAGAAGAGGCACATCTTTCTCTTCAGGACAGGAAGGAGATGGGAATACATATTGGAGGAATGAGTTCTATACTTGAGCAAGAAGATACCTATGGGGTACTTGAGCACACAAAACTTAAGGTATTTGCCTGGGAGACATGGAGGTTCTTCAAAAATTTAAGGGACCTCATATTCTAAGAGTGATAGGTATCTATTTCAAAGGTTTACAATTCCACTATATTCTTGGATGAATTGTGTACCAACTAGGAGATCATAGCTTTTTTCTCTAGGACAACAGCAAGGGAATCAATGAGAAGCTTTCCAAACCTCATGAGTAGGGCAGAGTAGGCACCAATGGCTCAAGTTTTAGCCATGCCTGCAGTAAAATATGAATGAGTGTAGTTGAGGTCAGGGGCCAGCTTAAGCTTCTTCATTAGCTTGGATGATACCACATTGACTGGAGAACCTGTACACAGAATTGCCTTGATTTTAAACTTTTGGATTGACACTTCCACACGGGTAATATCTTTCTCAAAGGGGGGCAGAACAGCCATAACGTCTTGAGCAGCTTCCACCTTGTTCTCCCATCTGGCTAACATGCATTGCAAAGCAGAAATTTCCTTATAAGCAGTTTGCATAGGGAGGAATACAGTCACATTCTGGAAGAGAGCTTCTTTTAGCTCCACAGCTTCTTTAGAAAAGTAGACTAGGACAGGAGGTTGATGATCCTGGGCTAGGTAAGGGCAATCCACTATGGCCTTGGCTTCACTTGAAGGTGAATAAGAAGTGGTGGTGGTCTTCCCAGAGCAGAGCTTGTAAGGAACAGACACAGTCTCCAGAACAGCAAGCACAGAGTAGCCATAGAAATCAGATTACTCACTATCAGAATCTTCAGGTTTGGATTCACTGGAGCTATTATGGAATAAGTGAAGAATAGTTGGGCCAGAGGAAGAAGGGGCTTCTTTGTTAGAAGGAGGATCAGGAGGAGACAGGGTAGATTGGTTGCAAGAGCGTCTTAGCCTCTAAGCTGACCTCTATTTTCCTGCCTGTTCCTTAGGATCACAACCTTTCACCCTGGGGTTAGTGAAGGTGTGTGAGTTGATGCCTTATTTGACTGCAGTTATGATAGCCTTGCCTCATAGTCTGTCTACCTGAACCCAGAGTCATAATGTGTGGCGCACAAGAGGTGGTCCTGGCATTATTGGCTTTATTCTCACGCACCACAATACCCCTGTGGGTCAAATGTATGTCTTGCAAGAGGGTCTTAATACTCTAAACAGAAGTAAGAGAGGCTTTGTGCGCCTTAAAGTGCAGGCACAGGAGCTGATTCACCTTCAAAGTGTTTGAACATGCTGTGTAAGCTTCACAGGGATTAACTGTTGTGCCCTTCCCCAGAAGGCATGTTTCAAAATAAACTTTAAATCAAATTTGAACCTTAAGGTTTGAAGTATATTTATTTTATTAGTTTTCAGTCAACACTTACCTATATTTTTCTTGCTTTTGGCTTTGCTTTTTCTTTTGTGTGCTCTCACAAAGTTTCTTTATGGTTTATCTTTATAAATACTTATTTTAAATAGGCTTTCCCCTCTCATTGCTTACACAACTGCTGCTCCCCCAACTACCATGTGTTTTCCCTAGGTTGTCATTTATACCTGGTCAAATACTCCCCCTTTTATCATGCAAATCCTCCACAGGGTTAAATTTTTGCTATCTATAAAACAAAGGGCTTGGAAATCTAGGCTTCCAAGCTGAAATTATAAGTGGTTTTCCCCAATCACCATCACAGGTTTTTTTTACTTCAATCTTTTATTTTACTTTTTTTCAAATCTAAAATTCTAACTTCAAAATTCCCTTAGGATCTCATCTTTCTTTTTAGTTTAGGTTCTGTAGTGAATTACAAATATGATAGGTCTTAATTTGCATCCAGAATTATTTAGAGTTCAACATCTAGTATAATTCAGATGGAGATAGCTAGACAACAAGCAATTAGGTTGTAAACCTTTTTTAGTATTAGGGATAGTCTGACTAGTTTTATGTTAAGATATTCTCATGGGGAATTCTGATGTGGATATACCTTTGGTTACAAACAAATCCTTATTCAATACTTTGTTCCATGTAATTTTTTAGGCCTAGTTAACTCTAAGACACCTTTTTGTCAAATAATAAAGTTTTTAGCAGGTCTCTTAAAAGTACTTTTACAAACTGTACCCACTTTTCTTTATCTTTTAAGCCTAAATCTGAATGCTTTGCACAGTATCATATATAATCTTGCACCCTATTGGGCATGACCTTACATTAACTGAAAACTGGTCATTAACTGTTGTCCTTCAATATAGAAGCAGTCAACAAACTCAGTCAGGGTTTCCTTGGGCTTAAAGATGATGAGCATAAATGCATTTTTCTTGACCTCCAAGCTGAGATCTCCTCCAAATCCTCAATCAGGAGGCAATTCATATCCTCCCAAGTGACAATAGAAGGGAGTTTGGGGACCACAGCTTCTTGGCACGTAGGTGCAGGCAGATAAGAATATGCTCCTTTTTATTCTCTTCAGTAACCCTAAGCATTGTAGTTTTTTAGATTATCAGTAAGGCAGCAATAGTAGAGGCTTTAGGGTCAAATATCTGCTCAAAGGAAGGCTTATAGTTGGGGTCAATGGACAAGGAGGTGGATTAACTGTTGTCACCTGAGTTGAGAACATTGATTTGGGGACTGCCCTCAAACTCAGACTCTGTAGCAGGCTGTCTAACCCAGAGAAGCTAAAAGCTCTTGTCCAGGGTGTCCAGTGTAGAGCTGTTTTGCCCACTGATATCCCTGGAAGTAGATGCACAGCTCCAAATTCATCAATCTTAATCTGCTGCACTGCTATTGTACCAGCAATCCCATTGATACAAATAGCAAGGGAAGCGACTTGAGTAGTCAAAGGGGTAACCTGTCCATTTATTGTTTCTGTCAAGCAAGAGAGGTCCTGTACCTCCCTTTTGAGTGCATCTTGCCTACCCTCAACGTCATTTGTTACTTCCACTAGCTGGTCCAAGGCAAGAGCACAGTTGGCACAGGGTTGACCTTCCAAGCCAGGGCAACATCCATGATTGATATGGGTAGGAGTATCAGTGACCTTAGCCTCCCCTTCGCCATCAGAGTTAGAGGAAAAATCATCAGGGTCAGAGAGACGTTGTCTCAAATACTCAATCTCATCTCACAAGGTAGCTACTTGTTTGGTTAGCAAGGTGATGCAAGGGTCAGGAGTAGGTTCTACTGGTGGAGGGTTTGTAACTAGGCTTGGCATTGCATAGTAGCTTTGAGTTCAGCTATGGCTTCCCATACCTTAGCTTCAAAGGCAGATGGGACCTCCACAGAAGGAGTGGAAGGAGTCACTTCAATGGAAGCTACTCTACCATCAATGTAGTTTCAAACCTGGTACAGAGTGCCTACTAACAAAGCCCTATCCAGACCATAGTGTTGGTTCAGATGTTGGCCCCAAATGTTGACGTGGGTCTCAACCAACTCAAGTGAGAATTAATATGCTTTCAAAATTGGTTGAGCTCGTCAACTAAAGTATTAAATTCCTGACAATACATAAGAAGAGTTGCTTCTATCTGCCCCCTCACGTAGCTTGATGATTATCCAGTTTACATAGTATATCCTTGATATAACCAGGGAACAAGGAACAAAGAGAGTTCAGGGGCAGGATCAAGTACTTCTATGAAACCAGCAAGTTGCGCTGGTTATCTGAAATACAAGCAAAGAAGCTATGAGACCATTATTGATAGGCCATATTTTGTGCATGGTTGTTGGAGACAGCGGTGACTACAGCAGTCAAAAGCTGGTTCTGGGATCCTAACACTAGTTGATGATGAACCAAGGCGGGTTGGATAAATTGGTTAACTAACACGCCAATGGTCTCCAAGATTTCATCAGCGCGGGAGGAAGACCAAAGTCCAAAAGGAAGGAGTACAGGTCTTTGGAAGCATATTCAGGACAGAGACCAGGGATAGATTGCATTGCTATAGTGCCTTAGTGGAGGAGAGAGCGGTTGGCAGCACAAGCTTTTTCCATAATTAAGTGAGAAAGCTGGAAGGGGGCCACACAGGCCCAGGAGACAACACCATTACTATGAGAGTTGAGAGGGTATTGGTGATATCTTCTTCTAGAGGAGGATTAGAAATTTTATATTGATCAGGTACTTCAGAAACAAAGGAGGAAAGACCAGAGAATGTGCACAGGAACAGGGTAACTGAGAGGCTTGCAGCCCCTGTAGTGAGCACTATTTTGTTGTGTTCAGCTCCTGAGGGCGACATCCAGGAGGACACAGCGGGAAATCTTTAATAAAAAATATTTGAGGTTCAAAGCTAGCCTTGGGTTAGCCTTCAGGGAAAAATTAAGGGCACATACCTTAATTTCCTGAATACAAGATGAGAGATTCCTTTTAGCAAAAATGAAAGGAAAAAGCTTGAAGAATACTAAAGCCAATATAAATGAGGATAAACTTGTCTTTATTAGGAGAAATGACCATACTTAAATAGTAGATAAGGGGCAATGATCACTAATTAGGTAGACAGAGTGGCAGAGGGGGGCACGTTGGGGTGAGATCATACCAGTATCAGAAAAAGACAGGTATGATATTCCGGAATAGGTGAATATTGGATCAGACCTATTTACAAAAGGCAAGGAATTTCCAAAGCCGAAGGTGAAACTGACCAAATATTTGCACATATCACTATTTGAAGGCCATATTAAAATAGCATGAATGGCGCAATTTACAACAGCTGAGGAGATTCTTGACCTTTGTAAGTCTCCAGAAGCTCCAGAGGATGGCCCCACATGTACTCCCTGGGTAATTTCTGGATTAGGGTTGATGAGATTGAATGTCTACTTCCCACAGGTGTCCCTGGTGTCTTCCCTTTGGTCCCCTTTAAGAGCGGCTATCCCAGTGATTCACTGGATGGAATCCTGGTGGTTTATCTCACTGGAATGGGAGCCAAACTTAGTTAGTTTAGCCCCCTCTCTTACAACTACACAGGGAACACCAACAACTGGTACTTCAAAGAGCTACTAACACTCAACTCTTCACAAGGCATTGTCTGTTCCACCCTGGTTTCCTTTTGCTCCACCACATCTTTGGCCACATATAAGGCTGTGTATTACCTCCAGACATTCTTTTCTGGGACTTTTGGATGTTTTAATGTCCAAGTAAAATTTTCTGTAGGCTGAGAAAGTGTACTCTATTTTCACTACCTTAGCATAATACAATTGGGCAACCTGCTTCCCCACCTTTCCTGAGTAATCACATGTGAGCTATGTATCATAAATATATATGTGACACTGCCAGCCTGCTTTGTGAAGGAAATAGGTTGGAGTGTTTTCTTATTATGGAAGGATAAAGCCCGAAATTTCCTCAATCTGACCCCTTGCCCATATACTCCTATTATTATGACTCAAGATATAGAAAGTTTTACTAGCACTCTTTTATCTCAAATAACCAGGCATAGAATAATTAAGGGGGAATTGCTCAAAAATTATATCTTATCTTACCATGGGTGTAGATGCCTAGCTCAGGGGGTTGAAAGGGCGGACTAAGGGTGAAAGGTAGGTCAAGTAAGAGACAAAAGCGCCATATGATATCCTGGAAAAGGGGCGCTTATACCCCTATTAAAGGTCTTCCCTTTCAAAGAGGAAAGTTAAATTCAGATTAACTGTTCATAGAGGTCCACTTTATATTGTGCCATCTTATCAGCATATCTCTCCCAGGATGTCTGCTCTGCTGCCAGCTCCTTTAATAGAAGATCTAATTGATAATAAGATCTTTAATAACAAAGATCAAAACCTTGTTAACAATGCAAAATTTTAAATCCCCTAATAACGATATTTAAACAAAATGCTATTTCTTGACTCTGGCTAACAAGCCTACTCTTCAAAAAGAATTTCTTATAAATTTTAAACTTATTATCGATTAACAATAAAAAGAATCAATGTATAAGAAATATAAGGGTTACAATAACAAAGTGAGATCTTAAGAGTAGGAGAATTCAATATTTTTTCTTGCTTTGCCTTTTTTCTTCAAATAAAATTTTTACCACGAAATATATATTTTTAGCTATGTTTTTGTTTTTAAAGTTTTAGGTGGATGATTGTAAAATAGTTTAATATCCAGTTTTTATAATCAATGGAAGTACAGTAATGAGCCTTCTATTTGCTTAATGTAGTTTTTAAAGTAATCTACCAAATAAAAATTTGAACCTTCTAAGTTAATTTATTTATCTTTGGTAGGATGTGATAAAAATAGAGTGCATTTTTAATTCATTCTTTGAAATAGTCATCATCATAATTTCCTCTGTAGGAAACGGGCCCTTGGCTATTAAAGTAAGGATTGCTACCTGTGATTTGGTGGCTACGAGGTGCCTTTTTATGGCCATTATTCAAAGCCTTAAAGTCACGAGTAGAAACGTCTTTCTTGTCATCATCGTTAGAAACCCCAAACAACCCCGAAAGAAATTTAATAACCGCGGGTAAAACGACCCTCGAAATCACTCCACCGGCCCGAGGGTTTCTCTTATGAGAGAGGGCATATGATGAGCCATCATAGTGATCACGTCTCTTCAGCGCGTGTTCAGTGGTTGGGTGATGGTTTGCTTTTTGGAACTGTGCTTCCATAACCTCATCGGATTCAAAGCCAGAACTGGCAACCGGACTAGAGGCGACCTGGAGAGCGAGGTAAGGGACGACTGCGAGAGTGCTAATAAACTTCATATCCTCTTCCAATCAAACCACTGCCTTTTTATACTACATTTCATCAAGCACACCAATAAAGCATCAATCAATAAATTCTAAACTAAACCTTTATCGTGAATTCTAAAAGGGAGATGCAACAAAGCTTTTCCAAGCCAAGTGTATTTGAGCTAAAAATAATTACTGTATATGTCTATTTTTAAACAATAGTTTTTAAATAGACTGACGAATCGAGGGCTGACTCTCTTTTGTCAGGTTTGATTTAAACAACTGCTATTCAATTCCACCACCAATAAATCGTAATTCACAACAACTCCAATTTCCCATAACTCAAATAAATATCGATTTAACCAATAAAAGTTCAATAGTGCCCAACCTATCCATAAGTTAGTGTTTTAAATAACCAAGTGTAGCCACTGCATACCGATTTTATTAGGAAATATGCCACCATATCTGTTTAATTTCCTCCAATCAGGAGATAGGATGTTTTCTATCGTCGCCTAGGAAGGTTTGAATGATTCAAAAAATTTGATTTGATGATTTTAAGCAAATGAAATTGGGGTTATTTGTGGCTTCAGCTCTTGTAAAACAGAAACATCTTTTCCAATGGATCTATTATATGTGACCAATAGTACGCCAGGATAACTTTTAAGCCAAATCTTTTTAAAAGAATGTATTATTTTTAGAAGCTTGGTTGTTAATGTGATAGTTTTGAAAAGCACTCTATAACAATATCTTAAAATAGACACAGCTTCACTTAATAGAAACCATGTTTTTAAGTAGACTAAGAAAACCTAAAATAATTTACGTTTAAAAATAGCAGTGGTTCTAAAAAACAGGTTTTTTTAAATTTAGAGTTAGAAGCTTGCATGTAGCTCTAGCATGTGTGATGCTAGAAAATAGTACTCTAAGGTGAAAACTCCTATGTGCACTAGCTAAGGTGCATCGTCCACAGTACACCATCTTATGTGCACTATCCAAGGTGCACTACCTAATGTTTACATATATTAGATCCTCTATTCTGATGATGGAACTCACTCATCTGATAGTTGAACCTCTTGAAACCTCTGAATTTTCTTATGCTACAAATGCTATGTGTGCCTGATACTCTTGATCATACATTAAAAATGTATTTCCCTTAAGCTGATTCCCTACTTTCATCTAAGTACACAATAATACATATATAAGTCCTCATCATTCTATCCATAAAACAAGACTCTTTTGACCTCACTTTGATCCACTTTTGACATATATTGTGCTTTGCACTTGGCTGGACATTTCTACTGTTTAGATAGTGTCCTTTAACCAGGTCCTTCCTGTGAGAGAGAGGGGCTAAACTAACTAAGTTTGGCTCCCATCCTGATGCAACAAACCACCACAATGCCATCCAGTGCGCAACTGGGATGGCTGCTTGGAGAGGGGACCACAGGTAGGACACTGGGGACAACTGGGGGAAGTAGGCGTTCAAACCCATTAGAATCAGGCCGGTGAGCAACCAGGGAGTGCAAGTAGGAGTGGGGGAGGCCACCTTGGAGGACCCGGGGGCACCACATTCTTCTGAACCATGGAGGGGAGAGGAGGTGTGGGGGGCACTACCTCTTCAGAACTAGGCAAAGCAAGCTCCACAACGTCCAGGTCCAGATTGTCACACGTCAGGCTCTTAACCATAGCCTCTCCAGAAAAGAGAAGACTGCTGGGGAGGTCCCAGAGACTGGCAGGGTTGCTACCTACCAGACGGGCTGATGAGGAGATTTTCCCCCACAGGTCAGGGGAGGTGGACCACAGAAGCAAGAGAAACAGAGCCAGGAAAAAGACGACAAATTTAAGAGACGGCAGTATCATAGAAAGAACCAGCACAAAATTTGGGGTAGGATGGTATAGTTTCTGGAGAAAAAGGAGAGAAAATGGCAAGACTAGGGCAGTCTTTGGCAAATCTTTGGGAAAACAGCAGAATGGGTTTGGGTAGCCTTGCTGTTGTCTTGGGGGCCTTGGATTATAACTGCAAGCAAAAGCAGGTTTGAAACAATGATATTTAAAGGAAAATTCAAGATAATAATATAAATTATAGGAAAATTAAATCTAAATTTTGAGCTTTGAACTTTAACTTTGAAGGCAAGGGCAAAAGAGACAACAACTAAGTGAAAGAACACTTGTACAAGGAGCCAGAAGAGAAGCCGGGTTCAAAACCGGCTGGCTAAAGGTAAGCTTAGGGCAGGGGCTACACTCTAATATTTTGAGCTTTAGGGACACAACTGGTTCCAGGCAACTCAAAATTAAGAAAATTAAGGTGCAGGTGACTCCAAACTTTAATGTAAGTGGAAAATAGACAAGCAGGGGACTGAAAGTCCCCTTGCTTGGTTAAAAGGAATGGATTGCAAAAAACTGGTCACATGACAGTTGGGGGTGAGCCTGATTGGCTAGGTACAAAACTTTGCAGGTTGGGCTCAGGGGGACTGGAGAGTTTTACTCCAATTTCCGAAATCAAATCTGATTGGCTGGAAGGGATGCTAGACATTTGGGGGTCAACTGGGTTATCAAGTGTCAATGTGGCAACACCTGATTGGGTGGCTCTGATAGTTTTTAAAAACAGACAACACCAGGCTAATAGGTAGTCCAAAATAACCAGGGTTTCTTCCCAGGAAGGAGCAACCAAATGCAGGGATTCCACAGGATAAGCCAGCACAAACCTCTCATCAACCGTGTGAGCTAAATTATTCAACAAATGGAGGGGTTTGGCAGGCGTTTTGGGACCTTTCTTGATACGACGGGGAAAGATTGAGCGGTCTAAAGCCAGAGGTGGCAGTGAATTTACACTTCCTCTGGAAGCCCCTGCTATTCCTGTTGCAGAGACCAAAGGTGACAGGAAGATCCCCCTGCTATACTAGCGTCCCTACCAGGCTAGTGTCCCAGGCCTGACCACAAGTGCTATCCCTTCCTTCTCCTATTGTGGACTTAGGAAACCCTGGTGTATACCTCCGCCTCCCATTCTTCTGATAGAAAGAGCAAGGTCCAGACAGTCCTGTCTGTTCCTCCATAACTTATGTTATAGAGTACCATTATTGCTATAAGTTATCTATACTGTAGTATGTACTATAGATGCTCTACCAATATCTTCACAGATATAGATTACTGTATTGCTAAGATAGTTTTGCACTGCAGTAAGTGCTATAACCTATCTTTGTTACTTGCCAGAACACACCCTCCTGCCTCTATCCTCCACCCTCCTATCAGGTATACAAGACAGACCCCCTATCTGCCTCCTCTCATAAGTGCTATTGATTAGCATCTCCCCATTCACCACCCGCTAAGTCCTTCTGATAAGGACTCCCCTGAGTTGACTTTAGAGGCCCTGCAGAAAAGTACCACAGTGCAGAGTTCTAAAATAAATAAGTTGGGGATCAGAAGAGAACATGCTGTTTTAATTTGTGCTATGTGATTTAACGATGGGTGCATCACCTAGGAAAGTATGTGGGTATTTGATGGAATCAATGTAATATCCAAAGTAATTGTTTTTAAAAGCTGTTGAATTTGAAGTGTTGAGAATGCGTGTGAATAAAGATGTAGCACAATTTTCATGGAATGTCATTTATAAGAAGAATACTTTCAGGAGGATGACACGTTTTGAGGATGCCCTAAAAGGTGCCACTCAGAGAGTGTCTACATGTTATTGGCTAGAGTGTACATCCTACTAGCATTATTTAATCATGTTAAATTGAACATGGTTAATCCTGAATCTATTTTATTCCACTAAAATAAATCCCAATGATTTTAAAACATTTGAGCAGCTAGAGAAGTTTAACAAATGCTTTGAAGAAAAATGGGAATTTTACCTTTTAAACTATTGTAAATATACTATTATAAGGTATTATGTGTTACAGTACAAAACCAAATGGAAGAAATAGTGCACCCTTGTAAGACCAGAAACCAGCAAAGAACTGCCGCCAAGCCCTTGAAAGAAATAGATGACTTGAAAGACATCATTGACAAAAAATGGTCAAGGTGGGGAATGCCCAAATAGCCCTGGAAAATTTAGACTTGTGTATTTTCCCAATTAATTACAACACAAAAATAACATATTGTACCCTGATAGGAGATGGTAGCGCTCAACCCTCTGATTGCCAAATTTTGTGGATTATGATGTTATTGTTGTGTTTGGCTCTTGGGGATGACATCCAGGAGGACACAGCAGGAAAAATTTATTATGAAAGGTTTGAGGTTCAAAGCTAGCCTTGGGTTAGCCTCTGGAAAAAATTAAGGACACATACCTTAATTTCCTGGAATAAACAAAGAAGAGCTACTTTTGGCAGAAAGGAAGGGAAAAGCTTGAAGATTATAAAAGCCAACACAAATGTGGATAAACTTATCTTTATTAGGGAAAATTATTCTATTTAAATAGTAGACAGAGGGTGGTGATCATTCACTAGGTAGACAGTGAGGCTGATGAAGTCATTCTGAACTGAACTTGTACTAGGATCAGTCAAAGGCAGGTACAATATTCCGGAATAAGTGGACATTGAATTCAACCCATTTATGGAAGGCAAGGAATTTCTGAAGTCAGATGTCAGGAAGCCAGTCATAGGTAGAGGCATAGGGCAGCTTGGGATGAGGTGCAGCCAAGCCAGTGGGTAAGGCCCACCATAGAATGGGTGCTAACTTGATAATGTAAGATACAGATTTCCTGAGCAAGGACCAGGGTCCAGAGTTGGGGACCATGCAATCCACCAATCCTGTCAAAGTAATGTAGAGTACTCCAAACAGTTGGATAGAGGTGGTCTCTGCTGCGGTGGTAGGTTCCAGTGGGCGGTCCAGTCTTGGGGTTAATGGCAAAGTCATGGGAACAAAGTACGCTGGTAGGTAGTTGTACTTGTCCTTGAACAATAAGGGAAGTATCTCAATCCTCTTTTCTTTGTGTCCTATGTATTTGGTACTTCTAGTCCTTGCCAATGGGTTGGCAATGAGGATGGTTTCCAAGTTGTACTCCAAATAGGCTGGGTTGGGCGGGTATTCAGTAAAGTGCACAGGTCCAAAGAGGGCTCCTGGGGGACAGTATAATGCCTGAGGCAGTTTGGCAGGTTGGTCTCCAGAGGGGGAGGTTGCCTGATGGTCTACTTGAACAGAGTTAAGATGAAAGATCAATAAGAATAGGTAAGGTAAGATTTTTTCAAACCAAAGGTTCATAAAACTTTATTATCAAAAATGACAATATGATCACCACCATACCGCTGGGCTTTTATACCATGGGTTTTTACTTCTTCAATTTTTGCAGGGTTCAGGCTCATAGATAAGGCACTGGTGGGGCATGAATCTTGACTTATAGTCTTGAGGGCAGCAGATCCAGGTTGTGCCTGCTCTGGTGAATAGAAATGGCAATGCTTTGACTGCCGCTACTGTTCACCACGTCTGTAATACCCAAGTATTGAGGGTAAAACTTTAGTAACATAAGATGGCAGGTTAGGCGGCTCAAAGCCGTTGAAGGCGTAGAAAATTGGATAGAAATTGACTGCCTGACTGAAGGCTTTGGCAAGGATGTTGCATTGTCCAAGGCTGATGGCAAGGTAAAGTAGCGTAGCTGCAGGGATCACATAAGTAGCCAAGGTGGGAGTTGGGAAAGATGACGCCAGGGGTGTCCACAGGTTCAAAACCATTGATTTGAGATGAGTTGGCTCATTGTACAATATCCCTTTTGGTCCCTGTGATTCAGGACCAAACTGAGCATTAGTTGGCTGGTGGCCCTTATCCCAAGGTAAGCTGTCAAGACAGCTGTGAAGATGATGTAGTCCATCTTCTGACTTGGGGAGGGGTAATGGGGTTAGTAAGGTTACTTGCTTAGCCTGGGTAAAGGATTGATTAATGTGATAATATTGAGGAGGATATTTACTCAATGATAGCACAAACTATCAGTGAGGAGTTTGTCTTTATTTATACTAGTGGACCTGCAAGGCATGATTATTGGAAGGCATAGCATTGGGGAACCAAGAGTCTGAGTTGCATCTGTTATTCCCTTTTCTGGATTGGTGTGGGTGGCTGGCAATTGAGAAGGTTTGGCTGGATCCAAGTTTGCATTGGCATAGTGCAAGTTTAGTCTTCTTCATGCATCCAAATTCATTTACTAAATTTGGTGCATGATTTCCATTTTTGGATAGCCTTTCAGTCCATTCCCCATTTGGTAGGCTCCCAAATTGGGCAGCAGTTCCTCCCAAGTTTGGTTTTGGGGAAATTGCCTTTCCTGATTTCCCAATCTGGCTATTTCCCAAAGGAGTGGATTGGGACTGCCTGCTGGCATGGGAGGGCAAAGGCTGGCAGGCAGTGTCAGGAATCCACTCATTGGGAAGCCTTTCCCCGATTGAATGGAGAAGAGCTCCCAAGTTGAATTTGATCAGAATGGAACCTACTGGAATTCCTATCATTAGCATGTGTAGAAGATGACCAAAAAAACGGAATCTCCCCAAGAAGGGAGTGAAGTGGTTGAGAAGATAGTAAACACTGGTGTACCCCAAGACCAACCAGGGGGCCTTGGGGTGGATGATTGGTGAGAATTGAGCAGTTTCAACATAAGGGGCATGTCTTTGACGCAGACCAAAACAATACCAAATTGAGTCTTCAGATTTTTCAGTAGGAGTTGGTTCAGGGTTTTTGAAGTTAAAATTTGCTCATCCATAATTGATTAACACACACAAGGTCCAAATAAGGAAGATGAACTTCATGTTGTTGGGGGGAACCTTTATAATCTACTAATCAAGTGTTTAGAATTGAGAATATAGATTTGTTGGGTTGATAGGAAATAAAGAAATTGTTGGAGCAATTTGCTCAAGGGAAATTATTCAGTTTAAATACTGAAGTCAATTGGGGAAGGCATCATAGGGTTTACCAGGCAGTCCTGCAGGTGTAGGGTAGAAAGTATTGCCTTGCAGACATGCAGCAGGCTGCAGCCTGCAATGCAAGAAGAAGAAGTATTTTGGCTTATTGCAGTGCATTCTTCTTTTACACTGTGGTTTTGTTGACTATTGGGAGCCAGATGAATACTACTTCTCAAGCTTGGTTATTTGGCTTGATTGATTGGCTTAATGGTTCTCCTGAAATTTCTGGGTGCAGATTAGAGCATTTTTTTGGGCTTTGATTGGGTAGTTTGATGGTTTTGGAGCTAAATTTAAATGCACTTTTGGTGCCGCCGTTGTTTACATCCTTGATTGCCTGTATTTTTGAATTTGAAATAGAATTTATATTCAATATTGAGTTTGAGCGTTTGCTTTTGCTCTGGCTTTTGTTTTTGTTTTTGAAAGCGCGTTCATTTATCAATTTTGAACGTGGATTCAAATTAATCATGTTAATTGAATTGGACTGTAAACTAATCCAATTTTCTGAATTTAAACTCTGTTTTAAATGATTCATTTGTGTCTTAAAAATCCCAGCAATGGAACAATGACTTGTGTAAGGGATAGAATCCCTTACAGGCAGCTAGCAGGTGGCAGGCTGGCTCATGGGTGCCTGGTTTGAGGGTGGCTTTCAGGTGGGGCTGGCAAGAGTGGTGGGTGCCTGTGCAGTGGCGGTGAGCATCTGCTTAATGGTAGCAAGCGTCTGTGTGTTGGCAGCAGGCAATAGCTTGGTGGTGGTGGGCTTCTGCGTGGAGGCAGTGGGGGTCCGCGCAGTGGCAGTAGACATCTGCTCAGTGGCAGCAGGTGATGGCTTGGTTGTGACAGGCTTCTGCTCAGTGGCAGCAGGTGCCTGCAAGTTGACAGCGGGCAACAGCTTGGTTGTGACAGGCTTTTGTGTGTGGACAGCAGGGGCCCGCGCGGTGGAGGTAGATGTCTTCTTGATGGTGGCAGGTGCCTGCATGCTGACAGCAAGTGACTTCTTGGTTGTGGCGGGCTTCTGTATGATGGCAGTGTGTATCTGCTTTATGGCGGCAGATGTCTGCACGTTGGTGGCGGACATCTGCTTGGTGGCAGCAGGCGCCTTCTCGTTGGCAGCAGGTGGCAGTTTATTAATTACACAACTGTAAGTGTCAGGAATATTCCTGACAACGTCACCTGAGTAGTTCAATTGTACTACCCATTATGGACAGAAGACTGGCAGCTGCTGATGGTCATTGGCAGATTTAGCAGTAGGTTTTGTTTTAACCTCCTTAAGACAAGCTACAACCTCTGCAAAGGCCCAGATCTTTGGTGGCGCAAGGTTGGCAGCAATCTGATGATAATTCAGGGAATTGTCCTCAGGATACTGGCAGGTCTCAGAGTAACTTGTCAACTTGGCTTTGCAATTTAACAGGTTTGCAGGTTCCCATCCACTTTGTGTGACTTGAGTAGTCTTTGGAGGGCTGGGGTTCAATTCCAGGGTCTCCAATGTTGATTTCAAACCTCCAGTATTGACACTTGGTAGGTTGGCAGTTTCCTGTTCCTCCTGTTTGGGGTCATCTATCTCTGGTGGTCCAGGGTTTGACCCAACTGACAGTTGGGCAGTTTCCTGTCTACTCTGGTCAATATAAGGCTTTCCCTGAGACCTGGGTTTTAATTCCCAGGTTTTAAATACAAGTATTGAAATGTCATTCATGACATCATCCCCTTCCCGGGGGTCCCCTCTTTCCTAGTCTTTTTTGAAAGGTATTGTTGGATGGCCAGCTAGGCATTGGGTAGGCTGCTTAACAGTTCCCAGGTGCTTTCCTTGGGCGGGTATCCCTTCCATTTGACATAGTACTGTGGCGTTTTGTAATGGGTGCGGTCTCCATGAATATATTCAACTTTGTATTCCTAAGAGTGTCTTAATTGGATGGGAGGAGGGACAGTCTTGAGTTTCTGGTGGGGTAGGGAGTTTCCTTCTTTTTTAAGGAGTAGCGCAAGGTGAAAGACATTATGTATCTTCCATAAGGGGTAGCTCTAGTTTGAATGCTACTTTGCCATTAGCTTGGTGATCTTGTAGGGCTCGCTCCTTTGGTGGGCTAACTTAGAACAGGGAACTGTCAGAGGCACTTTTGCAAATCCAAATATACTTCATCCCTTATTGTCAATAATTTTCCAGGAATCCTTTTTTGTCGGCAAAAGGCTTTTAAGTTTGGACAGCTCTGGTCAGATTCTTAAGACAGGTTTCTTGGGTGTTGTGTATCTGTTCAATCCAGTTTGCCCTGACGTGTTTGTCTCTTTACTGCCAATGCTGGGGTCTCAAGATGGGTCAAAACCATAATTGGCTTTAAAGGGGGACATTCTGGTGGATGTGTGGTCTTTGCTGTTATAAGCATACTGTGCCATGGGTAGCATCTTGGCCCAGTTATCTTGGTTGGCATTGGCGTAGCATTATATGTATTGTTATAGTATTTGATTCACTTGTTCAGTCTGGCCATCAGTCCGCAGATGGTAGGAAGTGGATACACAGCGCTTTAATCCTAAGTCTTTCATCACCTGAATCCAATAGTTTGAGGTGAATTGGGGGCCTCTGTTAGTGATGATTTATGCCAGGGTGCTGTGTTGGGTCAGGATGCGGTTGTGGAAGTGTCTAGCTGTATCTGCAGCAGTGCAGTGAGTGGTGGTAGGGACAAAGTAGGACATTTTAGTAAACCTATCTACTATGACTAAAATGACATTGAACAAATTTGAAGGGGAAAGTTCTACAATATAGTCCATTGAAACGGATTGCCAGGGTCCTATTGGTATGTCTAGTGGTCTTAGCAGGCCTTCAGGTTTAGATCTATGGGTTTTGGTCCTCCTGTATGTCTCACAGTCCTCAATGTAGGCAGCTACATCTTTGTCCATTTTGGGCTAAGAATAATTCTTCTTGATTCCTTGGAGTGTCTTGAGTCTGCCAGGGTGACCGGCCATATCCAAATTGTGATAGTCTATGAGAACTTTAGTCCTTGTCCTGCCTTTGGGTACACAGATTTGGTTATGCAGTAACAGGATAGTTCCTTTCAACAAGAATCCTTTCTTATGATGGCGGCTCTCAGGGTCAGAGGTCAAGTTGGCAATGAGTTCTGTTGAGTATTTGTCTAATTTCTGCACCTCAATTATGTTGGGTTTGCAAGCCATTATCTTCATGTACATCAGCTGAATATCTAGGCTGGCAGGGTCAAGAAGTACGTGGGTGTTATGGTCTTTGGTCTCAGATGTTGAAGGGATCAAGTCTGCTCTTCTGCTCAGTGTGTCAGGTACTATGTTGACTTTCCCAGGTTTATAATTAATTGTCAGAGTGTAGTTTGCCAGTTCTAGGGCCCATATGGCCTGTCTCTGATTCAGCTGTCTGGGTTTAAAGAAGTAAACCAAGTTCTTGTGGTCAGTTAGAACTCTTACTGGGAATTCAGCGCCACATAGATACCAATGCCAATGTTTCAGGGTCTTCATTATTGCAAGCATCTCCTTATTGTAGATTGGGCAGTTTCCTTTGACTGGCAGCATTTTCTTGGGGTAATGTTCTATAGGATGTAGCATACTATCCCCTTCTTCCTGAAGAAGGACCCCACCCACCGCAAAGTTGGACACATTGGTTTCCAGTAAAAATGGTTTGGATGGATCCAACATGGCCAGGACAGGGGTAGAGGTGAAGGCAAGCTTAAAAGCTTCAACGACGGTGGTGCATTCCAGGGTCCAGACAAACAGGACCTTGTCAGAGCAAAGGCAGGAGAGAGGTGCAGTAATCAGAGAAAGATTTTGGATAAAATCCCTGCAGTAATTTTCCAGGCCCAAAAAACTTCTCACATCCTTTCTGCATTTTGGCACCATCCAGGCAGTTACTGCTTCTACTTTGTCCTGTGCCATGGCAAACCCACCAGTTTTTACTACATATCCTAGGAATTTGACCTCAGACTGAAAGAATTCACATTTTTTTCGGCTTGGTGTGTAGGTTGGCCTGGGAGAGTTTCTCCAGTATTTGGTCAATTGTGTTGGAGGTGTTCTTCATGTGACTTACTGTATATGAGGATGTTGTCCAAATATGCCACACAGAATTGGTTGAGGTACTTGCCTAGGACAGAGTTGATCATCCTTTGGAAAGTACTGGGGGCGTTGCACAAGCTAAACGGCATAATTAGGTATTCATACAACCCATATCTGGTTTTGAAGGCTGTCTTATATTTGTCTCCATCTTTGATTTGGATCTGGTTGAAGGCGTCTCTTAGGTCAATCTTCAAATACACCCAGGCTCCTGTCAGTATGTTGCAGAGGTCATCAGCGTTGGGGATGGGGTAGTGGTTCTTCACTGTAATATTGTTCAGTTTCTGATAGTTTATGCATGGGCGCATTCCACCATCTTTTTTTCCTACAAACAGAATGGAAGACAAATAGGGGGCTTTTGACACTCAGATAAAACCCTTTTTGGTCATTTCCTCTAGGTAAGTCTTCAAGGCTACTTGTTTGCAGTGATTATAGCTGTAGATGGGGCTGCGGTGTAGTTAGGTCACTGGTAACAGGTCTATTGCGTGGTCATAGATTGAATAGCTGAGTAGTTTTGTGGCTGCTTCTTTGCTAAGCAAATGACCCTATTTCTGTAGGGGGTAGGTAGTATCCCAACGCTAGGCTCTATCTTTATGGTTAAGAGTTTGTTGGGTGGCGTTCAGCCAGGGCTCATACAGAAGGGGACAATGTCACAAGATTCAGGTTGTCCCAATGTAGCAGTCTGTTCACAATAGTTCAGTATTAGGCCATGTTTTTCAGACCAGGAGTTGCCCAGTATTAGGGGGTGGGGTAAACCTGGCAAGAGGATCAAGGGGTTTGGGTACATGTTCTATCCAATTGTTAAGGAAAGTTCTTGTTTGCATCTGTATCCTGTGTCCAGAGAACTGAGCCCCATGATTACTTGTAGGCTGTGTTCTGAGGCTGTCAGTCCTAGTTCCTTGGCCAGGCTGGCGTCAATAAAGCTTTTGTCAGCTCCTGTATCAATGAAGGAATCAATCTGGTGCTTTTTTCCTGATAGTTTCATGGTCACTTGGATGAATTTTTAAGATTGCACAGAGGTGTTTTTTTGTGCCAAGGATACAGGAGAGGTATTCTCTTTGGGGCAAGCTCTGGTGAGATGCCTTGCCTCATGGCAGTAGAAACATAACCCATCTTGATAGTGACATTGTAGTTATTTGGGGGACATCCCTGGTTGATTTGGCGTTGCAGTTCTGCTAACACAGTAGGGTACGGGTTTGGACCTTTTGGTTTAAGCTCAGTCTGTTGCATAGGGGCAGTAGTTCCTCCAGGCTTAGTGTGGGCAGATGGTGTTTTGACAGGTCTTTCATGGCTACATTAACTCCTTTCTGAAGATAATGGCAGCTAATTCATCCTTGAGTTGGGTGAGAGTCTTCAGTTTAAGGAACTCATACATAGGCTTTGATGGGCTGGTTCCCTTGTTGGATCTCCAACATAGAGTTCAGGGCATAGTATCTGGTGTCTTGGTTATCTCTGGTGGCCATCAATTCACTTTCAAATTGGGAGTAATCAAGGCAAAATTTGACATCTTCAGTGGTGGCCTTTCTGAACCAATCCAGTGTGTCTCCTGATAGCATGGCGGCCACCCCCAGGACTTTCTCAATGTCACTGGGGTATGCATTGGCGTTGGCTTGGAAGTGGAGGCAGATGTTATGGTAGAAAATCAAATGGAAGGGATAGTGTGTCCTTGTAAAACCAGAAACCAGTGAAGAACTGCAGCCAAACCCTTGAAAGAAATAGACAACTTAAATGCTGTCATAGACAAAAAATGGGTCAAAGCTGGGGTCACCCAAATAGCCCTGGAAAATCTGGACCTGCCTTATTTTCCCCCAAATAATTATGACAAGAAAATTATACGTTATACACTATTTGGGGATGGCAGCGCTCAACCTGCTGGTTATCAAAATTTTGCAAATTATGATGTCATTGACTGAAATTCCAATGTAGGACCTTCAAATGCTGAAAATATTCTTGCCAGCCAATCAGATGCCACATAACCCCCTCCTCTCCCATCCTGAACTACTTTAAGACTTCCCCATTCCCCTCTAGAAACTTGTTTCTAGATAGCTTAATTTCCCTCAAAATAAAAAAAGTGTATCCCAAATTGATGGCTTATCTGGGGCTGTTTGCCCCTGCCCTTGAAAGGTTAGCCTTTTGTGGTGGTCAAAGTGGCTGTCAACTCCATGGCTGTGACCTGGACTGTCCTCTACATGCCAATGCATTCAGATTCTTTCTCTAATTTACCCTTGCAAGTCATTTGCTTATTGACAATTTTGACCTCAAACTTTTGCTATACCACCATTGGATACAAGATGTTAAAACTGTCCTCCCAATTTGGTCTCCTGCTAGTCAAGCAACTCACAATTTTTTTATTATATCCTTATTGTATTTCCTTGAATCATGCTGCATACCATTTCACTCTAACAGCAGAGGACAGGCATGGATCAGTGAGCTTATTATAAGGTGAGTTTGCCCATCTGGGGCATGTTCACCTTGGTTGTGTTCTGGTTCACTATCATATTTTGTACTTGTGATGTGGCCGTGTTCTGGGGTTCTGCCCTAAGTGTGGGGTCTTTCAATTCTTGAGTGGGTTGGTTCTTCATCCATGAGAATATTGAGGAGGTAATTTCCTTATGGGTGTAATAAGTGATTATCACAAAAAAAGCATACAAATTGCCCCAAGTGTTAACAACATTTTGGGGCCCAGGTTACCATATTTGTAAAAGATTGTCATGATGTCAGGAAGCCAGGCATAGGTAGATGCATTGGTTGGCTTGGGACAGAATACAGCTGGGCTGAGGGTGATGCCCATAATAGGATGGGTGCTAACTTGATAATATAGGATACAGATTGCCCAAGCAAAGACCAGAGCCCTGAATTGGGCACCATAGTGTCTACCATTCCCGTCAAAGTAACGTAGAGTACTCCAAACGGTTGGGTAGACGTAGTCTTGGCTGTAGTGGGGGTCTCCATTAGGCGGTTGGGTTGCGGGGTTAAGGGCAGAGTCATGGGAACAAAGTAGGCAGGCAGATAATTATACTTGTCTTTGAACAATAAGGGCGGCACCTCAATCCTATTTCCTGCATGTCCTATGTATTCAGTTTCTCTAGTCCTTGCCAAGGGATTGACAATGAGGATGGTCTCCAAGTTGTACTCTGCATAGGTGGGGTTGGGTGGGTATTTGGTAAAATGCACAGGTTCAAAGGGGGCTCCTGGGGGGCAGTATAGTGCCTGGGGGGTCAGCAGGTTGGTCTCCAGAGGGGGAAGTTGCCTGGTGGTTTACTTGGCTGGAGTTAAGATAGAAGATCTCTAATAATAGATAAGGTAATATTTGTTTGAACCAAAGGCTCATAAAACTTTATTACTAAAAATACAATATGGTCATCACCATACTTCCAGGGCTTTTATACCATGGGTTTTTGCTTCTTCAATTTTTGCAGGGTTTCAGGTTTGCAGACAAGGAACTGGTGGGGCATGTCTTGCTTAGACTTTTGAGGGCTCAGATACAGGTTGTGCCTGCTCTGGTGAATATAAGTGGCAATGCTTTGTTCTTCTGCTACTGTTCACCACATCACATGAGTAGTTCAATTGTACTACCCATTCTGGACAGAAGACTGGCAGCTGCTGGAAGTCATTAGCAGAGTTAGCAGTAGGTTTTGTTTTAACCTCCTTAAGGCAAGCTACAACCTCTCCATAGGCCTGGATCTTTAGTGGCACAAGGTTAGCAGCAATCTGGTGACCATTCAGGGAATTTCTTTGGGAGCCTGGCAGGTCTCAGAGTAACTTGTCAACTTGGGTTTTTAATTTAACAAGTTGGCAGGTTCCTGTCCACTTTTTGAGACTTGAGTAGTCTTTGGAGGGTCAGGGTTTGATTCCAGGGTCTCCAATGTTGATTTCAAACCTCCAGTATTGACGCTTGGCAGGTTAGCAGGTTTCTGTTCCTCCTGTTTGTGGTCATCTATCTCTGGTGGTCCAGGGTTTGACCCAACTGACAGTTGGGCAGTTTCCTGTCTACTCTGGTTGACATAAGGCTTTCCCTGAGACACGGGGTTCAATTCCCAGGTTTTCAATACAAGTATTTGTTGTAACTGTGCTGTTTTAGCAGAGTTACAATGGGGAAATATTTAGAAACTAGGTAATATTCTTTATTGGGAGATAATGATTATATAGCTGGTGTGAATCATGGGTAACAGGAACATGATAGTGCTGATCAAACAGTTGGATGGTGAAGAGGGTGGCTTGATCCCTGTAATGAGTTAAGCGCCAAAACAAGGTATGCGCTGTAGGGGATCAGCATTTGTTCATGTTGTTGAACTTGGCAATTTGAGTTGACTTCCTAGTCTGGCTTTGAGTGGCCGGGTAATCAGATTGCGGGTCACAAACCTGTTTGCTTGGAACCTTGCTGGCGGGTTGAGCCTGCTGTTTTACACCCCCTGACTGAAGGTTGGCCTCCTCTGGGGGTAGGTTGTCAGGGAGGTTGTCAGGAGCCCAGGCGTTATACTGGACTAGCCGTTATTTTGTGGCAGGCAGGGCGGTTTTGAATTGTTTTTGTCTTGTTTTGCAGGGTCTCAGGCAATCATGGTGCAGGGTTTTGTCTTGTTTGCGCTTCCCAAGTTTTTGCACAAGGTAAGTGTCATTTTTGTTTACCTTCAGAATAATCACTGGCCCCATTTCCTTGGGCTGTAGCTTGGTTTTATCAACATTCATGACCCAAACTTTGTTCCCCACTTCATGTCTATTGCAGATGGGGACAAAGGTCTTTTGTAGATGTTCATTTTCCTTTTCTGTTTGTTTGCTGTTGGCCTCTATTACTTGAGGATCTGAGCAAGGGGGGACTTAACTTGGAATTTCCTGTTTAGGTCCTGTCAATGCTTGAATGATATTTGGCTGTGTGCTGTATACCAACTCAAAAGGGCTTTTTCCAGTGAATCTGTTCTCCCGGGTTTGGCACACAAGTAGTGCAGTCAATAGCTGCTTATACAAGTCTTCAGGTCTCCTGGCAGTGAGCTTGGCCAAGGCTTGTATGAGGCTTCCATTTAGCCGCTCTACACTTCCATTGGCCTGTGGGTGGTATGGTGTTGTTACGGTATGTTTGACCCCATTTTTAGTGAGGTACATGTTGGTGTCTTTGGAGGTCAATTCTTTCCCTCCATTGCTTATCAGGAGTTCTGGCTTTATTTACTTGCTGATTATTTTGCTTCCTATGAATTGCCGCACATCATTGCCAGTGTGCGCCTTTACTTCTTGGGCTACTGGCCATCATGTAGCAAAGTCTATGGCAGTGATGATGTATTTCTTATCATTGTGTCTCCTTGGCATGGGCCCAACAACGTTGATGGCCCATACCTTGAAGGGTAGTTGTGTGTGGATGGGTAGTACTGATTTTGGAGGGGCTTTGCTTTTAGAAAACTTCTTGCATACTTCACATTGGTCTAGGACTTCTTGAACGTCACAATACAGGGTTGGTCACCAGGCCTTATGTTTTAGGAATTTGTATAGGTTGCGGCTCTTGATGTGTCCTAGGTCTCTGTGATATTGTAGAATGGTGTCCACTTGCTGGTGTGTGGGGATGTAAGGAATGGTAGTACCACCAGACATTTTTCTGTATAGGGTCCCATATATGTCAGCAAATAGGTGCTCATTTTTGATGACTGTTTCCTTTGTTATGTCAGTTGTGCCAGGGGGAAACCTTTGTCCTTTGTTTGGAGCACTAAGAGAGACCAGTCTGGGTTGAGCCCACATTTGCTCTTGAAGCACAGACATACAGGTGGGACAGGGCGTCTGCCATGACAAGCTTGGCCCCAGGTTTGTACTGGATGAGCATGTTAAATCTCTCCAATAGTTCTATCCACCGCACTTGGCGGCGCAACATATTTGCTTGAGTTTTGAAATAGATGAGTGACTTGTGATTGGTTAACACTGTGAACTCTTCCTGAAGTTCCAGGTAACAACGCCATTTGACTAGGCAGTGTACAATGGCCAGAAGTTCCTTGTTGTGGATAGGGTAATGACACTTGCCATCTGTCAACTTTCATGATTCATAGGCTACAGGCAGAAAGTTACCATAATTATTTTTGATTTGTAGTACTCCCCCAATGTATGCATCTGAGGCGTTGGTTTCCATCTGGTATTCCCTGTCATGTTTGGGGTATTGCAGAATAGGAGCCTTTGTGAGCTTCTCCTTGAGGCGTCTAAAACAGAGATTGTATTGAGGGGTCCACACAAACTTGGATTTGGCGCCAATTGTGGCAGGTAAGGGAGCAGTCAAAACGCCACAGTCAGGTATGAAGCAGCGTACATAGGCCACCATCCCAGGAAGGCGCGGAGTTCCAACTTATCCTTGGGTGGCATCATCTTGCATATGGCCTGTATCTTTTGACTGTTGGGTTTGATGCCGTCTTTTGAGACTATGTGTCCCAGGAAAGGTAATTGCTTGCAGAAGAACTGGCACTTGGAGGGCTTTTCCAATAGTTTGTGTTGTGCCAGGGTAGCAAAGACTTCCGCTAGATTTTTGTGATGCTGTTCCACTGAGAGCTGTAGACAATGATGTTGTCTAGATAGACTAGGGCATACTTGCATATGTGCAGAACAAACACTTTGTTCATAAAGGTCACAAAGGTGAAGGGGGCTTTTGCATGCCAAAGTGGAGCACCACACACTTTTAGGAGCTATATTTAGTGCAGAAGGCTGTTTTGGGAATGTCTTCCTCCTTAATACAAATCAGGTTGTAGCCTGCAATTAGGTCAATCTTTGAGAAGACTGTGGCTCCTCCCAGGGCATCAAAGAGATTGTCAATCAGTGGTAATGGATAATAATTCTTGATGGTAACTTTGTTTAGGGCTCAGTAGTCTGTGACCAGACGCAAGTTACCATCTTTTTTGGCCACAAAAAATACGGCGGCCCCAAAGGGAGACTGTGAGGAGCAGATAAGTCCTTTCTTCAATGCTTCCTTGAGGTAGGCGCATAGGGTGTCATCTTTTTTTGGGGTCAGCCTGTAGATAGGATATGCTTTGGTTACAGCTCATTTGAGCTGGATTGAGTGTTGAATGTGCTTCTCAGGGGGCAGTCTGGGCAGCGCTTCCTTGAAGATTTCTGGATGGCAGGCCACAATTTTGCGGTCCTGAGGCGTGGAGGTATCCTGGTGATCTTTGAAATGTATGATCTTGTACTGGCAGGAGTCCCAGCCAATTGTCTTCAGATTTTTATTTTTGTCCAGGGTCTCTATGATGCGTACAAAAACGTGGTTGCATAGGAGTTGGTCCATGGAGTCAGGGTAGATCTGGTGGTTGACACCTTCACACTTGATGTTCAACACTGAGGTTGCCCAACTACATGCAGGTTGTTCTTTCTTAACCAGTCTAGCCCCAGCACAATATAAACTTTGGAAAGTCAATGTCGGGGCCTTGGATGGTAGAGTGTAAATTCTTGAGCATGACAGAGAAGGGGGCGGTTTCCCTTGTCACAGCAATGTGATGTTCATCAGCTAAAACCATGTTTTTAATCTGCAAAGGATTAGTGGCTAGCTTGAACTTGTCCACAAAGCTGCTGTTGACTAGGGTTTAATCTGCGCCCAAGTCCAGGAGTGCTGAGCCTGTGCAATTGCAAAAACAGAAAGGATAGGACATCAGTTTATTGAGATGTCTGGCAATGGTGTACAGTACTGGGTCCTCTGAGGGTACTTGGATTATTGGGCATTGGTCCACGTCCTTGGGTTGGTACTCATCATTGGGCAAGCCAGGAGTTGTGTGGGGAGAGCTTGGCTTGCTTAATGCTCTCCCTGGGCTTTTCCCTTGTCTTGATTGCCTTGTGTGGCAGTGATACAGAAATGGGTACAATTTGAATGGCCATTGTTCCCACTTCCATGTCCATTTGAACCTGTGGGTTTATGGTTGGTGTTATTCCTGTTGCTTCCAGGGGGTGGTTAAGTAGAGCGCCTGCCCATGTGAGAATCCTTGGGCCTCTCTTGCTTTCCAGTTTGTGCCTTATGGAGGGCATTGAATGTATGTTCCGCTTTCTCTGCCTTGAAATACAGGCTTTGCAGGTTGGTCACCTGATCCAGTTTTACATGTCTCATCACGTGCAACTTGAGAGCATTGTAGTACATGAGGTGCGTGGCTGGGGTGATAAAGGCCATGTTGGATGGTGCATAAAGATGGAGTTCCTCATAGGCATAGGTGAGTTCCTTCACAGTGCCTGTCTGGGTAAGGTTATTCACTTGGCAAATGATCATGAGCGCTGTATCTTTAAGCACAAATCTTGTCAGGAAGTCTTGCTTAAAGGTATCCCAGTTCTTGTCAGTGTGCTCCTCATGCCACTTGTTACACCAGGTGTCAGCGTCATGGGTCAGGCAAATGGAAATTTCTGCAATCCAAAATTGCCGTGGGCATTTCATCTGGGCCAGCTTGCTCTAGGAGGACTGGATCCATACAGCAGTGTTGTTGTTGGCCCTGGCAAAAGATTCCAAGGCAGCGCTTTGTAGTCTTTGGGCTATATAGGCAGGCATGGTGGTTGTGTTGGCTGGTTGCGGCATTAATGAGAGAGCCTGAAAGAAGCCTTGTACATACATGACGTTGAAGGCGGGTATTGTAATCACCGTGTTCTGGTACAGGACAAAGCCATCAGGTATCTTGGTACCAGGGGTGTACGGGGTCCAGTCCTGAAGAAGGCCAAACATGATTCTGTCAAGGATTTGTTGGCCGTAGCAAGTACAGGCAACATGCAGAATTTTACAAGATGAGGTAGGATGGAGAACCTACCTGTGCTACCAATGTTGTAACTGTGCTTTTTTAGCAGAGTTACAAGGGGAAAAGTGTTTAGAAGCTAGATAATAATCTTTATTGAGAGATAGTGATTATATAGTTCATGTGAATCAAGGATAACAAGAACATGATTGTGTTGATCACACAGTTAGATGATGAAGGGGGTGGCTTGATCCTGGTAATGAGTCAAGCGCCAAAACAAGGTATCTACCATAAGGGATCATCATTTGTTCATGTTGTTGGATTTGGCAATTCAAGTTGACTTCCTAGTCTAGCTTTGAGTGGCTGGGTAATTGGATTGCAGGTCACAAACCCACTTGCTTGTGTCACAATATCTTCAATTTCTCCCTCCTGGGAAATTAACACCCCAAGTAAATAACCAAGCAGCTCACCAAGTGGTTCACCGCCCATGCAATAAACTGGTGGCACCATTATCAGTTAACCATCTATGACAGGGATCACTCAATCTTGATCCTAAATGGAACACAACTTGATTAAGCCTTGTGACTCAAGAGGAACATTACTCAGATAAGCCCCATGATCTCCATGACGTACATGGACGACATGTGGCTTGTCATGATACTATATAATATTCTATATTCATATCCAATAAAGTATAATTCTCTTCTTAACCTTCCCCTTTATTTTGTTTATTATGCTTCCCAGAAGTATAAACTTGACAGTGGTAGCACAGGTAGGTTATTCATATCTACTCAACTCAAAGGAAAAACTCCTCCCAAGAAAAGAACACAAGCAATGTTGCTCCCTAACGGTTGGAGAGATTACAAAGTAGGACAAGACGTCCCCCCAGGCCTTGTCATCTAAAATAATCTCTGTGTATCCATTGACCAGTACAACACCCTCAAAACCTGCAGACTGTTCACTACCACACCAACCACAACAGCACCCACGCAACCTGAGATACCCAATATTGTGTTTCAACACTTATGTACCGCTGAGATTGGCGCCTTTACAGGACTACGCCAGGAAAACGCTTTGCTTTGGATCAACAGCACCAAGAGCAAGTTCAAACAAGTGGAGTACCCCCAAAGACTCTGGGTCAGCAAAATTACCCTCTGTGTCACAGGAACTGCTTCACGCTTTGTTACCAAATGGCTAGCCCAACATCTTGACCAGAAGGAAAATGGGAAGTGTTAAAGGCTGCATTCCTTGAAAAGTTCTCCATGAAGGACTCAGACGTGGTGATTATGACCGAGCTTTGAACCCTAAAAATGACAGGAACCATCAAGGAATACATTGCTGCATACAAAGGTCTATGTGACCGTGCACCCAACACCATCAACTTTGATGAACCTGGGCCACTCCTGGACTTCTACAATGGCCTTCCTACACATATTAGACGTCAGTTCAACATGAACTGCTGCTAGAACCTTGAGGATGTATTCCTAGAAGGAAAACACACAGCTCAGAAGTCTGACAATCTACACACCTCTAACAAACGCAAAGAAAACCCCACAGTTAAGAGAAATCCTCGCCCTAATAAGCAAAACAACCAAGCCAACAGTACCCAGCCTCAAAACAGGAATCACACTGCACAAGCCAACCAGGCCAGCACTGAAGATACCAATGAGGAGGGAAAAGCTCAGGTTAGTGCTTAGGCAAGCCGCCCTCCCCCTCTTCACAAGACTTGTACAGAGAACAGGACGTGGACTCCATCACCATGATCCAGGTTCCCTCCAGCAACCCTCTACTGTTTGCCGCCCAATCTGGAAATAAAATCTTTACCTATTCTTTCCACTTTTGCAGATACAAGGGCACAGCACTATTCAACACTGGAGCCAACCAATCACTCATTAACAAGAGTTTCACAGACCTCATGAAGTTACCTACCATTTGAAAGAACATCAATAGAGTCATCATGGCGGACAACCGCAGCACACCAGTTACTCACAAGACAAAACCTTTCTGGGCCCAAATTGGAGACGTCCAAAAAACAATTAGCGGCCCCATCATTCCAATCCCCAAATACAATATCATACTTGGATTAGATTGGATGCAAAATACAAAGCCTCACATTGACTGGGACAGTGCTACCCTCACTATCCAATGAGGAGAAGTCCACCATCATGTATACCCAACACATCTTGACACTCTCATGAGGGACCACATATTTGTAAAGATCATGGAAACAGAGAAAGAAACTGGCATCAGCAAAATCAATTGAAGCACATGTACATATGAGGTCATATATTTCAAAAACACAGAAACTCAACACAAACAGAACCCAATTAGAGACCAGCTAGTCAATGAATTTCCCTCTGTATTCCAAGAAACACTACCTGGTTGCCCCCTGATTGGGGTATTCAACATGAGATCAACCTAAAAGGGAGTGTGCCTAAAGCACAACCCATCTACCGCCTCACACCACAAGAAGACAACACTCTGAAAGCTTACCTTGACAAAGCACTTGAGAAAGGCCTCATCAGACCCTCAAAATCACCCTTTGGCACCACTGTCTTCTTTGTTGCAAAGAAAGATGGAGACCTCCGCCTGGTCACAGACTACAGGGCCTTCAACAAGGTCATAATAAAGAACAGATATCTTGCCCCTAATTGATGACCTTTTTGATGCCCTGGGGGGTCCCAAATCTTCACAAAAATTGTTTTGACAGCAGGTTACCACCAAATTTGCGTGAAACCTGAAGACATTCTAAAGACCGCATTTTGAACTAAATATGGATCCTTTGAATGTGTTGTCCTCAATTTTGACATGAAAAACGCTCCCAGTACTTTTGTAACCTTCATGAATGAAGTATTCAAGGAACACATTGGGAAAAGAGCAATCATCTACCTGGACAAAATCATCATTTACAGCCCCAACCTACAACAACACTGGGAAGACGTCCGTGCAGTCCTCTGTACCCTGCAAGAAAACCAACTAGTTGCCAAACCATCCAAATGCAAGTTCTTCTCAAATGAACTTTCATTCCTTGGCCATATTATCAGCAAGGAAAGTATCAAGCTGGATCCAGACAAATACACACTATAACAGAGATGCCAGCCCCAAGGAGCAAGAGCAAACTCTGCACCTTCCTTGGAATGATAGCCTATGTACACAGGTTCATCCCTGACTGGGGCGCTCTAACAGCTTCCTTGTCAGCCATCACCGGAAAAACAACCTAATTTGTCTGGACACCCTTACAAGACCAACATTTCCGCCAACTAAAAGAGCCCATGGTTACCACCCTCATCCTGCAATACCCAAACCGTGAGGGTATCTATGAGCTAGAAGCTGACGCCTCTGATTATGCCATAGGAGGAGTCCTCTGTATCCAAACAGCCCAAAAGGACTTCCTCTCTGTGGTATATGAATCAAGGAAGCTATCAGACAGCAAACAAAGATACACTATACATGATAAGGAATTGGTTGCCATCATACACTGCCTCATGAAATGGTGATGCTATCTGGAAGGAGCCCAGAAAATCAAAGTACTCACTGATCACAAGTCCTTGATATTCTTCAAAACACAACAACACCTGTCAATAAGACAAGCCAAATGGATGAGCCTCATACAGAGATAACCCATGCAAATTGAATACAAGCCAGGCAGAGAGATGCTTACTGCAGACGCCCTATCAAGACTATACAATAAACACATCCGCTGCACTGATGGCAACCCCAACTGGCCCATGTTAATCATGGGGAATCTCCAGGAAGGGTTCCCACCTGGCACACCAATGGACATCCAAGAGTAAGTCCTCAAGAACAAACATCTGTTCAAAAACGTATATGGTACCCTTCATCAAATCCTTTCAAATGGTGACACTGTACCCTACATCCCGTCAACACAAAAGATTGACACAATCCTCTGTTATCACAGAGACTTGGGACACACCTGTAGCAGAAACTTGCATGAATATCTCAAGACTTGCTACTGATGACCCAACATGCTAGATGATATCAGAGAGGTACTGGAACAGTGGGAGGTCTGTGAGAAGTACGCACAAACCAAAGCTCCACCCAAGTCAGTAGTACCTTTATCCATCACACAACCCTTCAAGGTATGTTTGTTAGATATTTTAGGACTTATGCCTGTTGAAAGCAAAGGAAAGAAGTACATCATCAACAATATTGACTATGCAACCAGATGGCCCGTAGCACAAGCCACAAAAGAGCACAAAGGCAATGTTGTGAGACAATTCATTGACAAGGAGATCATGGCAAAGGTTGGAAAGCCTGACCTCTTAATCACAGATGGAGGCACTGAACTCAAAGCTATTGACACCAACATCTATCTCACCAAAAATGGAATAAAATACGTCTCAGCCAGCCCATATCACCCACAAGAAAATGGACGGGTAGAAAAACTAAACAGCCCTTTAGTAGATACCCTCTGTAAGTTGTCTTCCAACAATCCAAAAGCCTGTGTTGATATGTTACCAACCGCCCTTATGATCTGCAGAACACAAGTCAACCGCAATACAGGCAAAAGCCCTTATGAACCTGTCTATGGTCAGAAACCCTCACTTGTCAGTACAACCACAGGACCACGACTGGCACTTCCAAAGAAGATACTATACAGCAATGACCCAAAAGTACTACAAGCCAGAAAGGACCAAGAAGCAATGGAACAACAAAGGGTTTAGCAGGAAGCAATCCCATTGCAACAAGAAAGTTTCCAAGTTGGAGATAAGATCTGGGTTGTCAACCACAACCAACATAAACTAGACCCAGGTTTACGCAGACCAGGCATTGCCATGGAGGTGAAGCCCAATAACACCTACCTTATCAAAGGGATTGGAGCTCAAACTGAACTGAAACGTATGCACCATGACCAAATCCGTTTGTGTAAGGCAAGAGCATCCCAACAAAATTCAAGGCTTCCTGTACCTAACACCAAACTGGACCAATATCAAGCCTGTATACCAGATACTCTCAAGAAGGTTTCCAAGGCTCCGCCTTCCAGCACCCCAGGGGGAGATGTTGCAACATCTTTGATTACCCCCTCTTGGGGAATTAACACCCCAAGTAAATCACTGAGCAGCTCACCAAGTGGTTCACTGCCCATGCAATAAACTGGTGGCACCATTATCAGTTAACCATCTATGACAGGGATCACTCAATCTTGATCCTAAATGGAAAACAACTTGATTAAGCCTCGTGACTCAAGAGGAACATTACTCAGATAAGCCCCATGATCTCCATAATGTACATGGTCAACATGTGGCTTGTCATGATACTATATAATATTCTATATTCATATCCAATAAAGTATCATTCTCTTCTTAATCTTCCCCTTTGTTTTTTTTATTATACTTCCCAGAAGTATAAACTTGATACTTGGAACCTTGCTGGCAGGGTGAGCCTGCTGTTTCAACATTCTTGTATTCCAGGAAATTAAGTTATGTGCCCTTAATTTTGCCCTGAAGGCTAACCCAAGGCTAGCTTTAAACCTCAAATCTTTTATTATAAAGATTTTCTGCTGTGTCCTCCTGGATGTTGTCCCCAGGAGCCAAACAAAACACTACCACACTTGGGTATTGCAATGGGATACAACAAAACATTGTTCAAGCCCTTACTGAGCCCAAGTTGTAAATACCCAACAAAATAATGTCCTGTTCTTATCCCCAAGTATTACATGTCAACAGTAACCAAAAGAATGAGAAGAGAAACACCATCAAGATATGTTTGTTCCCATCTAAGCAATGCACTAAGTCAGAGACAAATTATGGGTGATGAACTAAGACAAAAGTAAGCTACAGCCCAGGAAATAGGCCCTGCCATTGTGTTGAAGATAAAAGACAACAATACTTATCTAGTACAAGGACTGGAAAAACAGAAGCAAGACAAGGTTCTGCACCACAGCCAGCTTCAACTATGTAAAGCCCGCCAGAAACAATGTGAGACTGTCTTTTCCACCACCAAGCAGCAGCTGATTCAGTATGGTGCCTGAGCTCTTGAAAACCTTTCAGCAGATCTCCCACTAGAGGAGGCCAACTCTCATCCAGGGGTGTCAAAACAATGGGGTCAACCCCAAAAGAGTTCTGACTAAGCGGGTTTGTGACCTACAATCCAACTTCCCAGTGACTTGAAGCCAAACAAGAAAAAGAACTCATATTTCCAGATTTTGCAACATGAAAAAATGATGATCCCATACAGTGGATAACTTGATTTAGTGCTTGACTCATTACCAGGATCAAGCCACCCCTAACCATTCAACTGAGTGTTAACATAATCATGTTCATGTTATCTATAATTCACCCAAACTATATAAGCCATATATCCAAATAAAGATAATTATATAGTCTTCAAATATTTTTCCCCTTGTAAGTTTGCTAAAACAGCACAGTTACAACACTCTCCTGGGCTGTTACCGCTGATTCAGTGAACTCTTAAATTAGATCATTGTATCCCTCCCTGTGGGATCATTGGTTACAGGACTTATTCCTTTGGCAATCATACACTGCCTCAGGTGTAATCTTTGAATGGATGGGTTCCTGAAAAAGAAAGTGAGATCTTATGAGTAGGAGACAAATATTTTTCTTATTGTGCCTTTTTTCTTAAAACAAAATATTTACGAATATATATATTAGTTATTTTTTTGGTTTTAAAGTTTAGGTGGCTGATTGTAAAATAGTTATATCGAGTTTTGATCAATAATGCGAGATCAATAATAAGCCTTTTGATTTGCTTAATGTAGTTTTTAAAATAATCTACCAAGTAAAAATATGAACCTAAGTTATTTATTTATCATTGGTAGGATGTGATAAAAATAGAGTGCATTTTTATTTAATACCTCTTCAATAATCATATTCATCGTAGGAAACGGGCCCATAGCTATCATAGTAAGGATTGTCACCTGCGATTTGGTGGCTGTAAGGTGCATTTTCATAGTGATCAGGATCATCCAGATAATAGTTGCGAGTAGAAACGGCTTTCTTTTTTTCACTTTTATCACCCCCAAACCAACCTGAAAACAAACTAATAATTGCGGGTAAAAGGGCGCTCACAAGTGCTCCAACGAACCGAGGGTTTCTCTTGTGAGAGAGGGCATATGATGAGCCATCATAGTGATCACGTCTCTTCAGCGCGTGTTCAGTGGTTGGGTGATGGTTTGCTTTTTGGAACTGTGCTTCCATAACCTCATCGGATTCAAAGCCAGAACTGGCAACCGGACTAGAGGCGACCTGGAGAGCGAGGTAAGGGACGACTGCGAGAGTGCTAATAAACTTCATATCCTCTTCCAATCAAACCACTGCCTTTTTATACTACATTTCATCAAGCACACCAATAAAGCATCAATCAATAAATTCTAAACTAAACCTTTATCGTGAATTCTAAAAGGGAGATGCAACAAAGCTTTTCCAAGCCAAGTGTATTTGAGCTAAAAATAATTACTGTATATGTCTATTTTTAAACAATAGTTTTTAAATAGACTGACGAATCGAGGGCTGACTCTCTTTTGTCAGGTTTGATTTAAACAACTGCTATTCAATTCCACCACCAATAAATCGTAATTCACAACAACTCCAATTTCCCATAACTCAAATAAATATCGATTTAACCAATAAAAGTTCAATAGTGCCCAACCTATCCATAAGTTAGTGTTTTAAATAACCAAGTGTAGCCACTGCATACCGATTTTATTAGGAAATATGCCACCATATCTGTTTAATTTCCTCCAATCAGGAGATAGGATGTTTTCTATCGTCGCCTAGGAAGGTTTGAATGATTCAAAAAATTTGATTTGATGATTTTAAGCAAATGAAATTGGGGTTATTTGTGGCTTCAGCTCTTGTAAAACAGAAACATCTTTTCCAATGGATCTATTATATGTGACCAATAGTACGCCAGGATAACTTTTAAGCCAAATCTTTTTAAAAGAATGTATTATTTTTAGAAGCTTGGTTGTTAATGTGATAGTTTTGAAAAGCACCCTATAACAATATCTTAAAATAGACACAGCTTCACTTAAATAGAAACCATGTTTATAATTAGACTAAGAAAACCTAAAATAGTTTACGTTTTAAAAATAGCAGTGGTTCTAAAAAACAGGTTTTTTAAATTTAGACTTAGAAGCTTGCAAATAGCTCTAGTGGAGAGTTCTAAAATAAATAAGTTGGGGATCAGAAGAGAACATGCTGTTTTAAATTGTGCTGTGATTTGACGATGGGTGCATCTCTTAGGAAAGTATGTGGGTATTTGATGGAATTGATGTAATATCCAAAGTAATTGTTTTTAAAAGCAGTTGAATTTGAAGTGTTGAGATCGCGTGTGAATAAAGATGTAGCACAATTTTCATGGAATGTCATTTATAAGAAGAATACTTTCAGGAGGATGACACGTTTTGAGGATGCCCTAAAAAGTGCCACTCATAGAGTGTCTACATGTTATTGGCTAGAGTGTACATCCTACTAGCCTTATTTAAACATGTTAAATAGAACGTAGCTAAACCCCAAATCTATTTTATTGCACTAAAATAAATCCCAATGATTTTAAAACATTTGAGCAGCTAGAGAAGTTCTAACAGATTTTTTGAAGAAAAATAGGATTTTTATTTTTTAATTTTATTGTAAATAATGGTATCATAAGGTATTATGAGGCAGTTATAAAGGCAAATGATATAATTTTCCAAGAAAATAGCATTGATGTAAATATTACAATACTCAAAGAATACTTTATTTGGCGCTGAACAGTTTGGTGCATTGGTAATTCAACTCATAACAAGTCAAATTACCAAACACCAATCAGCTTGCACCTTTCACCCACCCAATTTTGGGTGGTTGATAGGGGTCCTAAAAAGAAATTTTTAGTAGAATATTGGCTTCAGCAAAACCACATTTAACTTAACACTTTTGTCAAAGGTGTAAAGACCCAACAATTGGGGGAGTATTTTAGCTAAGTAGGGTACCAAGTTGGCCACTTGGAACTCGGTGAGTGTGGTCATGATGAGATAGGCTGCCATCATCCATCAAAAGACCTTTGTGTGCATGTTATAACGTCTGAAATTACCAGCAAAATATGTGAGTATGTAGTATAATAGGGTATATATAGCTACAAACTGAGTGGAGTGAGGCAAAACCAGCGTGGGCCAGGTGTACTGATTGGAGGAGTTGAGCTGTGCTGGTTCCTTGTAAAATTACTTGCCAGTTGGGTTATTGAATGGCCCATGCAGTTGATAGTGTTGGTGGCCCCCAACCCCAAGGTAGGCTGTGAGGACAGCTGAGAAGATAAGGTGATTCTTCCTCTAGTCCTGGGGAAGGGCAGACAAAGCTTAGTGTCTTTAACTTTCTGAAGTGTAGAAGTCTTGGTTAATTTATGTGATAACAATTGAGGGGTAATTTGCTCAATGATAGCACAAACTACCATCAAGTGATTAAGCTTTATTATATACTATCATCTTTGGTGGGGCATGAATAGTGCAAAACATTGAATAGGGAACCCCAAACACTTGATGCTGTCTGGAATTCCCTTTTGGGAGTAGGATTGGAGGGGTTTTGCAAGCAATGAATTGTTACTCTCTGGCTTGCATTGGTTTGGTGCTTCTTCAGGCGCTTTCATGCACCCAAATTCCACTTCTGGAATTACTGCATTGGTTGATTTGCAGGGCAGCCTGTCAGCCCCATCCAAATTTAGGCAGCACTTTCCCCTAAATTTGGGTTTGGGGTAATTGCCTTTTTTGGTTTCCAAATTTGGCAGTTTCCTCATCCAGAGGGGGTGGGCAGTCCTGCTGTGGGTGTGCGGCCTCCTGACGGCTGGCTGTGTGGCAGGAGCAGGCAGGGGCAGGGTGGCTAGCAGCAGGTGTGCGCAAGCAAGCAAGCCGTCAGACTGGGCGTGTGGCTGGTGGGCGCCTAGTATTTGGCTATGTGGTCTTTAGACAGTTGGAGGCCAGCATATAAAATCCAAATTTTGAAGAATTTGAATTTTCAAATTCTTTTTTTTACAACTTTTTGTTTTGTGGCAGTTTCCCCAATTTGGGGGAACTGCTGCCATTTTTCTCTTGACCTGTACAACCCATTGTGACCAAAATGTTGTCTTTTAAAATGTTGTTGCCAGGAATATTCCTGACAAAGGCTTGGGTTTATACCCAAGACTTTTTAATCATTTTAAAAATTTATTAATTAAAACCCTTCTTAAAAGGTTACATCATATATGTAATTTTTAAATTTTGAATTCAATTAAGGTAATTTCAGAGATAAGTTTACCATATTTTTTTAGATATTAAGATAAATAAGTAGTTTTAAAAGCTATAGCAACAACCAAAAATACTTCAGATTTAAACAAAATGATTTCAGATTTGAACAAAATCCAAGTTGTGCAAGATTCAGGATTCAATTAATTTAGAAAATTTCAGTTAATAAATGAACTGTCAAACAAAAAACAAAATTTCACTAGCCCATTATATGAAATTATATCAAACATTAAGTGGTGTAGTTCAAACCAGAAACAAAATAAACTGACACAACAATTGAAATGGATGTATGCTATTCTGGAGTATATTATAATTCAATCAGGATTCATATGAGGCACCAACAGAGAGACTAAAATGAAACAAAATTTGAGCAATCTAGAAGCAAGATTCCACAAGCACAAAACAAAATGAAGTCACACAAGATGTGTAGTATTAGCAGCCTAAACTACAAAACTATCAATTTAACAGCCAATCAGCAGCTATCCAATTTAGGAACAGAGGCATTTTATTCATTTTCATGGATCCTGATTTGTATGAAATGGCTTTTAGATTCTTCCAAATTTGGACTCAAGATTACAATAAAAATAAACCATTAAATTTTAAATTTCTACTTTTAGTGATTTTATCCTAGGTTTTGTTTCAATATTGTTTTCAACAGCAACTTCTTCAATGGCAGCAGCCAAGCCAGCTTCAATGGAGCTAAGGATCAGGGTGTGGAGGCACCTGTTTATACCTGTCAGGGATCCAGTCTTGGTCTGTTGGCCTGTTGTTTTCAGGGATAACTTGGGCTGGTTTTTTTGCGGGCAATGCCCATCACAAGAGGAGAGCTAACTTAAAAAGGTAGGAGGCAGACTTTTCCACCCAGGACCAGCAGCCGGGATTATAGTGTCAATCATCCCTGTGAGGGTGATGTACACAATCCCAAACAGCTTTCCAAAATAGTTGGTTGGGAGGTCAGGTGAGGAAGTGGGCATAGGTTTTGGGTTCACAGGTGGTTTCATGGGCAGGTTGTAAGCAGGGAGATAGTTGAATTTCCCTCTGAAAAGCTTGGGTGTTGAAAATATCCACGGGCCTTGTTGGTTGTATCTAACTGCAGATTGTATGCAGGCCAAAGGGTTGAGTTTGAGTATCTTTTCTGGGGTGTAATCCTTGTATTCAGATTTCAGAGGGTAGTCAGTAAAGTGGACAAGACTGAAGGGTACACTAGAAGGACAGAAGACTGCGGGCAGTGAGGCAGGAGAGCCAGGAGATCTCAAACTGAATTTGTAGATAGCAAATAAAAAATAAGGCAATAGCTGTGTGAGCCAAAAAAACATAACCTTTATTCAAAAATGGCAATAAGGTTTGAGTGCAGAATCTATAGGCATATATAGCATCCCGCCTCCAAACTTAGTATTTCCCATAAGGGTTTCATCAAAATATTGGGAAAAATGTAAGCAGGTGGCCAGGAGGCCCAGGTGTAGTAGCAGCAAAATGGCACCTTGGCTGGATGTTCTCTCATTGGTCAGAACGTCCAAATTGGTCACTTGATTTCCTTGATTTTTGGCTGTGGTCACAAGGTCAGGCCCAAAGCCCAGGTTTCTCCTTGGCAGTTGAATTTGATTGGTTACTTGAGAGGACTTCAAGCTCATGAAGTTCACGGGGCTACCTTCTCTGCCTCTGTTAGGTAATTCAAGAAACTCCTCCTCAGGAACCATTGTAATTGAACCTGTACTGGTATTCTGACTTTGGGACTTAGCAAGGACTTCAGCTTGCAGGGGCTAATCTCAGAAAAACACAGGCAGGCAGGCTCTTGGTCCATGGGGCCAGCAGCCTGCAGGAATTTGGGTCAGGGTTTGAATCTTGCCCTTGGGCCCAGGTTTTGAGGGGTAACAAATTGTCAATCCTGAAATCATCCCCTTCTTCCCCCAAGAGCCCTCCCTTCTGGTCCTTTTTGTTCAGATAGAGTTGGATGGCTTCTTGGGCATTAGCTAGGTTGCTCAGCGGTTCCCAAGTGCTTTTCTCTAGTGGGTATCCTTTCCATTTGATGTAGTACTGGAGTTTTTGGTAGTGGATTCTGTCACCATGTATGTATTCAACTTCATATTCCTCAAAGCAGCCTATTTGGATGGGTGGGGGGCTGTCTTAATCTGAGGTGGGGAAGCAAGTTCCCATCTTTTTTGAACAACAGGGAACAGTGAAACACACCATGAATCTTCCAGGAGGGGGTAGGTCTAGCTTGAAGGCAACCTTACCAACTAGTTTGGTGATCTTGTGAGGGCCACTTCTTCTGTGAGCTAACTTCCTGCAGGGAACGTGTAGGGGTACATTCTGGGAGTCTAGGTATACTTTGTCTCCAATTTTTAAGGGTTGGCCTGGGGTTTGTTTGTGGTCAGCAAAGGCTTTGTATGTTTGCACTGTGCGGTTCAGGTTGATCAAGCATGTTTTTTGTGTGTTGTGAATTTGTTCAATCCAGAAGCGCCCAGTGGTGTTTGATTCCTTCTCGCCAATCTGGGGGTCCCAGATGGGGTCAAACCCATAGTTGGCTTTGAACAGGGACATGCTTGTGGAGGTGTGGTC
Organism: Entomophthora muscae; assembly: GCA_014839935.2. Classification (NCBI taxonomy): domain Eukaryota; kingdom Fungi; phylum Entomophthoromycota; class Entomophthoromycetes; order Entomophthorales; family Entomophthoraceae; genus Entomophthora; species Entomophthora muscae. The sequence continues at coordinate 277,174 of QTSX02007113.1, forward strand.
TTTACTGTTGTAGGCAAACTGGGCCATGGGGTGCATTTTGGCCCAATTGTCCAGATCAGCGTTGGCATAGCATTGAAGGTATTGTTCAAGGATCTTGTAAATTCCCTGCCACCTCTGGCATTGGATCACACAATCTTCCCCTGCTGCACCAAGAAAGGCCCAAAAATGCCAGCCAAACTCCTCCATTATTTAGAGGATTTAGCACACACAGTTGATGAGAGGTTTGTGCTAGCCTATCCTGCAGATCCCTTGCTCTTGGTTGCTCCCTCCTGGGAAAAAACATTGGTTAATTTAGACTACTTATTAGCCTGGTGTCTCCCACTTTTAAAAACTATCAGAGCTAGCTAATCAAAGATTACCACATCAACGCTTAACAACTCAAGTGAACTCCAAATGCCTTGTGCCTCTTCTAGCCAATCAGATTAGACTGCGGAAATTAGAGTGAAACTCTCCAGTCTCCCTGGGCCTATCAAGCAAAGTTTTTCTCCTAGCCAATTGGATCCAGAGCCAACTGTCATGTGATCACTTTCCTTGCAATCCATTCTTTTTAATACAGCAAGGGGACTTTCAGTCCCCTGCTTGTCTATTTTCCAATTCATTAAAAGTTTAGTTTATTTGCACTTTATTTTTAAAAACAGTGTTATTTGGAGCCCCTGTTTGGAGTTTTTATCACCTAATTTTAAAGTGTTAGTCTTTATCTTCATGCTTACCTTCTTGCAACCTGTTTCAAACTTGGGCTCGCCTCTAGCATCATCTGAGCAGACTCAAGTGTATAGTTGCTTTTGTCTTCTGTTTTGCTTTCAAAATTCACGTTTGAACTCTATGAAAAAGTTAAAGTCAATATAAAAATCTTTTTTACTTTGTATTTTCCTTTAAATCCTTTGTTTTCAAACCTGCTTTTGTTCTGACTACTCCCAAGCCATCTGAGTTCATTGCCAAGCCTCCCCAGGATCACCCTGCTGTCTCTTGCTTGGTTTTCTTCTTGTGTGTCCCTCTGTTCACCATAAATTTATTGTTTGCAGTTTGGAAAATCATACCAATCTTCTCCAAATTTTGTGGTGATTGTAACCATGATACTCCCTGTTATAAAATTTGTGGTATTTCCCTTGGCTTTATTTCTGCTGCTCTTGTGGTCTACCTCCCCAGACTTGTGGGAAAAAATCTCCTCTTCTGCCCGGCTTATAGTTGAAGATCCTTCTAGTTTCTGGGATCTTCCCAGTGGCCTTCTCTTTTCTGGGGAGGCTGTGTTTAAGAGCTTGACGTGCAATGACTTGGATCTGAGTATTGTCAATCACTCCTTGCTTGCCTCTGAGGAGGATGTGTCTTCCATGCCTCCTGTCCCCAACTTGGCCCAGAGAAATTTGGTACCACTTGTGCCCCCTGTGGTGTTCCCTCCCACTCCCACCTGCACCCCTTAGCTGCTCACCAGACTGATGTTGATGGGTTCAAACACTTATTTCCCTCAACTGTCTCCTGTGTTGTCCTTTTGATCCCCCCTTCAAGCGGCTGTCCCAGTCCTTCACTGGGCGGCATCCTGGTGGTTTGTTTCATCAGGATGGGAGCCAAACTTAGTTAGTTTAGCCCCCCTCTCTCACAGATCTGGTTTACTTGTTCAGTCAGGCTGTCTGTCTGTGGGTGGTAAGAGGTAGATACACATTACTTGCTTCCCAAGTCTTTCATCACCTGTGTCCAGTAGTTTGACGTGAATTGGGGTCCTCTGTATGTGATGCTTTCCTCAGGTGTTCTGTGTTGCATGAGGATGCAGTTGTAGAAGTGTTGGGCTGTTTCTGCTGCTGTGCATATGGTGGCGGTTGGTACAAAGTATGCCATCTTTGTAAATTCACTGCCACCTTTGGCTTTGGACTAATCTGTCTTCCCCTGCTGCACTAAAAAAGGGCCAAAAACTGCAGCGCAGCCACTCAACTCCCTAGACAATTTAGCGCATACTGTTGACAAGAGGTTTGTCCTGGCCTATCCTGCAGGCCCCCCAGCTTTGGCAGTTCCCATCTGGGAAGAAACATCAATCAATTTGGACTATTTACTGGCCTGGTGTCACCCTCTCTTAAAAATAATTAGGAACACCAAATCAAAAGATGCCACACCAATAACCACAAAATTGATTGAATCTAAAATAGTTGAAATGTCCTCCAACCAATCAGATGCACCAGCGGAAATTAACTTGAAACTCTCCAGCCCTCATGGTTCTAATCTGAAAATTTTGTATCCCATCCAATCAGATGAAATTCCTGTTGTCATGTGATTTCTGTCCTGCTTCTCACTCCTTTTATGCAGCAAGAGGACTTTCAGTCCCCTGCTTGTCTATTTTCATTCATTAAAAACTTTAGACTTTGTTGCCTAAAACTTTGTTGTAAATTTACAGTGTGGACTTGTCCTCAAGTCCTCCTAAATATTATACAAGGTGTTAGCATCTTATGGTTTTGTTATTACCTTTAACTTGTCCTGTCCCTACCTGGTCTCCTCTTTGAAGCTGCTTAGCTTAGTTGTTGCCTTTAATCATCACTCAAGCGCTTTACGCTTTTGAAAACCTTGTTCAAACTTAGTTTTTGGCTTAAAACTCTTTATAATCTTAGTTTAAAGTTTAAGTTTTACCTGTTATCATTGTTTTCAAACCCGCTCTTTGTCTTTGCGTCCCCCCAAGCCATCCAAACCCAACGTCAAGGCCCCCAAGTGCTTTCTGTTGTTCTTCTACTGGTTTCTGCTTGTGGCTGCCCCCTTTTGGGGAATTATTAATTTCTAGAGAGTTAAAAATCACATATTTTAATTAGAATTTTATGACTGATCTTACCATGATCCTCCCTGCCTTAAAATTTGTAAGGTTCACCTTGGCACCCCTTGTGATTCTCCTTGTGATGATTGCTCTTGAGTTGTGGTCGCGGTTCTCCACTTCTGCGCGCCTTGTGGGGAACAACCCCTCTAGCATTTTGTACCTCCCTGGCAAGCTCCTTGTCTCAGGTGAGAAAATTGTTAAGAGTCTGACTTGCAACAACCTGGAGTACCCTGTCATGTCCTATACCAAGTGTGCCCCCGCGTTGGAGGTGGTTCCTGCCTTCCCCACCCGTGGTTCAGATGAAGACAATCCAGCTCCCCCCTAGTTCCAGTAGAACAATATCCTCCCCCCACTAGGACACCCTGGTTGCTTGCTGGGTTAGCCTTGATGGGATTGAATGCATAGTTTCCTCAGCTGTCCCCTGCGTCCTCCTTTTGGTCTCCCCTCCAAGCGGCCATCCCAGTACTCCACTGGGCAGCATCCTGGTGGTTCATCTCGCTGGGCTGGGAGCCAAACTTAGTTAGTTTAGCCCCTCTCTCTCACAATCTTGGTGAAGCGGTCTACCATGACCAGGATTGCATTGAACAAGAGAGATGGAGGCAGTTCCATAATTTAATCCATGGAAACAGATCTTCAAAGTCCATGGAGTATATTCAAGGGTCTTAGAAGTCCTTCAGGTTTGTTTCTGCAAGTTTTGGTCCGTCCACAAGTCTCACACCCCTTCAGGTACGCGCTTATGTCTTGATCTATTTTTGGCCAAGCAAAGTTCCTTCTGATGCTTCAGAGGATCTTGAGCCTACCCTAGTGTCCAGCCATCTCAGAATTGTGGTAGTTTCTCAAGACGTTGGTTCTGATGTCCCCTTCTGGATCAAAGATCCTGTTGTGGAGGATTAGTGTTGTTCCCTTCAATGAGTAGCCTTTTTGGTAGTGGGTGCTATTCAAGGATTTAGAGAGGTCAGAGATCATGATCTTGATGAACTTCTCTAGTGTTTGGGCCCTTAGTACTTCTGGTTTTCTGGCTCTGACTTTCATCAATTCCAGGTGAATGCCTAGACTTGCTGTTTCTAGAGGACTTGGGTGTTGTGGTTGCAAGTTTCTAGGTGGGTAGGCACCAGGTCAGTTCTTCTACTTAGGGCATCAGGTTCCACGTCACCTTCCCTGGCTTGTTATCTATGATCAGAGTGTAGTCAGCCAGTTCTAAGGCCCATCTTGCTTGCTGTTGGTTAAGATGGAGTGGGTTGAAGAAGGAGACCAAGTTCTTGTGGTCTGTCAGGATCTTTACTAGATATTCAGCGCCACATAGGTATTGGTGCCAATGTTTCAGGGTCTTCATTATGGCTAGCATCTCCTTGTCATATGTTGGGTAGTTCCCTTCTGCAGTAGCATCTTCTTGGAGTAATATGCTACAGGATGTAGCATACTATCCCCTCCTTTCTGAAGAAGGACCCTGTTCACCACAAAATTGGATGCGTCGGTTTCCAATATGAATGGCTTGGATGGGCTGGGCATGGTCAGGACAGGGGCAGCGGTGAAGGCAAGTTCTAAGGTTTCAAAGGCAGTGGTACATTCCAGAGTCCAGGCAAAGGTAACCTTGTCAGAGAAAAGGCTGGTCAGGGAGAGGGTAATGTGAGAAAAAGTTTGGATGAAATTACTGCAATAATTTACCAGGCCCAAGAAACTTCTCACATCTATTCTGTTTTTGGGCACCAGCCAAGATGTTATTGCTTCTGCTTTATCCTGTGCCATGAAAAAGCCGCCAGTCTTCACTACATATCCCAGGAATTTAACTTCAGACCAAAAGAATATACATTTCTTATGTTTAGAGTATAAGTTTGCTTGGTAGAGGTTTTCTAGTATAAGGTCCAGATGGTGCAGGTGTTTCTCATGAGTCTTGCTGTAGATGAGAATGTTGTCCATATATGCCACACAAAAACAGTCAAGGTATTCCCCTAGGACAGTGTTTATCATCCTTTGGAAAGTGCTGAGGGCGTTGCAGAAGCCAAAGGACATCACAAGGTGCTTGTACAGCCCATATTGGGTTTTGAAGGCTGTCTTGTACTTGTCTCCATCCTTGATTTGGATTTTATTGAAAAAATCTCTAAGGTCAATTTTTGAGTACACCTTGGCTCCAGTCAGTACATCACAGAGGTTGTTGGCATTGGGGATGGAATGGTGGTTCTTCACCATATGGCGTTCAGTTTTTGGTAATTCACACATGTACATATCCTACCATCTTTTTTTCCTACAAACAGCATGGGCAACAAATAGGGGGCTTTTGACACTCAGATGAACCCTTTTTTGTCATATCCTCAAGGTATGCTTTCAAGGCTACTTGCTTGTGGTGTTATAGCTGTAGATGGGGCTGTAGCGTGGTTGGGTTGATGATAACAGGTCTATGGTGTGATTGTAGATTAAATGGCTGGGTATTTTTGTGGCTGCTTCTTCACTAAACACATGGTTCCTTCTCTGTAGGGGGTAGGCAGTATCCCAACACTGGGTTCTATCTTTATGGTCAAAAGTTTGTTGATAGGGGATTGGTCATGGCTCATTCAAAAAGGACAGTGCCATAGGATTCAGGTTGGCTCAACATGTCAGATGCTCACATTAGTTCAGGATCAGGCCATGTCTGTTGGACCAGGAGTCACCCAGTATAAGGGGGTGGGGTAGTCCTAGCAAGAGGATCAGGGAAAACAGGTATCCATTGTGTCCATTGGTCAACAAAAGTTCTTGTTCACACTCATAGCTGGTGTCCAAAGAGCTGTTTCCCATGATTACTTGTAGGCTGCGCTCTGAGGTTGTCAAGCCTAATTCCTCTGCTAGGCTGGCATCAATAAAAACTTTCATCTGCCCCTGTATCAATAAAGGCTTCAATCTTGTACTGGTTCCCTGCTAAATCTATGGTCACTTGGATGAATTTGTAAGACTGGGAAGAAGTGTTTATTTGCGCCAGTAATATTGGGGCAGTGTTCTTCTTAGGGCAGGCTCTGGTTAAATAGCCCGCCTTGTGGCAGTGGAAACAGAGTCCTTCACGGTAGTGTTGTTGGAGCTCTTCAGGTGTCATTCCCATTCTTTTAGGGGTCAGTGTTTGGTTTTGGTGGGTCTGGGAGGGGCAATCATTCTTGTGGTTCATGCTAAGACCTTGCATAGAGAAACTAGCTTAGCTAGGCTGAGGGTGGCCAGATGGTGCTTCAACAGGTCCTTCATTGCTAGATTGACTCCCTTTTAGAAGATAATGGCTTCCAGTTTGTCCTCAAGTTGGGTGCAGGTTTTCAGTTTGAGGAATTTGTCAATATACGCTTGGATGGGTCAGGGGCCTTGTCAAATTTCTATAAGGAGTTCAGGGCGTAGTATCAAGTTTTGCAATCTTCCCCAGTGGTCATTAACTTAGCCTCAAACTTTGCGTAGTCCAAGCAGAATTCTATGTCTTCAGCCGTGGCCTTGCCAAATAAGTATAAGGTGTCCCCCAATAGCATTGAAGCAACCCCAAGGATCTTCTTGATGTCACTGGTGTAGCGGGGGCGTTGGTATGGAAATGCAGGCAGAGGACTGGCATTGCACGTCTATCTTCCTCCAGCGTGAGCTTCCCCATCTGAGGCATTACTAATTTTGTGAGGGACTGATTCATAATCACGTTTTGCACTTGGGAGGAGGGAGCTTTGTTGGCGTCAGGGGTATTGGTGTTGGTTCTCTTTGGGTCATTTGGGTTTGCATTCTTCCACATGGAAGAGATCAGGTTTGTGGTCATATTATAGTTGTAATAAGTGATTATCAATAGCAAAAAGCATACAAGATGCCCCAAGAAATAACAACATCTTGGGGCTCAGGGTACCAGGTTTAATAAAGATTGTCATAATGTCAGGGATCCAGTCTTGGGCAGGCGGCCTGTTGTTTTCAGGGATGACTTGGGCCAGGTTTTTTGCATGAAAAGCCCACCACAAGAGGGGAGCTAACTTTAAAAGATAGGAGGAAGACTTCCCCACTAAGACCATGGGCCAACAGCTGGGATTATAGTGTCAATCACCCCTGTGAGGGTGATGTACACAATCACAAACAGCTTGCCAGAATGGTCAGTTGGGAGGTCAGGTGAGGAAGCAGGCATAGGTTTTGGGGTCACAGGATGTTCTATGGACAGGTTGTAAGCAGGTATATAGTTGATTCCCCTCTGAACAACTTGGGTGTTGAAAATATCCACGGGCCTTGTTGGTTGTATCTAATTGCAGATTGTATGCAGACCAAAGGATTGAGTTCAAGTATTGTTTCTGGGGTGTATTCCTTGTATTCAGATTTCAGAGGGTAGTCATTAAAATGGAAGGGTCCAAAGGATACACCAGGAGGAACAAAGACTGCGGGCAGTGAGGCAGGAGGGCCAGGAGATCTCAAACTGAATTGGTAGATAGCAAATACAAAATAAGGCAATAGCTGTGTGAGCCAAAATAACATACCCTTTATTCAAAAATGACAATAAGTTTGAAGTGCAGGGTCCTTTGGTTTATATAGTACCCCAACTCCAAACTTAACATTTTACATTGGGGTTCATCAGGGCATTGGGAAAGGCAGGGCCAGAGGAACTGGGTGCTTGGTTCTAAAGGTAGCAAAATGGCACTTGGCCTGGGAGTTCTTCCATTGGTCAAGAATCTTGATTTGGCTACCTGATTATCTTGCTTTAGTGTTGTGGTCATGGGACCAGGCTGCAGGCCCATGCCTCTTTCCTGGGTTGACTCCTGATTGGTTGCTGGTATAGACTTCAAGTTCATGAAGCTAATAGTTGCCAAATTAGTACCTCCATGCTATGCTGTGATTAGTCTTCCATTTGGTGCAATGAGTTCCTTGGTTTGTCTTGTTTTAATGCATGTGCCAACATTTTTGGTATCAGCTTGTGGGGGCTCAATCCCAGAAAGGCACAGGTAGGCAGTCCTGCAGTCCTCACTCCTGGCAGCCCAGGGGGTCCAGGGTTAGGGTTTGATTCCTCTCCCAAAGCCAGTTTTCCAGAGAGAAAGAATTGTCAATGCTGACACCTCTGCCTGCAGTTTTATGTCCTCCTGGTGTACCCTTTGGACCTGTCCATTTTACTGACTACCTTCTGAAACCCAAATAAAAGTACTACACTGGAAAGGATACTAAACTCAATCCTTTGGCCCCATACAATCTGCAGTTAGGTACAACTGACAACTCCTGTGGATATTCTCAACACCCAAGTTGTTCAGAGGAAAATTCAATTATCTTCCTGCTTACAACCTTCCCATGGAGCCGCCTGTGACCCCAAAACCTATGCCTGCTCTCTCACCTGACCTCCCAACTGACCATTCTGGCAAGCTGTTTGTGATTGTGTACATCACTCTCACAGGGGTGATTGACACTATAATCCCGGCTGCTGGCCCATGGTCCTGGGTGGGAAAGTCTGCTTCCTACCTTTTTAAGTTAGCTCCCCTCTTGTGGTGGGCTTTGTATGCAAAAAACCTGGCCCAAGTCACCCCTGAAAATAACGGGCCACCCACCCAAGACTGGATCCCTGAAATTATGACACTCTTTATTAAACCTGGTACCCTGAGCCCCAAGATGTTGTTGTTTCTTGGGGCATTTTGTATGCTTTTGATATTGATAATCACTTATTACATGTATAATATGATCACCAACCTGAACTATTTCATATAGAAGAATGTGAATCCAAATGACCCAAAGAGAACTGGCGCCAATATTGCTGATGCCAACAAAGCTCCCTCCTCCCAAGTGCAAAACGTGATTATGAATCAGTCCCTCACAAAAGTAGAGATGCCTCTGATGAGGAAGCTCACGCTTGAGGAAGATAGACGTGCCATTCTGGTCCTCTGCCTGCATTTCCTTACCAACACCCTCCTTTTACCAGTGACACCAAGAAGATTCTTGGGGTTGCTTCAATGCTATTGGGGGACACCTTGGACTGATTTTTCAAGGCCACCCTGAGGACGTAAAATTTTGCTTAGACTACGCCAAGTTTAAGGCTGAGTTAATGGCCACAGGTGAAGATTGCAGCACTAGATACTACGCTCTGAACTCCCTGCTAAAAATTTGACAAGGTCCTTAACCCATCCAAGTTTATATTGACAAATTCCTCAAACTGAAAACCTGTACCCAACTTAAGGACAAACTGGCAGCCATTATTTTCAAAAGGGCGTCAACCTAGCAATGAAGGACCTGTTGAAGCACCATCCCCCCACCCTTAGCCTAGACAAGTCAATTCCCCTGTGCAAGGGTTTTAGCATGAACCAAGAGATTGCTGGCTCCTCCTAGGCCCGCCAACCCCAATCACTCAACACCAACAGAACAGGGATGACCCCTGAAGTGTCAGGGATTTCTTTCTTGACTTCTTTCATTTTATTGACAACAAGAAGAGAACAACAAAGACACAGCAACACAGACACAAAGTTATAGACACCAGTTGTTTTGCCATTCCTGGTTTTAACAGAAATCAAACCCAGAACCTCCACAAAACACCTATTGTTAGTCAAAAATCAACTATGGAGTTTACTTTACCTATTTATGATTCTTTGATTCAATCAAATTTTGCTTTTGCTCTTTGAAATTATTTAGAAAAGGTTAGTAAGTTAAGTGCTAACACCACTTACCGCTTGGCCACTGATTGGCTGCCTGAGACTATCTTAAAGTTCTTGGATTTAATATTAGAAGATGAAACTGAGGCTCTGTTCTTAACTTTTCTTGATATTCATTATGACACCACCTTAATTACCAGGATCTTGTGGCTTGTCTTGTTCCCGCTCCTTTTAAATTTATGTTTATATTAAGTCTCCAGTCCAAAATTAATGCCCATGTAACATAGGTATTAATTTTAACCATGATATTCTTGAAAATCATTGGTAAATCCCTCTCTTTTCCCCCAGTATCCAATTAAATTTCCCAGTCTCTATTTTTTGGGTATTTAAGTGTGTAACCTTTACCAAACTTAGTTGTTCCAACAATAAAGATTTTATCCTACACCTGTTACTCCTCCACTTTCTGATAAACATTTTTTTGAAGCCATGAGAGGAATTCTATTCCTATCCTGGTTTCTAGCTCATTTCTTGTCATTGGTATCCACCTTGGAAAACCTAACACCTACAATTGACTGATACAACTCTTCTCCAGATGACGCCCATCAAAAGGAATCCCTTGTCCATGGATGGTTCAAATATCCTTCTGGCTACTAGGGGACATAAATTCCAATATGGTTGTTCTTTTACTCCACCTCCTACCAAACCTGCTCTGGTTAGACCTTATGCCTCCTTTCATGTCTTGACGTACTTGGTGGGTTACTATTTACTTGGTTGCTTCAGTTCTATGTTTGGGAGATTTTCTTACCTAGGACACCTAGGACACCTTGCAATGGTCACAGTTCCTATTGTCTTGGTAATAGCAGGATTAAATTTAGGGGCTTTGGCCCACCAGCTAGGGAACTTATTCCCTGCCAAGTGGGTCCCTGACACTGAAGAGTTCCAACAATACTACCACAAAGAACTCTGCTTCAACTGCCACAAGGCAGACCACTTAACCAGAGCCTGCCCTAAGAAGAACACTGCCTCAATCTTTCTAGTTCAAATAAACACTTCTTCCCAGTCTTAAAAGTTCATCCAAGTGACCAAGAAGTAGCGGGGAAAAGCGCAAGATTAAAGTCTTTATTAATACAGGGGCAGGTAAAAGTTTTATTGATGCCATCCTAGCAGACACATTAGGCTTTACAGCCTCAGAGTGCAGTCTACAAGTAATCATGGGAAACAGCTCCTTGGACACCAGCTATGAGTGTGAAAAAGAACTCCTGTTGACCATTGGACACAATGTATACCCGTTGTCCCTGATCCTCTTGCCATGACTACCCCACCCCCTTATACTGGGCAACTCCTAGTCTGACAAACATGGCCTGATCATGAACTACTGCAAGAAAACCGCCACGTTGGGCCAACCAGAATCCTGGGACACTGTCCCTTTTTTCATGAGCCATGACCAACTCCTACTAACAAACTCTTGGCTATGAAGATAGAACCTAGCGTTGGAATACTACCTTCCCCCTACAGAGATGGAACCATGTGTTTAGTGAAGAAGCAGCCACAAAACTACCCAGCCATTCAATCTACAACCACACCATAGACCTGTTACCAGCAACCCAACCACGCAACGGCCCCATCTACAGCTGTAACCACCGCAAGCAAGTGGCCTTGAAAGCATACCTTGAGGATATGATAAAAAAACGTTCATCTGGGTGTCAAAAGCCCCCTGCTTGTCGCCCATGCTGTTTGTAGGGAAAAAATATGTTGGGATGTGTCCATGTGTGAATTACCAAAAACTGAATGCCATATGGTGAAGAACCACCATCCTGTCCCCAACGCTGACAACCTCTGTGATGTACTGACTGGAGCTCAGGTGTAGTTAAATTGACCTCCAAGATAGCTTCTGTCATAAATGACTTTTCAATACTTATATTGAAAACCCAAGAGTTGAGCCCCAGTTCCCAGAAGGCGGATCAAACCCTCCAGGACAGTCCAGGACCCGCCAATCTGTTAAGTCACAGGCTCAAATTGTTAAGTTAACCGCAACCTGCCGGCCTACTATGGAGGATTCCATGAATAGTTGCCAGTCTGCCGCCAAACTGGTGCCAATGAGACTGATACCTAAAAAGGAAATGTAACCTGGTTAATGGAGGTTGGGGAAGGACCTACTGCCAACCTGCCAAGAACCAATACTGGAGCTTTGGAATCAACGCTGGAAGCCCTGGAATCAAACCCTGAACCTCCAAAGACTACTCAAGTCACGCAAAGTGGACAGGAACCCGCCCACTTGCCAAATTGCATACCCAAGTTTACAATTTACTCTGAGACCTGCCAGTCTCCCAAGGACAATTCCCCAAACGGTCACCAGATTGATGCCAACCTTGAGCCACCAAAGATCCAAACCTATGCAGAGGTTGCAGCTTGCCTTAAGGAGGTTAAAACAAAACCTATTTTTAACTCTGCCAATGACCACCAGCAACTGCAAGCCTTTTGTCCAGAAGGGGTAGTACAATTGAACTACTCAGGTGACATAGTGAACAGTGGCAGTGGAACAAAGCATTGCCACTTCTATTTACCAGAGCAGGCGTAACCTGGATCTGCTGCCCTCAAGAATCTAAGCCAAGATCCATGCCCCACCAGTGCCTTGTCTGCAAACCTGAACCCTGAAAAAATTGAAGAAGAAAAGTCCCATGGTATCAAAACCCCAGCAGTATGGTGATTACCACATTTTCATTTTTGATAATAAAGTTTTATGAACCTTTGGTTCAAACAAATCTTACTCTATCTAGTCTTAGTGATCTTCCATCTTAATTCTGGTCAAGTGTACTACCAGGCTTCCGCCCCCTCCTGAGACCAATCTACCAAATCACCCCAGGCATTATACCGTCCCCCAGGAGCCCCTTTTGAACCTGTGCACTTTACTGAATACCCCCAACCCGGCCTATTTGGAGTACAAATTGGAAACCATCCTCATTGCTGACCCTTTGGCAAGGACTAGAAGTACCAAATACATAGGACAAAAAGGAAAGGGGCTGATATACCGCCCTTATTGTTCAAAGATAAGTACAACCACCTACCAGCATACTTTGTTCCCATGACTCCACCATTAACCCAAGATCAGATCACCCACTGGAACCTACTGCCACAGCCAAGACCACCTCTACCCAACTTTTTGGAGTACTCTACATTACTTTGACAGGATTGGTGGATTCCATGGTCCCCAACTCCGGACCCTAGTCCTTACTTGGGAGATCTGTATCTTATATTATTAATTTAGCACCCATTCTATGGTGGGCCTTACCCGCCGGCCCAGCCGCGCCTTGTCCTGAGCCGCCAAATGCCTCTACCTATGAATGGCTTCCTGACATGTTCAACAAATCCAAATCAAGGATGTAGACAAGTACAAGACGGCCTCAAAGCCCAATATGGGCTGTACAAGTACCTTGTGATGCCCTTTGGCCTCTGCAACGCCCCCATCACCTACCAAAGATGATCAACACTATCCCACGCAAGTACCTTGACCAATTCTGCATGGCATATTTTTATGACATTCTCATCTACAGCAAGTCTCACAAGAAATTCCTACGCCACCTGGACCTTATACTGGAGAAACTCTCCCAAGCCAACTTACACGCCAAGCTGAAAAAATGTGAATTCTTTCAGTTTGAAGTCTAATTTCTGGGATTTGTTGTGAAGACTGATGGCTTTGCCATGGCACAAGACAAAGTAGAAGCAATAACATCTTGGCTGGTGCCCAAAAGCAGAACAGATGTGAGAAGTTTCTTGGGCCTGGCAAATTATTGCAGGGATTTCATTCAAAATATTTCTCACATTACTCTCCCCCTGAACAGCCTTTGCTCTGACAAAGTCATCTTTGCCTGGACTCTGGAATGTATCACTGCCTTTGAAACCTTGAATCTTGCCTTCACTTCTGCTCCTGTCCTGGCCATGCCAGATCCCTACAAACCTTTTGTTCTGGAAACCAACACATCAGACTTTGCAGTGGTGGGGTCCTTCTTCAGGAAGAAGGGGATAGCATGCTACATCCTGTAGAATATTACTCCAAGAAGATGCTATCTGCGGAAGGAAACTACCTGATATATAACAAGGAGATGCTAGCCATAATGAAGACCCTGAAACATTGGCGCCAATACCTATGTTGCGCTGAATATCCAGTAAAGGTCCTGAAAGATCACAAGAACTTGGTCTACTTCTTCAAACCACACAGGGTAACCAAAGACAAGCAAGATGGGCCTTAGAACTGGCTGAATACACTCTGATCATAGACTACAAGCCAGGGAAGATGACGTGGAATCTGTTGCCCTAAGTGGAAGAACTGACCTGGTGCCTACCCACCTAGAAACTTGCAACCACAACACCCAAGTCCTCTTGGACACAGCAAGCCTAGGCATTCACCTGGGATTGATGAAAATCAGAGCCAGCAAACCAGAAGTATTAAGGGCCCAAGCACTATACAAGTTCACCAAGACCTTGATCTCTGACCTCTTCAAATCCTTGGATAGTGCCCACTACCAAAAAGGCTACTCATTGAAGGGAACCACACTAATGCTCCACAATGAGATCTTTGTACCAGAAAGGGACATTGGAACCAACTTTTTGAGAGATAGCCACAATTCTGAGATGGCTGGCATCCAGGTAGGCTCAAGAACCTCCAGAGCATCAGAAGAACTTTAGTTGGCCAAAATTGGATCAAGTCATGAACGTATACCTGAAGGGGTGTGAGACCTGTGGGCAGACTAAAACTCGCAGAAATAAAAACTCAAGGACTTCTAAGACTCTTGGATATACCCCATGGACCTTGGAGATCTTTTTCCATGGACTACATTGTGGAATTGCCTCCATCTCTCTCTTAAAATGCAATCCTGGTCATGGTAGACCTCTTCACCAAGATGGCATACTTTGTACCAACCACTACCAATTGCATAGCAGCAGAAACAGCCCAACACTTCCACAACCACATCCTCACGCAACACAAAACACCTGAGGAAATCATCACAGACAGATGACTTCAATTCACGGCAAACTACTGGACGCAGGTGATGAAAGACTTAAGAATCAAGCAATGTGTATCTACCTCCTACCACCCACAGACAGACAGCCAAACTGAGAAGTGAACCAGATCCTTGAACAATACCTTCAATGCTATGCCAACAATGATCAGGAAAATTGGGCCAAAATGCTCCCCATGGCCCAGTTTGCCTACAATAGTAAGGACCACGCCTCCACATGCATGTCCCCATTCAAAGCTAACTATGGGTTTGACCCCACATGGGACCTTCAGATTGGCAAACAGGAATTAAACACCACTGGGCGCTCCTGGATTGAACAGATTCACAACACAAAAAACATTCTTGATCAACCTGAACTGCGCAGTGCAGATATACAAAGCCTTTACTGACCGCAAACAAACCCTGAGCCAACCCTTAAAAGTTGGAGACAAAGTATACCTAGACTCCTGGAACGTACCCCTGCACGTGCCCTGCATGAAATTAGCTCATAGAAGAAGCGCCCCCCACAAAATCATCAAACTAGTTGGTGAGGTCGCCTTCAAGCTAGACCTACCCCCCCTCCTGGAAGATTCATGATGTGTTCCACTGTTCCCTGTTGTTCAAAAAAGATGGGAGCTTGCTCCCCCACCAACAGATTAAGACAACCCCCCACCCATCCAAACAGGCCACACTGAGGAATATGAAGTTGAATACATACACAGCAACTAAACTCACTCAATAAAACCCCAGTATTTCATCAAGTGGAAAGGATCCCCACTAGAAGAAGGTACTTAAGAGCTTCTGAGCAACCAGTCTAATTCCCAGGAAGCCATTTAACTCTACCTGAACAAGAAGAATAAGAAGGAAGGACCCTCAGGGGAAAGAGGGGATGATGTCAGGATTGACAATCCTTCCTCTCTAGAAATCAGGGCCCAGGAGCTAGGATTGAACCCTGAATCTATATCCTTTGGGCTGCCAGGCCTGTGGACTGTCTTCCTGCATTTTTCTGGGACTAAGCCCCCTCAAGCTGATATCAAGAATATTGACCCATGCGGTAAAAAGAGACAAACCAAAGAAATCATTGCACCAAATGGAGGATTAATCACAGCGCCTAATAGAGGTACGGATTTGGCAACTATTAGCTTTATAAACTTGAAGTCTACACCAGCAACCAATCAAGATCCAACCCAGGAAAAAGGCACAGGCCTGCAACCTGGTCCCATGACCTCAACACTAAAGCAAGATAATCAGGTACCCAAATCAAGATTCATGACAAATGAAAGACTCCAGGCTGAGTACCATTTTCTGCTTTGGACCAAGCACCCAATTCCCCCAGCCCTGGCCTTTCCAATGCCCTGATGAACCCCCCAAGGAAAATGTTAATTTTGGAGGGGGGTACTATATAGACCCAAGGACCCCAAACTCCAAACTTATTGCCATTTTTGAATAAAGGTTATGTTATTTGGCTCACACAGCTATTGCCTTACCTTGTATTTGCTGTCTACCAATTTATTTTGAGATCTCCTGGCCCACCTGCCCCACTGCTTGCTGTTTTCTGTCCTCCTGGTGTAAACTTTGGACCTGCCCTCTTTACTGTCTACCCTCTTAAGTCTGAATACAAGGAATACACCCCAGAAAAGATACTCAAACTTGATCCCCTGTCCTTCATACAATCCACAGTTTGATACAACCAAAAAGGCCTGTGGATATTTTCAACACCCAAGTTGTTCAGAGGAAAACTCAACTATCTCCCTGCTTACAACCTGTCCATAAAACTGCCCGTGACCCCAAAACCCATGCCTGCTTCCACACCCAAACTCCCAACCACCATACTGGCAAGATGTTTGGGATTGTGTACATCATTCTCACAGGGGTGATTGACACAATAATCCCAGCCGCCAGCCTGTGGTCTTGGGTGGGGAAATTGTCCTCCTACCTTTTAAAGTAAGCTCCCCTCTTGTGGTGGGCATTGCCCACAAAAAACCAGGCCCAAGTTACCCCTGAAAACAACAGGCCAGCTGCCCAAGACTGGATTCTGACACCTCTAGACACATTTATGGGGAGAGGGGTTAAGTTGTCTACCAACAGCTTGACATGATCTTTGTGAGAGACATCCAATATCCCTGGGCAGAGTAGGGTTTATTGCGGCCTAGTGAGGGAGGAGAGTACAGTTCTAAGAATGTGAAATAAGGTAACTCATATGATATCTGTTGTGAATGCTGGCATTCACCATGTTTTGATTTTGCCTTGAATGGGTTTTTTGAGGAAAAATCTCCTTTTTGCTTTTGCCTCTTGAAATGAGTCTATATCTGAACTTGGAAATACAATTGTTTAGTTTCCTGACTCTGCATAACTCACTCACTCCACTCATGCTTGTGGCAAGTGATCCTACCGTCCATGTACTGTTTTTTGTAATGCTACATAATATATTCCTTTTCATATTCATCATTAAAAATTAAGTTCTCTTCACATTTTGTATTTGTGTTTTCCAGTACTTTGGCGCCTCTCTCTAGCCACAACTAGTAAAGATTATTCATCCAGTGCCATAAGGTAATTGCATAGCTTTCCTAGCCATCTAACCAAGACTAAGTACAAATCCAATCCTAAGGTAAGGATTCCCTGTTGTATGTCTGTGCCAAGCCTCAGAACACAACAAAAATGGTGCTCACTACAAGGGCTTTAGGCCCCTTGGTTATCCTTTTTACATCCACGTTTTTAGGTCCTTTGCCTCCCCCTATACAAGAGCCGACTTAACCTGAAATCACCAGTCCTCCTATTGAGGAAGACATCACAGAACCTCCTATTTCCCTACTTTACTGAACCTTGGGAATGGTCCCTGCCTAGTTGCTTATCCCATGGGATTTCCTGACTTAAAATAAGTCATGGCAATAGCCCTTGTAATAGCCTGTGAAGTGGTCATTCCTTGCCTGTAATTTTAGTTCAGTCAGGCTGAATACTACAAATTGATTGTGGTTCCTCAATTTCCACAACATCTCCTCTCAGAAGCTGGCTCTGGTGAGTACCTACTGTCATTCTTTGTGCAATCTGCCTTAGCCCACCATCAAATGGTGTTAGGGCTTCACATTCAAGAAATCATGTCTCTACAAGCAGCTGTCACTCATCACTGGGATCAGTTTGCGGCCTATCAACGGTGGATCCACTATCTGTTTTCATTGGTACTAGACAATCAGCGCAGCTCTGTTACCTCAAAGTCCCGTTTTAGTAAATTCCATTGAAAAATGTGCCAAGCCATCCCTGAATATGTCAGAGAGTGTCTACATGAGTTTCACCAGTTGGAACAGCCCTGGCGTGCCCAAGTCAATTCCACCCTGAACGCCTATCTCACCAACTTTCAACAACTTTAAAGCAGCTCAATGCATTCATCACTTATTCCTTCAATCAACTGCAGCAGGTAGCAGACCTTGCTGCTAAAGCCTTAATGAGCTTAGTGCAGAATTTGATCAAGAAAGAGTTGTCACTGCCGCTGCTATTGCCAAGTTCCAGAATCAAGTGAATGCACTATCTATGCCCAAGACAGATGCTATGCCTTTCCCCCAACAAATGATTTGGTGAATATAGAGCAGAGACTATGGAATGTCATTCAAGAGCTGTGAGTGTCTATCCACAGTCAAGGACGCCCTACTAAAGCTCCTCATCTTGATCCACAGGTGCTTGCTTTGATCACTCAAGTTGCTGAGCTATAGCAGGAACTTGCTGCCATATGCAAAATGGTGGCAACTGCTGCTAGTCCAGTTAGGGTTGTTGAAAAAGATGGCTGATGCCCTGGCTTTTAAGGAGCCCCTCAAATCCAATGCACTAGGGAGTTGATTGCCCTAGCTAATGAGGTGGATTGTTTGAAATGGGATCATGCTGTGTTAGACAGAGACATACAAGAGGTGAGTGAATTAATTGACTCAGTAAATGTCATGTTTGCCCTTTGCCTCTCAGTGGGGCCATCTCTTACTTCTCAACTGGCTGAGCTCTCCACAGTAGTAACCTCCCAAGGCCAACGCCTAGATGTTACTGAGCATCAGGCCACTCTAGCTAATGATACAGGTACCTGTGCTGCTGAGACCCTGACAACCCTTAAGGAAAGTGTTTGACAGTTGTGGGCTAGACAACCCCCCTCTGAATCTGAAGCAGAATTTTCCCTGTGCATAAATGTACTCAATAGCAACAATGGTGGTCCAACTCCAGAAGCACATTTTAAGCCTACCTTTAAGCAAGTCTTGGATCCCAAAACCTCAACTATTGCAGCTTTCCTAACTATCTATGAAAAAGCCATGAAGAGCTTTGGATGAGGTTAAGAAGGAACAAATTTTCACCTGTCTACACCCAACCTGCCAAGAGGTGGTGGTGCCTAAGCTGCCCACCATTGAGACTTGGGAAGATATGAAGCAGCTTCTGATTGACAAATTTGCTGGTGACCTTAGTTTGGAAGTGAAGAAAAACACCTTCATGCACATTGCTTTCAAACCAAAGGAGACCCTAGCTGAATTTGCAGATAGATTCTACATGGAAGAACAGCAACTGATCACTAGCCGCCAGTTGACTGCACATGAAGCATACATGGCTTGCGCTCAAGCCCTCAAAGTTAACCAGCTTCTGTGCCTTCACTTCAAAGCCCATAAGGCTATGCTTTCCTCCATGAAGAGCATGAAGACGCTGTTACAGGATATGCACCTTACCCACTTTGAGCAGTTGTTTAGGAGAATAGTCCCGCCTCTAACTATGGTTTGTCTTCCCATGGCCCTCAAATCCTTACAATGAACTTGCAAAATCTTCCTAGACGTCAAGGTTGCCACAACTATGACCAGATAGGACACTATTCTCAAGTCTTCACCAATCTTTGGGTTGAAGGAGATGATCCCAAGGAACAGGCGGGAAAAGAACAGTCAACCTAGAGGCAGCAACACTCTTGGTTGACAATTCTTAGTCTCCTTCAATCCCCCTCCATAACCAACTCTAAGCATTCTGATACCAAGGCTCCTTCCATCCTACTGTTGTTTCACTCTATCTTTGACGGCTCTGACTTGGACAATTATGATGTTGATTACCCTGACGCTTACAGGTATTCAGTTCTTCTGTCCCTGAAACCATTGCAGCTTGCATAAGTTATAATCTGGAAAGACTACAGCAACTAATAAACCTTTATCTGAGACTAAAGAAGTTGTCTCTCACCCATACCTCACTCAAGCAAAGAGATCTTCCGTGCTAGTAGAGTCATCCCAAAGAAGCTGCTAAAGTTGCTGACACTGTATTCAAGAATGTGTCTGTTTTGCTTCCCCTCCAAACTGTCCATGAAGAGTTTCCAGGATTGAGATAATGATTGAGAAGTGGGACAAAAAATTAGCAGAGGCTCAAGACATCCGGCTGTCCTCCCACTCTTTGGTTGTACTACCACTTGTGTAGAGATATCCATACAGAAGGTGAAAATTAAGGCTGACTTGGATACTAGATCTCCCGTTAACATTGTTTCTTTAAAGCTTGTCAAGAATCCCAAGTTCACCCTGGACCTTAATTATCATCAGCTGTATGGCACACCTGGGCTATCCATGACTCACGCCATAGGGGCATATTCTGCTCTTCCCATGCAGTTTGGCAAGCTTCTCTTAGTTGCCCCTGCTGTTGTCTTATAGAACAAAAAGCTACAATATCCTAGTTGGTACCCAGTTCCTTAGGGATATAATGGAATCATCAACTTTAAGGATAATTACCTCTCTAATTAGGGTAAAAAGTCCCTCTGATCTTTGAGGAACCAGTCAAAGTGTCTGGAAAGTGCCTCAAGATGATTGCTTTAGAATATCCCACAGGTGTTTTCACTCTAAAGTACCATACCCACTCCTCTAACATGAAATGTCCGCCTATGGCTTGCCCTGCATCTGAGGGGATCCCTCTACTAGTTACTTCCTCTATAACCATTCCCCCTGGCTCTCAAGTCATCTTGGACTCCCAAATATGTATGAGCTACCTGACGTACATTCCTGGAGCTGTACTCCCCTCCCTTGCTAGGTTGCAATGAACCTTAACTCTTCCCTGGAATCCTAAATGTCTCCCATAAGGTCCCTGTTCAATTGTTGGTAGCCACTCTGACTGCACTCCCCATGACCGTTTTTTGGGGCAGATTGTTGGATATGGTAAATTACTGAATGCTTCTGATGTCTTGTCCCTTCAATCCTTTGGTACTTTCTGGGATTTTAACCTACCAGAAAACAAGCCCCAAGTCCTATCTTTGTTTACTGCACAAGACTTCCTGCAACTATCCCGGGTTCAGCAGAAAGAGGTACTCAATTTGCTAGATTATTTTTCAGACATCTTTGTCAAAGACAGCACTGACTATGGCCTAGCCAAAGGCGTTATCCATCAAATTGAAACTGCTGATGCTCCCTCCTTCCGCACAAACCATATTGCTGCAGTTTTGTGGAGGACGCCCAGGTATCTTAAGGGCTCAAACAACTGTTGGATACTGGGCTTCTGGCCCCTTCCCAAAGTCCTTAGGCTTCCCACTTACTCATCATGAAGAAGAAGGATGAAGGTCATTGTATTGCAAAGGACTATTGTCAATTGAACTCTTTAACAAAGAAGGACTCTTACCCCTTGCCATGTATTGATGATACTCTCCGCCTTATTGGAGGCTCTAAGTTCTTCTCTGCAATGGATCTGGGATCAGGATACTGGCAAGTTAACTTTTTGCCCAAGGATTGCTAAAAGGCTGCACCCATTACATATGAAGGGCTGTTTGAGCCTACCTGTATGCTGCAGGGACTCTGCAATGCCCCAGCCACCTTTCAACAAGCCATAACTCTATCCTCTGCAACTTGAAACTGTTATGTGTCCTAGTAACCTTAAATGATATAATAGTTTTCAGTGCCACCTTAACCAACTACCTTACTCATCTCAAAGAGGTGTTCCTAAAGATTTTGGAGGCTGGCCTTAAACTAAAATCTTCCTAGTGCGTCTTCTTAAAAGAGCACCTTGAATTCTTGGGCCATGAAGTAACCCAGCCAGGATTTGCCCAATGACTAAGAAGGTTGAAGCCATCAACAAAATGCTCCTGTCCACTAACCTGCGAGAGGTACAAGTCTTTCTAGGGATGATGGACTACTATAGACAGTTTATCCCTGACTTTGCCAATACTAGTGAATCTCTAGTCCAGCTGTTACATAATGTCCCTTTTAAATGGACCGCCAGTCAGCAGCAAGCCTTTGAGACCCTTAAGCAAAAACTCAAAGAAGCGCCAATCCTAGTGTATCCTGACTATAATAAGGAGTTAATCCTATACACCAACGCTAGCAATCTTGCTATTGGAGCTATTCTAGCCCAACTAGATGACAAGGTGGTAGACCATCCTGTGGCTTACACTTCCTGCATGCTAAACAAGCATGAGAAGAATTATAGTGTCACAGAGAAGAAGTGTCTTGACATGTTGCATGCAGTCAAACAGTTCTGCCACTACATGTATGATACCCATTTCACTGTTGTTACTGACCATGCTTTGCTTAAGTGGTTACAACAGCTTAAGGAGCCAGAAGGACAGCTAGCTAAGTGGGCTCTCCACCTGCAAGGTTATGACTTTAATGTGCTAAATTGTCCTGGGATTCAACATCAGAACACTGATGGCTTATCCAGAATGCCTTCCTTGCTCTGCATCCTGCTGAGGCTGATTGACTTTATGAAATAATTAGATATCTTTCCTCTTGAGAAAGAAAGACAGAAGAAGTCAAATTAGCCCTGTCCAAACTATCCAAGGATACGCTTATTTGTGACAATCAGCTCTTCAAGAAAGTACAAGACCAGTACCTGCCTTATGTAAGGCCTAGTCTTTGCCTTTTGCTGGTGCTGCAAGCTCATAAGGAGATAGGACACAGGGGTATTGCCAAGATCCATGCCTGGCTTCAAAAGAATTAATTCTGAGAGAACCTTTGCCTGCTGATCCCAGATGTTATTGCCAGTTGCCATGATTACCAACTCCAATGTCCTAAAGCCTCCACACATGAAATAAAATTAGTTTCCCCTCAACATGCTTTACACACTGTCAGCATTGATGCTGTAGGTCCTCTCCCCCCTCCTGCTCTGGTTGTTACTTTATCCTAATTGCAGTTGATCACTTTGTCAAGTGGGTAGAAGCTTGCCCTACTAAGAACATCACTGCTAAGACAACTGCTGCCTTCCTGTTGCAGGATGTTTTTTACCTTCATATCTTTCCTCAAGTGCTGCTATCTGACAACGGGACTAATTTCAACTCCAAGTTAGTAACTTCTGTTGTTGAGGCCTTGGTTCCCACCAATCCTTCTCTGCCCCCCTATAACCCATACATTAATGGGGCAGTCAAGCGTGAAAATTCAACACTGGTTTCTATCATGAGGAAACTCACTTACTCTGACGCTGCAAACTGGGATCTATACTTACCTGCTTCTCTCTTTGCATATTGCCTTAACAAACATTGTTTTACTGGATATTTCCCCTTTGCTATGCTGTATGGGCGTGAGGCTATCACTCCATTGCTTTTGGGCCCCCCTACTCTCCTCTAATAAGGCCATGAATCCTGACAACCATATCAAAGATCTAGTCAACCAAATAATTGACATACAGGCCACTTCTTATACCTCTGTGTATAAGACCAAGATGCTTGAGCTCTCTCCTAAAATACTGGATGCTCTCCCTTTACTGAGTTCAACATTGAGGATTGCGTAATCTACTACCAGCATATAATAGAAGGACGTGCTCACAAGCTAGATAAATTGTGGGTTGGATCTCTTGAAGTGACCTTCAAGCAAAGGTGCAAGGACACTTTGAAACTCCTCTCTAGGGATTGTCTCTTTTCCTGTTTACATGCCAAGTTCCTCCGCAAATACTAACTCCTAAGGCCAATCTATAGGAGGGCAATGTTGTGAATGCCACCATTCACCATATTTCAATTTTGCCTCTGATGGGTTCTTTTAAGGACAAATCTCTCTCTTTTGCTTTCACCTCTCAAAATGAGTCTGTATCAAAACTGGGAAAACAATTTCTTGGTTTCCTGACTCTGTGCAACTCACTTGCCCCACTCATGCTTGTGGCAAGTGATCCTACCATTCATGTACTGTTTTGTGGTAAAGCTACACAGTATATATTCCTTTTCATATTCACCAATAAAAATTAAGTTCTATTCACATTTTTTTCTTTGTGTTTTCCAGTACTTTGGCACCTCTCTCTAGCCACTATTAGTAGAGATTATTTATCTAGGGCCACAAGGTAATTTTATAGCCTTCCCTGTCATCTAACCAAGACTTAGTACAGATCCAATCCTAAGGTTAGGATTCTCTGTTGTGTGTCTGTGCTGCGCCTCAGAACACGGCAATATCTGAGAGTCCAGGATAGCTTGAGAGCCAGGGGGTATAGTCACAGCAGAAGTGGCAAGGAGAGGAATCCCTTCAGACTTAGGACAGGCCATAGGTAGACACTTCATATTGGACAAGTGGGTATGGTACTTAGTATGAAGACACCATTGGGGTACTCCAAGGCACACGTCTTAAGGTGTTTCCCAGGAACTTTGTAGGTTCTTAAAGATTAGAGGGACTTCACACCCTAAAAAAGAGATGTAGCTGTCTTTTAGATTGATGATCCCACTATTTCCTAAGGAATTGGGTACCAACTAGAAGGTTGTATTATTTTTTCAGGACCACAATAGGAGCTGCTAAGAGAGCTTGCCAAACTGCATGTAGAAGGCAGAGTATGTCCCTATAGCACAAGTCATGGGCAACCCAGCTGTACCATAAGACTGGCAGTAATTGAGATCAGGGGAAAGTTTAAGCTTCTTGACAAGCTTTGAGGAGACAACATTAACAGGAGATCCTTTATCCAAGACATACTTAATTTTCATCTTTTGGGTGGATATCTCTACACAAATAGTAGTAGTACAAAAGGGCAGGAGAAAGTCCAGGATATCTTGGGCTTCAACTAGTTCTTTTTACTTCTCAATCATGCATCTCAAGCTTAGAAACTCCTTATAGACAGTCTGAAGAGGAAGTGATACTGAAAGATTCTTAAAAAAACTTCAACTACTTCAGCAGCTTCTTTTGAGGATTCTAAAAGTACAAGAGACCTCTTGGCTTGAGTGAGTGAGGGCGTGAGACAATCTCTTTGGCTTCAGGTAGAGGCTGGCAGTTGCTGTAGCTTTCCCAGAGCGTAGTTGATAAGGGACTACAATGGTTTTGGGGACAGCTAAGACTAAGTGTCAATAGGCGTCAGGATCATTAATGTCTTAATTGTCCTTATCAGAGTCACCAGAGATATTTTGAAATAATAGCAAGATGGGAGGAGCTTTTTTTGGAGTGCTCAGAGTCTGCTACGGACAGGGAAATTGGAAGAGACAGTGAAGGATTGTCAACCAAGAGGGTCTCTGCCTCTAAGTTGACTGTTTTTTTCCCGCTGGCTCCTTGGAATCAGCTCCTTCAACCCAAGGATTGGTGCATACTTAAGAGTGGTGACCTATCTGGGCACAGTTATGGCAACCTTGGTGTCTAGGAGGATTCTGAGAGTTCATAGTGAGTGTTAAGTTCTGAGGCGCAGCACAGACACACAACAGAGAATCCTAACCTTAGGATTGGATTCATACTAAGTCTCAGTTAGATGGCAGGGAAGGCTATTAAATTACCTTGTGGCCCTGGATGAATAATCTCTACTGATTGTGGCTAGATAGAGGCGCAGAAGTATGTGAAGATACAAAGATAAGATGTGAATAGAACTTAATTTTATTGGTGAATACAAAATGGAATATATAGTGGTTAAAAATACCACAAAACACTACCAGAATAGTAGGATCACTTGCCACAAGCATGAGTGGGGCAAGTGAGTTGCGCAGGATCAAGAAACCAAATAATTGTATTTCCCAGTTTGGATATAGACTCATTTTGAGGAGCAAAAGCAAAAGAAAGAGATTTGTCCTTGAAATAACCCATAAAAGGCAAAATAAAAACATGATGCATGGCAGAATTTGCAACATTGCTGTCAGGGAACAAGGCATAGTTATAGGCATTGGACAGCCTGGAATGGGGTTGGGCCAAGCCGGTGGGTAAAGCCCACCATAGAATGGGTGCTAACTTGATAATGTAAGACATAGATTGCCTGAGTAAAGACCAAGGTCCAGAGGTAGGGATCATGGAATCCACCAATCCTGTCAAAGTAATGTAGAGTACTCCAAACAGTTGAGTGGACGTGGTCTCTGCAGCGGTGGGAGTCTTTATTAGGCAGTCGGGTTGTGGGGTTAAGGGCGGAGTCATGGGAACAAAGTAGGCAGGCAGATAATTGTACTTGACTTTGAACAATCTTAGCGGCCTTTTGTACCACTTTCCTTCACGTCTTATGTATTCAGTTTCTCTAGTCCTGACAAAGGGGTCAGCAATGAGGATGGTCTCCAAGTTGTACTCTGTGTAGGCCCGGTTGAGCAGGTATTTGGTAAAATGCACAGGTCCAAAGGGTGCTCCTGGGGGATGGTATAGTGCCTAGGTGGGATCAGCAGGATGGTCTCCAGAGGGGGCAGGTGCCTGATGGTCTACTTGAATAGAGTTAAGATGGAAGATCACTGAGACTAGGTAAAGTAAGATTTGTTTGAATCAAAGGTTCATAAAACTTTATTATCAAAAATGAAAATGTGGTAATCACCATACTGCTGGGGTTTTGATACCATGGGACTTTTCTTCTTCAATTTTTTCAGGGTTCAGGTTTGCAGACAAGGTACTGGTGGGGCATGGATCTTGGCTTAGATTCTTGAGGGCAGCAGATCCAGGTTACGCCTGCTCTGGTAAATAGAAGTGGTAATGCTTTGTTCCACTGCCACTGTTCACTATGTCACCTGAGTAGTTCAATTGTACTACCCCTTCTGGACAAAAGGCTTGCAGTTGCTGGTGGTCATTGGCAGAGTTAAAAATAGGTTTTGTTTTAACCTCCTTAAGGCAAGCTGCAACCTCTGCATAGGTTTGGATCTTTGGTGGCTCAAGGTTGGCATCAATCTGGTGACTGTTTGGGGAATTGTCCTTGGGAGACTGGCAGCTCTCAGAGTAACTCAACAACTCAGGTTTGCAATTTAGCAAGTGGGCAGGTTCCCGTCCACTTTGTGTGACTTGAGTAGCCTTTGGAGGGTCAGGGTTTGATTCCAGGGTTTCCAATGTTGATTTGAAACTCCAGTATTGGCTCTTGGCAGGTTGGCAGCAGGTCCTTCCCAAACCTCTGTTAGCCAGTTACATCTCCTTTGTAGGTATGGGTCTTTATTGGCGCCAGTTTGGCAACAGACTGGCAACTATTCAGGGAATCCTCTGTAGTAGGCCAGCTGGTTGTGGGGTAATTTAACAATTCTAGCCTGTGACTTAACAGATTGGAGGGTCCTGGACTGCCCTGGAGAGTTCAATCCGCTTTCAGGGAACTGGGATTCAACTCTTGGGTTTTCAATACAAGTATTGAAATGTCATTCATGACAATTGCCCCCCTCTAGATTGGCCCTAGGGGTTAGTACTTGTGAAGGAACTTGGCATACACTCAGGCAAACAGGTGATCACTAGAGAGGAGTTTCACAGTGTCCTTGCACCTTTGCTTAAATGACACTTCAAGAAGGCAAACCACAATGTATCTAGCTTGTGAGTGTGTCCTTCATTCTATGCTTATAGTAGAGAACATGATCCCCAATTTAGAACTCAGGCAAGGGAGAGCATCCAGCATTGTCAGGAGAGAACTCAAGCATCTTGGTCTTTTACACAGAGGTGTAAGCAGTGGCCTGTATGTCAATTATGCGGTTGACTAGATCTTTGGTATGATTGTCAGGATTCATGGCCTTATTGGAGGAGAGTAGGGGACCCCCAAAAGCAACGGAGTGATAGCCTCACGCCCATAAAGTATAGCAAAGGAGAAATATCCAGTAAAACAATGTTTTATAAGGCAGTAAGCTAAGAGAGTGGCAGGTAAGTATAGATCCCAGTTTGCAGCGTCAGAGTAAGTGAGTTTCCTCATGATATAAACCAGTGTTGAATTTGCATGCTTAACTGCTCCATTGGTAGAAGAGTTATAGGTGCAGAGAAAGCTGGTGAGACCCCAAGGCTTTAATAATAGAGGTTACTAATTTGGGTTTAAGTTAGTCTCATTATCTGATAGCAACACTTTAGGGCAGTCATGGTGGTAGAAAACATCCTGCAACAAGAAGGCAGCAGTTGTCTTAGCAGTGATATCCTTAGTAGGGTGATCTTCTACCCACTTGCTAGAGTGATCAACAGCAATTAGGATAAAGCAACAACCAGAGCAGGAGGGGGGAGAGGACCTACAGCATCAATGCTGACAGTGTGTAAAGCATGTTGAGGGGAAACTAATTTTAACTCATTTGTGGAGGCTTTAGGACATTGGAGTTGGTAATCATGGCAACTGGTAATAACACCAGGGATCAGTAAGCAAAGATTTTCACAGAAGTAATTCTTCTGGAGCCAGGCATGGGTCTTGGCAATGCCCCCGTTTCCCATCTCCTTATGAGCTTGCAGCACCATTAAAAGGCAAAGACTTGCCTTACATAAGGCAGGTACTGGTTTTGTACTTTCTTGAAAACCTGATTGTCTCAAATAAGCATATCCTTGGATAGTTTGGAAAAGGATAATTGGACTTCTTCTGTCTTTCTTTCACAAAAGGAAGCATATCTAATTAGTTCATACAGTCAATCAGCCTCAGCAGGATGCAGAGCAAGGAAGGCATTCTGAATAATCCATCAGTGTTTTGATGTTAAATCCTGGGATGATTTAGCACTGTAAAGTAATAACCTGGCAGGTGGAGACCCACCTAGCTATATGTATTTATGGCTCCTTGAGTTGCTGTAGCCATTTGAGAGAAACATGGTCAGTAAACACAGTGAAATGGGTGCCATACACATAATTGCAGAGCTGTTTGACTGCATGTAACATAGCAAGGCATTCTTTCTCTGTAATGCTGTAGTTCTTCTCATGCTTGTTTAGGACACAAGAAGTATAAGCCACAGGATGATTCACATTTTCACCATCTAAAAGAGCCAAGTTGGCCCCAATAGCTAGGTTCTTAGTATCAGTGTATAGGATAAACTCTTTATATTAGTCAGGATCCACTAGGATGGGAGCTTCTTTAGTTTCTGTTTGAGGGTCTCAAATGCTTGCTGTTAGCTAGCGGTCCATTCAAAAGGGACATTACACAATAGCTTGACCAAATTTTTTGCTAGTATATGCAAATTCAGGGATGAATTGTCTTTAGTACCCCATCATTCTCAGAAAGACTTGATCTTCTTTCAGAGTGGTTGGTGGAAGCATTTTTTTGATGGCTTTAACTTTCTTGGTCATTAGGCAAATCCCTGTCTGGATTACCTTGTGGCTCAAGAATTCAAGATGCTCTTTGAAGAAAGCACACTTAGATGGCTTCACTTGAGGCCGGCCTCTCAGATCTTTATGAAAACTTCTTTGAGGTTATCCAGATGGTTGGTAAAAGTAGCGCTGGAAACTGTTATATTGTCTAAGTATACTAGGACACATGACAGTTTCAAGTTGCAGAGGATGAAGTCCATGGCTTGTTGGAAGATGACTGGGGCATTGCAGAGTCCTTGCAGCATACAGGTAAGCTCAAAAAGCCCTTCAGATGTAGTGAGTGCCGCTTTTTGGCAGTCCTTGGGCAAAAGCTTAACTTGCCAGTATCCTGATGCCAGATCCATTGCATACAAGAACTTAGAGCCTCCAAGGAGGCAGAGCGCGTCATCAATACACGGCAAGGGATAAGAATCCTTCTTGGTTAATGAATTCAAGTGTCAATAAGCCATCACAATACAATGACCTTCATCCTTCTTCTTCATGATGAGCAAGTGGGAATCCAAGAACTTTGGGAAGGAGCCAGTAGCCCAGTGTCTAGCAGTTATTTGAGCTCTGTAAAAACCTGAGTATACTCCACTTGACTGCGGCAATATGGTTTAGTGCAGAAGGGGAAAATGTCTCCAGTATTGATCTGGTGCATAACGCCTTACTTAGACCATAATCAGTGCTGTCTTTGAAAAAGGTGTCTGAGAATCAATCTAGTAAATCAAGCACCTCCTTCTGTTGAACCGGGGATAGTTGCAGGAAATCTTGCGCAGTTGTCGTGTTCTGAGGCGCGGCAAAGACACACAACGGAAAATCCTAACCTTAGGATTGGACTTGTGCTAAGTCTTGGTTAGATGACAGGGAAGGAAAATGTGTTTACCTTGCGGCCCTGGAAGAATAATCTCTACTAGTTGTAGCTAGAGAGAGGCGGAGAAGTAAAGAAGACACAAAGACAAAAATGTGAATAGAACTTAATTTTTATTGGTGAATATGAAATGAAATATATAGTGGTTAGGAATACCACAATACACTACCAGGATAGTAGGTTACTTGCCACCAGTATGAGTGGGGTAAGTGAGTTGCGCAGGATCAAGAAACCAAACAATTGAACTTTCTGATTCAGCCATCAACTCATTTCAAGAGGCAAAAGCAAAAGTGAGTGATTTGTCTTTGAAATGGTCCACCAAAGGCAAAATCAAAACATGGTGAATAGCGGTATTCACGACATTGCCCTCTCCTATATCGGCCTTAGATGTGAGAGAGGGGGGCTAAACTAACTAAGTTTGGCTCCCATCCCAGTGAAAAAAAACCACCAAGATGCTTTCCAGTGAAGAACTGGGACAGCCACTCAAAGGGGGGACCACAGGGAGGACATGGGAGACAACTGAGGGAAATAGGCGTTCAAGCCATCAATATCAGCCCAGTGAGCAACCAAGGGGTGCAGGTGGGAGCAGGAAAAGACACCTTGGAAGACCCAAGGGGTACTGGATGACTCTGGACCACGCTGGGGAGGGGAGGCATGGAAGACACACCTCCTTCAGAAACAGGCAAAGCGTGATCCACAGTGTCTAAATCCAAGTCATCACACGTCAGGCTCTTGACCACAGCCTCTCCAGAAAAGAGAAGACTGCTGGGGAGGTCCCAGAGACTAGAAGGGTCTCTACCCACAAGCTGGGCAGACAAGGAGATTTCCCCTCACAAGTCTGGGGAGGTGGACTACAAAAGCATCAGGAACAAAGCCAGGGAAAACACCACAAATTTAATAGCTGGGAGTATCATAGAAATAATTTCCACAAAGATTTGGGGCAGGTTGGTAGGATTTTTTGACAAAAAACAGTAGGAAAATGCCCAGGCAGGGTAGTCTTAACAGAATGCAGAAAAGAAGCAACAGAGTGGGTCTGTGCAGCTTTACTATGGTCTCAGATGCCTTGATAGTAACAGCAAGCAAAAGCAGGTTTGAAGACAACAATTTTAAATGAAAATTCAAAATAATAATAGAGATTATAGTGAAAATCAATTGAAAATTTTAAGTTTGGCTCTTTTTGAACGCAAAAGAAGAGAAGAAGCAGCTAGGTAAAGTAACACTAGTATAGGATTCCAGAAGAGAAGCTGGATTCAAAACTGGTTGGCACAAGGTAAGCTTTAGAACAGCAACTAAAACTTTAATCTTTAGGCTGCAGAAACTAAAACAGGGTCCCAAACAGCAACAAAAATTAAAATAAATTGCAAAAGATCCAAACTTTAATTTATTTGAAGATAGACAAGCAGGGGACTGGAAGTCCCCTTGCTTTGCTAAAAGGGAATGGATTGCAATGAAAGTGATCACCTGACAATTGGAGCTGGACCTAAATGGCTAGAGGAAAACTTTGCTGGATAGGCTCAGGGGGATTGGAGAGTTTTACTCTAATTTCCGGGACCTGTTCTGATTGGCTGGAAGAGGTGCTAGGCATTTGGGAGTCAACTAAGTTGTCAAGCATTGATGTGGCAATATTTGATTGGGCAGCTCTGATAGTTTTTAAAAATTGACACCACTAGGCTAGTAAGTAGTCTAAATTTGACCAACGTTTCTTCCCAGGGGGGAGCAACCAGGGGCAAGGAATCTGTGGGGTAGGCTAACACAAACCTCTCATCAACTGTGTGTGCTAAATTCCCTAAAGAATGGAGGGGTTTGGCTGGCATTTTTGGGCCTTTTTTGGTGCAGCAGGGGAAGATTTTACAATCTAATGCCAGGGTTGGCAGTGAATTTACATTAGGGGGTAGTATTTACAAGGAACTTTGCGTGCACTTGAGCAAAAGGACGGCCACTGGAGAGGAGCTTTACAGTGTACTCAGACCCTTATTTAAAAGTCACTTCTAAAGGGCCAATCTACAGAGAGTCCAACTTATGAATGTGGCCACTTAATCTGTGTTGGTAGTAAAGTACATGGTCACCAACATCAAATTCAGGCAGGGGGAGCGTCCAGCATTATCAGGAGAGAGCTCAAGCATCTTAGTATTGTATGCAGAAGTGTAAGCAGTGGCCTGTATATCAATTATGCGGTTGACTAGATCCTTAATGTGGTTGTCAGGATTCATGGCTTTTTCAGAGGTAAGCAAGGGGCCCCCAAGAGTTAAGGGGTAGTAGCCTCTTGCCAATATAACATAGAAAAAGGGGAGTATCCAGTGACACAATGTTTGCTAAGGCAATATGCAAAGAGAGAGGCAGGTAAGTGTAGGTCCTATTGGCAGCATCAGAGTAGGTGAGCTTCCTCATGATGAAAACCAGTGTTGAATTTGCACGCTTGACTGCCCCATTGGTAGAAGAATTGTAGGTGGCAGAGAAGGACTGGTGGGATCTTAAAGCTTTGACAACAGAGGTTATCAGCTTGGCATTAAAGTTAGTCATTATCAGAGAGCAACACTTGAGGACAGCCATGGCAGTAGAGAACATCTTGCAACAGGAAGGCAGCAGTTGTCTTAGCTGTGATGTCCTTTGTAGAGCAAGCCTCTACCCACTTGCTGAACTGATCAACAGCAATCAGAAGGAACACCCAGAACATGAGTGGGGGAGAGGACCTACCGCGTCAATGCTGACGGTATGAAAAGCATGTTGCAGGGAACTGATTTGAACTTGTGGGCAGCAGCTCAAAGCCTCTGCAGCTGGCAGTTGTGGAAGCTAGCTATGACATCTGGGATCAGCAGGCAAAGGTTCTCCCAGAAGTAATTATTTTGAAACCAGTCAAAGGTCTTGGCAATGCCTCCATACCCAGTCTCTTTATGAGCTTGCAACACCAACAAGAGCCAAAGACTGGGTTGTACATAAGGCAGATACTGTTCTTGTACCTTCTTGAAGAGCTGATTGTTGCATATGAGGGTATCTTTGGATAGCTTGGACAAGGCCAGTTGTACCTCTTCTGTCTCAATTTCCCAAGAAGAGTAATAAAAATTAGTTTGTATAACCAATCAGCCTCTGCAGGATGCAAAGCAAGAATAGGCATTCTGGAGAGCCCATCAGTGTTCTGGTGTTGAATCCCAGGGCAATGGAGCATAGTGAAGTTGTATCCTTGTAGACGTAGAGCCCATCTAGCTAGGCGCCATTCAGGCTCCTTAAAATGTTGTAACCACTTAAGCAAAGCATGGTCAGTGACAACTGTGAAGTGGATACCATATACATAGTGACAAAACTGCTTGACTGCATGCAACACAGCAAGACACTCCTTCTCTGTGACACTATAGTTCTTCTCATGCTTGTTTAGCACACAGAAAGTGTAAGCCACATGATGATCTACACCCTTGTTGTCTAGCTGGACCAGATTATCCCAATAGCAAGATCACTAGCATCAGTGTATAAGATGAACTCCTTATTGTAGTCAGGATACACTAGGACTGGCGCTTCTTTGAGTTTTTGCTTAAGGGTCTCAAAGGCTTGCTGCTGACTGGCGGAATATTCAAAAGGTACATTATGTGACAGCTGGACTAGAGGTTCACTAGTATCAGTAAAGTCAGGGATAAACTGTCTATAGTAGCCCATCATCTCTAGAAAGACTTGTACCTCTCTCAGGTTGATGGGTGGGAGAATTTTGTTAATGGCTTCAACCTTCTTAGTCATTGGACAAATCCCAGTCTGGGTTACTTCATGGCCCAAGAATTCAAGACACTCTTTGAAGAAGGCACACTTGTAAGGTTTTAGTTTAAGGCCAGTTTCCAAATCTTTAGGAACACCTCTTTGAGATGAGCCAGGTGGTTGATGAAGGTAGCGCTGAAAACCGTTATATCATCCAAGTATATTAGGACAAACAACAACTTCAAGTCACAGATGATGGAGTCCATGGCCCTTAGGAAGGTGGCTGGGGCGTTGCAGAGTCCCTGCGGCATGCAAATAGGCTAAAAAAGCCCTTCAGATGTAATGAGCGCGGCTTTTTGGCAATCCTCAGGCAATAGGTCAACTTGTCAGTATCCAGATGCCAGATCCATTGTGGAGAAAAACTTAGAGCCTCCAAGACGTTGGAGAGCATCATCAATATGCGGCAAGGGAAACAAGTTTGTCTTGGTCAAAGAGTTCAATTGGCAATAGTCCATCACAAAATGATGACCCCCATTTTCTTCTTTAAGATGAGTAGCAAGGATGCCCAAGGACTTTGGGAAGGTGCCAGCAGCCCAGCGTACAACAGTTGTTTGAGCCCTTTAGATACCTGGGCGTCCTCTACATGGCTGCAGCAATATGGTTTAGCAGGGAAGGGAGGTGCCTTGTCAGTGTCAATCTGATGAATAACATCTTTTTGCTAACCCATAGTTGCTAATGTCTTTTAAAAGATGTCTGAAAATTGATCTAGCAAGTCTAGCACCTCTTTCTGTTGAACTGGGGAAAGCTATGGAAAGTCTTGCACAGTGAACAAGGATAGGACTTGGGGTTCATTTTCAGGTAGGTTAAAATCTTGGAATGTGCCAAAGGGATAAGAGACAGGACATTGGGAGCACTCAACAACTTGTCATATCCAACAACCTACCACCTAGACACAATCATGGGGAGTGCAGTCAGGTTGGCTACCAGCAATTGAACAGGGTTCTTATGGGAGACATCTAGGATCCCAGGACAGAGATAATGTTCTTTGTGCCCTAACAAGGGGGGAGAGTACAACTCTAAGAAGGTTTGTTCAGATAGTTTATATGATATCTGGGAGTCTAGGATGGCCTGAGAGCCAGGGGGAATGGTGACAGTAGACGTGGCTAGGAGAGGGTTCCCTTCAGATGCAGGACAAGCCATGGGTGGACATTTCATGTTTGAAGAGTGGGTGCAATATTTGAGGTTGAGAACCCCAGTGGGATATTCCAAGGCACATGTCTTGAGACGTTTCCAGGGAATTTTAACTGGCTCTTCAAAGATCAGAGGACTTTGTACCCAGAATATAGAGGTAAACATCTTTTAATTTGATTACCCCATTATATTCCCTAAGGAAATGGGTGCCAAATAAGAGATTGTAACTCTTTTTTTCCAAGACAACTGCTGGCGCAGCTAGGAGAAGCTTGTCAAACCGCATGGGTAGAGAGGAGTACGTCCCTATGGCATGGGTTATAGACAGTCCAGCTGTGTCATATGTCTGGTAATAATTAAGGTCAGGGGTAGGTTTGAGTTTCTTCACAAGCTTGGAGGAGACAACGTTGACTGGCAAGCCAGTGTCTAGAACAGCCTTGATCTTCACTTTTTTAATGGATATCTCTACTCAAGTGGTAGTGCAACCAAAGGGTGAAAGGACAGCCAAGATTTTGAGCGTCTGCTAGTTCCTTATCCCACTTCTTAATCATACATCTTAATCCTTGGAACTCCTTATAAACAGTTTGGAGAGGGGGCAAAACAGATCATTCTTGAAGACAGTGTAAGCAACCTCAGCAGCTTCTTCTGAAAACTTCACTAGCCCAGGGGACCTCTTAGCCTGAGTGAGGTAAGGGCAAGAGACAATTTCTTTGGCTTCAGGCAAAGGCTTAGCAGTAGTTGTAGTATTTTCTGATTGCAACTTATAGATGGCTGTAATGGTTTCAGGAACAGCCAGGACAGAGTAACCATATGCATTGGCGTTGTTAGTATCAGAGTCATCCAAGTCAGAGTAGTCAGAGATATTGTGGAAAAAGAGGAGGATAGAGGGGCCTCATTATCAGCAGGCTCAGAGTCAGCTATAGAGGGAGGAATTGAAAGAGACTGGGAAGAATTTTTAACCAAGAGCGTCTCTGCCTCTAGGTTAACTGTTCTTTTCCCACCTGCTCTTTTGGATCAGCTCCTTCAATCTGTGGGTTGGTGCAGACTCAAGAATGATGACCTATCTGACCACAGTTGTGGCAACCTTGGTGTTGAGGAAGATTTTTCAAGTTCATGATAAGAATGCAAGGACTACAGGAAGACAAACCAGATTTAGAAGTAGCTCAACCTTTTCTAACAACTGCTCCAGAATGGGTAAGGTGCATATCCTGCAACAGCGCTTTATGCTCTTCATGGAGGAAATCATAGCCTTATGGGTTTTGAAGTGAAGGTAAGAAGCTGATTAACTTTGAGGGCTTGAGCGCAAGCCATGTAAGCTTCAGGGGCTGTCAATGTCTGCTTGTTATCAGTTGCTGTCCTTTTATGTAGAATTGGTCTGCAAACTTAGCTAGTGTCTTTTTAGGCTTGAAAGCAATATGCAATAATGCGTCCTTCTTTACTTCCAGGCTAAGTTCACCACCAAATTTGTCAATCAGAAGCTGCTTCATATCTTCCCTGGCACAAATGTGGGCATTTCTGGAACAACTACCTCCTGGCAGCTTAGGTGTAGACAGGTATAATGTGTTCCTTCTTGACTTCATCCAAGGCTCTTCTCATGGCAGTTTTATAGATAGTTAGGAAAGCTGCAATAGTCAAGGTTTTGGGGTCAAAGACTTGCTTATAGGTAGGCTTAAAATGTTCTTTGAGAGTTGGGCCAACATTGTTGCTATTGAGTACATTTATATGCAGGGAGGACTCTGCTTTGGATTCAGAGAGAGACTGTCTAGCCCACAGCTGACAAACACTCTCTTCAAGGGTAGTCAGGGTCTCAACAGCACGGGCACCTGTATTTGCAGCTTGAGTGGTCTATTGTGCAGCAGCATCTAAGCATTGACCTTGGGTGGTCACTATTGTGGAGAGCTCAGCCAGTTGAGAAGTAAGGGATGACCCCACTGAGAGACACGGGAAAACCTGTTGTTCACAGAGTCAATCACGTCATTCATCTCTTTTATGTCTCTATTTAGTTTAGTATGGTCCTGCTTCAATTAATCTACCTTGTTAGCTAGGGCAATAAGTTCCCTAGAACATTGGATTCAAGGGGCTCCTGGTAAGCCAGGGAAGCAACCATCTTCATCAACAACCCTTACTTGACTAGCAGCAGTTGCCATCATTTCACGTAGGGCAGCAAGTTCTTGGAGTATCTCTGCAACTTGAGCAGTCACTTAAGCACCTGGGGGTCAGATTGAGGAGCCTCAACAGGACGTCCTTGACTGCAAGTAGTTGTATGTAGCTCTCAAATAGCGTCTCATATTCTCTGCACTTGATCTGCCAAGTCATCAGAAGGGGGAGAGGAAAGCTCATCTGGCTTGGGCGTAGCTAATTCATTCACTTGACTCTGGAGTTTGGCTATAGCAGCAGCGGTGGCAGCTCTTTCTTGATCAAACACCGCACTGAGTTTATTAAGGCCATTAGCAGCAAAGTCCACTACCTGCTGTAGTTGCTCAAAGGAATATGTGCTGAATGTATTGAGCTGTTGCACAAGTTGTTTGAAGTTGGTGATATAAGTGTTTAAGGTGGAATCTACTTGAGTTTGCCAGGGTTGTTCTAACTGGTGAAACTTGTGTAGACACTCTCTCACATACTTGGGGATGAACTGGCGCATGTGTTTGACAGAGTTAACCAAACAGGTCTGGGAAGTAACAGAGTTGCGCTGATTGTCAGATACCAAGAAAGCGGGGAATGGATTTACTATTGGTAGGCAGCAAACTGATCCCAGTGATGAGTAACTGCTGCTTTCAGAGACAAGATTTCTTGGACGTGGAGCCCTAACACCATTTGATGGTGGGCCAAGGCAGGCTGCACAAAGGACAATAGTAAGTGCTCAGCGGAGCTAGCTGCTGAGAGGAGATTCTGTGGAATTAAGGAGCCACAATAAATTTGTAGTATTCCACTTGACTGAACTGCAGCTAAAGGCAAGGGATGGCTCCTTCACAGGTTATCCCAAGGGCTACCACCATGACTTGTTCCAAGTCAGGGGTACCCATGGGGTAAGCAACTAGGAAGGGACCATTCCCAAGGTTCAGTATAGTGGGGGTAATAGGTGGGTTGGCAATATCTTCTTCAATAGGAGGACTAGTAATTTCAGGTGAAGTTGGCTCTTGTATAGACAGAGGCAAAGGACCTGAAAGCGTGGATGCAAAAGGGATAACTGAGGGGCTTACAGCCCCTGTAGTGAGCACCATTTTTGCCATGTTCTGAGGCGCAACACAGACACACAACGGAAATCCTAATCTTAGGATTAGATTTGTACTAAGTATTGGTTAGATGACAGGGAAGCCTATGTGATTACCTTGCAGCCATGGAAGAAAGATCTCTACTAGTTGTGGCTAGAGAGAGGCGTGGAAGTACTTGGAGACACAAAGACAAAAATGTGAATAGAACTTAGATTTTATTGGTGAATAAAAAAGAATATATATTGGTTAGGAATACCACAAAACACTACCAGGACGGTAGGATCACTTGCCACAAGCATTAGTGGGGCAAGTGGGATGTGCAGAGTCAAGAAACCAAACAATTGTATTTCCTGATTCAGTCATCAACTCATTTTGAGAAGCAAAAGAAAAGCCGTGAGATTTGTCTTCAAAATGGCCCACTGAAGGCAAAATTGAAACATGGTGAATAGCAGTATTTTTGACAGTTGCATAGTGCTAGGCTAGAATCATCCTTGCATAACAAAGCGTCCAGCAGGGGTAAAGAGAAGGAGACCCCAGCTGGTGAGGTTAGGAGAAGTGAGTTAGACTTGAGGTGGGAGGCAACATTGTACTTCCTCCACCAATCAATGCCCAGAATAACAGGGTATACCAGGTTTTTGATAGCACAAAACCTTTTGGTAAATGTGTGGTTACCAACACTAAACACCAGGGGTTTAGACACGTCCAGGGAGAAGAAAGTAGTGGGATTTCCCCCTTTAACTAGATCTCCTGGGACTAAGTCAAGCCCCAATTTTTCTGCCAAACCAATGCGTATAAAATTAACTTTGGCACTTGTATCTACTAGTGTATGAACTACAGATGGAGAAGCGTAGAAGAGGAAGCTAACCAAAAGCAAGAAGTAACCAGAAAACTCTTTATTGATAGAATTGGCAGAGGACATGAAGGGGGATAAACCCAAAGGAGACTCTGGCCCAGGGGGGTCAGCGTCAAATATCACCATAGGGTCCTAAATACGTGAAGTGAGGGACAGGTTCATGGCTCCCAAGATATTAGAGAAAGAGAAGCGGCCTGGAAGGACAGAGTTATCACAGTTAATCTGCATTTTCATGGGACTGGAGGGGCCAGGGATAGAGAGATAATCAAAAAGTGAATCATCTGAGTAAAAGTCAAGGTGCTCACCATGCCCACCAATTATCAAAAGGGACTGACATTTGGAGGAGGACAATTTTTGTGGCAATGCACACTGATGGTGATCAGCGCCATCTAAGGGGGACGTACTCTTGGCATGGTTTAAAGCACAATTGGTATCCAGAATGCACAACATATTTTAAGGAGGACTGGATATGCTAGAGCCTGTAATTTTCTTCAATTCATATTGGGTGGTTTTGTCAGAAGCTGTGGCAGCAGGTACCCCATTACTATTGATAGGAGGAATCTTTTGTGAACTAGAATTTGAAGCCAAAGTTGGGCTTGCAACCAATTATTCAAGTTTGTTGGTATTGAGCAACAACAACGGGCTGGTTGTTGTTTGAAGTTCATTTTTGCTCTCAACGCTATGCGTGTTAAGCGTTGAGTTCAAAGTGAAGCTTCAAAGTTGACAATAATATCCTGAAGCAAAGAAGTTGGCTCTGACCATGGAGGTAATTATGAGCCTGTGGTGTCTAACAAAACTTTTAGGGTAGCTAATTTTGCAGATTCAGGAAGAAGAACCTCAGAAGCAGCTTCTTGAAAATGAGTTAAAAACTCACCAAGAGGCTGGTTCCCCTGACAGAGCCAAAAAAAGAAAGGTAAGAGGGCCAGGGCATCTGGGAGGGCGCAGATGCGTCCAATGCTTCTACCAAAGGGGAGACATCATCAAAAATTGCTGGGTGATTTGAGAGTGTGTCAAGTAACCAGCGGGATTTGGGAACAGAAAGTTGATGAAGAGCATTTGCAATGCAATTGCGCAACGCCTTGAAAGAGTTTGCAAGGGAAAAGGTGGAGCCACCAAAGGCCCAGGAGATGGTGTGGGCAAATTCAGCTGGGGGTGCTGAAATGGAGGCGCAAAAAAGGTAAGAAGGCCAATCAAGGCTCAGGATGCTTCTTAAAATTTAGTAGTCAGCGGAAGTGATTTGCATTCCCCATTTCACCAAAATCCATAGCATAACCCAGTATTAAAACTAGTGGTAGCCATGAACCAAGTGGTGGTGGAGAGGTAGGACAAAACTTCTGACAATATTTGGGCCAACCAAAAATAAATGATTAAAGAAAATTGCAAAATAGGTTTCTAGATAATGTTAGAGTGAAATGGTATGCGGCATGATTTAAGGATATACAATGAGGATATAATAAACAAATTGTGAGTTGCTTGACAAGCAGTAGACCAAATCAGGAGGACAGTTTCAAAATCTTGGATCCAATTGTGGTATAGCAGAAGATTGTGGTCAAGATTGTCAGTAAGCAAATAACTTGCAAGGATAAATTAAAGAAAGAATCTGAAGGCATTGGCATATAGAGGGTAGTCCAGGTTGCTGCCATAGAGTTGACGGCAACCTTGACTGCCACAACAGCTAATCTTTCAAGGATAGGGGCATACAGCCCCAGATAAGCCATCATTTTGGGATAAACTTTCTTTTATTTTGAGGGAAAATAAGCTATCTAGATACAAGTTTCTAGAGGAAAATGGGGAAGTCTTAAGGGAGTTCAGGATGGGAGAGGAGGGATTTTGGTGGCATCTGATTGGCTGACAAGAATATTTTTTAGCAGTTAGAGGTCCTGCATTAGAATTT
Organism: Entomophthora muscae; assembly: GCA_014839935.2. Taxonomy (NCBI): domain Eukaryota; kingdom Fungi; phylum Entomophthoromycota; class Entomophthoromycetes; order Entomophthorales; family Entomophthoraceae; genus Entomophthora; species Entomophthora muscae. Next base: position 317,500 of record QTSX02007113.1, read on the forward strand.
GAGTCAATGATGTCATAATTTGGAAAATTCCGGCAATCAGAGGGCCAAGCTGTAAAGTTACGCTCTCCCTTAGGCCTCCACTTCAATTCCTGCCAAATGCTTGGGAATTTCTACCAAATTATGTTTGAATATTTATCTAAAAGGTTACCAAAAAAGCCCAAAAAAGCCATCAATTTAATATTTTGGAATTATTCAGAAGATGCCTCCACCTAACCCATCCAAGAGACACCTCTGGTTAAATATCATGTGCAAGAGCAACCAAGAGCAGTGGTAATTGCATCCAAAGCATATTCCTGATGTTAGTTGGCTCAGTTTTTCTTTTGACTATATCTGTTCAAAATCTGTCAAGATCTTCCTGTCTCAAGAAAATCATTTGTATCCGCTCATATCATTGGTCAATTGGTTTGTGACATTTAATCTATCGCCCCAATCCTATTCCATCCCTTAAATGAATGCAAGAGTTGTAAACAACCTTGCTTCATCATTCTCTAATCTAATAAAGTTCAAAATTTGTTAGTAATTTTGGTCATTTGGTTTTATCTGTTGCTTTGCAGTGCTCAGTTGACTCCTTCCCCCCTTTGACATACCCAGGAATTGTTGGCAACAACCTTTTGGTTGTTGCTGGAACCAATATTTTATTGTGGTTGAGAGCTTGGTTTTATTTCCTATTAACCTGCTCCCCAATTCTCACACAAGCACTGCCATCCCCAAAAAACATATAACACGTAATTTTCTTATCATAATTATTTGGGGAAAAATAAGGCAGGTCCATATTTTCCAGGGCTATTTGGGTGACCCCAGCTTTGACCCATTTTTTTGTCTATGACAGCGTTTAAGTCATCTATTTCTTTCAAGGGTTTGGCTGAGGTTCTTTGCTGGTTTCTGGTTTTATAAGGACGCACTATCCCTTCCATTTGATTTTCTACCGTAAAAAATGGTGGCAGTGGTAGCAGCCCTTTCTTGATCAAAGTCCTTGCCAAGTTTGTGGAGGCCCTTTGCAGCATGGACCACTACTTGCTGTAATTGGTCAAAAGAATAAGCACTGAACTTGTTGATTTGTTGTAAAAGTTGTTCAAAGTTGGTAGATAGGCATTTAAAGTAAAGTCTACTTGGGCACGCCAGGGTTGTTCCAGTTGGTGGAACTCATGAAGGCGCTCTCTGATATACTTGGGGATGAATTGGCACATTCTTTCAATGGATGTGACCAAACAAAACTGGGAGGTAACAGAGCCGCACTGATTGTTGGATACTAAGGAAAACAGGGAATGAATCCACTGCTGGTAGGCTGCAAACTGATCCCAATGATGAGTGACGGCTACTTGAAGAGATGAAATCTCCTGGATGTGGAGCCCTAATACATTAGATGGCAGGCTAAGGCAGGTTGATAAAGGAGAACAATAAATGTTCAGCAGAGACAGCCACCAAGAGAAGATGCTGTGGAAATTATGGCGCTACAATCAATTTGTAGTATTCTGCTCAATTAAACTGAAGCTGGAGGCAAGGGATGACCCCATCACAGGCTATCCCAAGGGCTACTGCCATGACTTGTTCCAAGTCAGGGGTACCCAAAGGGTAGGCCACTAGGCGGGGACCACTCCCAAGGTTTAGCATAGTAGAGAAAATAGGCAGGTTGATAATGTCTTTCTCAATAGGAGGACTGGTAATTTCAGGCAAAGTTGGCTCTTGTATAGATGGAGGCAAAGGTCCTGAAAAACGTAGTTGCAAAGAGGGTAACCAAGGGGCTTACAGCCCCTGTAGTGAGCACCATTTTTGCTGTGATCTGAGGCGTGGCACAGAGTCACAATGGGAAATCCTAACCTTAGGATTGGATTTGTAATAAGTCTTGGTTAGAATGGCAGGAAAGGCTATGTAATTACCTTGTGACCCTGAATGAATAATATCTACTAGACATGGCTAGAGAGGCGCCAAAGTACATGAAGACACAAAGACAAAAATGTGAATAGAAATTAATTTTATAGGGGATAAAGTTTAGGAATATATAGTGGTTGGCAATACCACAAAACACTACCAGGACAGTAGGATCACTTTCCACAAGCATTAGTGGGGCAAGTGAGTTGCACAGGATCAGGAAACTGAACAATTGTATTTCCCAATTTGGAGCCAGCCTCATATTGAAGGGCAAAAGCAAAAAAAAAGAGATTTGTCCTCAAAATAACCCAACAAAGGCAAAATTGAAACATGGTGGATAATGACATTTACAACATTGCTCAAATCTTGATTGTTGTTGAGTTACTTCCTGATTGTAAGAGATCCTGATTGCCTTTCAAATGAAGCATTTATTATGGATGGTCAAAACATTGACTAGCTTCTGGGTTGCCCAAGGACACCAACTAGCTTCTGGATTGAAGGTCACACCAACTAGGCGTTAATTTATTAACCAATTAGTTTTAACCAACTGCAGTTATTGACTGACTCTCCAACCTTGAGCCTTTGGTAACCCCTTGTGCTGCTAGGGCTGTTCACACCTTCCCCTGATTGCTGTGCTGATCCCCAGCTGTTTGACATTCATTTCCTCTTTCCTTTACCCCATGTAATGATCAACTTGCCTTGATTTATCAAGTAAGTTATAGTATATAAACCCCTCTCCTTTTCTCAATAAAGACACACATTTATACCCCCACTTATTTTAGCCACACCATTGAATATTCTTTGAGTGTATAATTTGAAGATTAAAAAGGCTAATCTCCTCTTACCAACTATACTACCAATTAGCTCAACTAGAAGTTACTACTTCAGGATTTGCTTTAGAGTAGTTGCTGTTTCTACTACTCCAAACCCTTTTTTGTTCTCTTGGTCCAATCATATTTGTACAACCAAATACCTGTCTGCTTTCTGTCTGGTACAAGTACTCAGTTCATTGACCAACATCTAGATCTGTCCTCCATCCCATTATCCTTCTCCTAGTCTGTCATACCAACCAACCAAATATCCTCACTCACAGTAGCAAGAGCACCACAGGTATTGTTCAAGTATTTGGTTTACTTGTTTGATCTGGCCATTGGCCTGTGGGTGGTAGGAAGTGGATACACAGCGCTTTACCCCCTAAGTCCTTTATCACCTGAGTCCAGTAGTTTGAGGTGAATTGAGGGCTCCTGTTGTAAATTCTGCCATTCACAATGTTTTGATTTTGTCATTGTGAGGCTATTTTGAGGACAAATTGTCTCTTTTGCTTTTGCCCTTCAAATAGGGTATGATTCTAAATCATAAATCCTAGTGTTTGGTTTCCTGACTCTGCGCAACTCACTTACCCCACTCATGCCTGTGGAAAGTGATCCTACTGTACATGTACTGTTTTGTGGTAAAGATACACAGTATATATCCTTTTTCACTTTCACCAATAAAATTAAGTTCTATTCATATTTTTGTCTTTGTGTCTCCGAGTACTTTGGCGCCTCTCTCTAGCCACAACTAGTAGAGATTGTTCATCCAGGGCCACAAGGTAATTGCATAGCCTTCCCTGCCATTCTAACCAAGACTTAGTACAAATCCAATCCTAAGGTTAGGATTTCCTGTTGTGACTCTCTGCTGCGCCTCAGATCACAACAAAAATGGTGCTCACTACAGGGGCTGTAACCCCCTTGGTTACTTCCTTTACAACTACATTTTCAGGACCTTTGCCTCCATCTATACAAGAGCCTCTTTTGCCTAAAATTAAAAGTCCTCCTATTGAGGAAGACATTGCCAACCCACCTATTATCCCTACAGTGCTAAACCTTGGGAGTGGTCCCCGCCTAGTGGCCTACCCTTTGGATACCCCTGACTTGGAACAAGTCATGGCAGTAGCCCTTGTGATAGCCTGTGATGGGGCCATCCCTTGCCTCCAGCTTTAGTTCAATTGAGCAGGATACTACAAATTGATTGTAGCACCACAATTTCTACAGCATCTCCTCTTGGTGGCTGGCTCTGCTGAAAATTTATTGTCCTTCTTTTTATACCCGCCTTAGCCCATCATCAAATGGTATTAGGGCTCCACATCCGGGAGATTTCATCTCTTCAAGCAGCTGTCACTCATCATTGGGATCAGTTTGCGGCCTATCAACAGTGGATTCACTCCCTATTTTTTAGTATTAGACAATCAGCGCAACTCTGTCACCTCCCAGACCTGTTTGGTTAATTCCATTGAAAAAATGCGCCAGTCTATCCCCAAATACATTAGGGAGCGCTACATGAGTTTCATTAGTTGAAATAGATCCGGCAAGCCCAAGTAGATTCCACCTTGAACTCTTATCTCACCAACATCAAGCAACTTGTACAGCAGTTTAATGCACACAGCGCTTACTCCTTTGAGCAAATGCAATAGGTAACAGACCTTGATGCTAAAGGCCTTCATGATCTCACTGAAGAATTTGATCAAGAGAGGGTTGTCACTACTGCTGCTATTGCCAAGCTCCAAACTCAAGTGAATGAATTATCTATGCCCAGGCCAGATGCTCCGCCTTCCCCTATCTGACAATTTGGTGAATAGAGAGAAAAGACTATGGGATGCAATTTAAGAGCTGAAAGCATCTACCTGCAGTAAAGGACGCCCTACTGAAGCTCCTCAGTCTGATCCTCAGGTTCTTGCTTTGACAACTCAAGTTGCTGAGCTACAGCAAGAACTTGCTGCCCTACGCAAAATGATGGCAACTGCCGCTAGTCCAGTTGGAGTTATCAATAAAGATGGCTGTTTCCCTGGTCTGTCAGGAGACCCTGGCTACTCTTGAAGATAGTATTTGTCATCTTTGGGTCAGAAAGCCCCCCTCTTAATCTGAAGCAGAGTTCTCCCCGCGCATAAATGTACTTGATAGCAACAATGGTGTCTAACTCCGGAAGCACATTTCAGGCCTATCTTTAAGCAAGTCTTTGACCCCAAAACTTTGACCATTGCAGCTTTCCTAACTATTTATGAAATAGCTATGAGAAGAGCTTTGAATGAGGTTAAGAAGGAAAAGATTTTTGCCTGTCTACACCCAACCTGCCAGAAAGTGGTGGTGCCTAAGCTGCCACCATTGAGACTTGGGAAGATATGAAGCAGCTTCTGATTGAAAAATTTGCTGGTGACCTTAGTTTGGAAGTGAAGAAAAACACCTTCATGCACATTGCTTTCAAACCAAAGGAGACCCTAGCTGAATTTGCAGATAGATTCTACATGAAAGGACAACAACTGATCACTAGCTGCAAGTTGCCTGCACATGAAGCAAACATGGCTTGCGCTCAAGACCTCAAAGTTAAACAGCTTCTGTGCCTTAAATTCAAAGCCCATAAAGATATGCTTTCCTCCATGAAGAGCATAAAGACGCTGTTGCAGATATGCACCTTACCCACTCTGGAGCTGTTGTGAGGGAGAATTGTTCCCTCTCTAATTCTGGGTTGTCTTCGTGTGGCTCTGCATCCTTCAATGAACTTGCAAAATCCTCCTAGACGTCAAGGTTGCCACAACTGTGGTCAGATAGATCACCATTCTTGAGTCTGCATTTAATCCTTGGGTTGAAGGAGCTAATCCCAAAGAGCAGGCGTGAAAAGAACAATCAACCTAGAGGCAGAGACGCTCTTGGTTGACAATTCTTCACAGTCTCTTTCAATTCCTCCCTCTATAGCTGACTCTGAGCCTGCTGATAATGAGGCTCCTCATATCCTCCTTTTGCTTCAAAATATCTCTGATGACTCTGACTTGGATGACTCTGACACTGACAACACTGATGCATATGAGTACTCTGTTCTGGCTGTTCCCAAAACCATTACAGTCCCCTATAAGTTGTAATCAGAAAAGACTACAACTACTGCTAAGCCTTTACCTAAAGCCAAAGAAATTGTCTCTTGCCCTTACCTCACTCAGGCCAAGAGGTCCCCCGTGCTAGTGGAGTTGTCAGAAGAAGCTGCCATGATTACTGATGCTGTCTTTAAAAATGTATCTGTTTTTACCCCCTCCAGATTGTCTATAAGGAGTTTCTTGCATTTAAGATGCATGATTGAGAAGTGGGATAAGGAACTAGCATAGGCTTAAGAATTCTTGGCTGTCCTTCCACCCTTTGGTTTTACTATCACTTGAGTAGAGATATCCATTCAAAAAGTGAAGATCAAGGCTGTTCTAGACACTGGCTTGCCAGTCAACGTTGTCTCCTCCAAGCTTGTGAAGAAACTCAAACATTCCCCTGACCTTAATTATCACCAGATTTATGACACAGCTGGACTGTCTACAACCCATGCCATAGGGACATACTCTGCTCTACCCATGCGGTTTGGCAAGCTTCCTAGCTGCGCCATCAGTTGTCTTGGAAAACAAGAGTTACAATCTCTTTTTTGGCACCCAGTTCCTTAGGAAATATAATGGGATAATCAACTTAAAAGATGGTTACCTCTATATTCTGGGTACAAAGTCCCTCTGATCTTTGAAGAGCCAGTTAAAATTCCCTGGAAACGTCTCAAGACATGTGCCTTGGAATATCCCACTGGGGTTCTCAACCTCAACTATTGCACCCACTCTTCAAACATGAGATGTCCACCTATGGCTTGTCCTGCATCTGAAGGGAACCCTCTCCTAGCCACGTCTACTGTCACCATTCCCCCTGGCTCTCAGGCCATCCTAGACTCCCAGATATCATATAAACTATCTGAACAAACCTTCTTAGAGTTGTACTCTCCCCCCTTGTTAGGGCACAAAGAACATTATCTCTGTCCTGGGATCCTAGATGTCTCCCATAAGAACCCTGTTCAATTGCTGGTAGCCAACCTGACTGCACTCCCCATCACTGTGTCTAGAGGGCAGGTCGTTGGAATGGCAAGTTTTTGAGCGCTCCTGATGTCCCGTCTCTTCATCCCTTTGGCACGTTTTAAGACTTTAACCTACCTGAGGATGAACCCCAAGTCCTATCCTTGTTCACTGTGCAAGACTTTCCACAGCTGTCCCCAGTTCAACAGAAAGAGGTGCTAAATTTACTAGCCCAATTTCCTGACATCTTTGCTAAGAACAGTACCAATTATGGGTTAGTCAAAGGCATTATCCATCATATTGACACTGGTAATGTCTTCCCTTCCGTGCTAAACAATATTGCCACAGTTGTGTAAAGGACGCCCAAGTATCTAAAGAGCTCAAACAACTGTTAGATGCTGGGCTGCTGTCTTTTTCACAAAAACCTTGGGCATCCCCACTACTCATCTTAAAGAAGAAGGATGGGGGTCATTGTATTGTGATGGACTATTGCCAATTGAACTCTTTGACCAAGAAGGACTCATACCCCTTGCAGCGTATTGATGATGTGCTCTGACGTCTTGGAGGCTCTAAATTCTTCTCTGCAATAAATCTGGCATCTGGATACTGGCAAGTTGACCTATTGCCTGAGGATTGCCAAAAAGCCACGCTCATTACATCTGAAGGGCTTTTTTAGCCTATTTGCATGCCGCAGGGACTCTGCAACGCCCCAGCCACCTTCCAAAGGGCCATGGACTCCATCATCTGTGACTTGAAGTTGTTGTGTGTCCTAATATACTTGGATGATATAACGGTTTTCAGTGCTACCTTCATCAACCACCTGGCTCATCTCAAAGAGGCGTTCCTAAAGATTTGGAAACTGGCCTTAAACTAAAACTTTACAAGTGTGCCTTCTTCAAAGAGTGTCTTGAATTCTTGGGCCATGAAGTAACCCAGACTGGGATTTTCCCAATGACTAAGAAGGTTGAAGCCATTGAAAATATGCTCCCACCCACCAACCTGAGAGAGGTACAAGTCTTTCTAGGGATGATGGGCTACTATAGACAGTTTATCCCTGACTTTACTGATACTAGTGAACCACTAGCCAGCTGTCACGCAATGTACCTTTTGAATATTCCGCCAGTCAGCAGCAAGCCTTTGAGACCCTTAAGCAAAAACTCAAAGAAGCGCCAGTCCTAGTGTATCCTGACTACAATAAGGAGTTCATCTTATACACTGATGCTAGTGATCTTGTTATTGGGCTAATCTGGCCCAACTAGACAACAAGGGTGTAGATCATCATGTGACTTACACTTTCTGTGTGCTAAACAAGCATGAGAAGAACTATAGTGTCACAGAGAAGGAGTGTCTTGCTGTGTTGCATGCAGTCAAGCAGTTTTGTCACTATGTATATGGTATCCACTTCACAGTTGTCACTGACCATGCTTTGCTTAAGTGGTTACAACAGCTTAAGGAGCCTGAATAGCGCCTAGCTAGATGGGCTCTACGTCTACAAGGATACAACTTCACTGTGCTCCATTGTCCTGGGATTCAACACCAGAACGCTGATGGGCTCTCCAGAATGCCCATTCTTGCTTTGCATCCTGAAGAGGCTGATTGGTTATACAAACTAATTTTTATTACTCTTCTTGGGAAATTGAGACAGAAGAGGTACAACTGGCCTTGTCCAAGCTATCCAAAGATACCCTCATATGCAACAATCAGCTCTTCAAGAAGGTACGAGAACAGTATCTGCCTTATGTACAACCCAGTCTTTGGCTCTTTTTGGTGTTGCAAGCTCATAAAGAGACTGGGTATGGAGGCATTGCCAAGACCTTTGACTGGTTTCAAAATAATTACTTCTGGGAGAACCTTTGCCTGCTGATCCCAGATGTCATAGCTAGCTTCCACAACTGCCAGCTGCAGAGGCTTTGAGCTGCTGCCCACAAGTTCAAATCAGTTCTCTGCAACATGCTTTTCATACTGTCAGCATTGACGCGGTAGGTCCTCTCCCCCACTCATGTTCTGGGTGTTCCTTCTGATTGCTGTTGATCAGTTCAGCAAGTGGGTAGAGGCTTGCTCTACAAAGGACATCACAGCTAAGATAACTGCTGCCTTCCTGTTGCAAGATGTTCTCCACTGCCATGGCTGTCCTCAAGTGTTGCTCTCTGATAATGACTAACTTTAATGCCAAGCTGATAACCTCTGTTGTCAAAGCTTTAAGATCCCACCAGTCCTTCTCTGCCACCTACAATCCTTCTACCAATGGGGCAGTTGAGTGTGCAAATTCAACACTGATTTCCATCATGAGGAAGCTCACCTACTTTGATACTGCCAACTGGGACCTATACTTACCTGCTGCTCTCTTTATGTACCGCCTTAGCAAACATTGTGTCACTGGATACTCCCCTTTTGCTATGTTATATGGCCAAGAGGCTACTACCCCATTGCTCTTGGGGGCCCCCACTTACCTCTGATAAGGCCATAAATCCTGAAAACCACATCAAGGATCTAGTTAGCTGCATAATTAATATACAAGCCTCTGCCTACACTTCTGCATATAATACTAAGACGCTTGAGCTTTCTCCCAATAATGCTGGATGCTCCCCCCTGCCTGAATTTGATCTTGGTGACCATGTACTTTATTATCAACACAGGGTAAGTTGTTGTGCACATAAGTGAACTCTCTGTGGATTTGCCCTTTAGAGATGACCTTTTAACAAGGGTCTGATATACTGTAAAGCTCCTCTCCAGTAGCCATCCTTTTGCTAGGATGCACGCAAAGTTCCTTTGTAAATAACACCCCCCTAAGGCCAATCTAGGGGAGGGCAATGTTGTGAATACCGCTATTCACCATGTTTTGATTTTGCCTTCAGTGGGCCATTTTGAAGACAAATCTTTTGTTTTTGCTTTTGCTTTTGCTTTTGCTTTTGCTTCTCAAAATGAGTTGGTGACTGAATCAGAAAATACAATTTTTTGGTTTCTTGACTCTGCACATCTCACTTTCCCCACTAATGCTTGTGGCAAGTGATCCTACTGTTCTGGTGGTGTTTTATTGTATTCTTAACCACTATATATTCCATTTTGTATTCACCAATAAAATCTAAGTTCTCTTCATATTTTTGTCTTTGTGTCTCCAAATACATCTGCACCTCTCTTTAGCCACAACTAGTAGAGATTATTCTTCTATGGTTGCAAGGTAATCACATAGCCTTCCCTGTCATCTAACCAAGACTTAGTACAAATCCAATCCTACAGTTATTATTTCCCGTTGTGTGTCTGTGCCGCGCCTTAGAACACAACAGCAACCAAATCACCCCACTTCCTACCCTGAGTGCTTTACCTCCGTTCATAAGTCATTTGGTAGCTATTTTTGACCCTACTAGGGCTGATAGAATGCCCAAGCACACTCAGTTTGGCTTTTTCTTTTTGCCTCACAGTTGACTTGGTAAAAATCAACTCCCCCATCTATCCCTTACCCTCCCTGAAGAAGATGTTCTTAATTCTTGGATCAATAAAATGCTATCAAAAGGTTGGATTGTTGCTTTAACCTCCTCATTATGTGCCCCACTGCTTTTTGTGGAGAATGCTGATGGGTTGCTACAGCCATGTGTTGATTACAGCTTACTGAATAATGTGACAGTTCCAGATCCATACCCTACTCCACTGGAACCCCAGATTTCCAGGTTTGTGGAGAAGGCTAGAGTCTTCTCAAAATTTGACTGTATGAACGCCTTCAATCAGATGCGTATCAAAGAGGGTCAGGAGTGGTTGACAGCCTTTCAATGCCATGCCCTTTGGGCTGAAGTATGCCCCAGCATGCTTCCAGTAGTTGATAGACTCCACGTTGGAAGACCTAGTAAACACTTGTGCAATGGCATAGGCAGATAACATCCTATTTTACTCCCTGGATGAAGAATCCCACAAGCTACACTTGACGCAAGTCCTCCAGAAGCTCTTAGATGCTGACTTGATCATAAAACTGAGTAAGTGTGCCTTCTTCCAGGAATTGGTACCTTTTCTAGGAAATATCATCCTTGAGGACAGTCATCCCATCATGTCAGATAAGGAGGCCGCCATCAGGGACTGGAAAACCCCCAGCACACTCACTGAGCTTTGAAGTTTCCTGGGTACATGTACATTCCTGAATAAGTTTACTCCCCATCTATTGGAACAGGCGGCCCCCCTTTACAAAGCATTGTTGCTGAAGGCTTTCTCATGGTCAAAGGAATGTAACAACACATTTGAGTCTGTTAAGACTCTGTTCCTGTCAGCTCTAGTGCTATAGCATGCTGACCACAATTTCCCCTTCATCTTAGTATGTGACGCTTCCAACTTTGCCATTGCAGCAGCACTACTTCAGAAAGGGAGCAATGACCTTGAACGTCCTATAGGGTATTTTCCCCAAAAGATGACCCCAGAGGAGCTGAATTATATGATCTACAACAAGGAACTCATGGCAGTTGCGGAAGGATTAGCCCACTGAAGGCACCATCTACAGGGAGCAATACACAAAGTGACAGTGAGGACTGACCACAAGGATCTGCTATACTATTATGCTCTGCGCCTCATCACCCTGTGTCAATCTTGTTGGTCCATTGAGCTTGCCTGCTTCAGGTTCTCCTATTAATTAATCAAAGGCAAGGACAACTGCTTGGCAGATGCGCTGAGCCAAAATCTGGCCTTTTACCTGGATCCCTTAGAGGTCTGTGAATGGAACACATACACAATGATCCCCATCAAGAAGGTAAAAAGAAACCCAGACACCCCCACTATCCTGGCAGTGATCACGCCGTCCACAGATACCCCAGCAACCACCCAAGACTCCCTTATCCTGGAAGACACCTCCCTGACCACAATTAACCTCAAATCACCAGAACAGCTGGCCTCAGAAGGGACTCACCCGCCTCCACCACTCCTTAACCCCCAGCTCCTGCCCCTCAGTGAGGAAACACAACCCCTCCACGGTCAAATCCTACTTTCACAGCCCCTATCCGCCTCATACCCTAAACTGATCAAGCTTGCCTCATATAACAGGAGTTCCACACTGCAAGGTTACTAAGAGAACAAGGATGTGCTCCTTCATCAAGGCTTGTGGTGGGTCCCAGAAGGCCCTTTACAACTACAAGTCATCCAGGCTCATCATGACTCCTTAGTAGCAGGCACCCTGGCAAGACCAAGACAATAGAGTTGATTCACTGCTCATATAGCTGGAAAGGCATCACAGCTTATGTGGCCTGGCACACCAAGGATTGCCTCACCTGCTGCAGAGCCAAGCCAAGCAGATTAGCTAAAGCAGGCCTCTTAGTCCCCCCATAAGAAGCTGACAGCCCCTGGACGTCCATCTCTGTGGACTTCATTGTACAACCTCCCCCTCTTGAGGTTATGACGTCACCATGGTAGTGGTTGATTGCTTTACCAAGTTTTCATACTTCATCCTGTGTGATACTAAAGTTTTGCAGTTGACACCGTCCACCATTTCATTGATAATGTGTTTGCACTATACGGCCTCCCCCAACAGATAATCAGTGACTGTGGACCTCAGTTCACAGCCCAGTTTTACAAAGGGTTGATGGAAAACTTAGGAATACAACCATGTCACTCAACTGCCTTCCACCCCCAGTCAGACAGGCAAACAGAACAAGTGAATCAAACCTTGGAGGCTTACCTCAGGTGCTACTCCACATCACACTATGACAATTGGGTGGACCTTCTCCCCCTAGAACAGTTTGTATCTAACAACTCAGCCCACACCTCAACAGGAGTCTCGCCCTTCTATTCATCATATGGTTATAACCCTGCATTCAACATAGGCTCTTGTTCTGCATCCCTTACCCAGGCTGCAAATAACCAAGCAATCCAAATTAGGGAAGTCCAGGCAGAGCTGAAGCTTTCTTTGGCGTCTTCTGTGAGAGTTTACAAGGAATATGCTGATTATAAGAGAAGGGAAGGTCCATCTTACCAACCAGGAGATCTGGTGATGCTAGACGCCTGGAATATCCACCTCAAGGTCCCATGCCAAAAACTGGGCCCCAAAAGAATTGTCCATTTAAGGTTAACAATAAGGTGGGCCCAGCTGCATACCACCTCAACCTACCTCCCACCATCTCTATCTATCCAGTCTTCCATGAATCCCTCCTGACCCAATATACTGGCCCCGTTCCCTCTCATCCTGAACTCCTACTAGTTGACAGAGACCTCAAGTATGAGGTCAAAGCCATAGTGAGTTCCAAATTCCACAAGCGCTCTCTCTGATACCTCATAGCCTGGTAAGGTTTCCCAGAATTAGACTAAAGTTGGGTCCCTTCCAAATAATGTGACCATTGCTCCCAACTGATAGAAGAAGATCACGCCAAACTCCCTGATGCCCCTGGCCCCTTGCCTAAACCAAAAGTCACCTCAGAGAACACCACCCTCTGCACCATGAAGTTATCAAATCCTCACAAGAACTATGCCCTAGCCAACGTGACCTCAGGTGGCATCCCCCTGTCAAAAGAGACAAGGGTGATGTTACAGTAGAAAATCAATGGAAGGAATAGTGTGTCCTTGTAAAACCAGCAAAGAACCACAGCCAATTCCTTGAAAGAAATAAACAACTTAAACACTGTCATAGACAAAAAATGGGTCAAAGCTGGGGTTGCCCAAATAGCCCTGGAAAACATGGACCTGCCTTATTTTTCACCAAATAATTATGACAAGAAAATTATGTGTTATATGTTTTTTGGTGATGGCAGCGCTTGACCCTCTGATTGCCAGAAATTTTTCAAATTATGAAGTCATCAACTCAAATTCTAATGCAGGACCTCCAACTGTTGAAAATATTTTTGCCAGTCAATAAGATGCCACCAAACCCCCTCCTCTCCCATCCTGAACTCCCTTGAGACTTCCCCATTTCCCTCTAGAAACTTTTTTCTAGATAGCTTATTTTCCCTCAAAATAAAAGAAAGTTTATCCCAAAATGATGGCTTATCTGAGGATGTTTGCCCCTGTCCTCAAAATATTAGCTGTTGTGGCAGTCAAGGTTGCCGCTGACTCCATGGCAGCAACCTGGTCCTCCCTCTACATGCTAATGCCTTTAGATTCTTTCTCTAATTTACCCTTGCAAGTTATTTGCTTACTGACAATCTTGGCCACAATCTTCTGCTATACCACAATTGGATCCAAGATGTTGAAACTTTCCTCCCAATTTTGATCTACTGCTTGTCAAGCAACTCACAATTTGTTTATTGTATCATCATTGTATTTCCTTGGATCATGCTGCATACCATTTAACTCTAACACCATTACCAAACTCCAGACTCAAGTAAATGAACTGTCTGTCTCCAAAGCAGGTGCCCCGCCTTCTCTTCCATCCAACAAACTAGCAGATAGAGAACAGAGGCTCTGGGATGCCATTTTAGATTTTTGAGAATCTACCTGCAGTCAGGATTGCCCCCCCAAAGTCCCTCAGCCTGACCCTCAAGTGCTTGCGCTGACAGCTCAGGTTGCTGAATTACAACAAGAGGTTACTACTTTGTGTGAGGTGATGGATTCTGTAGTTAGTCCACCTGAAGTTATGGGCAAAGATGGTTGTTGCACTGGCTTTTCAGGAGCCCCCTGCATTCATTGTGCTAGAGAGTTGATAGCTATAGCCAATGAAGTGGACCTCCTGAAGAGAGATCACTCTGAGCTTGATAAAGACGTACAAGAGCTAAGTGAAGTGTTTGATTCAGTAAATGACAGGTTCTCCCCTTGCCTTTCAGTGGGCTTGTCTCTTACTTCCTGAATGGCTGAGTTGTCCTTGGTAGTAACTACACAGGGCTGGCACCTGGATGTTACTGAGCAACAGACCACCCTATATAATAATATGGGCACCTGCACTGCTGACACCTTGACTACTCTTGAAGATAGTGTTTGTCAGCTGTGGGCCAGGCACCCCCCACCAAGTCATAAGCAGAATTCTCCCCATGCATAAATGTACTCAATAGCAACAATGGTGGCCCAACTCCAGAAGCACATTCCAAGCCTACCTTTAAGCAAGTCTTTGACCCCAAAACCTTGAACATTGCAGCGTTCCTAACTATCTATGAAACTGCCATGAAAAGAGCCTCAGATGAAGTCAAGAAAGAACACATTCTGACCTATCTACACCTGACCTGCCAAGAGGTAGTCATGCCAGAGCTGCCCACCATTGAAACATGGGAAGATATGAAGCAACTTCTGATTGACAAGTTTGGAAGTGACCTTAGTTTAGAAGTGAAGAAGGACGCTTACATGCACAATGCTTTCAAACCAATTGAGACCCTAGCTGAATTTGCAGATAGCTTCTACATGGAAGGACAGCAACTGATCACTAGCCGCCAGTTGACCGCACATGAAGCATACATGACTTGCGCTCAAGCCCTCAAGGTTAATAAGCTTCTGGGCCTTCACTTAAAGCCCATAAAGTTATGCTTTCCTCCATGAAAAGCATAAAGACACTGTTGCAGGAAATGCACCTTACCCATTCTTGTGCAGTTGTGAAGGAGAATTGTGCTGCTTCTACCTCTGGTTTGTCTTCACGTGGTCTGTGTATCCTTACCATGAACTCGCAGAATCCTCTTCAACAACAGGGTTGCCATAACTGTGGACAAATAGCTCACCATTCCTGAGTCTGCACCAATCCTTGAGTTGAAGGAGCTGATCCCAAAGAACAGGCGGGGAAAGAACAGGCAACCTAGAGGCAAAGACTCTCTTGGTTGACAATTCTTCCCAGTCTCCTCCAATTCCCCCTCCATTGCTGACTCTGAGCCTGCTGACAATGAGTCTCCTCCCATCTGCTGCTATTCCACAACATATCTGATGACTCTGATATGAGCAATTCTTAAGTAGAAGATCCTGATGCCTATGGGTACTCTGTCCTGACTGTCCCTGAAACTATTGCAGTCCCTTATAAGCTACGTTCTGGGAAGACTACTACAACTGCCAAGCCTCTTTCTGAAGCCAAGGGGGTTGTCTCTTGCCCTTACTTTACCCAAGCCAAGAGATCTCCCATGCTTGTCAAGTCTTCTGAAGAAGTTGCTGGGGTTAATGATGCTGTGTTCAAAAACGGTTCAGTCTTGTTTCCTCTCCAGACGGTTTATAAGGAGTTTCTGGGCCTAAGATGCATGATTGAAAAGTGGGAAAAAGAACTAGCAGAAGCCCAAAATATTCTGGCTGTCCTCCCTCCCTTTGGTTGTACCACCACTTGTGTTGAAATATCCATCCAAAAGGTGAAAATTAAGGCTGTCTTAGACATGGGATCTCCTGTTAATGTTTTCTCCTCAAAGCTTGTCAAGAAGCTCAAATTTGCCCCCAACCTTAACTATCATCAATTTTATGGCACAGCTGGACTGTTTATGACTTGCGCTATAGGAGCTTATTTGCTCTGCCCATGCAATTTGGCAAGCTGCTCCTGGCTGTGTCTGCCGTTGTCCTGGAGAACAAGAGCTATGACCTGCTAGTTGGTACTCAATTCCTTAGGGAATATAATGGGATCATCAACTTAAAGGACAGCTACCTCTCTATCTTAGGGTACAAGGTCCCTTTGATCTTTGAAGAGCCATTTAAAGTTCCTGGGAAGCGCCTCAAGACATGTGCCTTGGAATATCCCACTGATGTTTTCACTTTAAAATACTGTACTCATTTCTCCAACATGAAGTGCCCTCCCATGGCTTGCCCTGAATCTGAGGGGATCCCTCTCCTGGTTACTTCCGCTATAACCATTCCCCTGGCTCTCAAGTCATCTTGGACTCTCAAATATGTATGAGCTACCTGAGTGTACATTCCTGTAGTTGTACTCCCCTCCCTTCTAGGTTGCAATGAACCTTAACTCTGCCCTGGAATCCTAGATGTCTCCCATAAGGACCCTGTTCAATTGTTGGTGGCCACCCTGACTGCACTCCCCATGACCGTTTTTGG
This sequence comes from Entomophthora muscae, assembly GCA_014839935.2. Classification (NCBI taxonomy): domain Eukaryota; kingdom Fungi; phylum Entomophthoromycota; class Entomophthoromycetes; order Entomophthorales; family Entomophthoraceae; genus Entomophthora; species Entomophthora muscae. The sequence goes on from QTSX02007113.1 coordinate 334,106, forward strand.
GGGCAGATTGTTGGATATGGTAAATTAATGAATGCTTCTGATGTCTTGTCCCTTCAATCCTTTGGTACTTTCTGGGATTTTAACCTACTTGAAGACAAGCCCCAAGTCATATCTTTGTTTACTGCGCAAGATTTCCTGCAACTATCCCTGGTTTAACAGAAGGAGGTGCTATATTTGCTATATTTATTCTCAGAAATCCTTGTCAAAGACAGCACTGATTATGGTCTAGGTAAAGGCGTTATACACCAGATCAATACTGGAGACATTTCCCCCTTCTGCGCTAAACCCTACTGCTGCAGTCAAGTAGAGGATGCTCAGGTGTCTAAAGAGCTTAAGCAACTTTTAGACTTTGTACTGCTTGCTCCTTCCCAAAGTCTGTGGGCCTCCTCTTGCTCATACTTAAGAAGAACAATGGAGGTCATCTTATTGTGATGGACTACCAACACTTGAATTCCTTAACCAAAAAGGATTACTACCCCTTACCACACATTATCAATGCTCTCTGCTGCCTTGGGGGCTCTAAGTTTCTTCTCTGCCATGGATCTGGCTTCTGGATACTGGAAATTTAATCTCTCTTCTGAGGGTAGACAAAAGGATACGCTCATTACTTCCAAAGGACTGTTTGAGCCTACATGCATGTTGCAAGGGCTCTGCAATGCCCTAATTACTTTCCAACAAGCTATGGACTCCATCCTCTGTGATTTGAAGCTCTTGTGTGTTTTAGTGTACTTAGATGATATAACTGTCTTCAGCGCCACCTTTACCAACCACCTGGACCACCTCAAAGAAGTGTTCATAAAGATTTGTGAGGCTGTACTTAAGTTAAAACTAACTAATTGTGCTTTCTTCAAGGAACGCCTTGGATTCTTGGGGCATGAAGTGACTCAGACAGGAATTTTCCCAATGACCAAGTAAGTTGAGGCCATTGACAAAATTCTTCTGCCCACCAACCTACAAGAAGTCCAAGTTTTTCTGGGCATAATTGGATACTATAGACAGTTCATCCCCAATTTTTCTGACACTAGTGAACCCTTGGTCCAGCTGCTGTGTAACATCCCCTTTGAATGGACCGCCATCCAACAACAACCTTTTGAAACCCTCAAACAAAAGCTTAAAGAGACTCCCATTTTATTATACCTAGATTAAAATAAGAAACTCATCCTATATACTGATGCTAGTGGTTGGTCATTGGGGCTATCTTGGCTTGACTGGACAATGAAGGTGTGGACCTCCTGTGGCTTATACTTCCCGTGTCCTAAACAAGCATGAGAAGAACTACAGCATTATGGAGAAAGAATGCCTTGCTGTGCTGTATGCCGTCAAGCAGTTCTGCCATTACGTGCATGGCACCCATTTCACTGTGGTTACTGACCATGCTTCTCTCAAATGGCTACAAAAACTCAAGGAGCCAGAAAGACATATAGATAGGTGGGCTCTCCACCTTCAAGGTTATGACTTTACTGTGCTACATCATCCCGGGATTCAACATCAGAACACTGATGGATTATCCAGAATGCCAATTCTTGCTCTACACTCTGCTGAGGCTGATTAACTGTTTGAATCAATTGGATATACTTCCTCTTGGGAGAGCAAGACAGAAGAAGTCCAATTAGCCCTGTCCAAACTATCCAAGGATACGCTTATTTGAGACAATCAGCTCTTCAAGAAAGTACAAGACTAGTACCTGACTTATGTAAGGCCTTGTCTTTGCCTTTTGCTGGTGCTGGAAGCTCATAAGGAGATGGGACACGGGGGGTGTTGCCAAGACCCATGCCTGGCTCCAGAAGAATTACTTCTGGGAAAATCTTTGCTTGCTGATTCCAGATTCATAGCTAGTTGCCATAACTGCCAGCTCCATCAACCTTGGGCTGCCTCTCATGAGTTCAAATTAGTTCCCCCTCAACATGCTTTTCACACTGTCAGCATTGACGCTGTAGGGCCTCTACCTCTCTCCTGCTCTGGTTGCTGCTTTATCCTAATTGCGTTGATCACTCTAGCAAGTGGGTAGAAGTTTGTCCTACTAAAGACATCACTGCCAAGACAATCACTGCCTTTCTGCTGCAAGATGTATTCTTCTGCCATGGGTGCCCTCAAGTGTTGTTGTCAGACAATGAAACTAACTTCAACTCCAAATTTGTAACCTCTGTTGTTGAAGCCTTGGGGTCTCATCAGTCTTTCTCTGCCCCTATAACCCTTCTACCAATGGGGTAGTTGAGTGTGAAAATTAGACACTGGTTTCTATAATGAGGAAGTTTACTTAATCCAACGCCGCCAACTGGGATCTATACTTACCCGCTGTTCTCTTTGCCTATTGCCTTAGAAAACATTGTGCTGCCAGGTATTCCCCCTTTGCTATGCTGTATGGTTGTGAAGCCACTACCCCGTTGCACTTGGGACCCCCCTACTCTCCTCTGATAAGGCCATGAACCCTGATGAGCACATCAAAGATCTAGTCAACTGCATCATTGATATACAGGCTACTGCCTAAATGTCCGTCTATAAGACCAAGCTACTGGATCTCTCCCCTGACAATGCCAGGAGATCCCCCTGGCCTGAGTTTCCATTGAGGACCATGTTCTGTATTATCAACACAGAGTAGGAGGACAAGCTCATAAGCTAGAATTGATGTGGATTGGGCCCTTGGAAGTCACCTTCAAACAAGGATCAGAATATACAGTAAAACTCCTCTCTGATGATCAAACTTTTGCTCACATCCATGCTAAGTTCCTCCGCAAATATCACCCTCCTAAGGCCAATCTAGAGGGGGCAATGTTGTGAATGCCGCCATTCATCATGTTTTGATTTTGCCTTTGTTGGGTTATTTTAAGGACAAATCTCTCTTTTTTGCTTTTGCCCTTTGAAATGAGGCTTGCTTCAAATTGGGGAATACAATTGTTCAGTTTCCTGATCCTGCACAACTCACTTGTCCCACTCATGCTTGTGGCAAGTGATCCTACTGCCCTGGTATTGTTTTGTGGTATTGCAAACCACTATATTACATTTCTTCTACACCAATAAAAATTAATTTTGATTCACATTTTTGTCTTTGTGTCTCCACATACTTTGGCGCCTCTTTAGCCACGTCTAGCAGATATTATTCAGTCATGGCCACAAGGTAATCACATAGCCTTCTCTGCCATTCTAACCAAGACTTAGTACAAATCCAATCCTAAGGTTAGGATTTCCTGTTGTTACTCAGTGCTGCGCCTCAGATCACAACAAGCAACTAACTGGTGATGGGTTTCACCAAACATCTCCCCACATGAATAGACTATAAATGTGGAAAGTCACAGAGCCTAATCAGCAAAAATGGAGGACATCAAGAAACTTGTTGCATATTTAGTTGCCAAGCAATCAGCTGTGGCAGAAGAGAACAAGACAATTACCAAGAGTCTGATTAAAGTGTCCATTATGCTGGACAATTACGCCAAAAAGAGGGAAGAGTTGGAACGTTTCTGACAGCAGATCACCTCCATTGCTAGTGGTAGCCAACAAACACAATTAGTGAGTACCTCCAGTAACTATCAAAAAGCTACCAACGTCAAGGAGCAACAGAAAACCTTAGAACAAACCAAGAAGAAGCCTTGAATCTTATTGCAGAAACCAGTGGTACCTGCCACTAAAAAGGGGAAGGAAAAGCCTACTGATCACAAGGAAACCACTGAGGAGGTCCTTCAGAATATCCAGAAAGAGGTGTCAACATTTAAGAAGTTGGTGGATGAAAGAACATCAAAGAAGTGTACCAAGGCACTAAACCCAAGTACAGTAAAACCAATACCCAAGATAACAACAAATATTGATGTTTTCTAACCCTTCTTAGGACACCAACATGGGGTACACAGTACCCATGGATTTTGATAGTAACATTTTTTGGCTCAGATTATCCTGAAAAGAACTTTTTGAGGCCTTCAAGGTCAAATTTCCTGATGGCAAGACGCCCATTCCTTTCCTGCATTGTATGAAAACACTGCCTTATCAGCTGAACAACAATTGTATGAGGTGGAACTGGATTGATTTCTCCAGGAAGCAACCAATTTGGATATTAGTCAGGAGAAACAAGAGAAAATCCTGACAATTTTTATCCTGTGGCTCTTAGTTGAGCCTTTCCTGGTGAGTATCATATGGCTCCTCAGGCAATCTCTCTCCAGAAAAGAGTAGGAAAGTGTTGTCCTGCAGAATACCAAGAGTTGTTCTTTATTACATTGTCCCAAGAGAACAACTTCTCCTACAGCCAATTGATAGGCTTTCTGTACCTTCTCACTTTGGAGATATTATTTGAAGTAACCCACAAGAAGAACTTGTTGGCCAAGGAGGTCCCTGATATAACAAAGGAGCAACTTACCAAGTTCCTGAATGTCTGATTAGTCAATGGCCCTCAATTAGAATTTCTTGCCAGTCTTGGGCTTCTAGTATTTGGACTCTTTGACTCTAACTTTGGTGTGGCGCGTTTAAACCAGGTTGAGTTCCCTGATTTCCTGAACTTTTGTAAGGTTGGCTCCAGTAGTCCTTTGGAGGCTGATGTTGTCAGTAAGGCTGTGTCAGTTATGCACTATCTTTGGGAGGTGGTCTGTTCTCTTGGGTTTGTTGTTTCCCTCAAATGATACAATGTAGCAATAAATCTCTTCTCTCTCTTCAATTTTCTTTATTTTTTCTTTGGTGTTCATCCTTACAATAGATTTAAGGGTATGGTATAGATAAAAAATAGAGGTAATAAAAACTAGTTAAGGGAAGGGTAAATCCTAGACCTTATCTAGAGGTCCAGTCAGTCTTGGTGATTTTTCTGGACATTCCTTCATGAATTTAGCATGGACACAATTAATAAGTTGTCCAGAAGTTAAATCCTTAAGATTATAGACATCATAGCCTACTTTGACAATGTCTTCACATGGGTCAGTCCATAAGCTATCTAGCTTGTTCTGTGACTTGTGAAGTTGTTGTTGGTGCATAAGAGCTTGGTCACCAACTTGAAACCTTGGGAGGGCTGGTAGATTCACTTTGTCTTGTGAGTAACTCTTAACTTGATATTGCTTTAGACTGTTGAACGCTTGAGACTGAGTCTGCATTATCTGCTTGGTCAAGATTTTCAGTTGTTGAAAATAAGTAGATTCCCTACATTTGGCGTTCAGGGATACCAAGTGCATAGAAAGACCAGGTTGTTGGCCATATAGCATTTTAAATGGGCTTACACCAGTCCTGGAATGTACAGTGAATTGTTAAGTCATGAAGGCTGCACCTAGGTGTATGTCCCATGAGGAAGGCTGATCATGTACCAGTTTCTTCAGTATTCTAACTAGAGTTCCATTTACTCTCTCAACAGCTCCATTTGTCTAAGGTTAATAGGGCGCTGAAGAAGTACTCTGGATTCCTATTAGGTCGTGTAGTTGTGGTAAGATAGCCTTGACAAAGTTGGTTCCATTGTTGGTTAAAATTGTAGCAGGACAACCATGCTGTGCAATGATCTCTTGAAGTACAAACTTAGCAGTCTGTAGGAAGTTGGAAGGGGCAACAGGTTGGACTTTGACCCACTTGGTTAAGTGATCTATGGCAACTATGATGTACTTCAACTTTCTAGGGCCAGCACTGGGGAGTGGTCTTATAACGTCTTTGACACTGTTTGGAAAGTGTATCCAGGAAGAACAAATTAATAAGAGTGTTGGCTAGGTTTTTCTCTAAACCTGGTACAATGGAGGCATTTGTTGATGTATTCTGCAATGTTGGTTGTCATATTTTCACAATAGACATATTATGACATCATTTTCTGTATCCCTGTGTGTCTGTATTATTGGTAGAAGTCATCAAGGCAGGAAAGTTAGTTAGAGGAACAAATATAAGGAAGGATAGTACCCTTATAATTCTTAAAGAGTTTACCATATTTTATAAACGTATGTTGACTCAGTTGTTGGAGCATCCTTTTAGCTTTGTTATCTAAAGAGCTCCATTAGTCTGGTTGGCTGATCAACTCATAAAGACTATCAAGGTCCTCTCCTAAAGCAACAACAATTGGTAGTCTTGATAGAGTGTTGGCATTTCCATGTTTGATCCCTGGTTGGTGGATAATGTTGAAGTCAAAGTTCTGTAACTTGGCAGCCCATCCTGCTAATCTGCCTTCTGGATCTTTCAATTTTCTTAGCCATACTAGACTTGAATACTTGGTGACTACTTTAAAGTGTGTTCCATGGACGTAGGGACAACACTCTTTGATAGCATATAGAACTGCTAGACATTCATGTTCAGTAGTACTATAATTTTTTCATGCTTGTTGATAGTTCTTGAGAAATAAGTGACTGGGTGTTCCTTGCCTTTGTTGTTAGTTTGAGATAGCACTGCACTGATTGCAACATTTAAAGCGTCAGTATGCAGAGCAAAAAGCTTGGAATAATTCAGGTACACTAGTAGAGGATTAGTTGTCAGAATGTCTTTCAAGGATTGAAATGCTTCTTCACACTCCTAGGTCCAGTTGAAATTGGTGGAAGTCTTTAGCAGGTAGAAGAGTGGTTGAGCCGTTTCAGAAAAGTTGGGAATGAATTGGCAATAGTATCCTGCCATGCCTAAGATTACTTTTACTCCTTTTATGTTGGTGGGAGAAGGCATTTAGGCTATGGCCAACGTCTTGGCTGGGATTGGTCTGATTTCTTTGCTAGAGATGATGTGACCCAATAATTAGAAATGTTTTTTAAAGAAAGAGCACTTAGAAGGATTGTGTTTCAACCCTTTCTTCTGAAGCCTTATGAAGACTCTCTTCAGGTGGCTAAGATGTTCATCAAATGTCTTAGAGAAAACATTTATGTCGTCCAAGTAGATGAGAATGCAGCTTAGTCTAAGGTCGGCAAATGTGCTATCCATGAGTTGTTGAAAGGTAGCTGGTGCGTTTGCTAGTCCTTGAGGCATCCTAGCTAGTTGATACAACCCTTCTACTGTGATTAGGGCGCATTTCTCTTGATCTTCTTCAGCCATTGGTACTTGCCAGTAGCCAGAGACCAAATTAATTGCTGAAAAGTAGTGTGCACTGCCTAGTTGTTCTAGTGTTTTGTTAATGAGTGGCAGCGGGTACTTATCTTTTTTAGTGATCTGGTTCAGCTGTCAGTAATTGATAACCACTTGGTTTTTGCCATTTTTTAACTAGCAAAAGAGGGGAAGCCCAAAACCTACTTGATGTTTCAAAAGACCATCACTTAAAAGTTGTCGGACTTCTTCACCAATTACTGTTTTGTCCTTAGGTGATTGACAATATGACATTTGGTAGATAGGAGCTAAATCACCAACGGTAATTTTTTGTTTGACTCCTTTTGCATAACCTAAGTTAAAGTTAGAGTTTCAAAGATGTCCTTGAACTCATATAAAAGTTTTTCAAACTTGGAATTCTCCTCCTCAAAAAGACCAGACATCTCTTTGTGTGGAATGGCGGCTAGTACTGAGTGAGCGTGAGTCAGAGGCGTCTTTAAAATCCCTAATTCTAATAGGTTTCCTATGTAATAGAAAGAATCAATGTCTGAAGTTGGCTTGATTTTAACATAGGCAATGGGTTGATGTCTTCATATAACAATCTTCTTTGATGAAAGGTTATTAAATAACATTTTGAGTTTGGAGTGGTTGGCTTTATCACAGAATCCTGGAGCTGCAATTGGTTTGACTAGTGAAAAGTAAGGAAGGATATACACATTGAGAGACATCCCTGGAGGAACGTCAAAGAGTATACCCATGCTAATGACCACTTGTTTAAAAGGCTCTATTATCATGGAATAGTTTTCCTTTAATCTAATGCCTGTGGCAGAGTTAGCATGGAGCTGAAGGGTCCTGGTATGTGGATTGGCTAGCCGGTAGGGGATTCCCATAATACCATGAGGGTACTTGATAAGCCTAAGGTGTCAGTCATTTTTCCCTTGAAAAACCATGTATGATGTTTGATTGCTGTTAAACAATAAAGGAATAGAATATTCCATGAGGGTTATTGTTCCAGCATCCATGGCTATTATAGTAATGTATTGTTGTAGCAGGTTGGTACCTATTAGAATGTCATAGCTGGTGGATTGTAGCACAACAGCACTTGTTGTTAGGACTAGCTCACCAAATATCAGGGGGATACTACTGTAGGCACCTACTGCAATGGTTTGTTGATCCTCTGTGTAGAAAAACTTTTGTTGTAAGCCATGTATGGCTTTAATTGAAGCTTGGATACCAGTTGGGAGGATACTATAGTTTTTGGGGCTCCTGTGTCAACAACAGTGCAAATAGGAGTGTCAAATAATTTGAGTTGAACCCATGTACGTATTTTGGTTGGATTGATAGTATTATTAGAGATATTACATATAGGGTTGTTTTTTAGACGTTCTTGTAGAGCATCCAAGAAATTCTTAAGAATAGTTAGGGCTTTCAAAAAGGTCTTCATTGGGATAGGAAAGGATATATTGACAAAAGAATTGTTGGTGTATGGGGTGATATTTTTGTAGTTGCTATCAGAGTTGGTCAAGGGTAGGTCAGGTACAGGCTGGGACAGATAGGGATGAAAGGTTGGGTTGGTGATGCTAGAGTTAAGAGATTCCATTAAGGCATATCTTTTCTCCAGTTGTTGGTCCTGTACTGATTTCTTGCTGATTAGGTTTGATAACACAGCAAAAATACCAGCTAGGTCATCAGGGGGAGGTTTAGGTAGAGGTGATGGGGACTCCCTGAGTCCATCACCTATTTGTTTTTTGACTCCTTGTTGGAAGAGAAATAGTCTTCTATGTGGACTGTATCCTCAGTAGAAACTACGGGAACTCTAGGCTAACCCTGGATTCTGCTCCTAAACATCTCCTGTACTTTCTTGTGCACAGCAAAGTTGGGGCAATCCTTTTGCATATGTGTCTTCTCCTTGCATATTCTGCAACCTGTGTAGTCAGGTTTCATGTGGTATGGAGTCAACTGGGCATTGGAGCTGCTTTAGTAGGAAGACAAAGGTTGGTAAACAGGAGTTGGAGTTGGTTATGGAGTGGCGTAAACTTGTTGATTGGTATGCTTGAGTCAATCCAGCTGGGTCTTAAGCTGTCCTGGGGTAAAGAATTGCTCTACAATCAAGGTGATGTCATGAAGACCATTTATCTGACCAGAGAACTCAAGCCAAAGATCCTTGTATGGCAAAAAAGCATGTTGGGTGGCACAACAACAGTTGTTGGGGTTGATGAGGTTCTTCATCTGCAGCTGACTTACCATGCATTGGAATTCACAAGGGAAATCTTCAAAGTTCTTGATTTTTAGAACCAGATAGTTATCCCTGTTAATTTTTTCCCTTGATTCTGATTCAAAGACTTTAAGGAGAGCTTTTCTCACATTCTTATATTTATAGTTTCTAGGAAGGTGTTGAGAGATGTCAGCTAGTTCTGCTTTGTCTAGCATACAGATGCAGGCTAAACCCATCTCTCAAGATCCTAGTCCTTTGTTGGCCTTCTCAAAGGTGTCCAGCCATATGTGAATATCAATGTGGCTGTTCATTGAAAATTTTGTTTTTTAAGAGGCTATTAGGTTTAGTTCTTCCTGAGCTAGAGCCATGGTGTACTCCTTGCTGATAGATAGAAGATGATATTATTGACTCATTTTCTGAAACAAATTCAGAGCTAGAGCTACTACTATTGGAGTAGTTGGGCTGGTGTTGTCTACAGCAGGACTGGTGTTGGTGGTTCTCAGGACTTCTCTGGTGGCGGTGGTAGCTTTTGGGAGTTGCACTCCTAATCAGCATAGCATTGGCTCCAGTTGCTATGTTGGGAGGTGTATACTGAGGAGGACGGGCAGGGTCAGCTTGACCATGATTGATAATGTTACCAATTATGATGGGGTTGTGGATGGTTGGATCCCCAATAACAAGTCAGTTGAAGCGTTTTTCTGGAGTAATAGTGGCTGCTCTTAGTTTTTTTACTACTTGTCCTTGGTTGTTGAGAAGGGTAGTTGTGTTGGCTAATTGGGCTGTAAAGCCACCCACTTGTTCTGTTAAATCTTGGTTGGCAGTATATGCTTGTCATACTCCTTGATTACATGTAGTAAGGTGTTACACTACTGTGGCAGTAGTGGTATATAGGTCCTCAGTGCATTGGCACTAGACCTCTTCAATCTGGGTGTGATTCTGATTAAATTGTCTTGTTACCTCAGCGTCCACGTGAGTGATTGCTGTGTTTTGTTGCCGTTGTACAGAACTTTGAGCAGCGGTCATTCAAGACAATTGGTTCATCTGTTCCATCAGTTCCTGGATGTGTTAATGGTGGTCTGTGAGTTTTGTTCCTTGGGCCTCTAGGTGAACCGCAGACAACTCCAAGTTGGCAGCTAAAGCAATGGTGAAGTTGTGTAGGGGAGTAAACTGAGTGTCCACAAAGGTATTTGATTCCTGGGTTATTCCTTCTAGGTGAACAGCAGTTGCTCTGGTGTAAAATATGGACTCTTCAAGTTGCTGATTAGTGGTATTGTTCCACTCACCTTGGCGCTCAAAGCTAATAGCAGCCAACTGTCAAAGGTCCTTGTGTCAGTTGTTCAGTTCTTGGAGGCTGGCATTAACCTGGTTGAGTCTATTCACAGCATCCATAAGTTTTGGATGACAAATCCTAGTAGTGTATGTAGTCAGTCTATCCAAACTTTCTACTGTCAAATGAGAGAGGGCTCCATTGTTATGTTCAATCATTTGTTTGATCTTGCACAGATATTGTTTGGTGTTGGTGGTCTCTGCCAATGTATCAAGAGGTAGATATGGATTTCTATTGGCCTGCCCAATTGAAGGAGAAAATTGGAAACAACTGGAGACTAGTGATGTGTGAGACAGGATGAATGAGTGCAGATGGCCAACAGTCAAGATTCTGGCCAACTACAGAGGCAGAGAAGTTGAAAGCGTCAAAGGTTGGAACTGACTGCCTGGCTGGTTGACTAGGGGGTTCCCAGAGTCCCAGGGGAGGAATTGTAGTTGGTTGTACTATTGGGATCTCCATGGAGCAAAGTTTCTCTACTGAGCTTGGGCAGTTGTTAGGATTTTTTAGTACCCTGCTTGGGGTTGTGGTCTGTTGGTTGACCTGATTGACAGTAGTGTGATTCCCAAGGGGAGACTGAGCTTGTCTGGCGGGGTTGTTGGTGGTATTGGATGAGGGTCAGGAGGTGGGTCTTCCTGCCAACAACTGGCTCACCCTTTGAGGATGAATACTGCCAACTGATCCCAGGTTGGTGGTGCTTGTGTTGTATGATGCTAATATATTGTTGGCTGGAGAGCTGGTTCTATTAGGACAACCCATGTGTTGGATATTGTTGTTCAAGGGCAGGAGAGGCACTCCAGAAGATCTGGTATTAACCATGCTTGTAGGTTCTTCCCTTGTCAGAGGCTTTTTAGGCTTCAATAAGAGGGCAACAGAAATTGGCTAAAAGCCCCTGTAGTGAGCACCAAGATGTGGTGCTCTTGCTACTGTGAGTGAGGATAGTTGATTTATTGGTTTGGCAGACTAGAAGGTGGATCATGGGATGGGGGGCAGATCTAGATGTTGGTCAATGAACTGAGTACTTGTACCAGTTGGAAACCAGACAGGTATTTGGTTATAAAAAGGTGATTGGACTAGGAGAACAACAAGGGGTTTGTAGTAGTAGTAACAGCAACTACTCTAAAGCAAATCCTCAAGTAGTAACTTCTAGTTAAGCTAATTGGCAGTATATTTGGTAAGAGGAGACTAGCCTTTTTAATCCTCAAATTATACAATCAAAGAATATTCAATGGTGTAGCTAAAATAAGGGGGGTAAAAACATGTGTCTTTATTGAGAAAAGAAGAGGGGTTTATATAATACAACTTACTTGACAAATCAAGGCAATTTGGTCATTGCATGGGGTAGAGGAAGGAGGAAATAAATTTTGAACAGCTGGGGATCAGCACAGCAATCAGGGGAAGGTGTGAACAGCCCCAGTGGCACAAGGGGTTACCAAAGGCTCAAGGTTGGGGAAGTTGGTCAATAACTGCAGTTGGTTAACTAATTGATTGATAAATTAATGCCTAGTTGATGTGACTTTCAATCCAGAAGCTATTTGATGTCTTTGGGCAATCCAGAAGCTAGTCAATGTCTTGAGCATCCGTAATGACTGCTTCATTTGAAAGGCAATCAGGATCTCATACAATCAGGAAGTAACTCAACAACAATCAGGATTTGAGCAACCAACTGGTGATGGATTTCACCACAGACCTATTACTTAAATATTACAACTTATCAATCATCTACAAACCTGTCAAGATCAACATTGTACCTGATGCCCTAAGCCAAAGAGAAGACCTTTTTCCTAGCTCTAAAGAGATTAAAGAATTCAATACTAAATCCTTGCTGTCTCCTAAAATAATTGAGCCAATGCTCCTATTCCTGGGGCTAGCCAGTAGAAGGGAAGAAATACAACTAGCTCAGACTGTAGACCAAAACTGTATCTTCATCACAGAAGACTTAAAGAAAGATATCAACAGTTGATACTACCAAACAGGTTACTCCTTACATGAAAACACCCTACAGCTACACAGAAGCACCTAAGTACCAGAAGGTCCACTGCGCTTAGAGATACAGAAGTAATACCAAAGCTCCCCCATGTCAGGACATCCTGGACATACAAAGACTCTCAAAAGAATCCAGAGAACCTACATGTGGCCCAGGATGAAACCAGAGATTGAAGGATACCTCAGTGGTTGTGAGACATGTGGACGTACCAAGCCCAAGCAAGGAAAGCCAGAAGGATTACTACAACCTCTTCAGATTGCAGAAGGCCCTTGGAAGTCAGTACTCATGGACTACATTGTGGAACTGCTTAATTCAAAAGGATTCAATGCCATCTTTGTAATTGTTGACTGTTTCACCAAAATGGCTCACTTCATGCCAACAACAACCAGAGTAACTGCAAAGAAAACAGCCACTCTATTCAGGAACTAAGTATTCATGAACCACAGACTCCCACAAGAAATGGTCTCAGACAGAGGCCCTCAATTCACCTCCAAGTTTTGGGCCAAAATCCTAAAGAACTTGGGAATAAAAAGATTGCTGTCTACAACATATCATCTTCAGAGCAACAGGCAGACCAAGAGAGTAAACCAGGTCTTTGAACAGTACTTAAGATGATATGTAAACTTGGAACAGAACAACTGGGTAACACACAAGCCAATGGCTCAGTTTGTGTACAACAACTAAGACCACAGCTCCATTGATATGTCCCCCTTTAAAGCCAACTACAGATTCAACCCCACATGGGATGCCCCTCCCACAGAGGAAGCATACAACCCAGATGGACTTGATTGGGTCAGCAACATCCACAAGTGCCAAAAAGAATGTGCCCAGAACCTGAGAAGAGCAGTAAAAGTATACAAGGACTTTGCCAACAAAAAACAAAGCCCTGACCCCCCAATTGAAGTAGGAGACCTTGTGTATCTCAGCGCTGAGAACATTAAGACCACTTCTCCTTGTGCTAGCTTGAGTCCCCAACAAACAGGTCCTTACAAAGACTTACAACACATTGGTACTGTAGCATATCAACTAGAACTGCCCCTGAATGAAAGATTCACAGCATATTTCACCGCTCCCTGTTATCAAAAAAGAAAGGACCTTCTCTCCTGCACCAGATATTGAGAACAGCTCCCCCACCCATCAAAATGGGAAGCTTCATGGAACACAAGGTCAAAGCCATCCTGCAACACAAACTCTGATACCGAAAACCCCATTTCCTGATCAAATGAAAAGGGTACCTCAATGAAGAGAATACTTGGGAACCAGAATCCAACCTTGAGAATGCCGCTACTCTGTTGAAGGAATGGAAATCTTGGAATAAAAAGTTGTGCTCTGAAAGCTCAACTATGAGAGGGGATAATATCAGGGCCCAGAAAGCCCTGGACAGCCATCTGGCCTTCTTAGAGATCAAACTGCTCACAGCCTGGAAACCCTCACAAATTGTCTCTTAGAGCAAGAAAAACCCCCTTTCAATTAACAAATGGCCCAGGATTTGAGAGACACACAAGCCTCAAATCCCTGGCTTTTATTACAGTAACAATTTTGGCCATCTTAACTATAAGGAAACAAGACATTGGGAGTATAATTGTTTGATTGCGCAATTGGGCGCTTGATTGCTTGTGGGATCTATAAATAGCAGTGGCGCCTTGGCTTACTGCAGCCCAACAAGGTTTCTGTTACAACCACCAATGCCCATCAATCCTCAGGCCTAAGTACGCAAATTCCAGCCAAAAATGTAAGTTTAACTGAAATTGATGCCATCAGTTCTCTGGTGGCACAAAAGGCCACAAAATCACCAGTAAGTATAAGTAGTGAGGAGAAAGAAGCCCTTCTCACTGTTAAGATCTTGAAATAAAGCAGGTTTATGCCCAGAAATCATTATCTTCTTGCAGGAATTATATATTTTTGCTCAAATTTAATTATTCTCTTTTCATCTATTTGGGAATCCACAACTCAATATAAACTTGCCTATCTGTACCCTCCTGGCTATACTCCTTCTACCCCAGTCAATCCACCTCACACTCTTGACTTGGAGTATTTCCACCTCCATCATCTGGATCTCCCTCCTGGTTGTGCTAAAGAGACCATCCTGCCTACTATGAAGTAGATTCCTACTGCTCTCCTCTACCCAATGCACCTCCTGCTCAGGATTTCAGTAAGTTGGGGTTTGTTTGTATCACAGTATTGGGGCTGGTCAACCAGGTTGTACCCCATACTGGGAGTTGGCGTTCCTTAGCTACTGCAGTCAACTATCTGGTCAGAATTGCATCTATTGTGTACATGGCATTCCAAGCCCAGCCTGCCTCCCCTGTGGGAGTCCAGCCAGACTCTGGTATGAGCCCTGACAGGGGACACGCCAGTGGAGCTGTGGTCTTGGCTGTTGTACACAAACTGATCCATTAGTAGGTGTGCTACCTAGATGTTATTTTCCAAGTTTACATAGCATCTTAAGTACTGTTCTAGGACCTAGTTTACTTCATGATCTGTCAGTTGCTCTGGGATGATATGCTGTAGACAACAATCTTTTTATTCCCAAGTTCTTTAGGATTTGGGACCAAAACTTGGAGGTGGATTGTGGTCCTCTGTCAGGGATCCAGTCTTGGACAGCTGGTCTGTTGTTTTCAGGGGTAACTTGGGCCAGGTTTTTTGTGGACAATGCCCACCACAAGAGGGGAGCTAACTTTAAAAGGTATGAGGTAGACTTCTCCACCCAAGACCACGGGCTGGCGGCCAAAATTATAGTGTCAATCACCCCTGTGAGGGCAATGTACACAATCCCAAACAGCTTGCCAGAATGGTTGGTTGGGAGGTTGGGTGCGGAATCAGGCATGAGTTTTGGAGTCACAGCCGGTTCCATGGACAGGTTGTAAGCAGGGAGACAGTTTAATTTCCCTCTGAACAATTTGGGTATTGAAAATATCCACAGGCCTTGTTGATTGTATCTAACTGCAGATTGTATGCAGGCCAGGGGATTGAGTTTGAGTATTTTTCTGGGGTGTATTATTTATATTCAGACTTCAGAGGGTAGTTGATAAAGTGGATGGGTCCAAAGGGTACACCAGGAGGACATAAAACAGCAGGCAGTGGGGCAGGCGGGCAAGGAGATCTCAAACTGAATTGGTAGATAACAAATACAAAATAAGGCAATAGCTGTATGAGCCAAATTAACATAACCTTTATTCAAAAATGGCAATAAGTTTGAAGCGCAGGGTCCTTGGGTCTATATAGTACCCCTCCTCCAAACTTAACATTTTCCATAGGGGGTTCATCAGGGTATTGGGAAGGCCAGGGCTAGGGGAACTGGGTGCTTGGGTCCAAGGGCAGCAAAATGCCACTCAGCCCGGGAGTTCTTTCATTGGTCATGAATCTCAATTTGTCTGCCTGATTATCTTGCTTTAGTGTTGAGGTCCTTGGACTGGGTTGCTGGCCCATGCCTCTTTTCTGGGTTAGCTCCTGATTGGTTGCTGGTGTAGACTTTGATTTTATGAAGCTAATAGTTGCCAAATCAGTACCTCCATTAGGCGCTGTGGTTAATCCTCCATTTGGAGCAATGAGATCATTGGTTTGTCTCTTTTTACCTCATGAGTCAATATGCTTGGTATCAGCTTGTGGGGGCTCAATCCCAGAAAAACGCAGGCAGACGGTCCTGCAGTATACAGGCCCTGCGGCCCATAGAAATCCAGGTTTGGGGTTTGATTCCTGCTCCTGGGCCCAGGTTTCTAGAGAGGAAGAATTGTCAATCCTGACATCCTCTGTCTGAGACCACTTTTTGTGGAAGTCTGTGGTTCATGAATACTTAGTTCCTAAATAGGGTGGCTGTTTTCTTTGTAGTTACTTTGGTTATTGTTGGGTGAAGTGAGCTTTTTTGGTAAAATGGTTAACAATTACAAAGATGACATTAAATCCTTTTGAATTAGGCAGTTTCACAATGTAGTCTATGAATACTGACTTCTAAGGGCCTTCTGAAATCTGAAGAGGTTGTAGTAATCCTTCTGGCTTTCCTTGCTTAGTCTTGATACATCCACATGTCTCACAATCACTGAGGTATCCTTCATTCTCTGGCTTCATCCTGGGCCACATGTAGGTTCTCTGGATTCTTTTGAGAGTCTTTGTACGTCCAGGATGTCCTGACATGGGGGAGTTGTGGTATTCCTTCAGTATCTCTAAGCGCAGTGAACCTTTTGGTACTTAGGTGTAAAGACCCAACAATTGGGGGAGTACTTTAGCAAAATAAGGAACCAAGTTGGCAACTTGGAAGCCTGTGAGCACCGTTGCAATTAGATAGACCCTATCATCAATCAAAAGACTTTGGCGTGTACATTATAGCGTCCAAAATTGCCGGCAAAATACGTAAGTACATAGTATATACAGGTGTGTATGGCTACGGACTGGGTGAAGTGGGACAATACCAGCGTGGGCCAGGAGTACTGCTCAGAGGAGTTGAGCTGTGCCGGCTCCTTGTAGTAGTACTTGCCAGATAGATTGTTGAATGGCCCAAGCTGTTGATTATGTTGGTGGCCCCCAATCCCTAGGCATGCTGTGAGGACAGCTGAGAAGATTTAATTTTCATCTTCTGGTCCTGGGAAAGAGCAGACAAATCTTAGTGTCTTTTAACTTTTTGTAGGGTAAGTCTTTAGATTGATTTATGTGATACTATTGAGGGGGTAATTTCACTCAATGATAGCACAGATTATCATCAAGTGATTGGGCTTTATTATATACTATCAGCCTTGATGGGGCATGAATAGTGCAAAACATTGGACAGGGAACCCCAAACACTTGGTGTTGTCTGGAATTCCCTTTTGGGATTGGGATTGGAGAGGTTTTGCCATCAATGTATTGTTAATCTCTGACTTGCTTTGCCCTTGGTTCCCTTTAGGTGCTTTCATGCACTCAAATTCCAATTCAGTAATTCCTGCATTAAGGTGATTGCATGATAGACTGCCAACCCCTCCCAAATTTGGTAGATTCCAAATTTGGACAGCACTTTCCTCTATTTTTAGGTTTGGTGAAATTGCCTTTTTGGGGTTCCCAATTGGGCAATTTCCTCATCCATCAGGGGTGGACAAGCCCGCTGTGGGGGGTGCGCCATCCCCTGCTGGCGGGCTGGCAAGGTGGCAAGGTGGCAGGCAAGCCACCAGGCTGGGCGTGCAGCTGGCGGGCGCCTGGAAGTTGGCCGTGCAGTCTGCAGACAGCTGGCTGCTGGCTGCACAGCCTGCAGCGGGGTATGAATTCCAAAATTCAATTTTTTAATTTTCAATTTCTGATCCAATGTGCGGCTGTTTTGCAGCAGTTTCCCCAATCAGGGGGAGCTGCTGCAATTTTTTGTTTTGATCTGTTGGTTCCACATAACACAAATTTTTGCCTTGCAAAAGTTTATTGTCAGAAATATTCCTGACATTAGGTGTTTCTGTGTAGCTGTAGGGTGATATGTAAGGAGTAACCTGTTTGGTAGTATCAACTGTTGATATCTTTCTTTAAGTCTTCAATGATGGAGATACAGTGTTGTTCTATAGCCTGATATAGTTGTATTTCTTTCCTTCTACTGGCTAGTCCCAGCAATAGAAGCATTAGCTCAATCATGTTTGGAGACAGCAAGGATTTAGTGTTGAATTCTTCAATTTCTTTGGCACTAGGAAAAAGTTCTGCTCTTTGGCTTAGGGCATCAGGTACAATGTTGATCTTGTCAGGTTTGTAGCTGATTGATAAGTTGTAATCTTCTAGTAATAGGGCTCAACTAGCTTGGCACTGGTTTAGTTGTTGCGGTTTGAAGAAGTATGTCAGGTTCTTGTGATTGATCATGATTAGCACTGGGTGGTTAGAGTCACGCAAGTATCTTCTCCAATGTTTCAAGGACTGGATGATAGCAAGCATCTCTTTATTGTATATGGGGTAGTTTAACTCAGGCAGAGTGAACTTCCTTGAGTAGTAAGCTACAGGGTGCAGCTTACTATCATGCCCCTCCTGAAGCAACACCTCCCTGATGCAAAGTCAGAAGTGTCTGTCTTCATAATGAAGGGTTTATTGTAAACTGGCATTGCCAGGACAGGGGCAGACACAAAGGCTGTCTTTAGTAACTCAAAAGCGGATCTGGCAGTGATATCCCACACAAAGGGGTGTTTTTCAGAGGTGAGGCGGGTCAAGGGCAAGCAGATCAAAGAAAAAATTTGGACAAATTCCCAGCAGAAGTTTGCTAGGCCCAGGAAGCTTCTGACTTTCTTGTGATTCTTAGGTTCAGGCCATGACGTCACAGCCTCTATTTTGTTGGTTGTCATAGAAAATCCTCCTTTTAGTACATTGTACCCCAAGAACTCTACTTTTTCTTGGAAGAACTCACATTTTTGAAGTTTAACAAACAGTCTGTGTTTCTTGAAGTGTTGTAGGACAGCTTGAATTTTTTTGATATTTTCCTTGGGAGTCCAGCTTTAGATGAGGATGCCATTTAAGTAAGCTACACAACACTGGTCCTTGAGTCTTCTCAAGACCATATACACCATATTTAGAAAGGTGCTGGGTGCATTGCACAAACTAAATGGCATAACCAGGTATTTGTAGAGACCTTGCCTAGTCATGAAGGTGGTCTTTCATTCATCATCAGGCCTGATCCAGATCTGGTTAAAGGCATCCCTCAGATCAAATTTTGAGAAAACGTTGGCTTCTAAAAAGCTGGTCTCAAAGGTCTTCAGCATTGGGTACAGGGTATCTGCTTTTCATGGTGATGCTGTTTAGGTCCTAATAGTTCACTCAAGGATTTAGATCACTGCCTTTCTTTTTAACAAACAGTAGAGGGGACAAAAGGGAGATTTGGAGACATGTATGTATTTTTTTCTTCAACATCTTGTCCAGGTAATTTCTTAAGATAACTTGTTCCTTCATATTGCAACTTTAAACAGGTCCATGTTTAGGATGAATTTCTGGAAGGAGGTTAATGATGTGGTCAAACTGAAAGTGTTTAGGCAAGGTGATGGCTTCTTCTTCTGAGAAGACAGACTCCCAAGGCTTCAAAAATTTTGGGATCTTAGTTTTGTAAGATTTCATGGTAATGTTGTTTAACTCTGGAGTTTGCTGAGGATTCAAGCATGGGATCTCTAAGATTTGACCCTCATGAGTGACAGTGACTTGACAATTCTTATAGTCTAAGTTCATTTGGTAGTTGACTGTATTACCCAGTTATTGTAGGTACTACTTGAAGAAGATATGGCTGGAGATTGAATAGCTGGAAGTCAGTCAAGGCAGTGACAATTGAATAATGGTCATCAACCACCAGAAGACTTTGGCATAGATTTTGTACCCACCAAAGCTCTTTGCAAAGTAGGTCAGCATGTAGTATAGGGAGAGATACACTGCAATGGACAGGGTAAAGTGTGGTGACACAAGAAGAGGCCAGGAACCAGAGTTGGAGGAGTTGAGTTATCCAGGGTCATAGTGTTAGTTGTGGTCTAACTCTTCTGGTGAAGGCTCAAAGAATTCTTGTCCCTGTTGATATCCCTTAATTCCAGGGCAAGCTGTAAGCACAGCTATGACAATGAGGTGGTTCATCTTCCTTGGATTGAAGGTTGTGGGCTGGGGCAAACTAACTAAGAGTTGACTTGGAGGTTGAGAGTTGAAATTAACTTTATTGAGGGTATTAATCTCAATAATAGAACAAGCTATTACTGAGAAGGAATTCTTTTGTTGTGTCCTGCCCCAAAGAACAGGCCTTTAATAAAGTTTAAATTCAATTTTGAACTTAAGTTTGTATTGATAATTTATTATAAATTTTCAATCAAACAATCACATTGGTTTTTGCTCTTGCTTTGGTTTAACACTTGCTTTTGGTTTTTGTTTTTGCTCTCACGTGTTTACGCATGGTTTTATATTTTACTTTTTATATAATACCTATTCTAAAGATAGGTTTTTACTTTTAAACTCCTTGCTTACGCAACTGCCATCTTTTTTCCCCTGCTTCATGCAGATCTTCTGCTTTCTATTGTCAGCAGCTTCCCCACCACCATGTGTTTTCCCCTCTGGTTTATCAATCAATATGTTCAGAAAACTCCTTGTTTTGCTCTTAAGATCTTCCCCAAGACTTGGTTTTTCTTGCCTATAAATAAAGACACAAGAAGAGTAAGCTTTTTAAGCCAAAATTCTAAATGGTTTTCCCCAATCACTGTCACAGGTTTTTTCTTACTTCAATCTTTTTATTTTCCTTTTCTCAATCTTCAAATCCAACTTTGAAATTTACTTAGGATCTATCTTTTAAAGTTTAGGCTTATAGCAAATTACAAATTTTTTAAATCTAAATTTGCTTTCAGATTTTATTAGAGTTAAATATCTAGTTTAATTTGGATGGAGATAGCTAGACAACATGCAATTAACTTGTTGTCATCATTCTTTAATATTAGGGATAGTCTAACCAGTTTTATGTTAAGATATTCTCACAAGAAATATCCTGGCGTGGATATACCTTTGGTTACAAAAAAATCTTTATTCAATACCTTGTTCTATGTATTTTTTTAGGCCTAGTTAACTATATGACATCTTTGTGTCTAATCATAAGTTTTTATCAGGTCTCTTAAAAGTACTTTTACAAACTTTACCTACTTATCTTTATCTTTTGAACCTAAATATAAATGCTTTGCACAGTATCATATATAATCTTACACCCTATTGGGCAAGACCTTACATCTTTATTTAAGTTTATTTTCACTGTGCAAAGATTTTCAAGTGAGATTAAAAAGCAGAAAATGTGGAAAACTAAAAGCTTGGAAGATAGGAATGGTTTTTGGAGTTTAGAAAATTAGCCAAACTCTTGTTTTTCTGTTATATGTGGCTGGTTTGGAGATTTTTTAGTTGAGCTAATAATTTCTGTTGACCTGATGCTAGGTAAAAAATGGGAGTCAAATTTCTTTCATAATCTATTTTGGTCTCAGAAAATTTGACTTGGCTGAAGTTTGGCTTTGATCATGTGGCCTAAGCTCCAGATTTCCATTGGTTGGTGATACAATGATTTTTAAAATTTGGACCCTGGATTTTCCCTTCTTCTGAAGGAGTAGCATTATTACGGGATTTTTTCCCTACAGCCAGGAACTTTTCTGATTAGCTGTAGTAAATTGGGCCTTCTGATTGGCTGGAGAGTGAGGACTGGGGCCCAGGTGGGTGGCTGACAGTTGGCTGGGGCCTGAAAGCAAGCAAGCAAGCAGGTGGGCGGGCAGCTGTTCCTCTGGGTGCAGGCTGGGGCCCGGGGAGCAAGCGGGTAAGCAGGGGACTGGCAGCAGACCCACTGGCAGCTGGCTGGGCAAGCAGAAGGCTGGAAAATGGGTCAGAGGCTGGTAGAAGGCCTGCTGGGGGCTGGCTAGGGGCTGGGGGCTGGCAGAAAACGTGTTGGGTGCCTGCCTGGATGATAAATTAATCTGGGGCTGACCAAGTCCTGTTTCAATTTTATTTTTATTTTCCCCAATGAATGGGGGGAAATCCGATTCAAATTATGCATTTTTTGGAATGGTATCTTCCATCTTTTCCCAACTTGGTGATCTGGCAGAGATTTAGTTAATGTCAGGAATATTCCTGACATTGACCCATCATTCAAAGTCTATCACTACAGGTTTTGAAAGATTCCCCATGACGTAGAATCTGAAAGGCAGAAGTTTTCCATTTAACTTCAGGGAGACAGACTCTATGCATTTGTGTGACAGGTCTGTTGTTTTGTTATCTGTTGTGTTTGGCTCCTGGGGACAACATCCAGGAAGACACAGTGGGAAATCTTTATAACAAAAGATTTGAGGTTTGAAGCTAGCCTTGGGTTAGCCTTCAGGGCAAAATTAAGGGCACATGCCTTAATTTCCTGGAAAACAAGATGTGAAAGTCCTTTTGGCAGAAAGGACAGGAAAATGCTTGAAAATTGTTAAAGCCAATGCAAATGTGGATAAACTTGTCTTTATTAGGAGAAATGATTCTACTTAAATAGTAGACAAGGGACGGTGATCACTCATCAGAAAGACAGAGTGGCTGAGGGGGTCACGTTGGGATGAGGTCATACCAGGATCATTCACAGACAGTTACAATAATCCAGAATGGGTGGATATTGGACCAGACTTAATTACAGAAGGCAAGGAATATCCAAAATTGAAAGCAAACCCAGCCAAATCTTTGCAGCTATCAATATTTGAAGGCCATATTAAAATAGCATTAATTACGCAATTTCTAACATTGTTCAAGGTTATCAGTTGGAAGTTTTTTTTTGAACTGGCATACCCAGTTTCTTGGCTAGCTTACGTTTCATGTAATTGAAGATTGCCACACTGTCTAGAAAGGCTACAGTGTTCAAATCATGGCCACAGTAACATAATATAGTATCAATAATAGGATAGGACTGAGAAGCATTGTTTATTGCTGAAATGATGGCTCCTTGGGTTCCATTGAAACAGCTAGTACAGTTTTTGGATAAATGGCTTCTCTGATGGCAATAAAAGCATAGCCTACTTCTGACATGGTGTTGATACTTTTCTGAGGTCATGTTCAAGCAAGGTCTACTATCATCAGGTAGTTTGTTATTCTGGGGCTGTTCATTGTGGTATTTTTGTGGTTGGCTTAAGCTCATGCCTCTGGCAATTGCCAAGAGTTTTTTTTTGGTAAGGTTGCATTAGGGGTGTTCCATTAGTCTGTTGTGATGTGGATTTAAACTGTTTCTGAAGTGAAACTATATATTGTCAGATATCTTGATGGCCTCTGCCAGGCGTAAAAGTTGTTGTATGTATGCCTTTAGATTGTCTCTTTCCTGGGTTAGGAAGATGAGCCCCCATGTAGGCTTGAATCTTGGCCTCTGCAAGGGTGATTGCAGAGTTTATTCTCTTCAAGAATTAATTGTAGAAAATTATGAGGTCTGGGTCTTCCTCTAGGCTGGTCAGAAGATCACTCTGACATTATTCTTTAAGTTGAGCAGCCATCATTATAATCTTCTGAGTGTTGTCTCTAAAACTCTCAGGATATGCATGAAACAGGGCGTTTATCATGATTATTTCTTTTCTGAAACCAGTCAAATCCATTTTTGATAGGTGCCAGGAATATTCCTGACATAAATTAAATCCTGACCAAAGGAAAATGTTGGGAAAAAATAGGAGGATTCCCAATTAAAGAGCCCAAATTTGATGAAGAATTTCCCCATTTATTTTGGGAAAATAAAAATCAAATCAAAGAAAAACAGATTTTAATAGATGCTAGATTAATTTATCATCTGAGCAGGCGCCTGCCACCACCGCGCAAATGCCTGCCAGCCTCTCCACACCCAGCCAGCTGCCAGCGGGCCTCTTGCCAACCCCCTTGCTTGTCTGCCAAGCCCCAACTGCCCAGCCAGCCACTTGCCAGCCAGCCTTCTGCACACCCAGCCAGCCAGGCCCCTGCCGGCCATCCACTCACCCATCCAGCCCCCAGCGGGCCCGCCGCCAGCTCTCAGGTCACCTGCTTGCTCCCCAGGTCCCAGCTGGCTGCCAGCCAATCAGAAGCCACCATAACTGATAGCTAATCAAAAAAGTACCTGATTGCAGGAAATAATACAGGGAATAATTTCTGCCCTGCGGAAGAAAAAAAACCAAAATTCAGATTCTAAACCCTATTCTGACCTTTCAGAAGATAGGACAAATCAGGTCTCAAAAGTTAAAAATACTTTGACTTCAAACCAATGAGATTCAGAGAACCACACCACATGCTTGAGCCCAGACCCCAGCCAAACTGAACTTTTCAACACAAAAATAGATTTGGGAAGTCTCATAAGCCATCTTCATCACCTAACTTTACACCCAGGGAACATCATTTGCTTCAGGCAGAAATAGCCAAACCCCCAGAAGATTGTCAAAGAACAAGAATTTGGACACCTCCTCAAATTCTAATTCCCAATCACCTTGTCCAAACTTCTGGGATCCCCAATCCCTTGCTTTCACTCCCACTTGCAAAATTTTGCAAGTGAGAAGCACTATAAATAAAGGATCCCCCCTCAGTAATAGATTGTGCTATTATTGAGCTTAATACTCTCAATAAAGTGAAATTTTACTTAAAAACTTATGATAACTTAAATAGTTAGCCCCAGCCAACCTCCCTCTAATCCAAGTAAGATGAAACATCTCATCTTCACAGCTGTGCTTACAGCTTGCCTTAGTATTGGGGGCTATCAACAAGGGCCAGAGTTTTTTTGGCTCCTTGCTAGAAGGGCTAGGTCATGATTCTCAATATAACCCTGGACAACTCAACTCCTCTTACTCTGGTTCCTGGACTCCCCTGGTGTTCCCGCATTTCACGCTGTACATTGCAGTGTACACTTTCATGTACTATGTATTGATCTACTTTGCTGGGAGCTTTGGAAGATACAACGTCCACGCTAAGGTCTTCTGCTGGTTGATGATCATATACCTCATCATCACTGCCCTAACTGGATTCTAATTTGCCAACCTACTACCATACCTGATACAAGTGGTACCCACAGTTTTGGGGTATTACATAGGTCAGAAAGACTTCTGGGGGCAGCAGCATTTTAGTTCAAGGTGAAAAATGCCATAGTTTGAACTTAGGATGGCTTGACAACAACTCTTTATTGGCTTTTGTTTGTTTCTGCTTCTTGATCATATACTGTCTTAGGTAGTAAACTGAGGTCAAAAATAAAAGCATACAAGATGCCTCTATAATCAAAGAAGATTAGAGGTTCAGGGTTACTAGTTTTATTATGGTTGATATACTGTCACAGCTCATATCAGAGTCCGGCTAAACTCTCACAGGAGAGATAGGCTGAGCCTGAAAGGCCATGTATAGAATTGGTGCTATTCTGATAAGGTAATTTACAGTTACAGCCAGAAAATGCCAACTTTTAGTATGCGGCACAACCTGATTGGCCATTTTTAATACTGTGATATAAACAAACCTGTCATGCCCTGAAGGGCAGGCTCTTTAAAGTTTATTTTATTTAGTATTTTTGCTTGGTTTTGATCTTTCAGTATTTTAATATTTGAAATTTTGAATCAAAAGTTAATATTTAAGTATTTTAAGTTTATTACCTTGTTTTTAATGCTATTTGTGTTCAAATTTTTGTTGTCGTTGTTTGCTCTGTTGTCCACTATTACTTTTATATATATTTCTACTTTAAAGTTAGAATATTTTCACTATCACTTACATTTTGAACTCCTGCTTATGTTGTTGATGCTCTCCCCAGTTTCCACGTGCTGATCTGCAACTACTGCTGGGTTTTATTGTCTCCTTTTTTTCAGGTTACCTTCAAACTTCTCCAGTTGCTCCTCTTCTTGGATGCTCTCCCTGATGATCCAACCCAACTGGAAAAGCCTTTTTCTTCTATAAATAAAGAGCTTTTGAAGAGTAGGCTTTAAGCCAAAATTTTAAGTGATTTCTTTCTTTCAATCTTTTACAATTTTTAAGCTTGGGATCTTAATTTTTAGAAATTTATACATTTTTTTAATTTTAGCTTTTTTCCCTTAAATCAAATGGAACTTTTAAAACAACAAGCCTTAGGCTTGTTGTATCCATTTTTTCCCTTAAGGAATCTTTCAATAGTTATATGTATCAATTTGCTGATGAAGAATATCCCAATATTGACATTCTCTTAGTTACAAATTGTTCACTATTGAACACTTTATTTTATCTTCTTTGCTTAGGTTTCTTACACTCTATTACTTTATTTGTGACACAATATAGATTTTTAGCAGGTTTCTGTAAGATTATCTTACAGAAAGTTCTTACGTTTTTATATCCTTTAAATTCAAATCCTAATGCCTTGCACGCTCTAGTCTATAACCTTGCATCATTATGGGCAAGACCTTACAAAACCCCAAATTTCTGGAGTCCTGAGCAGGAGGCACATTAGGCAGGTGGGAGTAATATAAATTTCCTTTATGATAGGCGGAATAATCACTCTAGAGTGACCAGGAGGAAGATTCAGGTGATCAAAATGAAAGAACTCCAAGTCAAAGGTGCAAGATAGCTTAATCAAAGTGACAGGGGCAAAATCAGGAGAGAACAAGTAAGCACGGTTATATTGTGTAGTAGAGTCTTAAATAAATGAAAACAAAATAGTTATATTGGTGCAAAAGTAGAAAATTCCTGCAAGAAAATAATGAGTTCTGGCATAAAGTTGTCTATTTTATGATGTTAACAGTGAGAAGAGCTTTTCCTCCTCACTACTTATACTGTAAATTCAGAACCTAAATGTAAAAATGCGGGATTGTCAAATCCTTGGTCCAAATTTTGAATCATTTTTCGGGCAACTCAGCTGAGTGATAAATAAAATATTAAATAAAATCAAACATTTAATTTGACTTTTTTGATTTATTTAAATTGGCAAGTTTTGAATCTCTTGAGCAGATAACTCAACCAACAAAAGACAAAAATCAGCAAACAAATGCAAGATACATATATTAGAAATGCAGAATTCTAATGTACAATTTGAGATTTTCAGAATTTCAAACAAATCATAGACATCATGTAAAACTTATCAAATCTGAAATTGCGGGATTGTCAAATCCAAGAACCAAATTTTAAATCAAAAATGAGATAAATTTGAAATAAATATAATTTATAAGTGTCTCACAAAGGATGGTACAGGATCTAGAGTAGATTTGTGCTAATTCTTTTAGGAATCATAGACATTCTCAAAAATTACCCTATTTTATTTTAGAACGGCTAAAATTTTGATGCTTGATTACAGTTGATTTAAAAAATGCCAATAATAAAGTAGAATTATATATTACAATTTATCTTATCATATTGTCTTTTTCTTAATGTGATGATAGTTCATTTGCTGTTGATAATGTGCTTGCATTTAATTGGATAGTTTCACCTCCAGTTGCCCTGGTAATAGGAAATCAAGGTGCCTCTCTAGGACCAGTTGTGATTGCAGAGGCAACTTGATTTCCTATTGCCTTGGCAACTGGAGGTGAAACTATCCAATTAAATGCAATCACATTATCAACAGCAAATGAACCATCAACACTTCAAGAAAAAGACAACATGATAAGATAGATTGTAATATATATTTTTATTTTATTATTAGCATTTTTTAAAATCAACTGTAATCAAGTATCTTTAGTAACAATACATGAATAAATAGTTAGTAAACTGATGGTTTATCTTTCCCCTCCTTTCTTCCTTGAAACAAAGTTTTTGGCCCCTGGCTGTCAGGGACCCACTTGGCAGGGAATAAGCTCCCTAGCTGATGGGCCAAAGCCCCTACATTCAAACCTGCTATTACTAAGCCAATAAAAAATGTGACTATTGCAAGATGCCCAAGATGTCCTAGGTAAGCAAATCTTCCAAACATAGAACTAAAACAACCAAGTAGATAGTAACCCACCAAATACGTCAAGAGATAAAAGGAGGCGTAAGGTCTAACCCGAGTAGGTTTAGTAGGCAGTGCAGTAAACAAACAACCATAGTGAAATTTACCTTCCCAATATCCAGAAGGGTATTTGAACCATCCATGGACGGGGAATGCATTTTGGTGGGCGTCATATGGAGAAGAGTTGTACCAGTCAGGTGTAGGTGTTGGGGTTTCCAAGACTGATACCACTGGCAAGGAGTAAGCTAGAAACCAGGATAGGAATAGAGTTCCTCTCATGGCTTCAAAAATGTGTTTTATCAGAAAATGAAGGAGTAGCAAGGAGTAGGATAAATTTTTATTGTTGAAACATTTGAATTGAAAAAAGGTTTGGAGCTTATGTAGCTTGAAAATAAGGCTAAACATTTGAGAGAAGTTTGGAAAATGAGATGCTTTACCTGAGTCAATCATTTTAAAATCACCTGTTTTAAGTGCAACTTAAATAATTGATTAATCATTTCCAAACTAGCATGGTGTAAGCAGAGAAACCAAAAAGATCTCACAATAGTCAGGATAATTAAGCAGTATACATGCAGAAGATCAAGTATCAAAGAGTACAGAGCTTGGCCTAAAAGCAGAGAGAGCGGGTCACCAATTGATTGGAAGGCTTGAAGCAGCCAATCAGACGCAAAACGGTAAGTGATGTTTACAGACTTAGTATTAACACTTTCAAATTTGAAAGGTGTTTCAAAAGCAAAAACCAATTGAATTAAAAGGTAATAAAAAGATAAATCAAAGGTTTGTGATGATCCTGTACTACAATACATTTATTAGCAGTGTCCTGGGTTCAAATCTTGTTCCAAAAAGGTTTCAAAAGCCCAATATAATTGTTTAGTCTGTTGTGTTGTGTCTTTGACTGAGTGTCCTCCAAATATTTGTTCTTGTGTTGGTTTGAGAATATGTTTTTTTCCAAAGTTGTCAATAATATTCAGGTAGTCAGGGGCCAAAAGACTTATAAGAAATTTCTGCGTTTTCAAGAGGGTAGCTCATATATCATTATATGGTTTTGTGATTGCTATATTAATGATTTAGAGTGCAGAATATTGCATCATTTCCAGTTTAGACAATTTTGCATTTCACTTGAAAAATTCAATCTTAACAACCATGTTTAGACATGAAATTAAGTGAAATGCAAAATTGTCTAAACTGGAAATGATGCAATATTATACACTTCAAATCACAGATATAAAAAATCTGCTATTATTCAAGGCTTAATCAAGAGAAAACAACTACTCACAACTAAACCAATAAATCCAAATAAATAATATTTAATCTAAAATATATTATTTTTATTTTATTTTTATGGACTGTCAATCACATTTCCAACCAGCTCCTGCACCAGCCCGAGGGGCAGCCTGTTCATGAGGGCGTCTCAGAGAGTCTAAAAACAGACCCAGAACCCAACTTGAGGTGATTTATGCCAACACATAGGCCTCCTGAGGTGTCAGCATCAACCAAACACCTCCTGCATCTCAAGCCAGGAACAGTAGCCTTAATTCAAGACAGAAGCTGCTCTCAAGGCCTGCAGCCAAAGTTTTCTATACAAAGGTTATCAGGAATAATGAGGTTACATACACCTCTAGCATGTACCCAGTTATCACCTGGTCCTGCGCTCTTGACCCAAGAGTTGCTACTTTCTGCCCCTGCGTCTTTGACACCTCCTATGAGCCATTGGCCACCACTGAAGAGCCATCTGCGCCTGTATCATATGCTATCATTGACGGCGCCAACACAACCAAGCGTGATCCCACCTTCTACACAAATGTCCTCATCCTCTGTGTTAAGCCTGCTAGCCAGGATGCTGTGATACCTGCCAAGGGCCAGCATTAGTTGATAGATAGTGAGTGTGAAGCTCTCATTAACTGCTTGAACGGGAAAATGGCGGTTTAGGATATTGCATCACAATTTGGTATCATGGACAGATACAATGCCAACATCAACACCAAGTATGGCAACACCAGGCAAATTTCAAAATCTTCCAAGGCTAAGCAGCAGCCCAAACTCTTGCAGCCTGTGCATATTGACACAATAAACAGTGGGTTACTAAGAATTACCACCTGGACTCACTTGCTATCCAATCAATGATTGCCACAGAGTTTGGGCTTTCTGTTTTTAAAACCCTTGTTTACAAAGCAATGGTTGATTTGGGCTTCTCCTGGAAAGTACTGGAAGTTTCAACATACAACAGAAACAATGAGAAAACTATCAAGAATCAACACATTTATACCAAGACATATCTGGCACTAAAAAAGGCTGGTAATGTCTAGTTCTTCTACATTGAAAAATTGACGTTTTCCTTCTCACTTAGGTCTAGGCATGAGTGGGTCAAGAAGGGGTCCAAGGACGGCGTAGCCTATTGTGCAGCTGTCTGTTTCCAGACCTATTTAATGGTAGCGCTTCTTGGTCCTTGCAGGTTGGACCAGTATCAGATGATCAAGGGTTCTCATAATAGCAGGGCATTTCTTGATTTTCTCCAAACTGTCAAGGAGTATCTCTGGATCAATTACTGCAGTACAACCAACATTGTTGTGTTGGATAATGTTGGGCTCCACAAAGTGGATCTGGTTGTGTCCAAGTTCTTGCCTATCAATAAAAATAGCTATTTGGCTAGCCACTGCCTGGCTGACTGTCTAATGAGACTCCTCTCATATTCTTTATTTCTTAACCCAATTGAGAAGGTCTTTGGGTGAATTAAAAATAAGGTAAAGCAAGGCGTCACTCAGGACACTGAGGATCTCTTCAAAATCTTTGAGGACAGTCAATTTGCAATGTCACCTATTGTGGTGGCGGCTTTTTACAAGCACTCAGAATCCTTTCTCCCCAAACCCCTGGCCTCCAAGCCAATCAGATAAATGAGCACTCCAGGTTTTATTTATTTTGTTTTTAGTAGGACTCAACAATTATTATTTATATATAATGACATGATGTTTGCTTGTATTATAGACATATAAGAGTATGTAGAAAATATAAGTAAAATTAATTATACTAGGTATGAGAAATATATTTTTATTATAATGCACTGAATATTATATTGACTGTTGCGCAAAAAATTAAAAAGATAAAAAAAATTAATTTAATTTAAATAATTGTGAATCCTTGTTGGTACTCTGGCTTTTTTAAGCCACAAATTGGACCTTGCAGGTCATCATCTGATCCTTATTATTTCAGTGCCGCTATAGCCACACAACACAACCACCAATAATTTTTATGTATTGCTTACTGATTAGTACTTAGGACGCAGGTCAAGCATATTGAATATAGTTATCAAATCATATTACAAGAGAAAGATAATTCAAGTTTTAAACAATCACTTGTTTAGAATATAAGTGGAGCGGGCCGCATGATGCAGATAAATTCAATTATTGTTGTTTGTGTATGTAATAAATGAACCTGTACTTGACAAGCTAGTAAATAAAAACATTGTTAACTTTTTTATTATTTGACGTGGTTGCAACTATAACTAATGTCTTGTAATATATTTATATATATTAATATTATAATTTACCTACTAAAATTTAAAATAAAATTAAAATATTAAAAGTAAAATTAAATTATAATTCTTAAAATTTATCTATTAAATTTTATATATTCAAAATTTAACTATTTTTATTTAATTGTGATTTATTTAATATTGAAATATTATATATTAAAATTTTAATAATAACTTTTAGATACTAAAATTTTATATATTTAAATATTTAAAATTAAAATTTTACTATTAAAATTTTAATATTACATTTTTAGTGAAAATATTTAATATTAAAATAAAAAAATTTAAAAAAATAAATTTAAGTTGCAAGGGAAAAATATTTATTAAGGAGATGCTAATTGCAAAGGGAAATGTGATTATTCTAGGAAATTATACCTTAAAATAAATTTTTTTGGCTAGTAAGTCTAATTAGATCCACATACTCTTCTGTATGTGGTGCACAACCCTGGATGCAATTGCTAGAGGGATGGAGCCCTGTACCCTGGTGGTTGTTGAACAGTTGATAAAAGGAAGGCAGGTGAGAGAATCAATTAATAGTTTTTTTCAGGGGACATTTAGTACCCATAATACGTTGCCAATGCAAAGGAGTTGTACAGGACTTGCTCAACTGTCCTATACTCCCGCAGTGTCTTCTAGTGTTTGAGTGCTAAGCGGCATATATTAATTTGAATAGGTACATCTTCCAAATTTTTGACGTTGGTTTTTAATATGCAGTGAAGAAGGATTCTCAGGTATACTGTGATGTGAATTTTTTGCAAGGTGGTTTTTTCTGAGAACATGAACAATTTTTTGAATACTTGAACTAATTTATTGATATAGGAAGTTTGATTGAATTTGAATAGGGTTCCAGGGGGTGCCCAACTTGTATCAGCCCCCCATGTCTCCACAAACAAAACAAATAAAGTTTTAAATGTGCTCACAAGGACTGCATCCCCAACTTTATTTGACAATGCCTTGAATACTTCATTAAAAATTTCATTTTTTAGATATTCAGTTCCTATTTGAAAGTGGGTTTTTATTAAGTTGCTTTCATATTTGTTGATGTTTGAAAATGTGAATCTTTGAATGCTTTCATATATATATTCATCAAAGTTTAGCTTGGCATCCCCACAAATTTCATTCATCTCTTTGAAGTTGATATTTGATCCTATTTCATATGCTTCCCTTATTCATGGCAAGCACCCCACAGGTGGTGAATTTTCCCTATTTTTAGCTTCAATACTTGAAAAATTATTTATATTCTGTTGAATTATTTTATTTATTTGGTTTTTAGTTATTTGTTTTACAGGGGCCACCAGTGGCTGGTAACCCCCATAAACCCAACTTGGCATATAAGCTGCCACTTCCGCAGCCTCACCCCCATTCCTGGTGATGACTAAAATAAATATAAGTAAAACATAAAAAGACTTACTAATTGTTTCCCCTGCGGCCCCCTCAGCCACAGGCGCCACCTCAGCAAACTTCATGAGTGTTGGCTACTCTTCATTAATTTTCCTAGGCTTAATTTTTCTTATCTTTCTTGCAACTTGTGTTTTTTCTTGGTTTTCATTTGATACATTTTCTGTATTTCTTGAAGCGCTCCTGCTTCATGACTGAGTTTTGTTTTCATCTGTTTCCATTTGGTCAGTTTCCTCTTCATTTGTGTTTATTTTATGTGGAATTTCATTTCCTTCAATTATTTTGATTTTTCGAGTATTCTTTCTATTGGCTTTTGCAAATTCCCATAGGTTATAACTTTCACTTTTGAAATCTAACTTCTTGAGTACTTCCTTTTGAAGATTTAAAAATATTTCTTTGTGTTCTTTGTTGACCATTGTTCCCAGGCTATTTTTGTGGTTTCTTTTTGCTGGACCAAGGCCCTTCCCTCATTTCCCAGTTGATTTACAACAATTTCCCTTATGTTGTATTCAAGCTCAACAATCTTTTGGAGGGCTGACTCTAATTTTTTAGTTAAGTTATGGATATTTGACATTTTGTTTGAATTACATCAAAAAACTAGTTTTTATAGTACTACCTTCAACACGTGAATTTTTTTCATCATCATTACTAAATTAAAGACAATAAACGTAAATATTGCATTAGAATATTGCAATTAGATGTCAACTCTTGATACTTTGATATTATGTGCACAACTCAATGCATTTTGTTTAATAAAATCCATTGTAAAGTTGGCCTTTCCCATTATAATTTAATGAAATGGACTATGTTTATATTAGAGAGCCATTAACGCTTAGTATAATATTAATAATTAGTGTATTTTACAGCCTGTATATTTACCTATTGGTAATAATTCTGTAAACTTTTAGTTGGATTTTGCAAGGTAATAATAATGTAATGTGTTAATAAATTAATAGTAATAAACAGTATTTTATTAACACATTGCATTATTATTACCTTGTAAAATCTAACTAAGAAGTTTACAGAGCTATTGTCAATAGGTAAATATACAGGCTGTAGAATGCACTAATTATTAATATTATACTAAGTGTTAATGGCTCTATAATATAAACACAGTTCATTTCATTAAATTATAATGGAAAAGGCCAACTTTACAATGGATTTTATTAAACAAAACACATTGAGTTATGCACATAATATCAAAAATATCAAGAGTTGACGTCTAATTGAAATATTCCAATGCAATATTTACATTTATTGTCTTTAATTTATTAATGATGATGAAATTATCCATGGAAATAATTATACGTTACCACATCAAATGTACAGCATTCTTTACATATGTGGAATGCTAACAATGTAAAAATATATTATTAATTATAAACTGAATGAAAAAATCAATTTTAATAAGTTGGCACAAAGAAAAGTTTTATTTTACTCATCAAAGGACAAGTAGAGGAGGGAATGGACGGAAAGAACATCACCTTCATCTGCGCTTGTGAAAGGGTTGGCATAATAGATAGTGGGGAGGATTAGTAGTGGCTTGGGACTCAGGGTTGGAACACAGGTGGCTTGACGGGGGGGGATTGGGGAGGCAGGGTTTGTTGACTGGGAAGGGGCAGCAAGAGCGGTTTGCTTCAATTACTCAAATTTGTCTTCTGTCAAATATGCAGGCTTGATGAAATAGATGGATTGGCGTGGGGGAGACGGGAGCCCTTTCTGGACTTATCACTATCACTTGCATAAAAGATGATGAGATCAAATTTATCTGGACAGACACAAAAGGAAAAAGCTCATACCCCTTATCAATTTGGGTGCATAGTTTTTTGTATGTAGCAGGCTTTAAGTGCCTGAGAGTGGAATCAAAATTATAGAGACATACATATGCAAGATGCATGTTGGCGTGGTTGATGGGGTAGGACCAACAGTTATGCCCCACAGCCCTGATTTCTTGGGTTGTCCATTCCCGCTGCTCCATCTCAGCACTCAGTACAACTGTGTGCACAGAATTTTGTGTGGTCCACTCCCCCAGCATGGCCTTGAGCTCCGTCTGGTAGGCATACCCATCTGCTGTTTGACAACACGGAATAATGATTGACCCCCAATGGGGAAACTGCCAATAAAACCCCAACAAATTGATAAAGGATTGGCCTGCGCTTGTATACATCAGACTGGATACACTTTTCTCCATAGTCTTGAATAAAAGCTGATATCTTGGCATACAACAGGAAGATTACATCATTACAGGCCCTCATTGCCCTTCCTTTGATAAAATTGATAATTCTAGAATCATAGGGGTCAGTGTCTACTAAAATGGTACCACTGAGAATCTGATTGGATAAGAGTCTGGCGGCAACCACAACTCCAAGTATTCACAAATTCACTGTTCTCTTATTGGTGAAAATGCTGTGGAGTCCCAGTTGGAGACAGACCTGGACCAAGGGCATCTGTGGGTCATGCTTCATAATAGCCATCATGAGAGGGTGGGCTTTTTCACCTTCAGTTGAAGAACGGGCATCAGTTGGGGTCTTCTTGGTAGGGGGGCTACAGTTGGCGTGAGCTTGCAGGGTTGCAGCCACAGTAGATTTTGCAAAACCCATTGCAGCCACAATTTCTTCAAGGGACATAAGCATCTCTTGCTTTTCAACCATTTCAAGAACAATCTCCAGAGTGATTAAATTTCTTCTGCGTCTTGAAGGCTGATTGGCTGGGGGAGGGATGTGTCCAACTTGGGAACTGGCCAATGCCATTTGATTGGCTGTTTTGGTATTCCAGGCTCTCTGGGTGGCCCCATGGCTCAAATGGCTGGTTCCAGATGCCATTGCTGATAAGGGATTTGGGTTGGCAGCTACCTGTGCATGGTGGGCAAACAGGGCCATCCTAGAAGTTGCAGGAGAAAAACACACTCCTGGGTGGGGCTTGCAGAGGGGCCTGCGGATTGGGAGTGGCCATAGATAGAGGCTTCACTGTTAAGAGACCCAGCGTGTCCTGCATGATTTTTTCAAGGCCAGGGAATAGCTTGTTGTCTTGGTTGGTATTGGAAGAGGACATAATAAATTTTTATTAAAATTTTAAACACAAAAAGAGGAGTGTATATTAGTCAATTTTATTGTTATATATGTTAAGCTGGTGAATATTATGATCTAAATTTTAGCTGTCCTAAAATGGAATAGGGTGATTTTTGAGAATGTCTATGTTTTTAAAAGAATTAGCACAAATCCACTCTAGATCCTTTAGCATCCTTTTTGAGACACCCATAAATTATATTTATTTCAAATTACTTGCAATTATGATTTGAAACTTGGTTCTTGGATTTGACAATCCCACAATTTCAGATTCATTAATTTTACATGATGTCTATGATTTTTTTGAAATACAGGAAATCTCAATTTGTACATTAGAATCCTGCATTTCTAATACATGTATCTGCATTTGTTTATTGTGTTTTTTCTTTTGTTAATTGAGTTATCTGCTCATGAGATTCAAAATCTGCCAATTTAAACAAACCAAAAAAGTCAAATTAAATGGTAAATTTTATTTAATATTTTACTTTTCACTCAGCTGAGTTGCCCGCAAAAGCGATTCAAAATTTGGACCAAGGATTTGACAATCCCACATTTTTATGTTTAGGTTCTGAAATTAAAGTATGAGACACCAACATATGGATTAAAATAAAACAAAATTTGAGCAATCTATAAGTAATATTTCACAAGCACAAAAAAAATGAATTCACACAAGACGTCTAGCATGAGCAGCCTAAAATAGAAAATAACAGTTTAACAGCCAATCAAAAGCTATCTTATTTTGAAACAGAAGCATTTTATTCATTTTCATGGCTTCTTATTTGTGTATAATGATTTTGGGAACTTTTTAAATCTGGACTTGATATTACAATAAAAATAAATCATAAAATTTTAAACTTCTACTTTTAGGGATTTTATCCTAGGTTTTTTACAATGCTTTTTACTAGCAACATTTTTGACAGCACCGGCAATCAAGCTAGCAGCAGCCAAGCCAGCTTTAAGGAAGGTGAGGCTCAGAACGTGGAGGCACTCATTTACACCCAGGTCTTTTATGTGGATAACAAGGAAGCTTATATGTACTTGACCCCCAAACCATATCTTTTTGACTTGTTTGAGAGTCACTTAGTGTCTATCTCTTCCCTGCCCCCTTAGCCACTCCCGCACAAGCTGCCAACCAACCAGCTAATCAGAATGTGTAACCCTGGTTTGAAACAACTGCTTGCCAGCACCCAATTTACTCCCCTCTCAGCCAATCACGCTTCAGCTCCTGTGACTCAACACACCAAGTGCCAAATCATTACTACCCAAATTTTCCAAAAAAATTGTGGCACTCAACCTTCAGGGTCTGTCCTGGGAACAAATTGCTGACAAATTGCAATTTACCTAAGCAACTATAATGTGGGAATTGAATAACCTGATGAACAGGGGGAACCTGTGTTGCAACTGAACCAATTAGAGTTCAGTATTTGATTGGGAAAGACAACAGCTCAATAGAAAGAACAAGAATGAATAGAATGATGTATCATTTATTGTAGTATATTATGATTAATATACTATATGAAGAAAGACACAAGGCCACAGGAGGTGGCATAGTGGCATGTTCTATTTAAGGTTTCAAGCCAAGGAATAACTTGTGTGGGGATCAGCAGGTCAAATTAGCAGCGCTCCTAATTAAGAGAAAGTGCCTGCAATTTGATATTGCCATCAGATTGATCCATGCTTTTAGATACATCAAGGGGCAACTTATCAAGCGCCCCCTGTGTATTGTAAGATATGATGGCAGGCAAGTCTGGAAACTTGGTTGCAACACCCCTCCTTGCCCCCCTGCTTGTTGTCAGACACCAGGATTGAAGTTTGCGGAAGATCTTGGAAAGTCCGCACAAACAATTTTTTGTGGGGATGGCACAGCAGGGGCGCAAGCAATTGTGGTGAAGCTTCTTGGTGTTTTCTTGAGAATCTTCAAGTTGGTAGATGTGGTTGTTATAGACCACAGCTATCTTGAAGAGCCCTGTGATAGTCCACATGAAAGCAGTTTTGTAGATGACGGTTGATTTGGCTTCAAATAAAGACGCTTTGTTGAAGATTGACAGTGTGTTGTTGGCTTGTTACAGGTAGAGGCCTAGTAGAGAATAATGGCTACCAAGGAAGGTAAGGCCTGGCTAGTAGGCAAAAAACTACTA
Organism: Entomophthora muscae; assembly: GCA_014839935.2. Classification (NCBI taxonomy): domain Eukaryota; kingdom Fungi; phylum Entomophthoromycota; class Entomophthoromycetes; order Entomophthorales; family Entomophthoraceae; genus Entomophthora; species Entomophthora muscae. The sequence continues at coordinate 372,011 of QTSX02007113.1, forward strand.
GAGGCAAATGTTGTCCCCACCTGACAGGATATATTGGCTGCTGTGGGCAAGAGATCCTCACCCAGAAGTGAACTGTGGCTGCTAGGGGTGAGGAATGAGATAGCTCAGCAGGGAAATTTAGCTGCTTGGGGTGGGGAGTGGTATAGCCTGGTGCGTAGCATGTGCTATACAGGCAGGATGTTGTTTAGATCCTGGTGGATAACACAGGCTGCCAGGGTAGAAAAGTGTGCCAGCATGGTAGGTAATTTGGCTACCAGGGCTGTAAGTTTTTGGATCCCTGATGGGTAACACAAGCTTCCAGAAAGGGGAGGAGCTTTGAGATCTCTATGTACCCTGATACGCTTACAGGAGGTCTGTGAGCAAGCACTTTATCTAACAGACTGGTAGGGTGTTCTCATCTATGTCCCTATGAGAGCTTTGAGGAGATCCCAAAGTAAGCATTGTAGGTGTCAGGAACCAATTCCTGACATCATTAATTATCCTCAAGGGACTGTTAAATTGTTCACAATTATGGTATAGAATTTCCTAAGGATATCTCAACAATTTCCCAGACTATTCAATTCCCCTGATGATTGTTTCACCTCCAGGGTATTGTAAAGCTCTATATTATTTCATTATCAAAACCCAACTGCAATGGTTCACACTTGTGATCAACTGAGATCAACCCCTTGCTCCTGATATGTAATAGATGTGATTGAGATATCCTGATGTTGGACCTTATGGTTATTTAAGTGAATAATGCCCTTCCTTGATTCTTGTTTGTTTGATAAAAACTTCATCCTGTTCCCAATTCCCAGATTTACTGCTTGCTACAATAGTTGGATATAGGAAACCTAGCTAGTGCCTAGAATGCTTACTACTAATATTGGGTGGCTTGGATGTATTAGCTTTGCTACTATGTATGACTCTCTTCTTGATCTCCTACAACACTGACTTGGTCCTCTTGGTTGTGATTCCTGCTATGAAGAATGTGAGCGCTACTACTGGGTTGATGAAAATGGCCACCTTGCCTGAAATTAATATGGAATACTGGATGTAGTACAGAGACCTTATTCTGGTGAAGTGGGTCCCTGACAGTAGGGCATGTATATGCTCATGGGTGTCACCAAGGCGGTTGCTTGGGGAAAAAAGCTGAAGAACTTGGTGTGACCAGGTCTCTGGGAGGTAAAGCTGATTAATTTGCGGCTGAAAGCTCAGAATTAATCACCTGGGTGAGTAAAAACAACTACATATACTTTATTGATCTATGGTAGGATGACCTAAGTGGTTGCCACTTGCAAGGGCCCAGTCAAACGCTAGTAACAATGTAGAATCATGCCTAGGTTTACAGGTTTTGATAACAGGGACTGAGATTTAGGACCAAGATGGTTCATAGTGAGGGATCAGCAGAGAAGACTAGTAAAAAGAAATGTATGATCACAGTGAAGACTAGTTGAGGGACTGTTGGTTCATGATGAAGTTTGGAAACATGAAGGGATAGCCAAAGGACCAGAAGATCATGATGCAGGAGTAGCTGATCATAATGCAGGATTAGCTGGAGAAAAAGAGAATATTGATGCAGGAGTAGCTGTTTTTGATGCAGAAATGGCCAAATGGCTAAAAGATCAGGATGCAGGGATAGCTGAAGGACTGTTTTAAGCTGTTTGGAGACTGAAATGGGCTGTTTGATGACTGAGATAGACTGAATGCTGGCTAGGCTGAAGAACCAGAAGATAATGTTGCAGGACTAGCTATGAAACTGAAAGATGGCTTAAAAAGACTAGCTAGACTGGATACAGAAGCTAAAATGCTGGTTTTGGTTTCTTAAGAGAGGAAATATTAAGAAAGAATCAGTTTAATAATAATTTAATGCTGCCAAAATATGATAGAAAGAAAAAATTAATTATCATGTTAAAAGAGAAAAGAAGAGAAAATATTTTATAGTGTTTAAACTGTAAATTTATTAAGATTTGATCAAGTGGAAAGAAGCTGGAAAGAGGCCAGAAACAGAAAAGAGAAAATGTGAAAACAAATGGTCAAATTTTGCTGAGAACAACTAGGATAGGCAAAAGGCAAGTGTCAGGCAAGTTCAAAGCTGTGAAATGTTGAAGAAAATTTGGGGAAACTCAGAGAAACGTTGAAAAATTAAGGGTTCAAAAAACCCTATGTAAAACATAGGCAAAAGCGCTCAAGATTTGCCGGAGAAATGTGACAGAAATAACAGCAAGACCGTTCAAAACACAGAGAAGTTATTTATCCAGAGCAGGACAGCTTCAGATTCAAATCATAGTCAAGAGCAAGTAATTTGGGTAAACTGTTTGGCAAAACTGTTGAATTGAGGCATCTTATTGGCTGCAAGTCAAAGTTTGTTTGATCAGTGTTTTGAGGGCTTTAACTTAAGAGTTAAAGCCTAAAAAATGAGGTGCAGAAGCAGAAAAGTCAGGGCTTTCATTGGCTGAAGTAAGTAATAAGATTTAATATATTATAGAGAGAAAAAACTGGATAGTTTAAGCTTTGAAAAACCAGAGTTCTGAGAAGGAATTTGATCTGAAACAAGGAGCTATAAAAGAGGGAGCTATCTGAGGCTTTTCAAGGACTGGATCAAGTGAATTGCAAAGGCCACAATGACTACAGAAGGACCTGAAGACCAAGATAAAGAATCCAGAGCTAAAGTAGAGTGCAGGAGCCCAAGACCAAAGCGCAGGAGCCTAAGACAAAGGTGAAGGAGCCCAAGACCAAGTACAATGAGTCCAAGAGATTGTTAGTGAACTCCAAGTATTAGCAAATCCATATTGTTTCCCATACCCAGGCAATATATAAGAAGGTTTCTAAGGGGATCTTCCTTCTGAAAGTGAATAAAAGCCTATTTTGACCCCTGCCCAAATTTTTCCAGTGATCAAAATACAAGCCCTATGAGTGAGCTAACCCATATTTTTTACCCTAGTCAAGGGGGGAGGAAGATGCTACTGTCAAAGTTGTAGAAGATTTGCCACCAGTAAGTTTTCCCAGCATGAGTGGGAGAGATTAACAAGGCATCTTGAGATGACAGATAGGGGCAGGGAGTTCATAGGAAATGAGTTTACTAGGTTGTTGAAAGACTGGTACAGGCCCACAGAAGGGTTGGCACCAACTGAAGTACAGGTGCATGGTGGGGATTCCCACCTAGTAATTGGAAAAGGACTGGAAGAGTTTGCAGTCATGCAAGCTAAGTATAAACTTCTAGAAATTCACCTCTCACTACTAGGAAATGACAACTCCTTCAAGTTATCCCTGGCTATGACCAAGGACACATTTTGGGGACTGGTGATCAGGAGCCTCATAAGAGCCCAAAATGGGTGTCTTTTTCTAGTAGCATGGGTGGAGTGTTAGGAAGCATGGACAAAGAGATGTTAAAAGCAGATCACATCATGATCTAAAAGATGGCCCCATTCAATGAAAAAAGTGGGGAAGCCAAGAGCTTCCTACTAGAGTTTAAGAACAGGAGTAAACTGATGTCATGATCTGAAAAGTTACAATGTTTAATATGCTCATGGGCCACAAAGCAAGTTGGTGGTTTGGAAGATCTAATTGGACTTCATGGAGTAAGGTCAAGAAGTTGTTCAAGAATGAGTTCAAAGAGAGGGTGATCCCAAGTAAAGCCTACAGTAAGGCCTGCCTCCCAAAACAGAGACAAACAGAAACCCTGCAGGCATTTGTACAAAGGTTCAAGAGATAAATCTCATATATTAAATGCAATATTAGACTGCCATCAATCATTGATGGGTTTATAAAAGCCATAAAACCAGAAATTTTATGAGCAGCATCACAATCTGACTGTTGAAACATGAGTTGGTCTAAGATGGTTCAAGAACTAGCAGAGATAGAGAGGCGTCTACCCAAAGGGGTTGCTGAAGGGAGGGCTATGCTAGGAATGGCTAATGTGGCAAGAAACACCAACCTCCAGAGAAATCAAGCTAGAGAGCACTCAAGAATGACTAGGAGTTTTGATCAAAAAACAATGTAGTGTTCAGAGATTGTTGTCCCTTACCCAATTCAGAAGGGTGTTGGATTTGTGGGAGAAGAAGACACAGCATCAAGCATTGTTACAAGCGGCATTTACTGGTGAAATATGGTGAGGGAAAAGGGCGTCAGGGGTAGAGGCTGTGGGGTCTACTCCTGATAGAGCCTTAAAGCTATGAGAGTTAGGAACCAGTGTCAATAGTGTGGTGTTCCCTGCCAAGATGGTTGCCCAGAAGATTGTCCAGAGTTATGATCTCAGACCCACAATTGTGTTGCAGGCTCAGAAAAGAACAAGCAGGCTGGACCAGGTGCAGGGAAGAATTGAGGATGAAGAGGAGATGGGGGAGGTCCCTGTCTCTGAAGATCTGATCAAGAGGCTTATGATCAAGGCGCATGCAGGGGAAGTCCCTGGGCCTACAGGATCAGGAAGTTGGTGTCAGGATAGTGCTGGGATAGAGGAACACTCTAGGCCTAAAGAAGGACCAGAGGAAGAGCCAGAGGAGCCTCCCAGGATGACAGATAATGGAACATCTTCATGGATTGCAGATGTACATATTGGTAAACGTAGTGTCAGTGCCTTGCAGTGGGAGCAAGTCAGAGTGCAGCTGAAGTTAGCACATGAAGATGGTTTCACAGCCCAGAGACAGCTGGCGCAGAACTTTACAGCTGCCTTGGTGGCACAGCCTTTTAAGTGGTTAGGAACTGGAGTAAATATACTGGATATTTTGATAAGTGGAAAACATGCCAAGGCTATTTATGATCCAGGTTGTGTGGGTGTTACCATATCAAAATTGTTTGTCTGGAGGAATAAGTTGGTAACAGACAAGACTGTGACTGTCAGGATTGACAATTCTTCCTCCCTGGAAACCTGGGCCCAGGAGCAGGATTCAAACCCAGACCCTAGATTTCCTTGGGCCACTAGCCCTATGGACCAAAGGGCTGTCTGCCTGCATTTCCCTGAAGTCAAGCCCCTGCAAGCTGATATCAAGAATTTTGTCCCTAATAGTAAAACAAGCCAAACCAAGGAAATCAGCGCACCAAATGAAGGACTAATCAAAGTGCCTAATGAAGGCAACAAAATTTCAACTATTAGCTTCATGAGCATGAAGTCTACACTAGTGGCCAATCAAGAGCAATCCCCAGAAGGAGGCACGGCCCCAAGCCAGCCTCACAACCATAACTCTAGAGCAAGATAATCAAGTAGCCAATTTGAGATTTTTGACCAATGAAAGAACTCCTGGCCCAAGTGCCATTCTACTGCCTTTGAACCCAAGCACCCAGACCCCCAGGCCTATCTTTCTCAGTGCCCTGATGAGCTCCCCTTGGAAAATATTAAGTTTGGAAATGGGGTGCTATATAGACCACAGGACCCTGCGCTCTAAACTCATTGCCATTTTTGAATAAAAGTTAGGTTATTTTAGCTCATACAGCTATTGCCTTATTTTGTATTTGCTGTCTATCAATTTAGTACAAGATCTCCTGGCCCTCCTGTCCCTTTGCCTGCAGTTTTATGCTCTCCAGATGTACCCTTTGGCCCTGTCCACTTCACAAATTACCCTTTGAAAACCAAATACAAGGACTATACCCCGGAAAAGATACTCAAACTCAATCCTTTAGCACGCATACAATCAGCAGTTAGATAAAACTGTCAAGGTCTGTGGATATTCTCAACACCCAAGTTGTTCAGAGGGAAATTCAACTATCTTCCTGCTTCAATCTGTCCATGGAACCACCTGTGACCCAAAACCTATGCCCGCTTCCTTGCCTGACCTCCCAACCAATTGTTCTGGCAAGCTGTTTGGGATTGTGTACATCACCCTCACAGGGGTGATTGACACTATAATCCTGGCTGCCAGTCCGTGGTCTTGGGTGGGGAAGTCTGTCTCCTACCTTTTAAGTTAGCTCCTCTCTTGTGGTGGGCTTTGCCCACTAAAAAACTGGCCCAAGTTACCCCTGAAAACAGCAGGCGGCTGCCTGAGACTAGATCCCTGACATTATGACAATCTTTTTAAAACCTGGTACCCTGAGACCCAAGATGTTGTTCTTTCTTGGGGCATCTTGTATGCTTTTGTTGTTGATAATCACTTATTACACCTATAAGATGCCCATGAACCTGATCTCTTCCACTTGGAAGAATGCAAACCCAAATGACCCAAAAAGAACCAACACTGCCGCCACCAATACCAGCAAGCCCTCCTCCCAAGTGCAAAATTTAATTGTGAACCAATCACTCACCGAGGATGAGATGCCCCCAGATGGGGAAGCTCACACTTGAGGAAGCCAGAAGCGCCATGCCAGTCCTCTGCTTGCATTTCCAGACCAACACCCACTTCTACGCCAGCAACACCAAGAAGATACTGGGGGTTGCTTCCATGTTCTTGGGAGACGCTCTAGACTGGGTTGGCAAAGCCACAGCAGAAGATGTAGAATTCTGTTTGGACTATGCCAAGTTTGAGGCTGAGTTAGTGGAAAATAGGGAGGATTGCAACACCAGATACTACGCCCTGAACTCCCTGCTAGAAATCTGACAAGGCTCCTGACCCATCCAAGCATATATTGACAAATCCCTCAAACTGAAAACCCACAATAACTTGAATACAAACTGGCAGCCACCATATTCCGGAAGGGGGTGAACCCAGCCATGAAGGACCTGCTGAAACACTACCCTCCCACCCTTGGCTTGAAAGACCTGGCCCCCCTGTGCAAGGGCCTCAGCATGAACCAAGAAAGCACCAGTATAACCCAGTACTACCAGATCTGAACCCCCACACCCAACAGAGGGGGATGAACCCTGAGGAACTTAAAAGACACTATAGAGTAGGACTCTGCTTCCACTGTCACAAAGCAGAGTACTTGACCAGAGCCTGCCCTAAGAAAAACTCTGTCCCCATTTCTTTGGCCCAAATAAACGCTTCCTCCCAGTCTTACAAGTTTATTCTAGTGTTGGTCAACATCAAAGGAACACTTCAAAGACTGAAGGCATTCATTGACACAGGAGCAGACAAGAACTTCATTGATGCTGATCTAGCTCAAGAACTAGTTCTGGCTTCATATGAGAATTGCCTTCAGATTATCATGGGAAATAGCACAAAGGATAAAGGGTGCAAATGCAAACCTTAAATGCCTCTGAGTATAGGGAATAACACATACTCATTGTCTCTCATCCTGCTGAAAGGCCTACCACACCCACTTATCCTAGGAGATCCCTGTTCCAACAGACATGGCCTCATACTCAACTACTGAGAACAGAACATCACCTTGGGAGATAAGGGAAACCACAACACCACACCCTTTTATACCAACCCAGAGGAATTTACCCAATGACTTATGACCATAAAAATAGAACCTAGCGTGTGAATCCTACCTGCTTCTCTAGAAAGATGAAACCACGTTTTCAGAGAGGAAGCAGAAATCTGTCTCCCCAAACACACAAAGTATGACCACACCATTGACCTCCTGCCTGTCACCAAACCCAAACATGGCCCCATCTATAGCTGCAATCACAAAGAGCAGTTGGCACTAGAGGCGTGATCAAAGACATGTTCAATAAAGACTTCATATGTGTGTCCAAGAGCCCTTGTTTGTCACCAATGCTGTTTGTGGACAAGAAGGACAGCAGTATGCGCCCGTGTGTTAACTACCAGAAGTTGAATGATATAATCATAAAGAACTGCTACCCCATTCCCAAAGCTGATGACGTGTGTGACATACTTACTGGTACCCAAGTCTACTTGAAGATTGATATCTGCAATGGATTCAACCAAATACACATCAAGGAAGGGGATTAGTATAAGACAGCTTTCAAAACAAGTTATGGCCTCTAAATACTTGGTGATGCCGTTTGGACTATGTAACGCCCCCAGCACTTTCCAGTGCATGATCAACACAGTTATGGGTAGATAAATTGACCAGTCTGTGTGGCCTACCTTGACAACATCCTCATCTATAGAAAGACCCACAAAGAGCACCTACTCCACCTGGACCTAATACTGAACAAACTCTCACAAGCCAACCTTCACGCAAAACTCAAGAAATGTGAATTCTTCCAGCCAGAGTGTGGCAGATCCAGGTCTAACCAGTCAAACTTACTGTTATCTTGCCCTCAACTCTTGTTACTGGTACCCTTCTGTGATAAAGCTCTGAGGAGATTTCGACTCCAGGGAGGCAATTTTGTGAGAAAACACTTTATTGTCACCTCTCCAATAAGCCATAATTTTGACACTATTTTCCTCTCTGTTTCTCAACGCCTCAACTTCACAATTGGCTCTGTCCTTTACTTGTTGCAAAATTTCATCAAACCCTAACAGTAAGCTCCAAGAGTCCCATTCATAAACTCAATTTCCTTATTCCAGGGTTCCTTCTCTGGCAAAATAGTCAGAGTATAGTTCTTCAAAAGCCACTTTTACTTCTACCAAAGATTCCTCAGGTGCAATCTTAGAGACCTCCAGACTTGCCCAAGCCTCCTCAAGCAAGCTGGTAGGAGCTTCCCTTTCTTGCAGTAGTGGCCTAACACAAAGCACTCCAAATTTTGCTCTTTCAAATAGTAATAAAGAAGACATGATAATTAAAAAGAAGTTGAGGGGAAAGCATCAAAATTGACAATATATCTTTGTTTAAAATAAGCTATTTTTGCTTATATACCATTTGGGGCATATTTAGCTAAAACCCCTCCAGTTCCTAAATCAACTTATGATTCATATCATGTGGTCTATGGCATTTGAGTCATTCAAACCTAGATCTTTACATAAAAGATAACCAATATTTCTCAACCTATGAGAGCTAGCTTACAATGGGAAGAATTCACCTGACTCCAATCATCCCAATGTACCAATTCAGCATGGAGCTTCACCAGCTCCCAGCGCCAAAACCCTGTGGATTACACATCCCAAAACCCAGCTATTGATATTCCAACTGGGAACCAGCTGATTAAACCTGAATTCCTAGGCATCCTTGCCTTTATTTAGTTATCTTTGCATTTAATGGTTTTTAGCTTTAAAACCCATTAAAATGCTTTGAAACTCAAACCAGGCGCTACTGCGGCACCCAGCATTTTTCCCAGGCGGCGCCCCAGCACCTGAAAAAATTTACTAGGCGGTGCAGCAGCGCTTTTAACCCAATGAATTTTCTGAAGCAGTGCTTTTAACCCAAAATTTGGGGGTTTACTTTCAATTAACCTTAACCAAACTTCTTAACACAGTCAAGGCAATTAACCATTATAATTAAAACCTCATTAATTATATTCCCATGTATTTTTTAATTAATCTTCCTAATTAATTAAATTGTTTTTGAGATGCCTAGTCTCCAAGATTGATTTGGACAATCTTGCCTTCTGTTCTTTTATTGAATATAGATACTAAGTTCTTGGGAATCTTAATCTGAAGAATTACAACCAAATCTATCTACAAAAAAACAGCAAAATAGAGCATCTTTATATCTTGGAGTATTTATTTGGCTAAATACTTAACAGTGACTGTTGTACAGTCACAAGGCCCTTTCCTTCTCTTCAGGGGAATTGTCCTCTACTTCTTGGACCTTCATCAGCTCTAATTCCCCATGGAACAGCTTAAGGAATTGAGGATGAACACAGGACCATTCTTCTCTTAAGGAAGCTCCAACTCCTTGAACTAGGTAGTTTGGCCCTGTACTAACTGAGATAATCTTCATAAGACCTACCCATTACTGAAGACCTCTTCTTGGGTGTTTTTCTTGGCGTCTTTGATCAAACCATACCAGATCACCAATCTGGAAATGATCACAGGGAAGTACTACCGGCTTTGAGTTCCACTTGGTGGCACGTCTTTCTTGAATTTGCTCTCCTTTACTCCTAGCCTTAGCAAATAACTTCTGCATTTTGACTGCATGTTCCTCTACAGTGGCTTCCTAGAAGCTCCTTTCCACAAACTCCCTTTGACTAGCCTCAGTGCTTGTTGTAGTTTCCCGGCCATAAGACATCCAAAACAGTGAAAACCCAGTAGCATCATGGGGCATTGCAGGGTATGCCATGATACTCATTGCCAGGTGATCTTTCCAATGGGTTGTGGCTCCGTCAGCAAACTTCTCCATAATGTGCTTCAGGGTTCCAATAGTTCTTTTGGCTAAACCATTTATCTTGGGATAATATGGGGCTGAGGTTAGCTTAGAAATGCCCCATTACAAGCCTTCTTTTGTTAACACTGGTCCTACGTAAGGCGGTCTGTTATCAGTGAGAACTTTCTTAGGACATCCATGCTGTGCTATTATTTCTTCTTGGAGAAACTTAGCAATTACAATGCTTGTTTCCTTAGTCAGTGCTTGAACTTCTACCCATTTTGTAAAAGAATCAACAGCCACTACAAATAATTTTTTCTGACCACCTGCTAACGTAATATGACCTATATCCATTGAGACCAACTCAAAAGGATAATGTGACCTCACTGATTTGAGCTGCGCCTTGGATTTTACTGCTGAGAACTTAGAGCAAATATCACATTCTTGCAAAATATGAAGGACCATAGATCTCATCTCTGACCACCAGTACTGAGCTTCCAATGCTTACCATAACTTCTCAATCAGAGGTGACCTCCCCATTGCACATGGAGATCTCTGAACACTTGTAGACACTTGGTTTTATCTACATAAATCCTATTCCTTGATAAAGCTTCCCAGGCTTCTTGCATCTCAAATTCTCCACAGGCCAACAGCACTCTGGACAATAAGTCAGGAATCTGATTTTCTAAGCCTGGACGGTAGATGATATCATAATCATATCCAGAGAGCTTCTCTGCATACAATTGCATTTGGCCTTGTAAGTCTTTCTTGTTCTGAATTGCTCTCAAATATGTGTGGTCAGTGACAATAATAAACGCCATTCCTAGGATATACGTCCTAAAATGTTCCACCACCCATACTATTACCAATCCTTCACGTTCAGTAGCCAAGTATTTCCTTTGAGTGGTCCCTAAAGTCTTAGAACCGTACACAACGGGATGTTGGGATAACTTTGACTCTCCTTCTTGAGTAAGAACGGCACCAAGACCAGTTGAACTTACATCTGTCTCAATGTAGAACAACTTTGATCAATTGGGGAATCTTAATATGGGGGCCTCAGAGAGTTTCTTCTTTAGCTCTAAGAGGCTTGACTCTTGCTCTTGTCCCCAAACAAATTGGGTGTTCTTCCTTGTTAACGCAAACAATGGCTCTCCAAGTGCAGAGCAATTAGGCATGAATCTCTGGTAGAAATTCTCTGACCCCATAAAACCTCAAACCTCTTGGGCTGACTGCAGCAACCTCATACTTAACAACAGATTAACTCTCTAAGGAATCAGTTTAATCCCTTGAGGATTCACAAAATGTCCTAACACCTTGACCTCTTGACAGGCAAGCTTAGTCTTAGATACACTAATTTCATCTTTTCTTTCTCAATCCGGCAAAATACTTGATCAAGATCCTCTAGATGTTATTCCCAGGAAGGGCTATATACAGTAGTGTCATATATATATATCAAAACACATCTAGGCTGCAGTTCTGTCATAATCTGATCCATTACACACTGAAACACAGCACCTGCTGTCTTCATTACCAATGGCAAGATTTTCTATTGATACAGACCTTCAGATGTAGAGAACACTGTAAACTCCTTAGACTTCTCATCAATTAACAATTGGTGATAACCCTTAGTCAGATCCAAAGTGGTGAACCAGGAAGATCCAGCCATGACGTCCAGCTGGTCTTCATTCCTGTGCATTGGGTAGGCGTCATTTACAATATCCTTATTAACCATTTGGAAATCAATACAAACACGTATATTCCCATCTGGCTTTGGGACACAAACCATTGGAGCAGTTAAGGGCTGATATTTACATCAATCAGGTTGGCCCTTCACATTTTCTCCACCTCTTCTCTAATTGCAACAACTGCAGAAGGACTACAATGGGGTAAATATCTTTTGTACAGCTTCCCAGTCAACATTTTTATGACATAGGATGGACCAGTTCTCCCCACATCATATTTTTCCAACGCAAAACAACTACTCCATTTCCACACCAGAGTATACAACAGGGTACCTAGTGCTTCAATTGGACATAGTATATGGGTTAAATTGTTGAAGGGCACACAAACATAAAAGACAATAGGTTTATTTGTTGTGACTTCTCAAACTATAGGCATCCAAACTCTAATACGCTGATTTTGTTGAATATCCACCAGAACTGCAAACATATTAAACAACTTCCAGGATTTGAGAAGTTCACCATTTGACCCATTCTCAAATATTGCCACCTTTGAAGATATATGACGAGGTAACTCTAGGATAATTTATCCTTCCTGTGTTCCACAATTGAAAGCTACCAGCTTCAACCAGGCAATTCCCTTTGGTGGAATTGAGCAATTTTCCATAGAGTAGATGACCACTGACTGAACATCTTCTGGAGCTGGCAGAATTATCAGCTGATGATAAGTGTACTCAACTCCATCATGGACCAAGAAATTCTTGACGGCATCCAGGCTCACCTTGGCCTCCTTAATCTAAGTCATACCAAGCAGAACATCAAATCCTACTCCTGGCAAAACTACAGCGGAAGTATTGACCATGGTATTTTTCTATTTTATTACCACCTCATCAAACACATCTTGTTCAATAGTGGTAACCCCATCAGCAAAAGATAAAGTCAGTGTGAACAATCTTGATGGGTCCATCCCATGTTTATGGACAAAGTTCTTTTCTACTGCTACCCCAGCACAACCTGGATTGTATACTGCCTTTGCTGGGATAAAATCAAGCAAAATATCAAGAAGGATAATACTTGCAATGACCACACAAATGGTTTTGCAATCAATAATGCTGACATGGTCTGGTCACCTTCTTACGCCATTCCACTTCTTTGAGCTGATCCACACTCAACTGGACCCACACAGGCTGCCAAGTAATTTCCACATCTTCCTTCATACCCAAGTGTACATCCAGTATCCACTCATCTGGAGAGGCATCTGGACTTCCCTCAGGCAAAGTTGGACAAGAGACATCAATTTCCTGTATAGGTGGCTCCACTGGTTCACTGGCACTTTTCCTGTACTCCTTCAAGGCCTTACCAGATTGAAGTTTCATTCTCCCATTATTATTCTCCAAATTACCAAGCTCATATTGGGAAACACCTAAGCCCACCTTCCTTTTCCTGAATCATTAAACATCAGATCTGGGTGTTCCTTGTCAAATTCTGCACAATCAGGACATTTTCCAGGAAAATGGCCATCTTTGCCGCAGATCCAGCATCCCTTTGCCATGTGAAACTTACATGCCTGTTTAAATCTGGAAATGTAATCCTTATCTGAGGGATTTATAGGACTTCTGGTTCTCTTGGAAGACCCTTCCCCTGCAGCCAATGAGCTCCTACTCCTGAGTGCAGAGCACTGTGTGGAGGACCACCAAGATCTTATTCCATTTGAATGACCTTTTGAATGAGTTTTAACCATGATATCTTCTCACAACACATAATAGAAGCCTGAGTTCTAAACCTGGGCCACATTCCAGTGAAAAAAGCATTTTCACCAGATCCTGATTGTGTCTATATCCTCAAAAGCTAGGAACTCTTTCATTTATGAAAGATCTATGAACACTGTTTCATGGCCAGCCTGAGTGACGTCTCAGGCTTTCTGCAGAGCAGCACCAGGACCAAGGGTTACCATGTAACTGGCTCAAAATTCCTCTAACAATGTGGTCCAATTGTTGCCTTTATATCTTTTGAACCACTTAAAGCAGGCAGGATCTGCAAGGACTTCCAAATAATGGCATTTCCCCCCATCCTCTAGACCAGAGGCTCAAATAAGAAAACCCTCCAGGAAAGTGTTTCTTTCCTTTGGATTTCCAGAGAACAGTGACATTTGGCAAGCATAGACTGGACTCCTTTCACCATGGGTTTTTTGGCCCCTGCATTAGGCTCTATGACAGATCCAGGTCTAACCAGTCAAACTTACTGTTATCTTTCCCTCAACTCTTGTTACTGATACCTTTCTGGGACAAAGCTCTGAGGAGATTTTGACTCCAGGGAGGCAATTTTGTGAGACAACGCTTTATTGTCATCTCTCCAACAAGCCATAATTTTGACACTATTTTCCTCTCTGTTTCTCAACGCCTCAACTTCACAATTGGCTCTGTCCTTTACTTGTTGCAAAATTTCATCAAACCCTAACAGCAAGTTCCAGTAATCCCATGCATGAACTCAATTTTCTTGTGCCGGAGACCTTCTCTGGAAAAATAGCCGGAGTATAGTTCTTCAAAAGCCGCTTTTACTTCTACCAAAAATTCCTCAGATGCAATCTTAGAGACCTCCAGACTTGCCCAAGCCTCCTCAAACAAGCTGGTAGAAATTCCTTTCTTGCAGCAGTGGCCTCAACACAAAGCACTCCAAATTATTCTCTTTCAAATAACAATAAAGAAGACATGATAATTAAAAAGAAATTGAAGGGAAAGCATCAAAATTGACAATATTTTTTATTTAAAATTAGCTGTTTTTGATTATATACTATTTAGGGCATATTCAGCTAAAAACTGCTCTAGTTTCTGAATCAACCTGTCAGAAAATTCCTTTCCAAAATTCCTGACAACTCCTTCTTTGAGAATTCAACAGCAGAAGGGGACTCTAAACCAGGTTTATTTGGTAATATTGAAACAGCTAAATTAGTTAATAACATCTGTTCTATATTACCTTGTAAAAACAGTCCGTTTGAAACTGATGATTTGGTTGAAACAGGTTTGGGGATCAAACTTGAGACTTCTCTGGACTTAATCAATTAACCAGATGTTGGTTTAAGTGTTAAAATTACTTCTAACCAATTGTTACCTTCAACGGAAGAACACAGCCAATCAACTGGAAACAAATCAACTTTAAACCATCTCCAAACTATGCCAGGTGACGTTTTCACAGCAGTTGACGCTGTTACCTTGAATCCTAGTTCTGAAAACTCTGGTTCTGTTGTCCCTACTTCTCCAGTTCTCCAGCCATCAGCTGGAGAAATCTGGGGCTACCCCGATGCTTGACCCCATTGTTTGGCTAATAACTTCATCCAAAACCCCAATTTTGTTGTGAAAATCATGCTCATGCCAAAATTTATTTATAAAAGCTGTAGTAAGAGTTCCAGGTGCTCCAAATTCTCCAGACTCATCCCCAAAGCTTATGATCCCCATTATTTTCCATCCAAACTATTTTATTACTACCATTCTATATAAGGCTGGTAAGTTATGTTTTAATACTTGTTCAATCAATAATGTCTCATTCACCTAAGTGAATTTTTTTGCTTATCTTTTATTTTGACTTAAACCTCTAAATTCCAAACCATGAAATTACCCAAGACTCCTCTTGTGGAGTCTCTTGGGTATAAATGGCTATTCTGGATAGTCCTGATAACAACAGTGTTTACCAGCGCTTATATGGGTTCACGCACAGATTCTGGTACAACGCCAGAGTCCCAATTTCTTGACAGCTCCTGGCAATTGTGATTCCTGGAGTCTGGTATACCACAACTCCTCTATCAAGAAACCCATCTGTCTGAGAAGAAACCAAGGTCTATGGTTCTACCATCCTAGTCATCAAGCCAAAGTCTTCTGTCCCTTGGCTTTGGCCTTTTTATTGTGTTATCTGGGAGTTTACTTCTTCTTGGGGCGCTTTAACCCCCTGCTAGGCAGGTATTGACTCTTTGGAGAATTGTTCCATTTAGGAATAGTCTCCTTGCCTGTGGGATCTCTGGTCAAGGGATTAAATCCTTCTGTAATCATTCACCACCTGGGGAGATTACTTCCTAGTGGGTGGGTGCCTGACAGATTGGTTGAACCTATTTTTGAGGCCTTCTTTGGGACCTCAAGCCAAATCAAGACCTTAGAGCTTGCGTATAGCTAGGACTAGTTAAGACCATGGCGCTGGTATTCATTACCTTTTTATGTCTCACTGTCTGCCTAGTAGCAGCACTACACAAGCAACTCTTTTTTCCCAAAACCTGTGAAAACAACCAGGTTCAATTGTTGTGTTGAACAGCATTGCAGTTGATCAACCAGAGGACAAAGCCTCCAACAAAATCCTGATGCTACTTGCCTTTTCTCAACTGCTCTTTGAGACTGCCCCCAAACAATTTTGCACTGATGCTCAGAAGGTTCACCACGTCAATGAACAGCTTAAAGGCAAAACCCCCAGTGGAACGCAAAAAGCATTCTCAAGGGAGATGAGTTGCTCCATGACTACCCTAATTTCTGAAAACACCTTCTTTCCACTATTTTGCCCAAACTCTCAACTGAAGAACTCTGGGATCAAATATCTAGCTTCTTTTGGGGCAAGATGGCTACTTCATATTTTATCAATGAATTCACACAAATTAAGAATGCCATTGGGATGGGTAACAAAGAAGCCATTTATCTCTTACAGAAGATACTTTTCCAGAGCTTAAAGGATTTTTGGCTCACCACATCCTTCCTACCAACTACAACAACCTTGTTCAAAAAATCCTCTGCTGGGCTCTTGGGTTAAACAACTTCCTCCCTGGAAACCCTCCTCACGCCAGATGATGCCTACCAAGAAGTCCAAATCTGATATGCCTCCTGCAGGTCTTGTACCTAAGGAAGGCAGAGGATACCAGCTTTCCAACACCAAACGTAAACACCACATTGACAAGGGTTGCTGCCTGTATTGAGGAAAGAAGGGTCATCAAGCTAAAGATTGCTTTGCCCTCAACCGCGTCCAGCAGACTCCCTCAACAGTTTTGGCGGCCACCAACCCAAATAAATCTGCCAATAAGTCTTACGCTTCCTTTCCTGTTACAATCAAGACTAGTCAAGAAAGCCTTAACACCTTTGCACTTCTGGATCCAGGTGCCATGGGAAACTTCCTTGACCATTCTATCTTGAAGTTACTAAATATAGAAGATTATACTTCCTCATCTGTTTTGCTGGCTAACAAGCCTACCATCCATGTCAATCAAATCTCTTGCCCTATTGAAACGTGCATTGTCGGGTTGTCTTTCTCTCTGGACTATTCCACCATCTGAGGCCTTGCCTGCCCTGTCATTATTGGCTACCCATGGTGCAAGCAAGCCCAGATGGATATCAATTGGAACACTCACCAAATTGAGTTCTCCAATCAGGGAAGCAACTATTTGGTTCCAATTGGTCAATACAATACACACAGTCACATGAAGTTAGAACTCATCTCTAGTTTGAGACTGAACAACACCCACCATAAGGGGTCACTTCCCAAGGAACTTCTCCTTTATGAGAGCCTATTTAGTGAGTCCAGCTGCAATAAATTACCATCTCACAAGACCTCAGATCTCTGAATTGAGCTGATCCCTGGAAGCGTGCTGTCTTGGGGCAAACTCTACCCAACAAACCAAGCACAGGGAATAGCCCTGAAGGAATACCTGGACAAGAACTTGAAGAAGGGTTTCATATGCCGTTCCAACTCATTGTGCTCCTTGCCCATCTTCTTTGTCAAGAAGCCAGATGGGACTCTTTGGCCTGTAGTGGATTACGCCAAGTTCAACTCAATTACTATCAAAAATTGAAGCCCACTTCTGGCTGCCAAAACCCTTACAGATAAACTCACAAGTGCCCATGTTTTTTCCAAGTTGGACCTGCAAAACGCCTACAATCAGATACACATTGCCAAAGGCAACAAATGGAAGACAGCAATTCAAACACCATTTGGACTTTACAAGTACCTAGTTATGCCCATTGGTTTTAGTAATGCCCCGGCTGCTTTCCAGGGACTAATGAACAAGTTTTTGTTCCCATTCTTGGACACTAGTGTTGTGGTTTACTTGGACAATATACTGATTTACTCCCTGGATGAAGAAATTCATATGAGGCACCTTAAGGAAGTCATGGAAGCCCTTAGCAAGGCCGACCTTTATTGTAAGCTTTCAAAGTGTGAGTTCTTTGCGTTGGAAATCAAGTTCTTGGGGGTACTCCATCAAACCAGATGGCTTTGCAATTGCTCTATCTAAAGTTGAGGCTGTTTTAAATTGGCCAGTACTAACTTCCTGCACCAAGTTACGTGGCTTTTTGGGTCTGGCCAACTTTTTTTGTAAGTTCATTAAGGACTTTTTGGCTATTGCTCTTCCTCTGACCGCTCTCACTTCTAGTAAGGTTCCTTTTGTCTGGTCAGCTCCAGCCCAGGAAGCCTTTGACACTCTCAAGCATGCCTTCACTTTGGCTCCTGTACTGTTTTTCCCTGACCCAGACCGCCATCTTTTTAGAAACTGACGTGTCTGACTACGTATTGGGAGCGCTACTCTTCAAGCAAGGAGAGGATGGTGAATTCCACCCTGTGGCCTTCTAATCTTACAAGCTATTGGACTGGAAACACAATTATCACTTGTATGAGAAGGAGTTGTACGCTATTGTGAATTCCTTGAAGCACTGTAGGAGATACCTTGAGGGGAGAAAGTACCCTACAATCATTTGCACTGACCACAAGAATTTTTTTTTACTTCACCAAGAATCAGAAGATTGTTCCTTGCCTGGCCAGACGGGCCATCAATCTTTTATCTTATGACTTTGTAATAGAATATACACCCGGTAAACTAAACATAATCCTGGACGCAATTAGCAGACAGGAAGTCCTCAAGAACAATCCAGCCGCAGATCTTGATCACAATAACCAAGCAGTTTTATCTTCTTCCCAGTTTCTTTCCAGAATCATTGAGATATCTGCCTTCACTTCCCTTGACCAAGAGATTATGGAAGCCCAGATATTGTTTTCCTTCCAGGAAGAGCCCACAGCATGCTGAAGAAAACTTCTAAGGAAATAATGGTTAATAATCAGGGAATCTCTTATGTTAATGACTCATTAGTCATTTCAGAAGGTAACCTGTGGACTCAAGCAGTTAGCCATATGCACAAAGGACAACTGACAGGACATGGAGGCCTTATGAAAAACTTGAAGAGACTAGGCAGACAAAACTGGTGGCCTGGCATTAAGAAGGACATTTGTGAATTCATCTGCTTTTTTGTGACTTGTGGAAGGAACAAGTCAGGAAATTCCAAGCCTCAAGGTCTTCTCCATCCGCTTCCAATTCCAAAACGCCCCTGGTCCTCCATATCTATGGATTTTATAGTTGATCTACCAGTCAGCAGTGGCAATACTGGGGTGATGGTAGTAGTTGACTGTTTCACCAAGTATGCCATATTAATTCTGTTTTTGTCCTCTACTGCCAAGGAAGTGGCCAACATGTTCTTTGCAAGAGTATTATGTGATCACAGGTTGCCCACAGACATCACGTCAGACAGAGGGGTCCAATTTACATCCTGTTTCTGGAAGGCCCTTATGGAACAAATGGAAGTCAAGGCTAACTTATCCACGTCCTTTCACCCACAGACAGATAGACAAACCAAGCAAGTCAATCAGGTTTTGGAGGGTTATCTTTGTCACTACGTTAATTTGCGTCAAGATAACTGGAGTCCCTTCTGTTACTTGGCTCAGTTATGCTACAACACTGTTTATCACAGTTCTATTGGAATGTCACCCTTCTTTGCTAACTTTGGGTTTGATCTAGCAAGTTTACCAACCACAGTCTCAGAATCAATGTACCCCCAGGCAGACATGCTAGCAAACCAAATAAAGAAAATACACTTGGATCTGATCTTTTTCTTGACCAAGGCCTGTGAGGAATACAAGAAGTACGCCAACTGCCACTGCTCTCCAGAGAAGGACTACACAGTGGGCTCCTATGTCTACCTGAACGCCTGCAATCTTAAGTTAAAAATACCTAGAAAGAAGCTAGGACCCAAGAAGATTGGTCCACCTCAGGTTCTGGAGAAACTTTCTAGCTTAAACTACAGACCTGAACTTCCAACTGGATCTAGAAAAATGATGTTTTCTATGTGGATCTTCTGACTCCTTATGATGGCAATCCTAATAGTCTGAAGGAAGAAATCCTGATCCACAGATTGCCTCCAACACCTTCAAATGGGAAGTGGAGAACATCATTGATTTGTATCAAGTGAAAGGGAAGTCACAGACCCTGGTCAAATGGAAGGACTCTGGAGAGGAGTCTAATTCCTGGGAGCCTGAAGAGAACCTGCAGCACTGCCAGGGGATTCTTGCAGAATTCCTGGCTAGGAGGGATCTTTCCTTAGGTGGGGGTAGTGTCAGGAAAGTCCTTTCCAAAATTCCTGACAACAACTTATTTGAGAATTCAACAGCAGACAGGGACTCTAAACCAGGTTTATTTGGAAATATTGAAACAGCTAAATTAGTTAATATCATCTGTTCTATATTACCTTGTAAAAACAGTCCGTTTGAAACTGATGATTTGGTTAAAACAGGTTTGGGGATCAAACTTGAAACTCCTGGGACTTGATCAATCAACTGGGTGTTGATTTAAGTGTTAAAATTACTTATAACCAATCATTACCTTCAATGGAAGAATGCAACCAATCAACTGGCAATAAATCAACTTTGAACTATCTCCAGACTATGCCAGGTGACGTTTTCACAGCAGTTGACGCTGTTACCTGGAATTCTAGCTCCATAAACTCTAGTGCTGTTGTCCCTACTTCTCCAGTTCTCCAGCCATCAGCTGGAGAAATCTGGGGCTACCCCGATGCTTGACCCCATTGTTTGGCTAATACTTCATCCAAAACCCCAATTTTGTTGTGGAAATCATGCTCATGCCAAAAATTCATTTAAAAAAGCTGTAGTATGAGTTCCAGTTGCTCCGAATTCTCCAGCTCATCCCCAAAGCTTATGATTCCCTTTATTTTCCATCCAAACTATTTTATTACTACCATTCTATATATGGCTGGTAAGTTATATTTTAATACTTGTTCAATTAATAATGTCTCATTCACCTAAGTGAATTGTTTTGCTTATCTTTTATTTTGACTTAACCCTCTAAATTCCAAACCATGAAATTACCCAAGACTCCTCTTATGGAGTCTCTTGGGTATAAATGGTTATTCTGGATAGTCCTGACAACAACAGTGTTTACCAGCGCTTCTATGGGTTCACGTACAGATTCTGGTACAACGCCAGAGTCCCAATTTCTTGAAAGCTCCTGGCAATGTGTGATCTCTGGAGTATGGTATACCACAACTCCTCTATCAAGCAACCTATCTTTCTGAGAAGAAACCAAGGTGTATGGTTCTACCATCCTAGTCACCAAGCCCCATGTCTTCTGTCCCTTGGCTTTGGCCTTTTTATTATGTTATCTGGGAGTGTACTTCTTCTTGGGGCGCTTTAACCCCCTGCTAGGCAGGTATTGACTCTTTGGAGAATTGCTACATTTAGGAATAGTCTCCTTGCCTGTGGGATCTCTGGTCAAGGGATTAAATCCTTCTGCAATCATTCACCACCTGGGGAGATCACTTCCTAGTGGGTAGTTGCCTGATATAACCTATAATTCATATCATGTGGTCTATGGCATTTGAGTCATCTAATCTGGATCTTTACCTAAAAGATCCCTGCATTTCTCAACCTATGAGAAATGTATTTACAATACAAAGGAATCAAATGATTTTTTTGTTTCAATGTATTGATTTCAATGGAGCTTTCCAAGCTCCTGGTGCCAAAACCCTGTGGATTACACATCTCAAAACTCAGCTATTGATGTTCCAGCTGGGAACCAGCCTTTCAAACCTGAATCCCTAGGCATCCTTGCCTTTATTTATTTATATTTGCATTTAATGGTTTTTTTGCCTTAAAATCCATTAAAACGCTCTGAAACACAAACCAGGCGCCACTGTGGCGCTCAGCAATTTTCTCAGGCAGCGCCCCAGCACCTGAAAAAATTCACTAGGTGGCGCCTTGGCGCTTCTCAAATCAATTAGGCGGCGTGGCGGCACTTCTAACCCAATGAATTTGTCAAAGCAGCGGTTTTTTAACCCAAAATTTGGGACTTTACTTTTGAATAACCTTAACTAAACTTCTTGATTCAGTCAAGGCAATTAACCAATATAACTAAAACCTCATTAATTATGTTCCCATATATTTATTAATTAATTTTCCTGATTCTTTAAATTGTTTTTGAGATGCCTAGTCTCCAAGATTGATTTGTATCAGGAATGAAAATTTGGATGCTCCTAAATCTCAAAATACAGAATCAGAGTCAAACCCTGGACAAAACCCTTTGCAGACTGCCAGACTCATAGGCTGGGAACGCAATAACCCACTACTAATTGATGAAGTTGCTGCCAGCCCGCCAGGACCCAAACCCTTAGCTGCCCTGCAGGATTCTGCAAGAGAACCGCCAGTGCAAGATGCTGGAAATTTCCCTGAGGTGCCAACGCCTGATACTGGTAGTTTGCCTGGTGAAATAGACAAATTTCTCCCTGAAAGTTATTCCAAACTCTCCCAAAGTCCCAGGGAAGGCACTGAACCCAAAGAGGCACCCAATAACCAAATCAATAAACAGAAGGATTTGAAGTCTTCTCACCCCAAAGCAGCCAGTGGCAAACTGCCAGTGCCAAGCGCCACACTGCCATCTGAGACACCCGATGCCAACCCGCCTGAGCCCAGAAAACTCAACCAGGTAGTGAAGCCTGGTAGCGTGGTATAAATACCTGCCAGGCCAGGATCAACCCCCATTGTCATTTTTAATTAAAGGTTATGAGATATTGGTTTTCCCAACTATTGCTGTATTTATCCTTGCCATCTTCCAGTTAACCCCAAGATTGTCTGCCCCCCTGCCAGCCTGCCAGCTACGTACCACATGCCAGGTGCCCCCTTTGGTCCTGTTCATTTCACAGAGTACCCCTTAAAGCCTGAGTACAAGGACTATACTATCAACACATACTAGCCCAGGATTACTTGGCCATAACTACCAAGTTAACCAGATACAACTGAGAAGGCCCTTGGTATGTTACCAAACCCTGCCTATTCAGAGATAAATACAACTTCCTTCCTGCCTACCAAATGGACATAGAACCACCCGCCACCCCCAAACCAATGCCTGCCTCTGCCGCTGAGCTCTTGTGGGACCATACCAATAAGCTTTTTAGAATTGTATATTACTCTCAAGGGAGTAATAGATACTATTGTACCAGCTGCCGGTCTTTGGTTGTGGGTGGGCAAGTCAATGTCCTACCTCATTAAGTTAGCACCAATCCTTTGGTTGGCTCTGTTCACCAAGTCTGCAACCTGCCGGTTCCCAAACACTAGCAAGCCAACCAGTCAGGGTTGGTTCCCTGACATTTGGCCAATCTTGCCTTCTGTTCTTTTATTGAATATAGATACTAAGTTCCTAGGAATCTTTATCTGAAGAATTCCAACCAAACCTATCTATATAAAAAAACAGCAAAAGCAGAGCAACTTTATACTTTGGAGTATTTATTTGGCTAAATACTTAACAGTGACTGTTGTACGGTCACACAGAGATAGAATTCCTGGGCTACATGGTGAAAAATTGAGGGTTTGCAATGGCCCAGGATAAGGTGGGCATTGTAACCTCTTGGCCTATCCCCAAATGCTGTAAAGATTTCAGAAGTTTTCTGGACTGGCAAACTATTGGAAGGTTTTCATCCAAAATCTTTCTCATATTACTCTGCCCCTGACCCGCTTTTATTCTGACAAGGTCACTTTTGCCTGGATTGATGATTGCACATCAGCATTTGAGGCCCTAAAACTTGTGTTCATCTCTGCACCTGTCCTGGCAATGCCTGATCCATTCAAGCCATTTGTACTGGAAACTGATGCATCCAACTTTGTGGTGGGAAGGGTCCTTCTTCAGGAAGAAGGAAATAGTATGCTACATCCTGTAGCTTATTACTCCAATATATTTTGCCTGCTGAAGGAAACTACCCAATACACAACAAGGAAATGCTAGCTATTATGAAGACCCTGAAAAAATGGTGCAGTACCTATGTGGCGCTGAATTCCCAGTAAAGGTCCTGAAAGACCACAAGAACTTGGTCTGCTTCTTTAAACCACGCCAGCTTAACTAAAAACAAGCAAGATGGGCCTTAGAACTGGCTGACTGCACCCTGATCATAGACTACAAGCCAGGAGAGGGAACATGGTTCCCAACACCCTAAGTAGAAGAACTGATCTGGTACCTACTACATAGAAACTTGGGACCACAACACCCAAGTTCTCTTGGACCCAGTGAGCCTAGGCATCCACCTGGGATTGATGAAAATCAGATCCAGAAAATCAGAATTACTAAAGGTCCAAACACTCAACAAATTCATCAACATCATGATCTCTGACCTCTCAAAATCCTTGGATAGCGCCTACTACCAAAAAGGCTACTCATTGAAAGGAACAACATTAATGCTCCACAACAGGATCTTTGTACTGGAAGGAAAAAATCAGAACCAAC
This sequence comes from Entomophthora muscae, assembly GCA_014839935.2. Taxonomy (NCBI): domain Eukaryota; kingdom Fungi; phylum Entomophthoromycota; class Entomophthoromycetes; order Entomophthorales; family Entomophthoraceae; genus Entomophthora; species Entomophthora muscae. The sequence continues at coordinate 396,266 of QTSX02007113.1, forward strand.
ATCTTGAGAGACTACCACAATTCAAAGATGGCTGGAAACCCAGGGAGACTCAAGACCCTCTGGAGCATCAGAAGAAACTTTGCTTGGCCAAAAATGGATCAAGAAGTGAGCACATACCTGAAAGACTGTGAGACCTGTGAACGGACCAAAATTTACAGAAACAAACCTGAAGGGCTGCTAAGACCCTTGGATATACCTCATGGACCCTGGAGATCTGTTTCCATGGATTACTTTGTAGAACTTCCCCCATCCCTCTCCTTTAATGCAATCCTGGTCATGGTAGACTGCTTCACTAAGATGGCATTCTTTGTACCAACTACCACCCATTGTACGGCAGCAGAGACAGCCCAACACTTCCATGACCGCATCCTCATCTAACACAGAACACCTGAGGAAATCATCACAGCCAGAGGACCCCAATTCATATCAAACTACTGGACAAAGGTGATGAAAGACTTGGAGATCAAGAGATGTGTATCTACCTCTTACCATCCACAGCCAAACTGAAAGAGTAAACCAGATTTATTAAATAACACCTACAATGCTACACCAACGCCAACCAAGATAACTGGGCTGAGCTGCTACCCATGGAACAGTACACCTAAAACATCAAAGACCACACATCTACCAAAATGTCCCCCTTGTTGAAACTGCCAGCAAGTTTCCAACCAAGCGGGTTTGTGACCCACAATCCAATTAACCGGACACTCAAAGCCAGACTAGGAAGTCAACTTGAATTACCAAATCCAACAACATGAACAGATGATGATCCTTCCTGGTGGATACCTTGTTTTGGCGCTTGAATCACTACCAGGATCAAGCCATCCCCTTCTTTCATCCAGCTGTGTGATCACCAATCATGTTCCTGTTATCCTTGATTCACAATAACTATATAATTACTATCTCACAATAAAGATTATTATCTATCTTCTAATTATTTTTCCCCATGTAACTCTGCTAAAACAGCACAGTACAACATTGGTAGCACAGGTAGGTTCTCCATCCTACCTTATCTTGAAAAAAATCCTGCCTGTTGCCCGCACACGCTGCGGCCAACAAATCCTCAACAGAATTATGTCTGGCCTCCCGCCCAACTGGACTCTGTACACTCCTGGTGCCAAGATACCCAATGGTTTTGTCCTATACCAAAACACAGTAATCCTGGTACCTGCCTTCAACGCCATTTCTGCACAAGGTTTCTTTCAGGCTCCCTCATCAATGCTGCAACCAGCCAACATAACCACCATGCTCACCTATATAGCTCAAAGACTACAAAGCGCCGCCTTGGAACCTTTTGCCAGGGCCAATGACAACAACGCCACTGCATGGATCCAGTCCACCCAGAGTGAAATAGCTCAGATGGAATGCCCACAGCAATTTTGGATCACAGAAATTTCCATTTTCCTGACCCATGACACTGGAACCTGGTACAACAAGTGGCATGAAGAGCACACCAACAAGAACTGGGATACTTTTAAGCAAGACTTCTTGGCAAGATTTGTGCTTAAAGATACAGCGCTCAGGATCATTCACCAAGTGAAGAACCTGACCCAGACAGGCACTGTAAAAGAACTCACCTGCGCCTACAAGGAACTCTGCCTTTGTGCACCATCCAAAATGACCTTTGACACCCCAGCCACACACCTCATGTACTACAATGCTCTTAAGTTGCATGTAATGAGAAATGTGAACCTGGATCAGGTGACCAACCTGCAAAGCCTGTACTGTGAAGCAGAAAAAGCGGACCAGACATCCAATAAACTGCACAAGGCACAAACTGGGAAACAAGAAAGACCCAAGGATTCCCATCCAAGCAGGCGCTCTGCTTGACCACCTCCTGGAGGCAATAGGAACAACGCCAACCACAAACCCACAGGTTCTAATGGGCATGGAAATGGAAACAATGGCCAGTCAAACAGTACTCATTTCTGTATCACTGCCACACAAGGCAACCAAGATGAGGGAAAAGCCCAGGGAGAGCACTAAGCAAGTCAAGCTTTCCCACACAACTCCTGACTTGCCCAACAATGAATACCAACCCAAGGATGTAGACCAATACCCAATGATCCAGGTTCCCTCAGAGGACCTGGTACTGTACATCATTGCCAGACATCCCAATGAATTGGTGTCATATCCTTTCTGCTTTTGCAGTTACTCAGACTCAGCACTCCTGGATTTGGGCGCAGATTGAACCCTGGTCAACAGTAGCTTTGTGGATAATTTCAAGCTAGCTACTAATCTTTGCGGATTAAAAATGTGGTCCTGGCTGACAAACACCACATTGCCATGATAAAGGAAACTGCCCCCTTCTCTGTCATGCTTGAGAACCTTCACTCCACCATCCAAGGTCCCGTCATCAACTTTCCTAAGTTTGACATTGTACTGGGAATAGACTGGTTACAGAAGAACAACCCCCACGTAGACTGGGAAACCTCAGTATTGACCATCAAGCATGAAGGCGTCAACCACCAGATCTACCCTGACTCCATGGACCAACTGCTACGAAATCATGTCTTTGTACGTATCACAGAAACCCAGGACAAAAAGAAAGACCTGAAGTCAATTGATTGGGACTCCTGCAAGTACAAGATCATACACTTCAAAGACCACCAGGATACCTCCACGCCTCAGGATTGCAACATCATGGCCCACCATCCAGAAATCTTTAAGGAAGTGTTACCTTTGCTGCCCCCTAAGAAGCATATTTAGCACTCCATTCAACTCAAGGGGGTTGTACCCTAGGCGCGCCTCATCTACAGACTGACCCCCAAATGAAGACAACGCCTTACGCGCCTACCTCAAGAAGGCATTGGAAAAAGGACTTATCTGCCCCTTACAGTCTCTCTTTGGGACTGTCGTATATTTTGTGGCTAAGAAGAACGGTACCTTACGTCTGGTTACAGACTGCTGCGCCCTAAACAAAGTTACCATTAAGAATTATTACCCACTATCACTGATTGACAACCTCTTCAATGCCTTGGGAGGAGCCACAGTATTCTCCAAGATTGATCTAACTGCAGGCTATAATCAGATTTGTATCAAGAAAAGAAGACATTCCCAAAACGGCCTTCTTCACTAAATATGGCTCCAACAAATGTGTGGTACTCAACTTTGGCATGATCAATGCCCTGTCCACCTTTGTAACCTTCATGAACAAAGTGTTTGCGCCCCACATAGGCAAGCACGCCCTAGTGTACCTAGACAGCATTATCATCTACAGCCCCTTGGTGAAACAATACCACAAAGACCTAGAGGCAGTCTTTGCTACCTTGGCACAACACAAACTGTTGGCCAAGCCCTCCAAGTGCCAGTTTTTCCATGAGCAACTACCCTTCCTGGGACACATATCTCAAAGGACAACATCAAACCTAACATTCAAAAGATACAGGCCATCTGCAAGATGCCACCACCCAAGGATAAGTCAGAACTCTGCACCTTCTTGGGAATGTTGGCCTATGTACAGCGTTTCATACCTGACTGTGGCGTCTTGACTACCCCCTTATCTGCCATAACAGGCGCCAAGTCCAAGCTTGTATGGACCCCCCAACATGACCTCTGTTTTAGACGCCTCAAAGAGAAGCTCACAACAGCTCCCATCCTGCAAAACCCCAAATGTGACAGAGAAACCAAATGGAAACCAACGCCTCAGATGCATCCATTGGGGGAGTACTAAAAATCAAAAATAGTGAAGGTGACTTCCTGCCTGCAGCCTAAAAATTGCAAATATTGACAGATGGCAAGTGTTGATACTCTATACACAACAAGGAACTGTTGGCTACTGTGCACTGCTTAGTCAAATGGCGTTGTTACCTAGAATGCCAGGAAGAATTCATAGCATTAACCAATCACAATTCACACATCTATTTCAAGACTCAAGAAAATCTGTTGCGCCGCCAAGCGCAGTGGATGGAACTATTGGAGAGATTTAACATGCTCATCCAGTACAAGCCTGGGGCCAAGCTTGCCATGGCAGACACCCTGTCCCGCCTGTATGTCTATGCTTCAAGAGGAGATAATGGGCTTGACCCAGACTGGCCTCTCTTAATGCTAGTAACAAAGGTCAAAGGGTTCCCCCCTGGCACCACCGACATAACAAAAGAAACAGTCATCAAGAATGAACACCTCTTTGCTGACGTATACGGGACTCTTCACAGAAAAATGACCGACAGCACAACCATTCCCTACATCCCCACACATCAGCAAGTTGGCACCATACTACACTATCACAGAGACCTTGGACATACCAAGAGCCAAAATCTATAGGATTTCCTAAAACATAAAGCCTGGTGGCCAACAGTATACCGCAATGTTCAGGAAGTTCTAGACCAATGTGAGGTGTGCAAAAAGTTTGCCAAAAGCAAAACCCTGCCAAAGTCAGTACTTCCCATCTTCAAACAACTACCTTTAAAAGTTTGGGCTCTTGACATTGTTGGCCTCATGCCAGGAAAACACAATGAAAAGAAATACATCATCACTGCCATTGACTTTGCAACAAGATGGCCAGTAGCCCAAGCAGTGAAGGCACACACCGGCAATGAAGTTTAACAATTTATAGGCAAAAAGATAATCAGCAAGTTTGAAAAGCCAGAACCCCTGATAACTGATGGAGGCAAGGAATTGACCTCTGAAGACACCAATGTATACCTCACCGAAAATGGGGTCAAGCACACTGTGACTACACCATATCATCCACAGGCCAATGGATGTGTGGAGCGGCTTAACAGTAGCCTCATGCAAGCCCTAGCTAAACTCACTGCCAGGAGACATGAAGACTGGTATAAGCAGCTACCAAATTCACTACTTGTGTGTCAAACCCAAGTGAACAGATCCACAAGAAAAATTCCGTTTGAACTGGTATACAGCACAAAGTCAAATATCATTCAAGCATTGACAGGATCTAAACTGGAAATTCCAAGTGAAGTCCCTCCATGCTCAGACCCTCAAGTAATGGAGGCTAACAGCAAGCAAACAGCCAAAGAGAATGAGCGTCTGCAAAAGACATTTGTCCTGATTTGCAATAGACATGAAGTTGGGGACAAAGTATGGGTCATAAATGTTGACAAGAGCAAGTTACAACCTGAAAAAGTAAGGCCAGCAATCATCCTAAAGGTAAACAATAATAACAATTACCTTGTGCAAGGGCTTGGCAAACACAAACAAGACAAGACCCTACACCATGATTGCCTACAACCCTGCAAAGCAAGACAGAAACAACAAGAGACTGCCCTACCAGCTACAGAACAACAACTAGTTGAATACAGCGCCTGGGCTCCTGACAACCTCCCCAATAACCTGCCCCCAGAAGAGGCCAACCTTCAGTTGGGGGGTCAAAACCGCAGGCTTGACCCACCTGCAAGGTTCTAACCAAGCAGGTTTGTGACCTGCAATCTGATTATCTGGTCACTTGAAGCCAGACTAGGAAGTCAACTAGAATTACCAAATCCAACAACATGAACAGATGATGATCCTCTACAGTTTATACCTTGTTTTGGCGCTTGACTCACTATCAGGATCAAGCCACTCCCTTCTTCCATCCAACTGTGTGATCACTAATCATGTTTCTGTTATCCATTGATTCAAATGAACTATATAATCACCATCTCCCAATAAAGATAATTATCTAGTTTCTAAATATTTTTTCCTGTGTAACTCTGCTAAAACAGCACAGTTACAGCAAAGAAAACTCCCTAACCCACAAGAAGCTCAAGACTGACCCCCTCTCATCTAAGTAGGACGCTCTGAAGAATACAAAGTTGAATACATTCATGGAGACCGTACCCACTATGAAACCCCCAGTACTATGTCAGATGAAAGGGATATCTGCCCAAGGAAAGCACCTGAGAACCTTTAAGCAACCTACCCAGCACCCAGCTAGCCATCCAACAATATCTTGAGAAGAAGGCTAGGAAGTAAGGGACCCCCAAGAAGAAAGGGGATGATGTCATGAGTGACCTTTCAATACTTATATTGAAAACCTGGGAATTAAAGCCCTGGTCTCAGGGAAAGCCTTATGTTGACCATAGTGGACAGGAAACTGCCCAACTGCCAGTTGGGTCAAACCCTGGACCACCAGAGATAGATGACCTCAACCAAGAGGAACATAAACCTGTCAAGTGTTAATACTGGAGGTTTGAAATCAACATTGGAGACCCTAGAATTGAACCCTGAACCTCCAAAGACTACTTGAGTCACACAAAGTGGACAGAAACCCGCCAAATTGTTAAATTATAAACCCAAGTTGACAAGTTACTCCAAGACCCACCAGTCTCCCAAGCACAATTCCCTAAATGGTCACCAGCTTGCTGCCAACCTTGTGCTATCAAAGTCCCTGATCTACAAAAAAGTTGTAGATTGCCTAAAGGAGGTTAAGATAAAGCCTACTGCTAGTCCTGCCAATGATCACCAGCTAATGCTAGTCTCCAGTCCAGAACAGGTAATGCAATCGGCCTGCTCTAGTGATATGATGAACAGCAGTGGCGGAACAAAGTATTGTCGCTTTTGTTCAACAGAGCATGCACAACTAGGATTTTGTTGTGTTTGGCTCCTGGGGACAAAATCCAGGAGGACACAGTGGGAAATATTTATTAAAAAAATTTGAGGTTCAAAGCTAGCCTTGGGTTAGTCTTCAGGGCAAAATTAAGGCACATCCCTTAATTTCCTGGAATACAAGATGAGGAATTCCTTTTGGCAGAAAGAACAGGAAAAAGCTTGAAGATTATTAAAGCCAAAGCAAATGCGGATAAACTTTTCTTTATTAGGAGAAATGATTCTACTTAAATAATAGACAAGGGTCAAAGATCACTCATTAGTGTTGCAACATCTTTGATTACTCCCTCTTGGGGAATTAAGCCCCAAGTAAATCACTGAGCGGCTCACCAAGTGGTTCACTGCCCAGTTAATAAACTGGTGGCACCATTATCAGCTAACCATCTATGACAGAGATTACTCTATCCAGGTCCCAAATAGAACACAACTTGATTAAGCCTTGTGACTCAAGAGGAACATTACTCAGATAAGCCCCATGATCTCCATGATGTACATGGACAACATGTGGCTTGTCATGATACTATATAATATTCTATATTCATATTCAATAAATTATCATTCTCTTCTTAATCTTCCCCTTTATTTTTTTATTATAATTCCCAGAAGTATAAACTTGACAGTGGTAGCACAGGTAGATTATCCATACCTACCCAACTCAAAGGAAAAATTCCTCCCAAGAAATGAACCCAAACAATGTCACTCCCTAACGGCTGGAGAGATTACAAAATAGGACAAGACGTTCCCCCAGGACTTGTCATCTAAAATAAGGTCCTTGTACCATCAACTAGTACAACACTCTCAAAGCCTGCAGACTGTTCCCTACCACGCCAACTACAACAGCGCCTAAGCAACCTGAGATACCCAATATTGTGTTTAACGCTTACGTACCACTGAGATTGGTGCCTTTGCAGGACTACACTGTGAAAACGCCTCTCTTTAGATCAACAGCACGGAGAGCAATTTCAAACAAGTGGAGTATTCCACAAGACTCTGGGTCAGTGATATTGCCCTCTGCATCACAGGGACTGCTTCAAGTTTTGTAACCAAGTGGCTAGCCCAACACCCTGACCAGAAGAAAAATTGGGAAGTGTTCAAGGCCACATTCCTTGAGAAGTTCTCCATGAAGGACTTAGACATGGTGATCATGACCAAGCTTTGAACTTTCAAAATGACAGGAACCATCAAAGAATACATTGCTACATATGAAGGACTATGTGACTGTGCACCAAATACCATCAACTTTGATGAATCTGGGCTACATCAGGACTTCTATAATGGCCTTCCCACACACATTAGACGTCAGTTTGACATGACCAGCTGCAAGAACCTCAAGGATGTATTTCTAGAAGGAAAATGCGCAGCTCAGAAGTCTGACAATCTACACGCCATCAACAAGCGCAACAAAACCCTGCAGTTAAGAGAGAGCCTTGCCCCAATAAGCAAAGCAACTGAGCCAACAGTACACATCCTCAAACTGAGAATTGCACTGCACAAGCCAACCAGGCCAGCACCAAAGATACCAACAAGGAGGGAAAAGCTCAGGGGAGTGCTTAGGCAAGCTGCCCTCCCCCTCTTCACAAGAATTGTACAGAGAACAGGGTGTGGACTCAATCACCATGATCCAGGTTCCCTCTAGCAATCCTCTACTGTTTGCTGCCCAAACTGGAAATAAACTCCTTACCTATCCTTTCTGTTTTTGCAGATACAAGGACACAGCACTATTTGGCACTGGAGCTAATCAATTACTCATTAACAAAAGTTTTGCAGACCTTATAAAGTTACCTATAATTTGAAGTAGCATCAAGAAAGTCATCATGGCAGACAACCACAGCACATCAGTTACCCACGAGACAAAACCTTTCTGAGCCCAAATTGGAGATGTACAAACAACAATTAGCGGCCCCATCATACCAATCCCCAAATACTATATCACACTTGTATTAGATTGAATGCAAAAGACAAAGCCTCATATTGACTGGGGCAGTGCCACCCTCACCATCCAGCAAGGAGAAGTCTACCATCATGTGTAATCTACACATCTTAACATCCTCATGAGGGACCACATATTTGTAAAGATCATGTAAACAGAGAAAGAAACTGACATCAGCAAAATCAATTTGAGCACATGTATGTATGAAGTCACCCACAAAAAAAAACACAGAAACTCAACACAAACAGAACCCAATCAGAAACCAGCTAGTCAATGAGTTTCCCTCCATATTCCAAGAAACACTACCCGGGTTGCCCCCTGATTGGGGCATACAATACAAGATTGACTTAAAAGATAGAATGCCTCACACCACAGGAAGAAAACACCCTGAAGGCTTACTTGACAAAACACTCTAAAAAGGCCTTATCAGACCCTCAAAATCACCCTTTGATGCTGCTGTCTTCTTTGTAGCAAAGAAAAATGGAGGCCTCCGCCTGGTCACCAACTGCAGGGCCCTCAACAAGGTCACAATAAAGAACAGGTATCTCCTTCCCCTAATTGATGACCTTTTTGATGCCCTGGGGGGTCCTAAATCTTCACAAAAATTGATTTGACAGCAGGATATCACCAAATTTGTGTGAAACATGGAGACATTCCAAAGACTGCCTTTTGAACTAAATACAGTTCCTTTGAATGTGTTGTACTTAATTTTGGCACGTCAAACGCTCCCAGTACCTTTTTAACCTTCTTGAATGAAGTATTCAAGGAACACATTAGCAAAAGAGCAATCATCTACCTGGACAACATCATTATTTACAGTTCCAACCTACAACAACACTGGGAAGATGTCTGTTCAGTCCTCCATACCCTACAGGAAAACCAATTAATTGCCAAACCATCTAAATGTGAGTTCTTCTTGAATGAACTTCCATTCCTTGGCCATATCATCAGCAAGGACGGTATCAAGCTGGATCCAGACAAAATATGTGCTATAACAGAAATTCCAGCCCCAAGGAACAAGAGAAAACTCTGCACTTTCCTTGGAATGGTAGCCTATGTACGCAGGTTTATTGCTGAATGGTGTGCCCTGATAGCCCCTTGTCAGCCATCACTGGGAAAACAACCAAAATTTTCTGGACACCCTTACAAGATCAACATTTCTGCCAACTGAAAGAACACATGGTTACAGCCCCCATCCTGCAATACCCAAACCGTGAGGGTATCTATGAGCTAGAAACCAACGCCTCTGATTATGCCATAGGAGGAGTCCTCTGTATCCAAACGGCCCAAAAGAACTTCCTTCCTGTGGCATATGAATCAAGGAAACTATCAGACTGAAAACAAAGATATCTCATACACAATAAGGAATTGGTCACCATTATACACTGCCTCATGAAATGGCAATGCTATCTGGAAGGAGCCCAGATGTTCAAAGTACTCACCAACCACAAGTTGTTGATTTTCTTTAAAACACATCCTTTGCACTGATGGTGACCCCAACAGGCCCATGTTAATCATGGGGAATCTCCATTTGGGTTCCCACCTGGCACCCAAATGGACATCCAAGAGAAAGTCCTCAAGAACAAACATCTGTTCAAAAATGTATATGGTACCCTTCACCAAATACTTCCAAATGGTGACACTGTACCCTACATCCCGTCAACACAAAAGATTGACACAATCATCTGATATCACAGAGACTTGGGACACACCTGTAGCAGAAACTTGCATGAATACCTCAAGATACGCTACTGGTGGCCCAACATGCTAGATGATGTCAAAGAGGTACTGGAACAATGCAAGGTCGTGAGAAGTACACCCAAACCAAAGCTCCACCCAAGTCAGTAGTATCTGTATCCATCACACAACCCTTCAAGGTATGGTCATTGGATATTGTGGGACCTATGCCCAGTGAAAGCAAAGGCAAGAAGTACATCATCACAGCCATCAACTATGCAACCAGATGGCCCATAGCACAAGCCACAAAAAAGCACAAAAGTAATGATGTGAGATAATTCATTAACAAGGAGATCATAGCAAAGTTTGGAAAGCCTGACCTCTTAATCACAGATGAAGGCATTGAACTCAAAGCTATTGACACCAACATCTATCTCTCCAAAAATGGAATAAAACACGTCACAGCCAGCCCATATCACCCAAAAGCAAATGGACACATATAACAACTAAACAGCTCTATAGTGGAAGCCCTCAGTAAGCTATCTTCCAACAATCCAAAAGCCTGGGTCAACATGCTACCAACCGCCCTTATGGTCTGCAGAACACAAGTCAACCGCAATATGGGCAAAAGCCCTTATGAACTTGTCTATGGTTAGAAACCCTCACTTGTAAGTACAATCACAGGACCACAACTGCCACTTCCAAAGAAGATACCAGACAGTAATGACCCAAAAGCACTACAAGCCAGAAAGGTTCAAGAAGTGTTGGAACAACAAAAGGTTCAGCAGGAAGCAATCCCATTGCAACAAGAAAGGTTCCAAGTAGGAGACAAGATCTGGGTTGTCAATCACAACCAACACAAACTAGACCCAGGGTTACGTGTACCAGGCATTGTCATGGAAGTTAAGCCCAATAATACCTGCCTCATCAAAGAGATTGGAGCTTAAACTAAACTAAAAATATGCATCATAACCGATTCTGTTTGTGTAAGGCATGAGCAGCCCAGAAAAATTCAAGGCTCCCTGTACCCAATGCCAAACTGGATCAATAATAAGCTTGCATACAAGATACTCTCAAGAAGATCCCCAAAGCTCTGCCTTCCAGCACCCCAGGGGGAGATGTTGCAACATCTTCAATTACTCCCTCTTGGGGAATTAACGCCCCAAGTAAATCACCAAGTGGTTCACTGAGTGGTTCACTGCCCAGTCAATAAACTGGTGGCACCATTATCAGTTAACCATCTATGACAGAGATTACTCTACCCAGGTCCTAAATAGAACACAACTTGATTAAGCCTCGTGACTCAAGAGGAACATTACTCAGATAAGCCCCATGATCTCCATGATGTACATGGACAACATGTGGCTTGTCACAATACTATATAATATTCTAAATTCATATTCAATAAAGTATCATTCTCTTCTTAATCTTCCCCTTTATTTTTTTATTATACTTCCCAGAAGTATAAACTTGAAATTAGATAAACAGAGTGGCAGAGGGAGTCACGTTGGGGTGAAGTCAAACCAGGATCAGTTGAGGGCTGGTATGACAATCTGGAATGGGTGGACATTAGAACAGATCCATTTATGGAAGGCAAGGAATTTTCAAAGTCAAAAGTAAAACCAACCAAATATTTGCATATATCATTATTTGAAGGCCATATCAAAATAGCATTAATGGTACAATTTCTGAAAAATCTGCTGCCCTCAAAATCAGAAGCCAAGATCCATGCTCTTTCAGTAACCTGTCCATAGGACTGAAGTCCTCAAAAAGCAAAAAATAAATCACCTGGTTTAAGAACCCTGGCGGTATAGAAAGGACCCTATTGTCATTTTTGATAATAAAGTTTTATGAATCTTTGGTTCAAACATATCCCACTTTGTTTAGTCTTAGTGATCTTTCATCTCAACTCCAGCCAAGTAGACAAACAGATGACTTCCCCTTCTAGAGACCAACCTGCTAAGCCGCCCTAGGCATTATACCGTTCCCCTGGAGCCCTCTTTGGACCTGTGTATTTCACCAAATACCCACCCAACCCTGCTACTCAGAGTTTAAATTGGAGAACATTGTCATTTATGACCCCTTAGTAAGTAATAGAGAGACTAAATAAATAGGAAACAAAGAAAAGTATTACAATGTGCCGCCAAGATTGTTCAAAGACAAGTACAAATTTCCGCCTGTCTACTTTGTCCACGTGACTCTGCCCTTGACCCTACATGTCAGGGCCCAGATTGCCCTGGACAGTCAGCTGGCCTCCATAGAGTTGATTAAACATGCAGCGTGGAAACCCACAAAAAGCACCTTCCAGGGCAAAAAAACCCCTTTTGACTAGCAAATGGCACAGAAATCAAAAGGCACACAAGCCTCAAATCCCTGGCTTTGAGCCTGTTATCAAATTTGGGCCACTCAACTATCAGGAAATGGCACATTGGGAGCGCAATTGTTTCATCACTTTATTGCAAGAACTATAAATAACTGTGGCATCTTGGCATGCTGCAAATTTCAAAAGGTTCATATTATAGCAACTAATAAGATCTCACCCTCTTGCCCAAGCATGCAAATTCTGGTTAAAATTGCAAAATAACTCAAATCAATACCATCAGTTTTCTGGTGGCACAAAAGCCCACAGAATCTTCAGTAATTATAAGTAGTGAGGGGGGAGAAGCCCTCCTCACTGTTGACATTTTAATAAAGCAAGTTTATGCCTAGAAATTATTATCTTATTCCAGAAATTGTCTATTTTTTGTCAAATTTAATTATTCTCTTTACATCCATTTGTGAATCCACTACACAATACAAACTTGCATATCCATACCCTCCTTGTTACACTCCTGCTGCTCTTGTCAAACCACCCTGCGCCCTTGACTTGGAGCATTTCTACCCCCACCACCTGGATCTGCTACCAACTATGAAGGAGATTCCTACTGCTCCTCCTCTCCCCAACATGCCTCCCACCCAGGACTTTAGCAAACTGGGGTTTTTCTATATCACAGTGTTGTGGCTGGTCAACCAAGTTTGATTTATACTGGGAGTTGGTGCCCCCTAGCCACTGCTCTCAACTACCTGGTTCATATAGCGCCTAATGTGTACATTGCCTTTCAGGTCCAGCCTACCTCCCCTATGAGAGTCCAGCCAGACTCTGGTATAGGCTGTGACACTACAACCCAACCGCCAAATTGAGCCCACTACTGCTGCTGTTATTACGTCCATTTAGCTTTTTGGAGTACTCTACATCAATTTGACATAGTTGGTGAACTCTATGGTGCCTAATTCTGGGCCCTGGTCTCTACTTGAGCAATTCTTATCCTATATTTTAAATTTAGCATCCTTCCTATGGTGGGCGTTACCCACTGGCCTGGTGTACCCCGCCCTGAGCCATCTAATGCCTCTCCCTATTCCTAACTTCCTGACAATAGCTATTATTCTCCAAGCCCACATTGACACTGGGAATGTGGGTATAGTAAAGACTCATTGTTGAAAATCACACCATTAATGCTATTTTGTTATTCCTTTGAATAATGATATGTGTAAAGACCTGGATTGTCAGGATTGACAATTTATTACCCTGGGGAGCCCAGGCCCAAGGATGGAATTTGAACCCTGAACCTACATTCCTGCGGGCTGCTGGGCCCATGGACCAAGGGACCGCCTGCCCACATTTTTTGGGATTGAGCCCCTGCAAGCTGAGGCTCCTGCTAAGTCCCAAAGCCAGAATACCTGTATCAGCTCAACCATGGTGGCATCCAAAGAGGAGCCTCTTTAATTGCTTATAGAAGCAGAGATGATGCCTCTGTGAATCTCATGAGTTTGAAGTCCTCTCAAGTGACCAATCAAACCCTACTTCTAAAGACAAACCCAGGCTTTGGGCCTGACCCTGTGACCACAACAAAGAATCAAGAAAATTGAGTGACCAAATTGGAGTTCTGACCAATGAGAGAACACCCAGCCGTGGTGCTATTTTGCCGCTCTCACACCCTGGCCCTCTGGCTGCCCGCCTGCATTTTTCCCGATATTTTGATAAAGACCTGATGGAAAATACTAAGTTTAGAGGCAGCATGCTATATATGCCTATAGATTCTGCGCTCAAACCTTATTTCCATTTTTAAATAGAGGTTATGTTACTTTGGCTTTTACAGCTATTGCCATATTTTGTATTTGTTGTCTATCAATTCAGTTCAAGATCTCCTGGCCCTCCTGCCCCACTGCCTGCAGTTTCCTGTCCACCTGGTGCACCCTTTGGGACCATTCACTTCACTGATTATCCCTTGAAGCCCAAATATAAGGATTATACACCAGAGAAAATCCTTAAACTTGACCTGCTAGCCTACATCCAATCTGCCATTAGATACAACCAAGGCCTGTGGATATTCTCAACCCCAAAACTATTTAGAGGAAATTTCAATTATCTCCCAGCCTACAATATCTATATGGAACTGCCTGTAAAGCCCAACCCAAACCAGCCTCTTCACCTGACCATCCAACTGAACATACCAGCAAGCTTTTTGGAATAGTGTACATCACCCTCACAGGGGTGGTAAACACCATTGTACTGGCTGCCAGCCGGTGTCTTGGGTGGGAAAGTCTGCTTCCCACCTTCTAAAGTTAGCTCCTCTCTTGTGGTGGGCCCTGCCCGCAAAAAACCTGGCCCAAGTTACCCCCAGAAACAGCAGGCCAGCCGCCCAAGACTGGATCCCTGACACAGATGGTTTTTCTTTTGACTTTGGATATTCTTTGCCTTCAATAAATGGGTCAACATCAATCCACCCCATTCTGTATTTCCATACCAGTCCTTAACTGATCCTGGTATGACTTTAACTCAACGTGATCCCCTCTACCACTCTGTATATCTAATGAGTGATCATTGACCCTTGTCTACCATTTAAGTAGAATCATTTCTCCTAATAAAGACAAGTTTATCTGCATTTGCGTTGGCTTTAATATTCTTCAAGCTTTTTCCTGTCCTTTCTGCCAAAAGGAATTCCTCATCTTGTATTCCAAGAAATTAATGTATGTGCTCTTAATTTTGCCCTGAAGTCCAACCCAAGGCTATCTTTAAACCTCAAATCTTTTGTTATAACAATTTCCCACTGTTTCCTCCTGGATGTTGTCCCAGAAGCCAAAGACAACAAAATGTTGTTCACTACAGGGGCTGCAAGCCCTTGATTACTCTGTTCCCCCACTCT
Organism: Entomophthora muscae; assembly: GCA_014839935.2. Classification (NCBI taxonomy): domain Eukaryota; kingdom Fungi; phylum Entomophthoromycota; class Entomophthoromycetes; order Entomophthorales; family Entomophthoraceae; genus Entomophthora; species Entomophthora muscae. The sequence continues at coordinate 411,602 of QTSX02007113.1, forward strand.
TTCTCTAGTCTTTCCATTCTATCTCTGAAGTACCCAAACAACTCAAAGTCCCTAGTCCTCTGCTTGAGGAAGATATCACCAATTACCCCACCACTCAATGTTAATGGTTTTATCTCCTTGGCCTGTATAGACCCCCTTCCAACTTTCTCTCTCAATTATGAGCAAGCTTGTGCTGCCGCATACTCCCTCCTTCACATGGGCACTGTGGCAATGCATACTGTTGTGTTTGGCTCCTGGGGACAACATCCAGGAGGACGTAGTGCAAAATATTTATAACAAAAGATTTGAGGTTTGAAGCTAGCCTTGGGTTAGCCTTTTTGGCGGAATTAAGGGCACATGCCTTAATTTCCTGGAAAAAAAGATGTGAAAGTCATTTTGGCAGAAAGGACAGGAAAAAGCTTTAAGATTATTAAAGCCAACGCAAATGTGGATAAATTTGTCTTTATTAGGAGAATTGATTCTACTTAAATAGTAGATAAGGGATGGTGATCACTCATTAGAAAGACAGAGTGGCTGAAGAGGTCATGTTGGGATCAGGTCATACCAGGTCATTCATAGACTGGTATGATAATCCAGAATGGGTGGATATTGGACCAGACCCATTTTCAGAAGGCAAGGAATTTTCAAACTTAAAAGTAAAACTAACCAAATCTTTGCAGCTATCAATATTTGAAGGCCATATCAAAATAGCATTAATGGTGCAATTTCTGACATCTCCCCCCTCAATATTGGACACAGGGAGTTGATATTTGCAGAGAAATTTGGAGTGAATACAGGCAAAGGGACGTCCAGAGGACAGCAATTTCATGGTATACTTGACACCTTTTTAAAGGTGACTTCACAGGGCCCAACCCAGAGGAAATCCAGCTTATGAGCTCTACCACCTGTACAATTCTGGTAGTAGAAAACCAAGTTGCCTATTTGATACTTGGGGAGGGGGGCTTTAGCAGCATTGGATGGGGAGAGCTCCAGGGCCTTGACCTTGTAAGCAGTGGAATAATCTTTTGCTTGGATGTCAATGATACAGTTAGTTAAGTCTTCAACATGGGCCTCAGGATTTGCAGACACATCAACTTCAATCAAAGGGGGTCCCAAGATTGAGGGGGTAATGGCTTTACGTCCATACAGCATGGCAAAAGGGAAATGACAAGTTACTTGGTCTTTACTAAGTCAGTAAGCAAAGAGGGCAGCAGGGAGGAAAATATCCCAATTGGCAGCGTTGGAGAGCAGAAGTTTCCTCATTATGGACACCAGGGAGGAATTAGCTTGTTTGAAAGTTCCATTAGTTAAAGGGTTATATGGCGTGGAGAAAGATTGATGGTTACCAATAGCTTAATAATAGATGTGATGAGGCAAGCATTAAAGTCGGTACCATTATCAGAAAGCAGGATTTTAGGGCAGCCATGCTGGTAGAAGATGTCTTGCAGCAAGAAATTAGTAGTGGTCTTGGAAGTTATTTTTTGTAGCTTTTGCCTCAATCCATTTGCTAAAATGGTCTATGGCAACTAAGATAAATTGACACCCAGACCTAGACCAAGGGAAAGGACCAACAGCATCAATACTCACAGTGGTGAAATCATGCTTAGGGGGGATGAGCTTGAATTGGTATTGGGAAGGGCGAGGACGTTAGAGTTGACACAAATGACAGGAGGTGAGAACATCAGGGATCAGAAGGCGCATGTTCTCCTAGTAGAAATTCTTACATAGCCAGTCATGAGTTTTGGCTATACCCCTATGCCCAGTGTAAATGTGAACTTGGATATTAATGACTATCCTCATGCTAGGGCAAACATAGGGTAGATAGGCATTGTTGTCTTTCTTGAAGAGCTGTCTATCTCAAATTACTGCGTCCTTTGATAGGGTCTGTAGCACCAGGAAAATGTATTCTGGCTCATGAGCCAATAGTCAGGGTACCTTATTAATTTGTATAGGCAGTCAGTGTCAGTGGGTTGGATATCTAGCATAGGCATCCTTGACAAGCCATCAGCGTTCTGGTGTTGGGCCCCAGGACAATGTATCATAGTGAAATTGTACCCTTGTAGACACAGAGCCCAACACGCTAGTCAACCTTCAGGCTCCTTTAGCTGTTGCAACCATTTGAGGGAGGAGTGATCTGTGACTATTGTGAAGTGGGTCCCATAAATTTAATGCCCTAACTGTTTTACAGCATGCAGCACTACCAGATATTCTTTTTCAGTGATGCTGTAGTCATCTTGTGATTATTGAGGACCCATGAAGAGTAGACTACAGGTAAATCCACGCCTTTGTTGTCAAGCTGGGCTAAGATGGCACCCATAGCTACTCCATTAGTGTCAGTATACAAGATGAACTCTTTATCATAATCAGGATAGACCAAGATAAGACCCTCTTTAGCTTGGCCTTCAATGCTTAGAATGCTTGTTGCTGGCTATCAATCCACTCAAAGGAGACATTGCAAAGCAGTTGGACAAGGGGTTCACTCAGTTCAGCAAAGTCAGGTATGAACTGTTGGTAGTAGCCCATCATACCAAGGAATACTTAGACCTCTTGAAGATTTGTGGGAGGTAGCATTTTGTTGATGGCTTCCACCTTATTATTCATGAGGCAAATTCCAGTTTGAGTGACCTCATGGCCTAAGATCTCAAGTTGTTTTTTAAAGAAGGAGCACTTGGAGGGTTTGAGTTTCAAGCCAGCTTTTTGGATCTTGATGAAGACAACCTTGAGGTGTTCCAAACAGTGTGTTAAGGTAGCGCTGAATACAGTAATGTTATCAAGGTACATGAGGACACAAGAGAGCTTTAGATCTCACAGAATAGACTCATAAACCATTGAAATGTAGCAGATGCATTGCAGAGTCCTTGAGGCATATGAGTGGGTTCAAAAAGACCTTCTGAGGTGAAAAGCGCAGCCTTTTCCCTATCTTAAGGAGATAAGTTGACTTGCCAGTATCCAGAGGCTAGATCCAAGGCTGAGGAAAACTTGGAACCACCTAGCTGTCTGAGAGCATTGTCAATTCTGGGCAAGGGGTACAAGTCTTTCTTAGTGAGAGAGTTCAGGTTGCAATAGTCCATTACAATGCAATGTCCTCCATCCTTCTTCTTGAGGATAAGTAACAGGCAGGCCTAAGGGCTCTGAGAGTAAGCTAGTAGCCCAGCATCTATTAGTAGTTTGAGCTCTTTAGACACCTGAGCATCCTCTACCCAACTACAGTGGTATGCTTTGGCACAAAATGGGGGCGCATTACCAGTGTCAATCTGGTGGGTGACCCCTTTATCTAGGCCATAGTCCGTAGGTCCAGAGGCAAAAAATATTGCTAAACTGATTGAGTAGGTTCAACACGTCTTTTTGTTTAATAGGAGACAATTGGGAGAAATTGACAGTGGTGAATAAGGAGAGAACTTGAGGATCACCTTAGGTAGATTGAAATCACTAAAAGTTTTGAAAGCGTAGAGGGATACCACTTGTTCTGCTCACAGTATTTGACCATACCCTATAACCTGGCCTCAGGTCACCTACATGGGAAGGGCTGTCAGGTTGGCAAGCAGTAATTATACAGGCTCTTTGTGGGTTTAATCTAGAATCCCAGGACACAGGCAGGGTTATTTACAGCTTAAGGATTCAGGGGAGTAGTTTTCCAAGAACAACTTTTCAGGTAGTTTGTAAGAAATCTGAGAATTAATCACCACCTTGGAGCCCAGGAGAATGGTGATAGCCGCTGGGAAAAGAAGAGGTACCCCTTCTCTCACAGGGCAGGAAGAAGGAGGGGTGTACATGTTGGAGGAGTGAGTCCTATACTTGAGAGATAAGATACCTGTGGGGTATTCAAGCACACAAATTGTAAGACATTTTCCTGAAAGGCGCGGAGGTTCCTCAAAAATCAAAGGGACCTCATATCCCAAGAGCAAAAGGTATCCATCTCTTAAGTTCACAAATCTCTTTATACTCTCAAAGGAATAATGTACCATCCAAGAGGTTGTAGCTTTTGTTCTCAAGGACTACAGTGGGGGAAGCAATGAGGAGTTTCCCAAACCTCATGGGTAGAGCGGAGTAGGCACCAAGGGCCTGTGTTTGTGCCATGCCAGCAGTGCCATACAACTTAGTGTAATTTAGGTCAGTGGCCAGCTTAAGTTTCCTCATTAGTTTTGAAGATACTACATTGACTGGAGAACCCATGTCCAAGATGGCTTTGATTTTAACCTTTTGGATTGATACTTCCACGCGGGTTGTATCTTTTCCAAAGGAGGGCAAGAATTCCAGAACATCTTGCAAAGCCTCCAGCTCTTTCTCCCATTTAGCAAACATGCACCTTAAAGCAGGAACATCCTTATACACAGTCTGCAGTGGGAGATACAGTTACGTTTTGGAAGAGAGCTTTGGCTAGCTTGGCTGCTTCCTCAGAAGAATCAACCAAGACAGAAGTCAATGGGCCTGTGCTAGGTAAGGGCGAGCCACCATGGCTTTGGATTTGTTTATAGGAGCTTGAGAAGTGATGGTGCTCTTCCCAGAGCGGAGCTTGTACAGTACAGAGACAGTTTCTGGAACAGCCAGGACGGAATAGCCATAACTATCAGAATCTTCAGGGTCTGAATCACTGGGGAGATCATGGAATAGATGAAGGATAGTTGGGCCAGAGAAAGACAGGGCTTCCTCATCTGAAGGAAGATCAGGGGGATACGGGGGAGATTGGTCAGCAGAGAGTGTCTCCATCTCTAAGCTGATATCTCTTTTTCCGCCTGTTCCTTGGGGTCACAACCTTCCACTCAGGGATTAGTGCAAGTATGCAAGTGGTGCCCTATTTGGCCACAGTTATGACAAGCTTGCCTCTTAGTCTGTCCACCTGAACCCAGCGTCATAATGCACAGCGTACAAGAGGTAGTCCCAGCATTACTGGCTTTATTTTCCTGTACCACTGTACCCCCATGGGTCAAATGCATATCTTACAAAAGCGCCTTAATACTTTTCATGGAAGTGAGTGCAGCCTTGTGCGCCTTAAAGTGTAGGCATAGAATCTGGTTCACTTTCAAAGAATTTGAACAACCTGTGTAAGTTTCCTGTGGAGTTAACTGTCAACTGGTGGTTAACTGTTGGCCTTCAATATAGAAAAAATCCGCAAACTCAGCCAGGGTTTTCTTGGGCTTAAAGGCGATGTGGATATATGCATTCTTCTTGACTTCCAAGCTAAGATCTCCTCCAAACTCCTCAATAAGGAGGCGTTTCATGTCCTCCCAAGTGACAATAGAGGGGAGTTTAGGGACCACCACTTCTTGGCATGGGGGATGGAGACAGGTGAGGATATGTTCCTTTTTGAGTTCATCAGTAGCCCTACATATTGCAGTCTTTTAAATTGTTAGGAAAGCAGCAATGATAGAGATTTAATGATCAAATACTGTTTGAAGGCCAGTTTGTAATTTGGGTCAATGGACAAGGAAGAGGACTGGCTGTTTTCACCAGGATTGAGGACGTTAATGTAAGGATTTACTTCAAACTCAGATTTAGCAGCAGGTTGTCTAGCCCAGAGGAGTCAAAGGCTTTCCTCTAGGGTATCCAAGGTAGAGCCTTTCTGTCCACTAACATCCCTAGCAGTGGCAGCAGCAGTTCCAAATTTGTCAATCTTAATTTATTGTGCCGCCAAGGTGCCAGCAATCCTATTGAGGCAGGTGGTCAGGAAAGTGGTCTGAGCAACCAAGGGGATGTCCTGTCCATTCAGTGTCTTGGTAAAGGAGGAGAGGTTTTTTACTTCTCTTTATAATGTGTCCTGCCTATCAGCTACATTATCTGTTACTTCTGCAAGCTGATCTAGTGCACATGCACAGTTGACCCGGGGTTGGCCTTCCAAACCAGGGCAGCAACCATGATTGCCATGAGCAGGAGTATTAGCTTTACTTTCCTCTTCATCTTTAGATTCAGATGATGAGTCCTCAGAATTAGAGAGGTGTTGACTCAAATACTCAATTTCACCTCACAAAGTAGCCATTTGATCAATGAGCAAGGCAATGCAAGGGTCAGGCATAGGTTTGACTGGAGGGGGTACTGAACAGAAGATTGTTGTTGAGTGGTAGCCTTGAGCTCGGCTATTGCTTCCCATACCTTGGCTTCAAAGTCAGATGGGGCCCACAACAGGAGGAGCGGGAGGTTCACCTTGATAGACGCTACTCTATCATCCACATAATTCTGTACTTGATATAGAGTGTCAACTAGTGCAGCCTTATCCAGACCATATTGATGCTTCAGATGGCGGCCCCAAGTATCAACATGAGCTCTCATCAATTCAAGTTGCAAATTAACATGTTCCCTGAATTGGTTAAGTTCACTAACCAGAGTCTCAAAATCTTGTCAATGATTTATCAGAAAGGCCTCAATTTGTCCACGCCATGCTGCCTGATGCTCATCCAATTTGCATAGTTGATCCTTGATGTATCCAAGAAGCAAGGTAAAAAGAAAATTTGGGGAGGAGGTTAAGTACTTCTGAGAGGCCAGCAAGTTGCGCTGGTTATCAGAAATACACACAAAGAGACTGTGGGATCATTCTCGATATGCCATATTATGAGCATGGTTGTTTGAGACAGCAGTGGCTACAGCATTTAATAGTTGATTCTGGGATCCTAATACAAGTTGATGGTGAACCAATGGGGTTTGAATGAACTGGTTGACTAACACGCCAATTATATCCATGGACTTCATCAGTGCGGGAGGGAGACCAAAGTCCAAGAGGAAGGAGTACAGGTCTTTGGAAGTGTACTCAGGACAGAGGCCAGGGCTATTGTGCATTGCCACAGTTCCAGAATAGAGAAGGGAGCAGATGGCAGCACAAGCTTACTCATAATTGAGAGAGAAAGCTGGAAGGGGGCCCACGCGGGCCCGGGGGGCAGAACCAATACCACAGGAGTTGCAGGGGCATTGATGATGTCTTCTTCTAGAGGGGGACTAGAAACTTCAAGTTGCTTGGGTACTTCAGAAACAAAGGGAGAAGGATCAGAGAATGCATGTGGAAACATGGTAACCAAGGGGCTTGCAGCCCCTGTAGTGAGCACCATTTTGTTGTGTTTGGCTCCTGGGGACAACATCCAGGAGGAAACAGCAGGAAATCTTTATAACAAAAGATTTCAGGTTTGAAGCTAGCCTTAGGTCAGCCTTCAGGGCAGAATTAAGGGCACATACCTTAATTTCCTGGAAAACAAGATGTGAAAGTCCTTTTGGCAGAAAGGACAGGAAAAAGCTTGAAGATTGTTAAAGCCAATGCAAATGTGGATAAACTTGTCTTTATTAGGAGAAATGATTCTACTTAAATAATAGACAAGGAACAGTGATCACTCATTAGAAAGACAGAGTGGCTGAGGGGGTCACGTTGGGATGAGGTCATATCAGGATCAATTGCAGGCAGGTACAATAATCTGTAATGAGTGGATATCAGACCATACTCATTTGCAGAAGGCATGGAATTTCTGAAATTGAAAGTGAACCCAGCCAAATCTTTGCAGCTATCAATATTTGAAGGCCATATCAAAATAGCATTACTGGCACAATTTCTGACACCCAACACTAAAAAAGGGGAAAGCGCTGCCCAAAATTGGAACCCACCAAATTTGGGCGGGGCTGACAGGCTGCTCTGCAACCCATTTAATACAGTATTACTGAACTGGAATTTGGGTGCATGAAAGTACCTAAAGGAAATCCAGGAAAATTTGATTTAGAAGTCAACAATTTATTTTTGACCAAACCTCTCCAATCCCAATCCCAAAAGGGAATTCCAGACAACACCAAGTGTTTGGGGTTTGCTGCTCAATGTTTTATACTATTCATGCCCCATCAAGGCTGATAGAATATAATAAAGCCCAACCACTTGATGATAGTTTGTGATATCAATGAGCAAATTACCCCTCAATTGTTATCACATAAATCAAAACAAAATTTTACCTCTATAAAGTTAAGACACTAAGTGCCAGGATTTCTGGATATTGACTAATTAACAGTTTCAACAAAATAACACAGGCCAGTAGTTATCTGCTCTTAGGAAGGGTTTAAACAAAACAATGCAGGCTGCAGGTTTGTGGGATCAGTGATCAAATCATATCCTGGCATCAACATACCCATGTATTACAATTAATTAATGGTATATGCAATTACTGCTCATTAATTAATCCACCTCAACCACCACCTCAAACATTCCTCCCATAATAATTACTATTCTAAAACTTTAGATGAATCCTAGAACAAGAGGGCTGTCATATGAACTGTCATCTGTATTAAATCTAGAAGAGTCTAACATAGACTGGGCCACCAGGCCAACCACTCTAAGATAAAATGCTTTGAGCCTATTGTATTAGAATGGCTCTGATTTAGTGAAACAATCATCTCAGTGAACTAGTAGCCAAACGCTGGCTAGCTAGCCCTGATAGTGGCCCAGGAACACAGAAAGAATACCAATCTGTGGAAGATGTCAAGTTAACCTTCTGTTAAAACTACCCCAAAAGTGATGGGCCTCCTGCCGTGCGGACCTAATGCTACCTCAGTCTCTTTTAGCATAGTGAGCTAACTTGGATAAAACTTGGGCAGGCAGGCCACCTTAAAGCCAGTCCATTAGAATAAAATAACTGATGATTCCTTAACAACTTGATGATTAATCCAAGTCTTATTTACTTAACGCAATTGTCTGCCAGGCTTTAAGTGGAGAACAAAAGATGAACCTGTCCTCATACAGTATATTTTCTATAGTAAAATATAGAGATAACTAGTTATGAACCTATATCCAGAAATAGGAGGAACCTATAAAATTCTCTAGGCCTTGGGCCCTGTCATACTTGCTACTTCTGATGGCAACAAATATTCTGGGCCAAAGGTTACGCCAAAGTCACGGGTTCTCTGTACTTTCTTAATCTTAGAAGACTTAGGATATCATCTGGAAGATGATAAAATACCATGGTCCACAATTTTCTGACACTAAGCTTTGTCTGCCCTTCCCCAGAACCAGAATATGAACCATCTTATCTTCTCAGCTGTACTTACAGCCTGCCTAGGGATTGGGGGCCACCAACACTACCAATCACATGGGCCATTCAACAATCTAAATGACAAGTACTTTTACAAGGAGCTGGTGCAGCTCAACTCCTCCAATAAGCACTCCTGGCCCACGCTGGTTTTGCCCCACTCAGTCTGTAGCCATAGTTGGGGCCAACATCTGCACCAATAATATGGGTTGGATAAGGCCTCAATAGGCAACACTCTGTGTCAGGTTAAGAACTTCATTTATGACAGGGTAGCCTCAATCAAAAGACTCTCCCTTCTCCTTCTGTTGAGATCCCATCTTACTTTGAAGCAAAGGTATGGGAAGCTATAGCTAAGCTCAAGGCCGCTACTTGACGCTAAGCCTCCTGTTAGAGTGAAACAGTATGCGGCATTTATCAAGGAAATACAATGAGGATAAAATAAACAAATTGTGAGTTGCATTATAAGCAAGAAACCAAATTGGGAGGACAGCTTAATCATCTTGGTACCAGAGGCAGTATGGGTAAAGATGGAGAAGATAATTGTCAAGATGCAAATGATTTACAGGGGTAAATTTGAGAAAGAATCAGAAGGCATAAACATGTAAAGCGCAGACCAGGTTGCGGCCATGTAGTTGATGGCAACCTTGAAAGCAACAAAAGCCAATCTTTTGAAGACAGGGGCAAATAGCCCCAGATAGTCCATCATTTTTGGATAAACTTTCTTTTATTTTGAGGGAAATTAAGCTATCTAGAAACAAGTTTCTAGAGGGAAATTTGAAAGTCTTAAGGGAGTTCAGAATGGGGGAGCAGGGGATTCTGAGGCATCTGATTGGTTGGCAAGAATATTTTTGGCAGTTGGAGGTCCTGCATTGGAATTTGAGTCAGTGACTTCATAATTTGATAAATTCCGGCAACCAGCAGGCTGAGCGCTGCCATCCCCAAATAGTGTATAACGCGTAATTTTCTTATCATAATTATTAGGGGGGAAAAAGGCAGGTCCAGATTTTCAAGGGCTATTTGAGCGACCCCAGCTTTGACCCCTTTTTTTGTCAATGACAGTGTTTAAGTTGTCTATTTTTTTAATGGTTTGGCTGTGGTTCTTCCCTGGCTTCTGGTCTTACAGGGGCGCTCTATTCTTTCCATTTAGTTTTCTACCATAACAACTCTGTTCAAAATCCTCCACCAGTAGAGCCTATGCCCAACCTGTGCATCACTTCATTGACAGACCAAGTAGCTACACTGCAGGGTGATATTGAGTACTTGTGTCAACAACTTTCTAACCCAGATATTTTTCATCTGAATCTGATGGCAAAGGAGAGGCAGAGGTCACTGATGACCCTGTACATACAGACCAAGGACGCTGCTCTGGTTTGGAAGGTCAACCTTGTGTCAACTTTGCCCTTGCTTTGGACCATTTAGAACCAGTGCAAATAATGTTGAAGATAGGCAGGATGCTCTGAAATGTGAGGTGTAGAACCTTACTTGCTTAACAGAAACAATGAATGAAAAGATTACCCCTTTGACAGTACAGCAGATACAGATTGATGAATTTGGAATTGTTACCACTACTACCAGGGATATCAGTGGACAAAACAGCTCTACTCTAGACACCTTGGAGGTGAGCCTTTGACTTCTCTGGGCTAGACAACCAGCTTCAAAACCTGAGTTTAAGGAATATCTCCACATTAATGTTCTCAATTTGATTGCTAACAGCCAATCTACTTTGTTGTCTGTTGACCCCAATTATAAGCCCTTATATAAACAAATATTTGGCCCTAAGACCTCTACCATTGCATCATTTCTGACTATCTATAAAACTGCAATGTGTAGAGCTAATGAAAAGCTTAAGAAAGAGCATATTTTTACCTTTCTGTATCCCACTTTTCAAGAAGTTGTAGTCTCTGAACTCCCATCCATTGTCACTTGGGAGGATATGAAGTGTCTTCTTGATGATGAATTTAGAGGGGATCTCAGCTTGGAAGTCAAGAAAGATGCTTTTATGCATATTGCTTTCAAACCCTAGGAAATATTGGCTAAGTTTTCTGACTGTTTTTATATTGATAATCAATGTGATGCTCACAGGAGATTGGCAAAGAGTGTGAAAGGACCTCTTGTAATCTTCTTTCTGAGAAGCTAGTGGAAACTACTGATACTGAGCTGCAACTGCAGGGATCAGTAAGGAGCACTTTGATCAAGCCTAGGGTGCTAATTCTAAACTTATAGCACAGCAGTAAGATCTTCTTGTTACCTTAGTAGTCTGGCAACAAGAAAGCAGAGTCTTATAGAGTCTGATGTGGAGCTTATGTCTTTTAGAAAAGTAAGAACAATCTGAAGTGCAAAAATTATTAAGGGTTGTTGTAACTGTGCTGTTTTAGCAGAGTTACAAGGGGAAAATATTTAGAAGCTAGATGATAATCTTTATTGAGAGATAGTGATTATATAGTCAATGTGAATCAAGGATAACAGGAACGTGATTGTTGATGATCACATGGTTGGATGGAAGAAGGGGGTGGCTTGATCCTGGTAATGAGTCAAGCGCCAAAACAAGGTATCCACAGTAGAGGATCATCATCTGTTCATGTTGAATTTGGTAGTTTGAGTTAACTTCCTAGTCTGGCTTCAAGTGACCGGGTAATTGGATTGTGGATCACAAACCCACTTGTTTGGAACCTTGCTGGTGGGTTGAGCCTGCTGTTTTGAAAGGGTAAATAGGTATCTTTTTTTGTAAGAAAAGAATAAATTTTATACTTGCATTTTTCCTGCACATTAACTAATGTGCAGGAATTGGGAAGGGATCTGAAAAGAGGCTGAACTACTTTTCATCCAGTAGCAGTCAGGATCATCCCAGTCAGCTGGCAGAACTACACCCCCATGTTTCACCTCATGGGTGAGTGAGGGTTAGATGCGCAGTCATCACAATCACAACTCATCACTAGTCCCCAATTGACTCCCCTGGAAATATACTAGACCTGCTCTAATGTGTTGAAGGTGAATCAGCTCCTATGCCCACACTTTAAGCACATAAGTCATATCTTACTTCCCTGAAGAGCAATAAGACCCTCCTGCAAGACAGGCATTTGACACATGGAGGTACTATAGTTTACAAGAATAAGGCTAACAGTGATGGAACTACCACTTTTACCCTGTGTATCATGATTCTTGATTCAAGTGGACATCCCAAGAGACAAGGGTGTCACAACTGTGGATAATTTGAACACCACTTGTGTATCTGTACCAACCCTTGAGTAGAGGGTTGCAATCTGAAGGAGTAGGCTGGAAAAGAGAGATCAGCTTAGAGATGGAGACACTCTCTGCTGACCAATCTCCCCTGTCTCCTCCTGATCCTTCTTCTGACAAGAATATCCTCCTCCATCTGGCCAGACTATCCTTTACCTGCTCCACTATCTTTCAAGCAATTCTGAGCCTGAAGATTCTGAACATAATGAATCAGATAGTTATGGCTACTTGATGTTGGCTGTCCCTGAGACTGTGTCTGTCTCCTACAAACTTTGGTCAGGGAAACCCACAGCTACAGCTTGCCCATCTTTGACTGAAACCAAGGCTATGGTGGCTTGCTCTTACCTGACTTAAGCTCATAGACCTGTATCCTAGTAGACTCCTCAGAAGAAGCTGCTGAGCTAGCTGAGGCTCTCTTCCAAAATGTGACTGTGTCCCTCCTGTTGCAGACTGTGTATAAGGAAATCTCTGGCTTGAGATCCATGTTAGCAAAGTGGAAAAAAGTAGCTAAAAGCAGCACAAGACGTTCTGGCTGTCTTATCATCCTTTGGGAGAGATACTACCTGTGTGGAAGTGTTGATTCAAAAGGTTAAAATCAAGGCAATTCTGGACACAGGTTCTACAGTAAATGTGGTATCATCCAAGTTAATGAAGAAGCTTAATCTGGCTCCCAACTTCAATTAACCTCAATCATATGGTACTGCTAGCATGGCCCAAACTCAAGCCATTGGTGCCTACTCTGCTCTGCCAATGAGATTTGGGAAGCCTCTCATTGCATCCCTCTGTTGTTTTAGAGTACAAAAGCCATGACCTCTGGGTTAGCACTCAATTCCTCCAAGAATACAATGGAATCATAAATCTTTGAGATGGGTACCTATCTCTCTTAGGGTATGAGATCCCATTAATCTTTGAAGAGCCTCCGTGTCTCCCTGGCAAGCGCCTTAAGACTTGTATGCTCAAGTACCTCACAGGTATATTATTGCTCAAGTAAAGAACTCACTCTTCTAATATGCACTACCCTCCTCCTTCTTGTTCTGCATAATAAGGTGTCTCTTTGCTTGCTCCTGGAGCCGTCATAATTCCTCCTGGCTCTCAGGTGATCATCAACTCTCAGATATCTTATGGGCTGCCTGAGAAATATCTCTAGAGTTATACTCTCCTGAATCTCCAAGTTGCAAAAAGCCTTGGTTGTGCCCTGGGATTCTAGATCAAACTCATAAGGAGCCTGTACAATTGCTGCTAGACAACCTGACCGCTTCACCTATGCAGGTTTCTAGAGGCCAAGTTATGGGATATAGATGCATATTGGGAGCAGAACAAGTGGCTTCTCTCTACCCATTTGGAACATTCAGTAACTTTAACCTACTGGAAGAAGACCCTCAAGTTCTCTCCCTGTTCACCACTGCTGACTTTCTGCAACTATCACCCATCCAGCAGAAAGATGTATTGGAATTGCTTGATCAGTTCAACAATATCTTTTCTTCTGGGCCCACAAACTATAGTCTAGAAAAAGGGATCATTCACCATATTGATACAGTTGATGATCCGCCTTTCTGTGCTAAGCCCTACTGCTGCAGTAGGGTAGAAGATGCCCAAGTTTCCAAATAACTTAAACAAATATTAAATGCTGGACTCTTAACTCCCTCTCAGAGCCCTTGGGCCTCCCCCTTGTTAATCCTTAAGAAAAAGGATGGAGGCCACTGTATTATGATAGACTATGGTCACCTAAACTCTCTCACAAAAAAGGACTTGTACCCTTTGTGGTGAAATAGCTATGAGCTATGATGCTATTTACCAGCTTCTATTGGCCAGACTAGACTATAGGCCTTATCTGCTGTCCATATAAAGCTTTAGGCTTTATCTGTTGTTCATAGAAGCCCATGGGCCATACCTGCTGGTCATAAGAGTCTATAGGCCTTATCTGTTGGCCATAAGATGCTATAGGCTTTTCCTGTTGTCTATACAAAGCTAAAGGCTTTTTCTGTTGGCCAGACAAGTCTAAGGATCAAAGATGTTGGCCAGACCATTCAAAATATCACAGCTGTTGCTCAGATGAATTACAAGTAATTTTTTAAACTGTCTGTTCCATAATCTGTCCAGATTATGCCCAATTTATTGCAATTGCCTTTTTAACAACCAGTTGCCTACTGATGCTGCTGATCTAACTTACAACCACTCTTGTCAGTTGAAATCTTCATATGAAACTGTAGCAGCTGACTAGATTGATCATCAATATTACATATTGTTGATCAACATTTAAGTTGACTATCATCTCACAAATGTCTATATAATCTTCACTTGACTTATGTAATAAATTAGAGACCTTTTATTGTAAATCAAATACTGTTGTTTCTCCTTTAACTTGGATAAGTTACTTGTCAACTGCCTTTTCAGAGGTGCAGACCTTGGGTCTGTACAACCATGATAGCTCCTTTAAGCTATAAACAGACGTTGAGCTTGTGTTTTCAGCACTGTTAATATAGAGACACCTAGGAATCATTTTTCTGCTGTATGCCACTTATCAATTCTGAATCCTCTCTTTCCCCTTCCCCAGTATCCATTGTCTGTCTGGATTCCAACTGATTTACATACACCCATTCCTCTGCCAGCCCTGTCCTGGCTCTGTTGTCTTGTTGCTGACTGACAACTGAATCCTTCCCAAAGTATATATTTTCTATCTGGTATCCAACTGACTATTATACACCAACTCTGTATCCTGTATTGTTGCTCTGCTGCCAAACAACACCTGAACCTCTTCTGCTGTTGTTAATACTATGATCTTCATATATTGATCATAGTTGGCAACTCATAAGTTTTATGCTGGCAAGGCATATTATATTGTACTCCACCTTGCCTGGTGCTCACTTATCCAAGTACTTCATAAGCCCAACAACCTGGTAGAGCAGTCACCACACCCTTTGCCCAAGATTGATGATGCCCTTAGACATCAGGAGGCTCAAAATTCTTTTCTGCTATCAAGGGTCTGGATGTACAAGCATTCTGGCTACTACCAACCTACTTAACATCCATACATTGCCCAATTTGGTGCCCTTTCAATATACTGTTCAATATACCAAGAATGGTAACCAAGCAATATCACTTGACTGTCCAAGTATCCAGTGGCTCAAACCCATCTTGCACATGACCAACTCCTAGGTTTGATCCAACTAAATCCCTGCCATAGTCAAGTCTATATAAGTCTAAAGTATTATCCAATAAAATATATTTCTCTTCTTTCTTAATTCCATATTTGAAGCTTCCCCAAAAGGCGCTCCTTATCACTGGTAGCAGCTACAGTTTTTTTACCACACTCATGAGAGAGAAAATGACTGACCAAAACCCGCACACCTTCAATCACATACTCAACCAGGCCACATCCCAGGAGACCTGGAAAAATGTACTTCTGCGCCCACAATATTGACAAAGATATTCCTAGTGGATGCACCATATTTAAAGGTCTGGTCATGCCCAAAGCATGCGCCAAGATTATTCAATACAGTTGCTAGCTTCAACCACAAACAAAAACATAACCAACTATCACAGCTAAGGTGACCAATACCAAATAAATTGATATCAACAAGTTCTTTGGTAAAAACAAAGAAAATATAATCAACTGGCTAAACCACACAGCTGCCAAACTCTTCTTCAGCCGCATCCCCCACAAGAAATGGGTCTAGGAAGCCAGCAAGCGCCTGTACAAGGCCGCAGCTAACTGGTTTGTCACCTGGGTTGGTTCACAAACTGACAACCAGCTTGAAAACTGGGAAGAGTTCAAAACAGACATCACACACAACTTCTGCATCACTTAATTCCTCCAAGACATTGCAATACAGCTTAGTGATCTTCTTCAGAAGACTACTATTGCAGCTTATGCCAACAAATTTGAGGAAATACATGCAAAATGTAAAACCCAGCACAAGCTGATAATGTACATACCAGAGCCTCATTCATCAACAGAATGAAATCCTCTGTTGCTGCCCTCATCCGCCCAGAGGCTAACACCTCCATGCCTGCGTTCATTGCAGAAGCCAAGCGCACAGAAAAACGTGCAAACATGGAATATGCTCACAACGGCAATCACTCCTCAAACGGCAAAAGCAGAGAAAACTCCAATGGAAAAAAATGCCATAATACCAACCATAACAATAACAACTCCAATTGCACAATAGCAATTGCAGCCAAAGCGCAAACCACTCCCATCCCAAGAAAGAGGACACCACCAAAGTAAACAATGCTGAAATAGCAACCCGCTATGAATCCGACCCCACGTTCTCTGACCTCAAAGGTCTCAAAACAGAGGAACAGGAAAAGAGGAGGGTGAACAGGCTTAAGTGCCCCTGTCTCTCCCCCCAACTTGATAAGAGACTGTACCAAGGCACAAATCTTGCTGCTTGCATCCCACATTTCCTGCAATCCTCCATTTTTATGAATGTAAAAATTAAAGATCACTCAAAACGTCTTGTCTACCCATGCACTTACAAATCACATACACATAAAATTTTATTCAACTCTGGTGCACAACACACTATGGTTAGCAAACCATTTGTAACCAAGTACAAAATACCAGTTGTCAAATGTTGTAACTGTGCTGTTTTAGCAGAGTTACAAGGGGAAAATATTTAGAAGCTAGATAACAATCTTTATTGAGAGATAGTGATTATATAGGCAATGTGAATCAAGGATAACAGGAACATGATTGTTGATCACACAGTTAGATGGAAGGATGGGTTGGCTTGATCCTGGTAATAAGTCAAGCGCCAAAATGAGGTATCCACTGTAGGGGATCATCATCTGTTCATGTTGGTGGATTTGGTAATTTGAGTTGACTTCCTAGTCTGGCTTCAAGTGGGCAGATAATTGGATTGCAGGTCACAACCCTTCTTGTTTGGAACCTTGCTGGCGGGTCAAGCCTGCTGTTTTGACACAAATCCAACTTCAAATACACCAGAATAGCAGATAAATCAAAGGTTCTACTTGAAGGCAAAACAACTCCCTTCAGAATTGACCTCCAAGGAATACAAACGTCCATCAAAGGACTTGTCATGAACAACATAAACTACAACATTGTAGCAGACATGGACTGGTTCTACCTGAGTGAACCCCAGTGTATGTTGGAAAACAAAAACCATGACTATCAAACACAATGGAGTCAATTTTAACATCCTCAAAGAACCCAATAATCTCGTTCTAAGAGACACAGTATTTGTCCAGGTCATAAACCAAGATGACTCATGACATCTAATAAAAGATAATACCCTCCACATAATGAGGTACACAGAATTCAATAACATACAAACAACCAAAATCCAATGCCCAGAACTTGTGGCACTCCTAAATGAATACACCTATGTAATCAAGGAAGAACTTACCAAGCTACTCCCCAAATGAAAGGTCAAACATGGCATAAACCTATGTAAAGCCATGCCCAAACCTGCACCCCTCTACAAGATCACCTCATGGAGACCCAAACCTCAAATTCTATATTGAAGACAATCTAGAAAAAGGATTCATTCACCTGTCTGAATCCCCATGGGGGAAGCAGTATTCTTTGTAAAGAAAAAGGAAGGCACTCTGTGTCTAGTAACTGACTACAGAGCACTAAATGCAAGAACAGTAAAGAATAAATATCCCCTTCCACTCATAGAGGATCTGCTTGCAAGACTCTCAGGAGCCATTTTTTTCTCCAAAATTGACCTCACCTCAGGTTACAACCAAGTTGAAGTAAAGGAAAAGGACATACCAAAGACTGTGTTTTGTACGCAATTTGGATCCTTTGAATGTAGAGTAATGAACTTTGGGATGACCAACACTCCTCAACGTTTGTTGTCATGATGAACCAAGCGCTAAATGGTCTTTAAAATACATTATGCTACCTTGACAATATCATCATATTCTCAAAAACAAAAGAGGAACACCTCATGCATGTCTGCAAGACACTCAATCAACTCGCAAAGCACAAACTTTATGCAGAACCAAGTAAGTGCCAATTTATGGAAAAGGAACTTCTGTTATTGGGCCACAATGTCTCTGACAGTGGCATCAAAGCAAATCTAGACAAGATTAAAGCCATAAATAACATGCAACACCCCACCTCTGTTAAACAAGTTAGATGCTTTTGTGGTATGGTAGCTTACCTAAGGAAATACATCAAAGACTGAGGAAAACTAACCACACCAATCAATGAATCAACCAAGGGTAATGCCAAAAAAATTTCTGGACTCCAGAATGTGACAAGTATTCCAATTATTAAAACAAGATTTGATTGAAGCACCAATCTTGCAATACCCTAATAATAACAGGTGCTACAAGCTCAAGTCAGATGCCAGCAACACCGCCATTGGCGCAGTCCTGCACATCTGCCAGCCAGGGCAGCAAGACTTCCTGCCAGTATGTTACAAAAGCAGAAAACTAACTAATACTGAGCAGAGATACCCTATAAACAATAAAAAATTGCTAGCAATATACCATCCATGCAAGAAATGGAGATGTTATCTAGAAGGACATTTAAACGTCCAAGTACTAACTGACCATAAATCCTTAATATATTTCAAAACTCAGAACACACTCACACGGCAACAAGACAAATGGATTTACCTGCTAGAGCAGCTTAATTTAGACATCCAATATAAAAAGGGGGAAGAGCTGGTCACGGCTGATGCTCTCTCTAGACTATGCCAGCCTAGAGAGGATCACCCTGACCACCTGGACCCTGACTGGCAAAACCTGTACAACACTGAGTATAAAACCAAAGGGAAAGACCCCGCAACACATCAACTGACTCATGATACATTAGTAAAAAACAAAAAGTATTTCTATGTATCAAATAGCACTGTATACCAAATTATTAATGACAAACATATCCTGTAAATCCCACTTGCACAAAGAGTTGACACCATATTAAGACATCACCGCCTGCTAGGCCTACAAAGGCTAACAACCTATACCCCACACTAAAATAGATAGTATGGTGGCCCAACTTCAAACAGGATATAGTTGATGTTCTGAAAAAGTGCACAGTGTGTGAGAAATACATCAGTACAAAGGCTCCTCAGCCAACAGTCAACCCAGTACCAGACACTGAACCATTCCAGTTTTGGGTCTGCATGTAGTGGGCCCCTTCCCAGAAACAAAAACAAACCAATGTTTCTTAATTGTAGCTAATCACTTCACCACATGCTGGCCCATCTGCTGGGCAATAAAGGACCATAAAGCAGAAAGCATCAACCGTTTCATTAACAAACCAATCATAGCCAACTATGGTACTACAGACTACATCATAACTGATGGAGCAACTGTTTTATCAGGTTACCTAGTAAATAACAACTTAAAATCCAAAAACCTTAAACACTCCACAACCTCTCCATATAGGCCACAGGCCAACAGCAGAGTGGAATACCCCAACGGCAGCCTTATCAGGACCCTAGAAAAAATAATGGATGGCAAAGCCAAAGACACATGGCCACTCTATGTGAAACATGCATTACTAGTATCCCGAGTCTGCACCATCCAAGGGACAAGCTATTCACCGTTTGAGCTAACCTACGGGTACAAACCAGAAATAATCACCTGCAACAAACAGCCATACATAAAGATCCCCCCAGGGAAACCCCCACAGTAGAACAAGCACCAAATCTACAACACATCTGCCTCAAAGCTAAAATAGCAGAAAAAAAGAGGCTCAAAACACAAAAGTTAACCTCCACAGAGGAACCACTTCCCATTAACTCCCCCGTCTGGGTTCTAGCTGGCAACAGAAAGAAACTAGACTTGGTACACCAGGGACCAGGAAGAATCATCAAATAAAGGCCAGATCACAACACCTACCTAGTAAAATTCCAAGGTTCCAAAACTTTAATTATCAAGAAATACCACAGAACCCGTCTCTGCCTCAGTAAAGGAGAACACTTGACCATACTGGTTCCAACTAGTAAACAGCTCTAGGAGCATCAGGCGGCAGCTGTGAAAACAAAGCCCTCTCCTGATGCACCATAGTAACCCATTAAGGGGTGTGTGTGTCAAGGGTCTGGATTTACAAGCATACTGGCAACTGCCAGCCTACTTAACATCCAGCCATTGCCCAATTTGGTCCCCTTCCAATATACCATTTGACATACCAAGAATGGTAACCAAGCAATATCACATGACTGTCCAAGTATCCAGTGGCTCAAATCCATCCTGCACATGACCAACCCCTAGGTTTGATCCAACTAAATCTCTGCCACAGCCAAGTCTATATAAGTCTAAAGTATTATCCAATAAAATATACTTCTCTCTTTTCTTAATTCTATATTTGAAGCTTCCCCAAAAGGCGCCCCTTATTTCTGCTAAGCATTTAGCATCAGGATACTGGCAGGGTGACTTTTTAAAAGACTGAGAAAAGGCCGCTCTTATCACCTCATAAGGTCTCTAAAAACCCACCTAAATGCCTCAGAGACTCTGTAATGCCCCTGCTATATTCCAACAAGCTATGGAGTCCATTATGCGAGACCTGAAGCTCTTCTATGTCCTCATATATCTTGACATTATCACGGTGTTCAGCTCCATCTTCACTGACCATTTGGACCATCTCAAGTCTGTTTTTTATCAAGATTTGAGAGTCTGGGTTGAAGCTTAAACCATCCAAGTGCTCCTTCCTCAAAGAGCAATTCAAATTCTTGGGCCATGAGGTTACCCAAACTGGAATAAGCCCCATTATTACAAAGATGGAAGCCATTGATAAGATGCTGCTCCCAAAATCTATGCAAGGTCCAAGTATTACTTGGCATGATGAGATATTACCAACAATTCATCCCTGACCTTTCTGAACTGAGTGAGCTCCTTGTTCAACTCCTCTGGAACGTACCATTTGAATGGACTGACAGCCAACAGCAATCCTTTGAGGATCTGAATACCAAGATCAAAGAGGCTCCTATCCTAGTCTACCCTGATACTGATAAGAAGTTCATATTATGCACTGATGCCAGCGGAGTAGAGGTGGGTGCAGTCTTAGCCCAGATCAATGATGAAGGCGTAGATTGACTTGTGGCCTATTATTTGCAAGTCCTCAACAAGCACGAGCAGAATTATAGTGACACTGAAGAGAAATGCATGGCAGATTTTCATGCAGTGAAACAGTTTTGGCACTACATCTACAATACCCACTTTACTGTATTCACAGATGTAAAGTCACTTCCCCCTTTAGCCCTGGATAAGACAATCTTCCCGTGCTGCACAAAAAATCCGCTCAGAAGCCGGCCAAGCCCTTCAATTCCCTTGAAGATTTAGCCCACACAATCAATGATAGATTTGTGTTGGCATACCCTTCTCAAGTGGTAAATAATGGTGCTTTGAATTCTGTCCCCACTTGGGAGAAATCCCTGATTAATTTGGACTATCTTCTATCTTGGGTTCAACCACATTTGAAATTAATTAGGCTTAAGCAATAAGGTTGCGCTACTGCCAAATCATTAAGACCCAACTCAACTGGAATTGATGACATTCTGAAGTGTTCTTTAGGCACTAGCCAATAAGAGGCTGGGTTGGAAATTGATGAGAAACCATCCAAACTCCCTAAAAAATTACTGGAATAAAATTCAATCTCACCCAATCAAATGACTGGCTGAGGTCACCTGACCTTTAATTTCAAATAGCCTTCCCTTAAAGCAAGACAGGGGACTTTTGGTCCCCTGCTTGCTCATTCTTACAATTAAAGTTTGAACCTTTTCTCACTTAGGAATTTTGGTTATCTTTTGGGTCCCTTACTTGGCCCCTTTTGTTCATCTAAAGTGTTAGTATTGGTTTTCTCTATCCTTACCTACTTCCCTTTCATTTGGGCTTTTTTGCTGCTTTCTGAAGTCCTTAAAGACGTTGTTAGCGTCAAAGTTAAAGCTTATTGCTTTTGCTTTGAAGGAAACAATTTGTTTTTTAAAATTAGTAGTGAAATTAATATAATTACCTATTTTAATTTCAATTTCACACACATTTTTCTTTTGCTTACAATTAGACTTTGGATACATCTTTTAAAGCTTTCATATACATTTTTAAACCAATTTGGTCCATGGTTGTTGTTCTTTGTCCTTCTGTTACATTTGAGATATCTTCTGCTTACCCTTGAGCCCTCAGCTCTGAGTTTAAGACTTAAAACAACAGAATTATATGCATTTTGTTGGGCTTCACTTTCAGAATCTAAAAATGTTAGTCCCTCTGGTCAAGTTTGTGGTTTTTACCTTGGCACCAGCTCTGGTAATGATTTGGTCTACCTCTCCAAATCTTTGGGGTTGTATTTCCAAACTTTTCCTCCACATTGGTGTCAACCCCAATCAGTTCTTGAATATGTGTGAAGATATCCCCGCACGCGCTCAGGATATATACGCCACTAGTGAGAATGTGGTGAGGAGCCTAACCTGCAATGACCTAGAGTTCCCTGCTGTCAAGGCAGCCTCTGCTGTCCCCCCCCCAGTCTGGCCTATCCTACACCCCCCTCTGAGGATCCGCTTGTACTGGTTCCAGAGGAAGGTGTGGGGTCCCCAGAGCTCACCCCCAAACGGGCATCCTGGGTGCTTAGCAGAATGGCTTTGATGGTCTTGGACTCCTACTTTCCCCAGGTATCTGGCGCGTCCTCCCTATGGACGCCCCTTTGAGCGGCCATGTCAGTCCTGTACTGGATGGTGTCCTGGTGGATCCTCCCTCCAGGATGGGAGCCAAACTTAGTTATTTTAGCCCCCACTCTCACACAGATCACTCTTCTATTAAATGGCTACAGCAATTAAGGGAGCCTGAAGGTCAGTTAGCACGCTGGGCCCTGCACTTGTAAAGATATGATTTCACTATGGTACACTGTCCTGGTGCTCAACATCAAAACCTGATGGATTGCCTAGAATGCCTATACTACTCATCTATCCTGTGGACGCTAATTGTTTATATGAGTTAATAGGATACCCTGAATTTTGGACAACTTAACCAGAAGAGATCCAACTGGCTCTACAGACCTTATCAAAGGATACTGTAATTCAAGATAGACAACTCTTCAAGAAGGTCAACAATGCCTATCTGCACTATGTTTTCCCTAGTATAAGAATAGCCATTATCCTCCAAGCCCACATTGATACTGGACATGAATTTATAGCAAAAACTCATGACTTTTTGTGCAAGAACTTCTACTGGGAAAACATGCGCCTCTTAATCCCATACATCCTCACCTCCTGTCATTCTTGTCAACTCCAACAACCTCAACCATCCCATCATCAGTTCAAGCTCATCTCACCTAAGCATGACTTCCACACTGTGAGTACTGATGCTATTGGACCTCTCCCTTGTTCTAGGTCTGGGTGTTGTTTCATCTCAATAGCTGTAGATCATCTATCAAATGAGTTGAAGTCAGAGCTACAAGAGATATAACTGCCAAGACAACTGAAATTTTTTTGCAAGATATCTTTTATTGACAAGGATGCCCTCAAGTCCTGCTATCTGATAATGGCACCAACTTCAATGCTTGCCTCATCATGTCTATTTTAGAAGCTATGATTACTCACCAATCCTTCTCTGTGCTGTATAATCTGTTGACCAATGAGAAGAGTTGAACAAGCGAATTTCTCCCTTGTGTCTATTATGAGGAAACTTTCCCTCTCTGATGCCGCCAGTTGGGGTATATTCCTCCCTGCTACCCTCTTTGCTTATCAACTCAGTAGACACCAAGTGCTGACCAATCCCCCTTTGCCATACTGTATAGGCGTGTAGCCACAACCCCCTCAATTTTGGGACCCCCTTTGATTGAAGTTGACGCCTCTGCAAATCCTGAAACCCATGTTGAGGACTTGAGTAATCACATCACTGAAATTCAGGCAACAGCATACTCAACTGCCTATAAGTTCAAGACTTTAGAGCTCTCACCTTCTAATGCTTCTAGAGCCCCCCTCCCTGAGCAACAAGTAGGCAACCTAGTCCTCTACTATCAGAACCTCACTAGAGGCAGGGACCATAAGCTAGACTCCCTCTGGGTTGGACCTTGTGAAGTCACCTTCAAGAAGGACGTCATGTATACTGTAAAGCTGCTGTCCTCTGGCTGTCCTTTTGCCTGATTTCATTACAAATTCCTCCAAAAATATCAACTCCCTGTGTTCAATCTTGAGAGGGAGGTATTGGAAATTGCGCCATTAATGCTATTTTGATATTGCCTTAAAATAGTGATTTATGCAAAGATTTGGTTGGTTTTGCTTTTGATCTTGGAAGTTCTTTGCCTTCCATAAATGGTTCTGTTCTAACGTCCATCCATTCCAGATTGCCATACCAGCTCTTGACTGATCCTGTTATGATGTCAACCCAATGTGACTCCCTCTGTACTTCTGTCTACCTAAAGAGATTATTGACCCTTATCTACTATTTAAGTAGAATCATTTATCCTAATAAAGGCAGGTTTATCCACATTTGTGTTGCCTTTAATATTATTCAAGCCTTTTCCTTTCCTTTTTGCCAAAAGGAATTCCTCATCTTGTATTCAAGGAAATTAAGGCATGTGCCCTTAATTTTTCCCTGAAGGCTTACCCAAGGCTAGCTTTGAACCTAAAATTTTGTGTGATAAAGATTTCTTGCTGTGTCTTCCTGGATGTTGTCCCCAGGAGCCAAATATGATTTTATTATAGATTTATTCATGCATTTTGATATTTACGTTTTCTGTTTTAGTTGCTATTAAGGCTTGATGTTGTGTTGAGTTTGTAACTTTTGTGACTGAGTTTCATACATTCACCAAAAACATAGTAAACATAGTAGATGTTGTAACTGTGCTTTTTTACAGAATTACAAGGGGAAAATATTTAGAAACTAGATAATAATCTTTATTGAGCAATAGTTATTATATAGGTATTGTGAATCAAGAATAGTAGGAATATGATTGTGTTGATCACACGGTTGGATGGTGAAAGGGTGGCTTGATCCTTGTAATGAGTCAAGCACCAAAATAAGTCATCCACCAAGAGTGATCAGCTTTTTTCATGTTATTGTATTTGGTAATTTGAGTTGTCTTCCTAAATTGGCTTTGGGTGAATGAATAATTGGGTTGTGGGTCACAAACACGCTTACTCAGAACCTTGCTGGTGGATCAAGCCTGCTGTTTTGACATAGACTTCTTCTGTGACTGAAAACATGCGCTCTAGTGTTTGGTACACTTCTTGTTGAATTGTTAAGTGTCAGGAAATCTTTATCTATTAGGGTTGACTGATCTATATCCCTATCAATAAAGCTGTGGGTTTACAATAGACAGGCCACAGACAGATTGAAACAGCTATTCCAGAATATGGAGAAACTATATCAAGACTGATATAGTTTAAAATCAAAAAGACACCTGAGAAATTCCAGGTCTCAGGTCATGGGACAATTCAGAAGCTTCTATAATTAGATGCTAGGCATTCCAGATCTCAAATTAGATGCAGACCTAACCTAGAGAAAAACGGGGAATTACAACATCATGTGTCACCAAGAAGTGAGACAGACAACCACCTGTGCAAATTTTGTGCATTATACCAAGCGCAAGACGGGGTCAGCCAAATGGATATCAACTTAGTTGTACTCAACTAAGTCAAGAGATATCTAGGCTGAATAGTATAAATCAGCATCCTAGAATATTACCTCATTCCAAAACCTTATTCAGGTTTGGGATCCAACCCTGGGGATGAAACTAGTAGCTTGGGGATGATAGGCTAGTTAGTAAGAGTTGTCCACAGCTAGATGCCAGTCTGGCCACTAGCTTAATAATATAAAAATTCCTTCCAAGCTCACTTGGAAGGCAGAAAATTAATATCCATCAACATTACAACTAATCCAAACAGTAATAGTTGTTGTGTTTGGCTCCTGGGGACAACATCCAGGAGGACATGGCGGGAAATCTTTATAATAAAAGAGTTGAGGTTTGAAGCTAGCCTTGGGTTAGCCTTCAGGGCAGAATTAAGGGCACATACCTTAATTTCCTGGAAAACAAGATGTGAAAGTCCTTTTGGAAGAAAGGACAGGAAAAAGCTTGAATATTATTAAAGCCAACACAAATGTGGATAAACTTGTCTTTATTAGGAGAAATGATTCTACTTAAATAGTAGATAAGGGATGGTGATTACTCATTAGAAAGACAGAGTGGCTGAGGGGGTCACGTTGGGATGAGGTCATACCAGGATCAATCACAGACAGGTACAATAATCTGTAATGGGTGGATATCAGACCAGACCCATTTGCAGAAGGCAAAGAATTCCAAAATTGAAAGCAAACCCAGCCAAATCTTTGCAGCTATCAATGTTTGAAGGCTATATCAAAATAGCATTGATGGCGTAATTTCTGACAGTAGTTTCAAGTACAATAAGACTGTATTATTAACACTTTAATAATCCTGCCAAATTGCCATAGACAGTGCTGCATCCCAAAGACCACAGGACTCTCCCATTACTTGGCTTGAGCAGCAACAGAACCCAGCCAGTTGCTGCAATCACACACCAATTAGAAGCACATATGTCCTCATACAGATATCCCAATTCTAACATGAGTAACACACCTAACAAAAATAACATCTCTTCTTCTTCAAGAACCAGAAATCTTGACATTAAGCATTTGTCCCCAATTTGAACAGGTTGTTGCATGATTGGACATTTTTTCCAAATAGTGCTCATTTTCTGTAAAATTATTTTCTATTTATATCTATCAAGTTGAAATTTGTTTTGTGACTGAACCCATGCATTCTAAACTGACTAATATACATTTATCTTAATAGTTTTGAAAGCTACTATATAATATAACCCTGCTTTTGCTCTATATTAAAACACAAACTAACTGAAAAAATAATTTAATATTTTGAATCTTATTTTAAAGTCTTCAGGAAAATTTTTGGTATCATTTGAAGTTTTATACAAAAAATATTGTAATGTTATGTGATTTTAATTTCTATAATATTTTGCTATAACTATAAAAGGTTAACATTTTAATAATATATTAAATGTCATTAATACACTTAGTATATAATACAACTTTTGTTGGTACCTATTTAAATCAAACAATTTCTTATATTATTTTTAATAAATACTGTAAATTCAGAACCTGAACGTAAAAATGTGGGATTGTCTAATCCTTGGTCCAAATTTCAAATCACTTTTGTGGGATAGCCTTTTTTAATTAAATTGAATTTTATGTATTTCTTTGAATTTTTAAAAATGCGGGAACTCATAGACTCTTTGCAAATTTCAAGTTGAACTGCATATTTCAAATGGACAAAATGAATTTTTTGGAATCAGATTTGAAATATTCAAATCCATCAACTATTTTCATTAAGTTTACTATTTTTTTGGAATTGCAGGATTGTCAAATCCAAGAACCAAATTTCAAATCATAAATGAATGCCACTAGTAAACTTAAATATTAATTGCAGGAACTGGAATCCAAATTGAATGTACAGTAAGAAACTAGGATAAATCAACACAAATCAAGATTCTCCACTCTGGATAAAATCAAATGAAAAATCCAATCTCAACAACCATTTTTATACATGAAATTAAGTGAAATGTAAAATTGCTAAACTGGAAATGATGCAATATTTTTCACTCTAAATCACTATTATAGCAACCATAAAACCATATAATGATTTATGATCTACCCTCCTGATGACGCAGAAATTTCTTAAATGTTTTTTGGCCCCTTGCTACACCAGGGCCAAAAACTTTGTTTCAAGGAAGAAAAAGGGGGAAATATAAACCATAAGTTTACTACACTATGTGTTTATATATTGCTATTAAGTATACTTGATTACAGTAGATTTTAGAAAACACTAATAATAAAATAGAATTATATGTTATAAACTATTTTTATCATGTTGCCTTTTCCTTAGTGTGTTGATATTTCATTTGCTGTTGATAATATGCTTGCAAATAATTGGATAGTTTCACCTCCAGTTGCCTTGGAAATAGGAAATCAAGTTGCCTCCCCAAGACCAGCTTTGGTTGCGGAGGCAACTTGATTTCCTATTACCAAGGCAACTGGATGTGAAACTATCCAATTATTTGCAAGCATATTATCAACAGCAAATGAACTATCAACACATCAAGTAAAAGACGGCATGATAAGATTGATTACAATATATAATTCTACTTTATTATTAACATTTTTTAAAATTACTGTAATCAAGCATCTAAATTTTAGCTGTCCTAAAATGGAATAGGGTGCTTTTTGAGAATGCCTATGATTCCTAAAATAATTAGCACAAATCCACTCTAGATCCTTTATCATCCTTTTTGAGACACCCATAAATTATATTTATTTCAAATTCACCTCATTTTTGATTTGGAATTTGGTTCTTGGATTTGACAATCCCACAAAATCAGATTTGTTAAGTTTTACATGATGTCTATGATTTGTTTGACATACAGGAAATCTCAAATTGTATATTATAATATTGCATTTCTGATTCATGTATCCCCATTTGTTTTCTGTGTTTTGTCTTTTGTTAGTTGAGTTATCTGCTTAAGGGATTCAAAATTTGCCAATTTAAATAAATCAAAAAAGTCAAATTAAGTGGTTAATTTGTTTAAATATTTTATTTTTCACTCAGCTGAGTTGTCCACAAAAGTTATTTGAAATTTGGACCAAGGATTTGACAATCCTGTATTTTTATGTTCAGGTTCTGAATTTACAATAGTGAGAAATCTTTATCAACTATATTAATAAAACTAAAAGTTAAGTAAAAAGGGTTATTAAAATATATTTATTATTCTTTTGAAGGTATACATCTTAATATCTAAAGATTTCATTAGTAATTTTTTTCTGAATTACCTCTATTGGATTTGAAATAAAAAATTACATATATGTTATAATATTTTTAAAGAAAATTATTTATTAGATTGCAAAAAAATTGATAAATAATAGCTTGGGTTTAAGCTCCAGCCTTTGTAAAACTTGTTTTTATGAAAACAGTACTTGTTTTCATCCATTTTTTTAAATAAAATCAAATTTTAGGGCCTGTTGTGATGGTATCATCAGTTTCAGACTTATTTAAATGCAAATGCAAATAAGCAACTCCATCAAAGCCCAAACTTCACCCCTTTCCTGCAATGCAGATATGGCATATTTCTCAATTAGCCCATTTAACTATATAAGCCAAGTCTTATCAAATATTCAAATATCAATAAATCCTTTACTCAAAGCTACTCTTTCAAGTACTTTGCTAGATAAACCAAATTACCAGGATTAATCCTCTTGGTTTACATATGGTGATCCTGTTCAAATCTAGTTAGCACAAGTTTAAGTCCAAGTCTAAGTCCAAGCCGCAAGTTACAAGCCCAAGTCAAGTCAAAAGTTCAAGTCAAATCCTATTCCAAGTCACAAACAACTAGTTATAAGTCCAAGTTGAGTCACAAGTTTAATTCAAGTCACAATTCAAGTCCAATTAAAGTCAAAATGAGTCAGGCCAATATATCAAACATCCCTGCTCAGTCTGTGGAGGGGAAGAGATTGGTTTCCACACCTGAAGGTATCCTGGTAGCCTGCTCAAAGGCCTGTCATAAATTCCCAAAGTTTTCAGGAAAAAATATCAAATGGTGGATTACACAGTATGAGAAGTTCTGTGTATAGTATTTTATTCGCCAGGAAGATCTGGTTTTTAATTTCTGTCAATTCATCTCTGAAAAGCCAGCCAAATGTCATGACATGATCCTAGAGTTCAATAGCTGGGATGAATGTAAATCAATGACCATTAAGTATTTTGGGAATATACATATGGACATTGTAAAGAAATTAGAGATGATCCATATCCAAGACTATGAAACTAATGAGGATTTCATTGATGCCTACTGTGTCCTTGCATGTCTATCAATCCAACAAGAAGTTCAAAAGGGACACAGGAGCAGCAAATCTGATATTGAGCGTGATTTCAACTCTGGTATAGGTTTGAACTTTTTTAAGCGTGCAGTCCCTCTAGTATACTGTATAGTCATTGAAGAAAGAGATAATGAGGATCTCTTAGAAGCTTATGAATTAGCTGAAAAGCTTTTTTTGCATCAAAGTTGAAAATCTTACAGACAAAAAGGCCAGACAAGAATCAGAATGGAACCCAATCAGAAGCATACAAGGTCCCCTGGCTAAGACAAATGAATTAGCTTTTCAGCTGGCTGAAACCTTAACAGCATTTATGGTATCAGGAAATGCAGCCCCCCAATATAACAACAGCTTATGTTCCAAGTATAATACTTTAGAACACTGTACATCTGAATGTCCTGATCTATATTAAGTCAAATGGCTTATTTAGAGAGGGCAATGTGATGGTGCCATCAGTTTCAGACTTATTTACATGTAAATGCAAATAAGTGGCTCCATTAAAGCCCAAACTTCATCCCTTTCCTGCAATTCAGATATGGCATATTTCTCAATTAGCCCATTTCACTATATAAGCCAAGTCTTATCAAATACTCAAATATCAATAAATACTTTCCTCAAAGTGTCAAAACCACAGGCTTGACCCACCAGTAAGTTTCAACCAAGCGGGTTTGTGACCTGCAATCCAATTACCCAGTCACTCAAAGACAGACTAGGAAGTCAACTCAAATTACCAAATCTAACAACATGAACAGATGCTGATCCTTTATGGTGAATACCTTGTTTTGGCGCTTGACTCATTATCAGGATCAAGCCACCCCCTTCTTCCATCCAACCATGTGATCAATAATCATGTTCCTGTTATCCTTGATTCACATTGACTATATAATCACTATCTCACAATAAAGATTATTATCTAGCTTCTAAATATTTTTCCCCTTGTAACTCTGATAAAACAGCACAGTTAAGAAAAAAGCTACTCTTTCAAGTGCTTTGCTAGCTAAACCAAATTACCAGGATTAATTCCCTTGGTTTACACTCTTCTATCATCCAAAAATAGGTGGTTGGGCGGGAAAAATCTGATTGCTGGCTTGGTGATTGATAATTTGACTTGTTATGAGTCAAATCACCAATGCACCAAACCACTCAGCTTGAAAATGGGTCACTAATATATTGGTGTCTCATGGGTGCCTATTGAACTCCTCCTACAATATTTGATCCTTAAATTAAGATCACAATATACTTTAATCATTTCTTTAGAGGCTGGGCTAAAATCAGAACCCCAGGATTTGAAACATGTCATAACAATAGCAGAGATATACACAAAACAGCGGAACAAGCGGATATGGCAACATTTTTTAAGGGAACATACTTTTATTAAAGTTCAGAGACAGTGTTTAAAAGGAAGCATGGCTGTGGGGGGAGGGAAGTGAGAGATACCAGAGAAAGGGGTAGCAGTCTAGAGGCCCTCTGTTTGCCTGTCTTTCCACTGAATAGCTCCCTCAACTATGAGGTGGGATGAGTCAACAATGATATTCATAAGTTTCCTGTTCCCAGGAATTGTGTGACCAAATTTGTCTGTACAGATCATAGGATTGTCCATTAGGAAGCGGAATTTCTCCTTCATGAGTGACACCAGGTTGGGTCCTTTGTCAAAGATCACATCTATACAGGTAGTGTGGATGGTCCACAGTGCAAGATGATAAACAACTGCTTGAACTACTGGGGCTTCTTGCTTGAGACTCCTCACAAAGAAGATGTCAAACTTTGGTTGAAAGCATACAGAGAGGTTCAATATGGTGGCAATCTCCCTCCAGAACTGCAACACAACTATGCAAAAAAAAATTTGAGCTCCAGATTGGCATCTTGGAATGGGCACAGTCACACTGGCAAATTGGTTGATCTATCAAGAATGTTGATTCTCTCCAGAAGGCCTTGTTAAACAGTCTCCAAGTCAGAGTCTGTGCACCTGTTGTTGTCATTAGTACCTGCGTCAGAGTAGCCATTTCTTTGGGGGTGATTGTGACCAGTCTACCAGCTTCTACCCACTTGCAAACCATCTTGGGGTATTCTGGCTTGGGCTTTGGGTCTTGGACAACCTTCTTCCCACACTTGGACACTAATGTCTTACAGTGTGTGATAATGCTCTTCATATCCAGACTGTAATTGATCTGTCTGTTTCTATCTGCCAGATGCAAGCCCTTCAGGTCCCGATTCTGTGGACAGCAGGATCAAGATTCTTAGAGATTTCCCATTCATTGATTTGCATATTTGCCAAGCATTGGCGCCAATACTCAGGAGTGTCTTTGGGGGGTGTGAATCTATTTCTCTTCAAGAACTATTGTCTTTTTCCAAATGTCAAAGGGTTGGGTATCTGGATAGCCCGCTCCCAGTTTACTGCTCTGCCTGCTGCTGGTGCATCAGTATGGGCAGCCAGTAGCTCCCTTAGACCTTTCTCCTACATTCTTTGGCAATGCTGGACATGATCTATCAGACCTAGTCCTCCTGCTGACCTGGGGAGAAAGACCACCAAAATTTTATGGGGGACATATTGGGAGTACCCCACAAGAAGTTGCAGGTCATGGCTGACACCTTTTTCTCAAAGGATTTGGAGAAGGGTACAGTGTGTGCTACATACCACATCTTAGATAACACAAAGATGTTTAGGGCAGTAACCTGTCCAATTATATTGAACCAGAAATGGCACCACCCATTGATCTTATTAGTAATAGCCTTAAGGAGAATCTGTTCATTAGTCTGCAGATAAATATCCATAGATTTGAACCACACTCCCAAGTGTCTCAAAATCTTCATGGGCTGGGGTAGGCGTGAGGCCACGCGGTGGTGCAAAGTTTGGCATACCTATTTTAACCAGTTTTATCTTCTAAATTTTAACCTTTGTGTTGAATGCCCTCTGGTAGAGCTCCAGAAGGGTTGTCAGCGTTTGTGAGTTCTCCTTTGTGGTCAGGCCAACAATAGTGTCATCTGCAAAGGCAGCCATACAGAGTGCCTTCTGACTAGGATGAGTGAAGCCTCTCAGCCTGACAATTCCAGCTGTCAAGAACAAGTTTGCTGCAAAATTGAACAGGATAGAAGACATATGATCCACTTTCTCAATCCCTGATAAATTTCAATGTTCTCAGTCAGGTCATCATTGACAATAACACATACCCAAAGGTTCAGGTACAGTGTCTTTATCCAAAAGATCCATTCCTTCATCAGATCTATAGCCTGCATAATTGCATAGAGATATAGCCACAATACACAAGCATATGCCTTCTCCGTGTTCGGAAATAGCAGGTAGCCCTTATTTGATTTAATCCTATTCTGGAGGGTATTTTGGACCATGTGAATATTATCACAGATGGAGCGGCCACAGACAAAGCCAAACTGTATTGGGTGTAGGATCACATCTGCAATCTTCATGATTCTGTTAGACAGGATCCAAGTCAGCAGCTTGTAATCCATGTTGGACAACAAAATTGATCTCCAGTTCTTAACATTGCTCCTATGACCCTTGTTCTTGAAGAGGAGGCAAATCAACACCTCATTCCCCTCAGGAAATTGGGTGACTGAGGAAAGGACATAGTTGAAAAGTCTAGTCAGATTCGGTGCTAACAGATTTCTAATAGACTTATAAACATCTGCTGGAATGCAGTCTGGACCTGGTATTTTGCCATTTGGGGACTCTTTAATGGTTGAAAGAGTCTCCTCCAGTGTGATTTTGGCTGTCAGAGGTCTGCACATTGCCAGGGGACATTGTTTGAGTGCTGGAACAGCTCTGTCATTAGTGAAGAGAGGGCATCCTCATTCACATCTGCATGAGCATATAGACTGGAGTAAAACTCCTGTATTTTTGCTTAATCACACATTTGTCTTTAGATTTCAGACCACACCCTGTATCAATCTCAGTGAAAGGGATCCCCTCTGACGTTGAGCAAGGCTACATAGTCTGTCCTTTGTAAATGTTCCAAAGCTACATTGGAATTTATATGTTGTGTTGGTCCAACAGCGCTTCTCAATGGTCATCTGCAGCTTTTTGATCTGGAAATGGAGAGTGTTGAACTTCAGAATGTCCTTCTTGGCCACATCCTTATATTTTTTCTCTAAAGCATGCAGTTTTGTGAGCTCATTGTTCCGCTGCCTCCTCTGAAAGGAGATGATGGATGATCAAATCTCCCTTTTGATGCCTAACCATGTGTCACTGGGTGATTGCACTGGGCCCATCTGGGGGGAGGTCATTGCCAGGATGGCTCTCTCAATCATCTTCTTCCACTTGTGGTTAAAAAATGTGGATGGTTGTATGCCCTTTCATTGCATAGCACATCAGGTGAAAACAGAGCCCCAATCAATATACACAATATGATGGTCTGAAATATTGGCTACCTGAACCTGGGATCCAGTGAATTCCTCTGAAATATTTCCAGAGACTAGGATATGGTCCAGTCTGGAACCTGACACTGGGAACTCATCCACATAACCCCACCTTGTCAGCTGGGTGAGGTCCAGGTCTTCATTGGTAATAGTCTCAACTACCCCTTTTGTTTCCAGAAACTCCCCCATCAGGTTTGCAAATGAATGACATTGCTGTCAGCATGGGTAATTATCTCTTTGGTTATTGATGTATGTGTTGAAATACCTGCCGTAAAGAGGACAGTCAGGGAGTTCAAGTGATGACAGGATCTGCCACCCTTCCTTTTTCTCTGGGTCCCACCAGGTTCCAGGTACACACCAACAACTATAAGTGTCTTATTGTTTAAAACATCCCTGAATTTTGACACTAGTATTCTGCCCTTATGATGCATAGCTACAAAGATGATGTTAATATTGTCTCTCAGGGCCATGATTGCTACGTGATTTGTCCAGAGTCCATTCAGTTTACTCTCTCTTGATCATATGTGTGCTGCCAGGTCTGGTGAGAAGTCTGGTTTGGTTGCAAGCTGCTGAGCCTGGATCTCTGTCATGATCACCAGGTCAATATTATTATTTGTTTTTATATAGTTTAGTTTTTCCTGCCTCAATTTCAATGTTTCAATCCCCCTAACATTGATAGTCACAATCCTCATAACTGGTTGCCTGACCCACGGGTGTGAGGTGTTACAGCAGCAAGGGGGAGGTTTGTTGGTTGGAGAGGTTAGGAGTTGGATCAGCCATGATGAAGGACTCTGGGTTATACTTGCTCTTAGTGAGGAAGGGGCCTGGAGACTTTTTAGCTGAGGCCTGAGCTTCAGCCATTTCTGCAGGACTAAAGTCTTGTTCCATGTCATCTACATCCATGGGAACAGCACAAGGAGTTTTCTTGATGGGCTTGCTGGTTGGTTTAGGGTTTACAGTGGGCTTGCTAGTTGGCTTAGAGTTAACAGTGAGCTTGGGTTCACTAGGGGGGTTGGGTCTAGCAGTCTTGCTCTTCTTGAGTTTCTGGTTCTACTTAGCCTCTGCTCCCTTTTTCCACTCATCATGTGGTTTCCGGTTGGGGAGTCCTGCTGGGGGAGCTCTACCTCACACGGATTGTGGAATCACAGAAAGGCACTGTGACCTCATTGTCAAATCTTGACGCCATCACAGCCCAAGATTTAAAGTGTCTCTGAGCCAGTGCAGCTCTAGTGGCCAGAAGTTCATGGGGATGAGAAAAACTAGAGGGTATCTAAGCCACTGGGCTTGGGCAAAGAAAGGTACAATTCTGGATTCTAGTTACACCATCATCTGGCTCATAGATGATATCCTAGTAGTAAGCATTCCGTCTGTGATGACAGTGGCTGAATGTATGGCCTAATCTGTAACAGAATCAGCATACTTGTCTCTCACCTTCCCCTTCAACTGCTATCACTGTGGGATTCTCATGAATACAGATGAAGTGTGGAATGGATATCAACTTTTCCTGAACCGTGGGAGATGGGTCCAGAAGAGCATGGATTGTAGTAGGCACAAATTTAGATGGCAGTATATCTGCACATTCAGTGTGCCATGCCACTATGTCCCTATAATAGCAAAGACCAGTTTTGATAGTGTCTTGCACCCACACGCTATCTTTACACTCAGTTGATACATTAGTGAAATATATCCACTTGGTACACTTATTGATAAAAGAGGTCCACTCTATTTGTATGTATCCACCTTTGTAGCTAATGCCCTTCTTTTATGCCTTGCCTCTAGACTTGGCATCAGAAAACCCTACACCCAAGTAGTTCTGCTTAATAGTGTAGTGAAAGCAAAGCTGAGCATTTGGGAATTCACTCTCAAAGAACGTCTTTATGGCCTGCATATACCCTTTATGGTCCCTCTTGGACAGTTCATTTAATGACAGGTGGATCGCATTGTTTATTACTGACATGGGTACCATACAATCCATAGCAGGGCCATTCAGATTTTCACAAACATATTCTTCAAAGGGCATGTTGCCCTTCCATACTCCCTTATTGTTGCACAAGGATCTATAAGTGAACCCCTCCTGCTGGGCCTGACTCTTACGCTTGGGAGGACTAACATGGGCCAGAGGTACATTCTGAACAATTGTCAGGATTGACAATTCTTCCTCTCTGAAAACCCGGGCCCGGGAGCGGGATTCAACCCCTGAAGCTAGATTCCTTGGGCCGCCAGCCTTATGGACTAAAGGGCCACCTGCCTGTGTTTTCCTGAAGTTGAGCCCCCGCAAGCTGATACCAAGAATGTTGGCCCAAATGGTAAATCAAGACAAACCAAGGAAATCAGCGCACCAAATGGAGGACTAATCAAAGCACCTAATGGAGGAAACAAAATTTTAACTATTAGCTTCATGAGCTTGAAGTCTACACTAGTGGCCAATCAAGAGCTATCCACAGAAGGAGGCACAGGCCCACGCCTAACCCCATGGCCACAACTATAGAGGAAGATAATTAAGTAGCCAATTCAGGATTTTCGACCAATGAAAGAACTCCCGGCCTGAGTGCCATTTTGCTGCCTTTGAACCCAAGCACCCAGATCCCCTGGGCCTACCTTTCCCAATGCCCTGATCAACCCCCAATGGAAAATATTAATTTTGGAAGTGGGGTGCTATATAGACCAAAGGACCCTGCACTCCAAACTTATTGCCATTTTTAAATAAAGGGTATGTTATTTTGGCTTACTGTAAAGACCAAACAATTGGGGAAGTATTTTAGCAAAATAAGGTTCCAAGTTGGCCACTTGGAACCCAGTAAGCGCGGTCATAATAGGATAGACTGTCATCATCCATTGGAAGATCTTTGCGTGTATGTTATATTGTCCAAAGTTACCAACAGAATATGTGAGTACATAGTATATAAAGGTATATATGGATGTGGGCTCCAACCAACTCAAATTGAGAATTGACATGTTCCTGGAATTGATTTAGCTTTTTATCCAAGGTCTCAAAATCTTGACAATATTTTAAGAGAGTTGTTTCTATTTGTCCTTGCTACATAGCTTGATGGTCATCTAGTTTGCATATTTGGTCTTTGATGTACCCAGGGAGCAAGGAGCAAAGAGATTTTAATGACAAGGTTAAGTATTTCTGTGAAGCCAATGAGTCATGTTGGTTATTGTAAATACAGGCAAAGAGGCTCTGGGTCCACTTCTGATAGGCCATGTTATGCACATAGTTATTGGAGACGGTGGTGGCCACAGCAGCCAGGAGTTGGTTCTGTGATCCTAAATGCAAACTGGCAATGAACTAAAGCGGGCTGGATAAATTGGTTGACCAGTAAGCTAATAGTTTCCATGGACTCCACTAGAGCGGGGGGAGACCAAAGTCCAATAGAAAGGAATATAGATTCTTGGAGGAATAACCAGAGCAGATCCAGAAATGGTATGTGTCAGAAATGACATCATTAATGCTATTTTGATATGGCCTTCAAATATTGATAGCTGCAAAGATTTGGTTAGTTTTGCTTTTAAGTTTGAAAATTCCTTGCCTTCTGCAAATGGGTCTGGTCCTATATCCACCCATTCTGGATTATCATACATGTCTATGAATGATTCTGGTATGACCTCATCCCAGCGTGACCCCTTCAGCCACTCTGTCTTTCTAATGAGTGATCACCGACCCTTGTCCACTATTTAAGTAGAATCAATTCTCCTAATAAAGACAAGTTTATACACATTTGTATTGGCTTTAATAATCATAAAGCTTTTTCCTGTCCTTTCTGCCAAAAGGACTTTCACATCTTGTTTTCCAGGAAATTAAGGTATGTGCCCTTAATTCTGCCCTGAAGGCTGACCTAAGGCTAGCTTCAAACCCAAAATCTTTTGTTATAAAGATTTCCTGCTGTGTCCTCCTGGATGTTGTCCCCAGGAGCCAAACACAACAAAATGGTGCTCACTACAGGGGCTGCAAGCCCCTTGGTTACCATGTTTCCACATGCATTCTCTGATCCTTCTCCCTTTTTTTCTGAAGTACCCAAGCAACTTGAAGCTTCTAGTCCCCCTCTAGAAGAAGACATCATCAATGCCCCTGCAACTCCTGTGGTATTGGTTCTGCCCCCTGGGCCCGCGTGGGCCCCCTTCCAGCTTTCTCTCTCAATTATGAGTAAGCTTGTGCTGCCACCTGCTCCCTTCTCTATTCTGGAACTGTGGCAATGCACAATAGCCCTGGCCTCTGTCCTGAGTACACTTCCAAAGACCTGTACTCCTTCCTCTTGGACTTTGGTCTCCCTCCCGCACCAATGAAGTCCATGGATATAATTGGCGTGTTAGTCAACCAGTTCATTCAAACCCCATTGGTTCACCATCAACTATTAAATGCTGTAGCCACTGCTGTCTCAAACAACCATGCTCATAATATGGCATATCAAGAATGATCCCACAGTCTCTTTGTGTGTATTTCCAATAACCAGTGCAAATTTCTGGCCTCTCAGAAGTTCTTAACCTCCTCCCCAAATTCTCTTTTTACCTTGCTCCTTGGATACATCAAGGATAAACTATTCAAATTTGATGAGCATCAGGCAGCATGATGTGGACAAATTGAGGCCTTTCTGCTAAATCACTGCCATGTTTTGAGACTCTGATTAGTGAACTTAACCAATTCAGAGAACATGTTAGTTTGCAACTTGAATTGGTTGGAGCTCATGTTGATACTTGGGGCCGCCATCTGCAGCATCAATATGGTCTGGACAAGGCTGCATTAGGTAACACTCTATATCAAGTACAGAATTATGTGGACAATAGAGTAGTGTCTATCAATGTGACTTCTCCTGCTCCTCCTGTTGAGGCTCCCTCTGACTTTGAAGCCAAATTATGAGAAGCAATAGACAAGCTCAAGGCTACCACTTGGCGTCAATCTTCTGTTCAGAACCCCCCTCCAGTCAAACCTATGCCTGACCCTCATATTGCTTTGCTCACTGATCAAATAGCTCTTTGCAAGGCAAAATTGAGTATTTAAGGCACACTTCTCTAATTACAAAAACTTGTCCTCAGAGTCTGATGATGAAGAGGAAGGATCAGTTGCTAATAATCCTGCTCATGACAACCATAGTTGCTGCCCTGGTTTGGAAGGTCAACCCCAGGTCAACTGTGTACGTGCACTAGATCAGCTTGCAGAAGTAACAAATGATGTAGCTGATAGGCAGGACGCATTAGAAAGAGAAGTACAAAACCTCTCCTGCTTTACAAAGACACCGAATGGACATCCCCTTGGTTGCTCAGACCACTTCCCTGACCACCTGCCTCAATGGGATTGCTGGCACCTTGGCAGCACAACAAATTAAGATTGACAAATTTGGAACTGCTGTTGCCACTGCTAGGGATGTTAGTGGACAGAAAAGCTCTACCTTGAATACCCTAGAGGAAAGCCTTTGACTCCTCTGGGCTAGACAACCTGCTTCTAAATCTGATTTTGAAGTGAATCCTTACATTAACGTCCTCAATCCAGGTGAAAACAGCCAGTCCTCTTCCTTGTCCATTGACCTGAATTA
Organism: Entomophthora muscae; assembly: GCA_014839935.2. Classification (NCBI taxonomy): domain Eukaryota; kingdom Fungi; phylum Entomophthoromycota; class Entomophthoromycetes; order Entomophthorales; family Entomophthoraceae; genus Entomophthora; species Entomophthora muscae. Next base: position 451,518 of record QTSX02007113.1, read on the forward strand.
CAAACTGACCTTCAAACAGATATTTGATCATAAAATCTCTACCATTGCTGCTTTCCTAACAATTTACAAGACTTCAATATGTAGGGCTACTGATGAACTCAAAAAGGAACATATCCTCACCTGTCTCCATCCCACATGCCAAGAAGTAGTGGTCCCCAAACTCCCCTCTATTGTCACTTGGAAGGACATGAAACGCCTCCTTATTGAAGAGTTTGGAGGAGATCTTAGCTTGGAAGTCAAGAAGAATGCATATATCCACATCGCCTTTAAGCCCAAGAAAACCCTGGCTGAGTTTGCGGATTTTTTCTATATTGAAGGCCAACAGTTAACCACCAGTTGACAGTTAACTCCACAGGAAACTTACACAGGTTGTTCAAATTCTTTGAAAGTGAACCAGATTCTATGCCTACACTTTAAGGCGCACAAGGCTGCACTCACTTCCATGAAAAGTATTAAGGCGCTTTTGTAAGATATGCATTTGACCCATGGGGGTACAGTGGTACAGGAAAATAAAGCCAGTAATGCTGGGACTACCTCTTGTACGCTGTGCATTATGACGCTGGGTTCAGGTGGACAGACTAAGAGGCAAGCTTGTCATAACTGTGGCCAAATAGGGCACCACTTGCATACTTGCACTAATCCCTGAGTGGAAGGTTGTGACCCCAAGGAACAGGCGGAAAAAGAGATATCAGCTTAGAGATGGAGACATCCTCTGCTGACCAATCTCCCCCCGTATCCCCCTGATCTTCCTTCAGATGAGGAAGCCCCGTCTTTCTCTGGCCCAACTATCCTTCATCTATTCCATGATCTCCCCAGTGATTCAGACCCTGAAGATTCTGATAGTTATGGCTATTCCGTCCTGGCTGTTCCAGAAACTGTCTCTGTCCTGTACAAGCTCCACTCTGGGAAGACCACCATCACTTCTCAAGCTCCTATAAACAAAGCCAAAGCCATGGTGGCTCGCCCTTACCTAGCACAGGCCCATTGACTTCTGTCTTGGTTGATTCTTCTGAGGAAGCAGCCAAGCTAGCCAAAGCTCTCTTCCAAAACGTAACTGTATCTCCCACTGCAGACTGTGTATAAGGATGTTCCTGCTTTAAGGTGCATGTTTGCTAAATGGGAAAAGGAGCTAGAGGCTGCGCAAGATGTGCTGGAATTCTTGCCCTCCTTTGGAAAAGATACAACCCGCGTGGAAGTATCAATCCAAAAGGTTAAAATCAAAGCCATCTTGGACATGGGTTCTCCGGTCAATTTAGTATCTTCAAAACTAATGAATAAACTTAAGCTGGCCACTGACCTAAATTACACTAAGTTGTATGGCACCGCTGGCATGGCACAAACACAGGCCATTGGTGCCTACTCCGCTCTACCCATGAGGTTTGGGAAACTCCTCATTGCTTCCCCCACTGTAGTCCTTGAGAACAAAAGCTACAACCTCTTGGTTGGTACATTATTCCTTTGAGAGTATAAAGGGATTGTGAACTTAAGAGATGGATACCTTTTGCTCTTGGGATATGAGGTCCCTTTGATTTTTGAGGAACCTCCGCGCCTTTCAGGAAAATGTCTTACAATTTGTGTGCTTGAATACCCCACAGGTATCTTATCTCTCAAGTATAGGACTCACTCCTCCAACATGTACACCCCTCCTTCTTCCTGCCCTTTGAGAGAAGGGGTACCTCTTCTTTCCCCAGAGGCTACCACCATTCTCCTGGACTCCCAGGTGGTGATTGATTCTCAGATTTCTTACAAACTACCTGAAAAGTTATTCTTTGAACTCTACTCCCCTGAATCCCTAAGCTGTAAAGAACCCCGCCTGTGTACTGGGATTCTAGATCAAACCCACAAAGAGCCTGTATAATTACTGCTTGCCAACCTGATAGCCCTTCCCATGTAGGTGACCTGAGGCCAGGTTATAGGACATGGTCAAATACTGGGAGCAGAACAAGTAGATTCCCATTATCCCTTTGGAACTTTTAGTGATTTCAATCTACCTGAAGGCAATCCTCAAGTTCTCTCTTTGTTCACTGCTGCTGATTTCCCCCAATTGTCTCCCATACAACAAAAAGATGTTTTGGACCTGCTTAATCAGTTTAGTGATGTCAAAACCGTAGGCTCAACCCACCAGCAAGGTTCTGAGCAAGCAGGTTTGTGACCCGCAATCCAATTACCTGGCCACCCAAAGCCAGACTAGGAAGTCAACTTGAATTTCCAAATCTGACAACATGAACAAATGATGATTTCTTATGGTGGATACCTTGTTTTGGCGCTTGAATCATTATCAAGATCAAGCCACCCCCTTCTTCCATCCAACCGCGTGATCAATAATCATGTTTCTGTTATCCTTGATTCACATTGACTATATAATCACTATCTCACAATAAAGATTATTATCTAGCTTCTAAATATTTTCCCCTTCTAAATCTGCTAAAACAGCACAATTACAACATTGGTAGCACAGTTAGGCTTTCCATCCTACCTTATCTTGAAAAATTCTGCCTGTACCCGCACATGCCGCGGCCAACAAATTCTCAACAGAATTATGTCTGGCCTCCGCCTGACTGGACCCCATACACTCCTGGTGCTGAGATACCTGATGGCTTTGTCCTGTACCAGATTACAGTGATCCCACTACCTGCCTTCAATGCTATGTCTGCACAAGAGTTATTCCAGGCTCCTGCCTCCATGCTGCAACCAACCAACAAAGGCGCCATGCCAGCCTATGTGATCAAAGACTACGGAGTGTCACCTTGGAATCTTTTACTGGGGCCAACAATGACAACACTGCCGCATGGATCCAGTCCGCCCAAAGCAAGCTGGCCCAGATGGAATGCCCACAGCAATTTTGGATTGCAGAAATTCCCATTTTCTTGACTCATGACACTGGCACCTGGTGCAACAGGTGGCACAAGGAGCACATCAACAAGAACTGAGATACCTTTAAGCAAGACTTCCTGGCAAGATTTGTGCTTAAAGACATAGCGCTCATGATAATACGCCGAGTAAAGAACCTTAACCAAACAGGCACCCTGAAGGAGCTCACTTGCGCCTATGAGGAACTCCAACTTTGTGCACCATCTAATGTGGCCTTTGACATCCCAGCCACACACCTCATGTACTACAACGCTCTTAAGTTGCACGTAATGAGACATGTGAACCTGGACCAGGTGTCAACCTCCAAAGCTTGTACCATGAAGCAGAGAAAGCGGAATAAACCTCCAACACACTTTATAAGGCACAAACTGGGAAACAAGAAAGACCCAAGGATTCCCATCCAGGCAGGCGCTCCATCCAACCACCCCCTGGAGGCAACAGGAATAACACCAACCACAAACCCAAGGGTTTGAATGGATATGGAAATGGAAACAATGGCCAGTTGAACCAAACCCATTTCCATGTCACCACAACGCAAGGCAACCAAGACAAGGGAAAAGACCTGGGAGAGCACTAAGCAAGCCAACCTCTCCCCGCACAACTCCTGACTTGCTTAATGATGAGTACTGACCCAAGGACGTGTACCAATGCCTAATGATTCAGGTCCCTCAAGAACCTGGTACTGTACACCATTGCCAGACATCCCAATAAACTGATGTCCTATCCTTTCTGCTTTTGTAGTTACACAGACTCAGCACTCCTGGATTTGTGCGCAGATTGAACTCTGGTCAACAGTAGCTTTATGGATAATTTCAAGCTGGCCACTAATCCTTTGCAGATTAAAAATGTGGTCCTTGTTGACAAACACCACATTGTTGTGATAAAGGAAACTGCCCCCTTCTCCATCATGCTTGAGAACCTCCACTCCACCATCTAAGGTCCCATCATTAACTTCCCAAAGTTTGACATTGTGCTGGGATTAGACTGGCTGCAAAAGAACAATCCTCACGTAGACTGGGCAACCTCAGTGTTGACCATCAAGCGTGAAGGTTTCAATCATCAGATCTACCCTAACTTTGTGGACCAACTCCTATGTGACCACGTCTTTGTACGCATCATGGAGACCCAGGACAAGAAGGAAAACCTAAAGGCAATTGACTGAGACTTCTTCCAGTACAAGATCATACATTTCAAGGATCACCAGGATACCTCCATGCCTCAGGACTGCAAAATTGTGGCCCGCCATCCAGAAATCTACAAGGAAGCACTGCCCGGGCTTCCCCCTGAGAAGCACATTTAGCACTCCATCTAACTCAAGGGGGCTGTACCCAAGGCACACCCCATTTACAGGCTGACCCCAAATGAAGATGACGCCTTATGCGCCTACCTCAAGAAGGCATTGGAAAAAGGACTTATCCACCCCTCACAGTCTCCCTTTGGGGCTGCCATATTCTTTGTGGCTAAGAAGGACAGTACCTTACGTCTGATCACAGACTACCTAGCCCTAAAAAAATTTACCATTAAGAATCATTACCCACTACACTGATTGATGACCTCTTCAATGCCTTAGGAGGAGCCACAGTCTTCTCCAAGATTGATCTGACAGCAGGCTACAACCAGATTTGCATCAAGGAGTAAGACATCCCCAAAACAGCCTTCCACACCAAATATGGCTCCTACAAATGTGTGGCACTCAACTTTGGCATAACAAATGCCCCATCTACCTTTGTAACCTTAATTAATAAAGTATTTGCGCCACACATAGGCAAGCACGCCCTAGTGTAGCTGGACAACATTATTCTTTACAGCCCTTTTTTGGAACAACATCACAAAGACCTTGAGGCAGTCTTTGCTACCTTGGAATGACACAAACTGTTGGCCAAACCCTCCAAGTGCCAGTTCTTCTGTGAGCAACTACCCTTCCTGGGACACATATCTCAAAGGACAACATCAAACCTAACATTCAAAAGATACAGGCCATCTGCAAGATGCCACCATCCAAGGATAAGTTGGAACTCCACACCTTTTTGGGAACAGTAGCCTATGTACGCGCTTTATACCTGACTGTGGAGTTTTGAATGCCCCTGTATCTGCCATAACAGGCGCCAAGTCCAAGTTTATGTGGACCCCCCCCAACGTGACCTCTGTTTTAGATGCCTCAAGGAGAAACTCACAACAGCTCTCATCCTGCAATATCTCAAATGTGACAGGGAATACCAAATGGAAACCAACACCTCAGATGCATCCATTGGGGGAGTACTACAAATCAAAAATAATGACAGCAACTTCCTGCCTGTAGCCTATGAATTGCGGAAATTGATAGATGGCAAGTGTCAATACCCTATCCACAACAAAGAACTGTTTGCTATTGTGCACTGTCTAGTCAAATAGCGCTGTTACCTAGAACAGCAGGAAGAACTCACAGCATTAACCAATCACAAGTTACTCATATATTTCAATATACAAGCAAATCTGTCACAAGCCAAGCCCGCTGAATGGAACGATTGGAGAAGTTTAACATGCTCATCCAGTACAAACCTGGGGCCGAGCTTGCCATGGCAGACACCCTGTCCTGCCTGTATGTCCGTGCTTCAAGAGGAGAGAATGGGCTCAACCCAGACTGGCCTCTCTTAGTACTACAAACAAAGGACAAAGGTTTCCCCCTGTCAGGAATATTCCTGACAACACCTTGGTTCAGGACAATATTTTGTGCCCAATCAAACTTGATAAACAAAATAAAAAATGGCAGCAGTTCCCCCTTATTGGGGAAACTGCCGCAAAAAGCCAAGGCAAGGGAACAGAAATTAAAAATAAAATTTTTAATTTGGACGGGTTTTATACCCTGCCTGCAGGCCGCACACCCAACTGCCAGGCAGCCAGCCCTCACCCACTCCTGCCAGCCAGTCCCCTGCCCAGGCCGCCAAATGGGGAAACCTAAAAAGGCAATTTCCTTAAACCCAAATGGAGGGGGAACTGCTGCCCAAATTTGGAATTTGCCAAATTGGGAGGGGCTGACAAGCTGCTCAACCCACCCATTCCTGCATTAACTGCAGAATCCGAAATTGGATGCATGAAAACATCCAATGATACACCAAGCCAATGCAAGCCAGGAGTAACAATTCATTGCCTGCACACCACTCCCAATTCCCCTCCCAAAAGGGAATTCCAGACAACACCAAGTGTTTGGGATTCCTTGGCCAGTGTTTTACTCTATTCATGCCACCACAAGGATGATATTATATAATAAAGCCAATTCACTTGATGATAGTTTGTGCTATTATTGAGTGAAATTACCCCTCAATAGTATCACATAAATCAACCAGAACTTTACCATACAAGAAAGTTAAAGACACTAAGCTTTGTCTGCCCTTTACCAGTACAGAAGATGAACCATTTAATCTTCTCAGCTGAACTCACAGCCTGCCTAGGGATTGGTGGCTATCAATACAATCACCAGCATGGGCCGTTCAATAAACCACCTGGCAAGAACGTCTACAAGGAGCCAGCGCAGCTAAACTCCTCCAAGCAGTACTCCTGGTCCACGCTGGTGTTGCCCCACTCCACCCAGTCTGTAGCTATATACACCTGTGTATACTATGTACTAATGTATTTTGCCAGGTATTTCAGACAATATAATGTACACCTAAGTCTTCAGATAGATGATGACAGTCTACCCCATTGTGAAGGTGCTCACGGGATTTCAAGTTACCAACTTGGTACCTTATTTTTCTAAAATACTCCCTCAATTGTTGGGTCTTTACACCCCCTGGCACAACCAACATAACAAAGGAAATATTCATCGAAAATGAACACCTATTTGCCAATGTATATGGGACCCTACACAGAAAAATGTCTGACAGCACAACTATTCCCTACATCCCCACACATCAGCAAGTTGACACCATCCTACGCTATCACAGAGACCTTGGACATACCAAGAGTCAAAACCTATATGGGCTCCTTAAGCATAAGGCCTGGTGGCCAACCTTATATTGTAATGTTAAAGAAGTTCTAGACCAATGTGAGGTATGCAAGAAATTTGCCAAAACCAAAACCCCTTCAAAGTCAGTACTTCCCATCCACACACAACTATCTTTCAAGGTAAGGGCTCTTGACATTGTTGGCCCCATGTCAAGGAAACACAATGACAAGAAATACATATCACCGCCATTGACTTTGCTACAAGATGGCCAGTATCCCAAGCAGTAAAGGCACACACTGGCAATGACGTTTGACAATTTATTGGCAAAGAGATAGTCAGCAAGTTCAGAAAGCCAGATCTCCTGATAACCAATGGAGGGAAAGAATTGACCTCCAAACCACCAACATATACCTCACAAAAAATGGGGTCAAACACACCGTAATAACGCCAAACCACCCACAGGCCAATGGACGTGTAGAGCAGCTTAATGGCAGCCTCATGCAAGCCTTAGCCAAACTCACCGCCGGGAGACCTGAAGACTGGTATAAGCAGCTACCAACTGCAGTACTTGTATGCTGAACCCAAGTGAAGAGATCCACTGGGAAAAGCCTATTTGAACTGGTATACAGCACACAGCCCAATATCATTCAAGCATTGACAGGACCTAAACAGGAAAATCCAAGTTAAGTCCCCCCTTGCTCATATCCTCAAGTAATAGATGCCAACAGCAAACAAACAGAAAAGGAAAATGAGTATCTACAAAAGACCTTTGTCCCCATCTGCAATAGACATGAAGTGGGGAACAAAGTTTGGGTCATGAATGTTGACAAGAGCAAACTACAACCCAAGAAAGTGGGGCCAGCAATCATTCTAAAGGTAAACAACAATAACACTTACCTTGTGCAAGGGCTTGGGAAACGTAAACAAGACAAGACCCTACACCATGATTGCCTACAACCCTGCAAAGCAAGACAAAAACAAAGAGAAACCGCCCTGCCTGCCACAGAACAACAATTAGTCCAATATGGCGCCCAGGCTCCTGACAACCTCCATGATGACCTGCCCCCAGAGGAGGCCAACCTTCAGCTGGGGGGTGTCAAAACCGTAGGCTCAACCCGCCAGCAAGGTTCTAACCAAGCAGGTTTGTGACCTGCAATCTGATTACCCGTCACTCAGAGCCAGACTAGGAAGTCAACTCAAATTTCCAAATCCAACAACATGAACAGATGATGATCCTTTATGGTGGATACCTTATTTTGGCGCTTGACTCATTATCAGGATCAAGCCACCCCCTTCTTCCATCCAACCATGTGATCAATAATCATGTTCCTGTTATCCTTGATTCACATTGACTATATAATCACTATCTCACAATAAAGATAATTATCTAGTTTCTAAATATTTTTTCCTGTGTAACTCTGCTAAAACAGCACAGTTATGACAGTGACATCTTTGCTTCTGGACCTACGGACTATGGCCTGGCTAAAGGAGTCATCCATCAGATTGATACTGGTGATGCACCCCCTTTTTGTGCTAAACCATAGCGCTGTAGTAGGGTGGAGGATGCTCAGGTGTCTAAAGAGCTCAAGCAACTACTAGACACTGGGTTGCTGGCATCTTCCCAAAGTCCTTGGGCTTCCCTGTTACTGATCCTCAAGAAGAAGGATGTAGGACATTGTATTGTAATGGACTATTTCTACCTGAACTCCCTCACTAAAAAAGACTCATACCCCTTGCTCAGAATTGACAATACTCTTAGACAGCTGGATGGTTCCAAGTTTTTCTCAGCAATGGATCTAGCCTCTGGATAATGGCAAATCAACTTATCTCCTGAAGATAGGGAAAAGGCTTCACTTTTCACCTCAGAAGGCCTTTTTGAACCCACTCATATGCCCCAGGAACTCTGCAATGCCCCAGCTACATTTCAACAGGCCATGGACTCCATCCTATGAGACCTGAAGCTCTCTTGTGTACCATGATGACATCACTATATTCAGCACTTCTTTTACTGACCACTTGGAACAACTCAAGGCTGTCTTCATCAAGATCTTCAAAGCTGGCTTGAGACTCAAGCCCTCCAAGTTCTCATTCTTTAGAGAACGCCTTGAGTTCTTAGGCCATGAGGCCACTCAAACTGGAATCTGCCCCATGAATAATAAGGTGGAAGCTATTGACAAGATGCTACCTCCACACAGATCTATGAGAGGTTCAAGCATTTCTTGGTATGATGGGCTACTACCAACAATTCATACCCAATTTAGCTGAGCTGAGTGAACCCCTTGTCCAACTGCTTTGCAATGTCCCCTTTGAGTGGACTGAAAGCCAACAACAAGCATTCAAAGCGTTGAAGGCCAAGCCCAAAGAGGCTCCTATCTTGGTCTATCTGGATTATGATAAAGAGTTCATCTTGTATACTGACACTAGTGGAGTAGCTGTGGGTGCCATCTTAGCCCAGTTTGACACCTAAGGCGTGGATTGACCTGTAGCTTACTCTTCATGGGTCCTCAATAAGCATAAGAACTACAGCATCACTAAAAAAAAAGTCTGGTGGTGCTGTATTCTGTAAAACAGTTTAGGAATTACATTTATGGGACCCACTTCACGGTGGTCACAGATCACTCCTCCCTCAAGTGGCTGCAACAGCTAAAGGAGCCTGAAGGGCAACTAGCGTGTTGGGCTCTGCGTCTACAAGGGTATGATTTCACTGTGATACACCGTCCTGAGCCCAACATCAGAACACTGATGGCTTGTCAAGGATGCCAATTCTAGTTATCTACCCCGCTGATGCTGATTGCCTATACAAATTAATAGGGTATCCTGACTCTTGGACCACTGAGCCAGAAGACATTTGCTTGGTGCTACAAACCTATCCAAGGACACTGTAATTTGAGATAGGCAGCTCTTCAAAAAGGTTAACAATGCCAATCTACCCTAAGTTTGCCCTAAAATGAGGATAGTCATTATCCTCCAAGCTCACATTGATACTGGACATGGGGTTATAACCAAAACTCATGACTGGTTATGCAAGAACTTCTACTGGGAGAACATGCGCCTTGTGATCCCTGATGTTCTTGCCTCCTGTCATTTATGCCAACTCTAACGCCCTTTCCCATTCTAACAGCAAATCAAACTCATCCTGCCTAAGCATGCCTTCCACACTGTGAGTATTTATGCTGTTGGGCCTTTCCCTTGGTCTAGGTTGGGGTGTTGGTTTATTTTAGTTGCCATAGATCATTTTAGCAAGTGGGTTAAAGCCAGAGCAACAAAAGATATACCTGCTAAGACCATGGCTACTTTCTTGTTGCAAGACATCTTCTATTGACATGGCTGCCCTCAAGTCCTGCTTTCTGACAATGGTACCAACTTTAACGCTTGCCTCATCACGTCTATTGTTGAGGCTATGGAGACCCACCAATTTTTCTCTGCGCCATATAACCCCTCAACTAATGGGAATGTTTTTTCAAGCCAATTCCTCCCTGGTGTCCATAATGAGGAAGCTCACACTCTCTGACACTGCCAATTGGGATATGTTCCTCCCTGCTGCCCTCTTTGCTTACCGGCTTAGTAGGCACCAAGTAACTGGTCAGTCCCCTTTTGCCATTCTGTATGGGCGTGAAGCCGCCACCCCCTCAATCTTGGGACCCCCTTGATTGAAGTTGGTGCGTCTTTAAATCCTGAGGCCCATGTTAAAGACTTATCCAATCATATCATTGACATCCAGGCAACAGCTTACTCCACTGCTTACAGGGTTAAGGCCCTGGAGCTCTCCCCGTCCAATGCTGCTAGAGCCCCCTTCCCTGAGTATCAAATAGGCAACTTGGTTCTCTACTACCAGAATTGGACAGGTGGCAGAGCTCATAAGCTGGATTCCCTCTGGTTTGGACCCTATGAGGTCACCTTTAAAAAGGGTGTCAAGTATACCATGAAACTACTGTCTTCTGGACGTTCTTTTGCCTGTGTTCACTCCAAATTTCCACGCAAATATCAACTCCCTGTGTCCAATCTTGAGGGGGGAGATGTCAGAAATTGCACCATTAATGCTATTTTTATAAGGCCTTCAAATATTGATAGCCGCAAAGATTTGTTTGGGTTTGCTTTTAATTTTGGAAATTCCTTGCCTTCTGCAAATGGGTCTGGTCCAATACCCACCCATTCTGGACTATTGTACCTGTCTGTGATGGATCCTGGTATGACCTCATCCCAACATGACCCCCTCAGACACTCTGTCTTTCTAATGAGTGATCACCATCCCTTGTCTACTATTTAAGTAGAATCATTTCTCCTAATAAAGACAAGTTTATCCACATTTGTGTTGGCTTTAATAATCTTCAAGCTTTTTCCTGTCCTTTCTGCCAAAAGGACTTTCACAACTCATTTTCCAGGAAATTAAGGTACATGCCCTTAATTCTGCCCTGAAGGCCAACCCAAGGCTAGCTTCAAACCTGAAATCTTTTGTTATAAAGATTTCCCGCTGTGTCCTCCTGGATGTTGTCCCCAGGAGCAAAACACAACATTGGGGAAATTGCCTTTTGGGGTTTCCTGATTGGGCAATTTCCCCATCTGGCAGGGGTGGGCCAGCCAGCCGTGGGGGTGCACTGTCCCCTGCTGGCTGGCTGGGTGGCTGGCTGGTGGCCTGCCGCGCGGCCTGTGGTGGGGGTATAAAAGCCAAATTTTAAATTTTTTAGAATTTTTAAAATCTGATTCCTCCAGTGGCTGTTTTACAGCCATTTTCCCAATCAGGGGGAACTGCTGCAATTTTTTGTTTTGATCTGTGATTTCAAAAGTACACAAAATTTTGTCTTGCAAAAAATTTTTGTCAGGAATATTCCTGACACTCACACAGCTACTGCCTTATTTAGTATTTGCCATCTACCAATTCAGTACACAATCTTCTGGCCCTCCTGTCCCTCTTCCTGCAGTTTTCTGTCCATCTGGTGCACCCTTTGGCCCTGTCTACTTCACAGAATATTATTTAAACCTGAATATAAGGACTGCACCCCAGAAAAGATACTCAAACTTGATTCTTTGGACCACATACAGTCAGCAGTTAGATACAACTATCAAGGCCTGTGAATATTCTCAACACCCAAATTGTTCAGAGGAAAATTCAACTATCTTCCTGTTTACAATAACCACATGGAACCTCCTGTGACACCCAAGCCTATGACCACTTTCTCACCCAACCTCTCAACTGACCACACTGGCAAGCTGTTTGGGATTGTGTATATCACCCTCACAGGGGTGATTGGCACTATAATCCCGGCAACTGGCCCGTGGTCCTGGGTGGAAAAGTCTGTCTCCTACCTTTTTATGTTAGCTCCTCTCTTGCAGTGGGCTTTGCCTGCTAAAACCCTGGCCCAAGTTACCCCTGAAAACAATGGTCCGGCCACCCAAGACTAGATCCCTGACACCAATCCAGAAGATTGCCTCTTTCTTGGTGTACCCCACCTTGACCCATTTGATCAGTTCAATAGGGTCAAGGTTTTGGCAATGGAACTTGGATGCTTGTTCCAGTTCAACCCCCATGTCAGTTTAGGCCTTGGCCAATGGCCAGTCCATGTTTTTGTCCAGCCAGTCAGCAGCCTCATCAGGAGCAAAGTCTTCAGGATAAACAAAGCTGCCTCTTGAAAGCTCTGGCCTCTTGCTGTACACCAGTTCTGTAGATCAATAGGGCTTCACTTCCCATTCCTTGAAGATGAGAGCTGCCTTAGCATCCACCTCATTATCAATCCATTCAGCCGCTTCACCAGCTGTCATGCCAGTTGAGAGGAACTCAAATGTCAGGTCTAGGTGTCACGGTAAGTTCCATAATGCCAGGAATTCTTTGGCATAGTAGAAAAGCTTGGAAGTCTGGAAAATTGTTAAAAAACTGATTTATTTGACAGACTTAAATCAAATGGTTGATTGAAAATGGGTTACAGCTGCCCCAGTTTGCCGGTTGAATCTGATTCCCCCCCCCCATAAGTTGATATTGATAAATCAACGTAATTTAAGGGTTGCCAGATATGAACTTATTTATCAGCATGTTCATCAGAAGTTGGCCACTCAAAGATTCTTTGCAACCTGGACTAGATACTCACTTGACAATATGGAAGGAATAGGAGCCCAGGATCCAGGCGGTATTGCTTAGTTAAATTTTGATATATATTGAATAATTTATACTGTTCAACTCTTAAGAGTTGAGTCCTCCCAAAAATTTACTCAAGTAAAAAATTTTCCCTTGGTATAATCTTTATTTTAAATACATCCTGTATTTGGTCTTTTGCGCTACATCTTCTACAATTTAATCCTTACCTGGATTATTACAGGGAGATGGGGGCCTGCTGTCAGTACTTTTTTGTCGTTGCCACCCAATGTTAATTCAATGCCTGTCAATCTCAGAGCTGTTCCTCTCACCATCAAAGCTGAAACTCTTGTGTTATCTCAATGTCCTGAATTTTATGCTGAAGACACTCTGATTCTCTTGCAGGCTATTTATCTAGGGCTTTTTTGGTTGAAGTTAATTATTTTAATTAACCCTAGTATCTCATTTGGAAATTTCACAAAACAGTATCAGAAGCTGTGTTGGTGGTTAATCATTAACTCTGTGTGGATTTGGTGGGTGATTCCCCACAACATGGAGATAGCTTCTTATTATCCTATGATTTCCGTCACATTACTCAACTTTTCTACGTCTGAGTTTTTAGAAGCAGTTTGTCATAAATTTGTGTTTCTTTTCTCTTGTTCTGTTGAGATATCTGTGTTCCCCATGTTTATTTGCATCAGCTCCTTTCTGGGCTTTTAGTTTGAACTCTTTTTTAATTTGTGGTTCCTATCTCTGGTAACAGTTGTTGATACAGGATCATCTGTTTCTTATTTCTGTTGTGTCATGTCATTTTGGGGTCTGGATTATTTTTCTGCTCCACCCACTGATGAAATTTTGCGTGAAGTTTTGTTGGCTTTATCATTCTATTACATTTGAACCTTGGTCACAAAATGCAGGTTTCCCATGTGATGATAAAGGTTTCAGAGAATGCTTGTGAATGGTTGTTGTTTGCAGTGGAGTGCAATCCACATGTTTTAACTGAAAATGCATCTTTATACCCTTTGTTTAAAAGTTTGTGTGTATCTATTGAGGAGCTCAATGTATATTATAAGTTTTACGCCTTCCAGCAGGGTACCACTCTGCTCTTGGTATTACTTCCTCAGTTTCTAGCCTACTGCTGTACTATTGATGTTCCTGAAATGAACAAACTCTCAGCGTTGTGGTTAGCAGTTGACCATACTGCCCAGGATCTGGCAGTTTGGTATTCCCCATTAACCACAACTGAGGCCTTGGTAAGCCAAATTCTTTCTCTTGTCTCAAATCTGTCAACTTTCAAACAAGGTGCTATGGAAATAAAAGCCAAACTTGCTGCATGTTCCTGGTTTTTGGGTATTTGTTCTGCAGTGGTTTCATCTAGCCAGGGTCAAGATTGTTCTCCTGTGTGTCTTCCCAGTTGCAATTGACTATCTTGAACAAACCTTCTGAGGTAAACAAAGCGCCAGCAGTGGTTGTCCCCAAGTCTTCATTGGCTATTTTTCAGCATGTTGTACCTGCAAAGTCTTTGGTGGTTGAGTCCAAGGAGTTGCCTCTTGTTCCTATTGATTTTGATTGTCCTGTCCTTCCTGATGCTGTCCAAGAAATGATCAAGTGTTATTTTCAGGAGCACCCTGCCTCCTTAGCTGCTGTCCTTACCACCAAAGAGAAGCAAGATCCTGCTGAGGTTTCAACATTTGTAGCAAATAAATCTACTTCTGGTTACTTTTTGTTTTATGGTAGTATAGATAACGGTCAAACTATCTATTGGCCAGCCATTCTGTTGGATACAGGTGCTTCCAAGAACTTCATGAGTGTTGAGACTGTGGATCTGCTGCAACTCAAGTATCATCTTGGAATGCTGGTTAGGGGTGAAAATTGTAAAATGTTCCCCTCTTTCCAGCTCAAGAAGCCAGTGACATTTGTATTTGCGGGTCAATCTTTTACCGCAATGTTCTTCATATGCTCTACCCTTATGTATCCTATTATCTTAGGAGTGGGCTGGTGGAGCAATCATAATATATTGACCCTGCTAAAAAAACAAGCTGCAATTAGATCATTCTTCAGGAACAACCATTCATATTCTGTTGTTGGGTATGTCTGAATTAGAGCAGTCTTCCCAGATAATCCAGTTGGTTCCTGTTCCCACACCTGTGAGTTTGGATTTACCCACATTTTTACAACCCTGGTCCACAGTGTTTGCTGCTACCAGAGGTGAGGTCCTTCCCAAGCACACTCAGTTTGACTTTGACTTTAAAGTTACCATTGATCTGATTCAAATTGTTTCTCCTATTTACCCTTTGACCTTGAAGGAGGATGCATGTTTGAAAGAATGGACTTGTGACATGTTGGCAAAGGGCTATATATTTAAAAAGGCTTTGTTGATTTGCTCTCCGTTTTTGTTTGTTCAAAAAGCTGATTGGTCTCTTTGTCCTTGTGTTGACTATGAGAACTTAAATAACATTACAATTCCTGATCTCTATCTGTTACCTCTTGAGGCACAAATTTCTTGGTGTGTTGAGAAGGCAAAGGTATTCTCAAAGCTTGACCTGTTGAATGTGTTCAACCAGATTAGGATCACAGAAGTAATGGAATAGTTGACCACATTCAGAACTAAGAAGGGTATCTTCCAGTTCCTTGTAATGCCTTTTGGATTGAAGAATGCTCCAACTTGCTTCAGCGGTTAATTGATTTGGTCTTGGGGATCTCCTGGGTGTATGTGCCATTGTGTACATGGACTACATCTTGGTGTTCTCTCTGGATGAGGAGTTGCATAAGGCCCATCTGTCAGTAGTTGTAGAGCGTATTCTCCAGGCAAACTTAATCATTAAAAGGAGTAAATGTGAATTCTTTAAATGTAAGGCTACCTTTATGGGTAATATTATCTTTGAGGATGGTCACACTATTGCTCCTGACAAGGAAGCTGTGGTTTGAGAGTATGCTATACCTGTGATAGTATCTCAAATGTGTAGTTTTTTGGGCACCTGTACGTTCTTGAAGAAATTCACCCCTCACTTGTATGAAGTGGCTGCCCCTTTATATTCAGCTAGTTGGAAGACAACTCTGGTCTGGACGCCTGAGTGCGCAAAAATGTTTGCAGCAGTCAAGGCTCTTTTGTTGTCCTCCCCAGTTCTACAACATGTAGACCCAGAGCTTTCTTTTGTGGTTTCCATGGATGCTTCTAAATATGCTGTGGCTGGTGTACTGTTGCAGACAGCTAGCAACAGGATTGAGAGACTTGTAGGGTATTTATCCTGGAAGATGGAGGCTTGTGAATGCAATTACATGGTCTACAACAATGAATTGTTGGCAGTTGTGGAATCTCTGAAGCACTGGCATCATCATCTCATGTTGGGGTGTTATCCTTTTGTAGTGAGAACCAATAATAAAGCTCTTCTAAATTATTGCCAGCCCAGGGTTTTGTTGGGTTGCCAATCCAGATGGCATGATGACTTGACAAGATACAAGCTCTTCTACAAGTTCATTAAGGGTTCTGAAAATCACCTGGCAGATGCATTGAGTAGAAATCCTTCTCATCTTCCAGATGCTAGTATGGATGCTGAGTTTAACACGTACTCAATGATTCCAGAAGGGGTGGTGGTGCCTTTTGTGTTGCCTCCACCTGCTACGCTGGCCACCATGTCCTTAACTGAGGGTGCAGACCTGGACTTATATTCCAAAGTTAAGTTTTTGCAGCCTCTGTCCGAAGGTTATGATAGGTTGCTGGAACTATCATGCGTAAATCCAGTTGGTCAGCTGCAGAGTTATCACAAGATAGGACCAATTCTATATCATCAAGGTTGCATGTGGGTCCCAGAGGGAACTATTCAAGATAAAATCATGGAGGCCAACCACGCCTGTCCTACGCCAAGTCACCCAGGGAAAAACAAAACAGTGAAGTTAATTCACCGACAGTTTTCTTGGAAAGGTTTGACAGTGCAGGTGGCGGCTTACGTTTGAGATTGTTTGGTATGTGTTCAGTCTAAGTCAAACAGAAACAAGACAACTGGTTTGTTGGTTCCTTTACAACCAGCCACAGGCCCCTGGACCTTGGTGCCAGTAGACTTTATTGAAGAACTTCCAAATTCTAAAGGGTTTAATGCAATCATGGTGGTGGTGGATTGCTTTAAAAAAATGGCATACTTTGTTCCCTGCTCAACCACAATTACTCCTGTGAAAGCAGATTGGTTGTTTATGAATAGAATTTTCTCCTTGCATGGCATCCCAATGGAGATTGTGAGTGACTGCTGGCCCCAATTCATTTCCCAGTTCTGGGAAGCTTTTACTGGAATTCTGGGTATTAAATTATGCTGTTCCACAGCTTTCCACCCCCAATCCAATGGACAAACAGAGAGGTTAAACCAAAGTTTTGAGGTCTACCTATGCTGCTACACAAATGCAAGACTAGATGATTGGTGTGATAACCTACCCATGGTGTAGTTCACATATAATAATGCTCCACACATGTTGACTCAGGTTTTTCCATTATATGACAATGTAGGTTACAATCCCTCTCCCAACATGGGTCCCCGGTTGGTTAGTAAGGTGGAAGCTTCAACTGATCAAGCCATTGCATTGAAGCAGGTTCATCAGGAGCTTCAGGTTACTCTTGCTGCTGCTGTGACAACTTACAAGGAATACACAGATTGTAAGCGCCAGGAAGGTCCAACCTACAGGCCAGGTGATCTAGTCATGGTTGATGCTCTTAATATGAAACTGAAGGCTCCCTGCCATAAATTAGGTCCCAAGCAAGTTGGTCCCTTCAAGGTTGAACATCAAATTGGTCCCTCCTCATATTGACTGGATTTATCCCCAGCTTTCAAGATTTTCCACACCTTCCATGAATGCCTTCTTACTCCCTTTAAGGGTATGGAGACTCCTTTTTCCCAACCCATTTTTTGTAGAAAGAGAACTTGAGTATGAGCTAAATTGTATTCTGGCTTCACGTAAGAATCAACACTGCCTGGAATATTTGATTTCATGGAAGAGCTATCCTGACTCTGAAAACTTGTGGGTTCCACACTATGATTGTTCCAATTCCCCAGACCTTATTCAAGAGTTCTATGAGCATAACCTGACCGCCATCGGCCATCCTGAGGCCACCTTAGA
Source organism: Entomophthora muscae (assembly GCA_014839935.2). Classification (NCBI taxonomy): domain Eukaryota; kingdom Fungi; phylum Entomophthoromycota; class Entomophthoromycetes; order Entomophthorales; family Entomophthoraceae; genus Entomophthora; species Entomophthora muscae. Next base: position 469,478 of record QTSX02007113.1, read on the forward strand.
TGCCATGAAGCTCTCCCCTGCCCACGAGAACTTTTCCTTGTCCCATCTTCCAGATGTGTATTGTGCCCTGGGGCTAAAGCAGAGGTCAATGTCACGGTAAGTTCCATAATGCTGGGAATTATTTGGCCGAGTAGAAAAGCTCAGAAGGCTGGGAAACCGTTAACAAAACTGACTGATTTAACGGACTTGAATCAAACAGTTGATTGAAAATGGGTTACAGCTGCCCCAGTTTGCCGGTCAAATCTGATTTCCCCCCCGTAAGTTGACGTTGATAGATTGACATAATTTAAGGGTCACCTGAAATGAGCTTATTTATCAGCATGGTCATCAGAAGTTGGTCACACAAGGGTTCTTTGCAACCTGGACTAAGTACTCACTCGACAATGTAGAAGGAATAGGAGCTCAGGATCCAGGCGGTATTTCTTAGTCAATTTTTGATATATATTGAATAATTTTCACTGTTTCAACTCTTAAGAGTTGAGTCCTCCCCAAATTTACTCAATAAAAAACTCTTATCCCTTGGTTTAATTTTATTTTAAGAAATACATCCAATAGTTAGGTTGTTGCATTACATCCCCTAAAATCTGATCCTCAGCAGAATCATTACTGGTAGATGGGGCCCAGCTGTTGGTACTTTGTTGTCAACACCACCAAATGTTAATTCAATGCCTATCAATCTCATAGTTGTTCCACCTGTCTTCAAAGCTGGAAATTTTGTTGTATCTCAATGTCCTGAATTTTACTCTAAAGACTCTCTGATGCTTTCCCAGGCTATTTATCTTGGGCTACTCTGGTTGGGATTAATTATTTTACTTAGTCCTAGTATATCATTTGGAAATTTTACAAAACAGTATCTGAAGCTGCGTTGGTGGTTAATCATTAACTCTATGTGGATTTGGGTGGTAATTTCCCACCACTTAGAGACAGCTTTCTACTATCCTGCAATTTCTGTCACACCAGGAAGGAAGAGGCTTGCAACCACTCTTTGACTGCATGTACCTTGAATCCCTCTGCTATTCATTCTCTGGCCAACTCAGGGTTAACCTGGTCCTTTCTGAGTCGGTTGGCATCAGCCAGCATGAACCCTGTTTTGGACCAGGTCACACCTCCCTCCACATTAAATGCTTGTAAAAACCACTCTGCAGACTTTAAAAATCCAAAGCCTGTGGCCTTCTATTTAAGCCAGTGGTCAATAGGGAACTTTCCCATGTTCAGATGGGCTGTCTTACTGTGGAGAGGCCCATCCACTCCACACCGTGCCCATGCCATTCCATGGCCTTGTCAACTGAGACCTACTGGCTTTCCCAGTACCGCATCACGGTGGCCAAATAGCCCAAATCTTTCCATTTGCAAGCATTATTGTATGTAACATTTATAAAAGGCCCCCACTCTAAGTACATATTAGGTGTCCAGCCTGCATTAACCAGATGGGCTGCTTGGGTACAGTCCAGGCTCTTGGTAGCCCATGCTTGTGCTTCAAGGTGGGTAAAGTTGGTCTTTGCTCAGGGATCACAGTCCACTGGGTTCCACCCAAACTTAGCCCACTCCCTTGTGTTGTCCATGGTGATATTGGCTTTTGCCAATGCTCAGGATGTTTCATTGGGGAACACCTCAAAGTAGTCCTTGGCCTCAGAAGGGGAGAGTCTCAGCTCCAAGATTACCATAGCATATTCTCCAGGCAGGCCTGACTTAATAAATTTGACAAGTTCAGAAGCAGGGTACCTGTTTGCTATCCAAGGTTCAGCCTGCGCAAATGGTATATGGAATCTAGCAATGCAGGCAATGGAATCAAGGGGTACTCCTGTATTGACCCATGCCAAAGCCTCATCTCTTGGTACTTGGTGTTTATGAAACACAGACACTGCACCAATTTCAATTCCAGAATGACACTATTTAGTGGCTGCATCCACTGTGAACTGATGCTTAAGCCACAGCTTAGACTGTTTCAGCGTCAAGCCTAAGCTGTGCCATTTAAGAATATCTTGAAGATGTATCCTGTTGTCTTCCCAACCTTGGGCTGTGATATTGTCAATGTTATTTTCATTCAGAAGTACTCTGGATAGGTGCTGACAACTCAGGACTTCATTTCACTCCTTGGGTGATAGATTGTGATGAAGAGCGTCAAATTCTCTATCAGTAACTTTATCCAGCCAATCAGGGTTATCCATTCCTCCCCTGGACCAAGCCCCGCTTCTGCCGCCCCTATTTGTGTGATAGTGGAATCCCCACGCCGGGGTTTTCCGCTGCCATCCTGGCCCGCAATGCAACCTGTGTTCAAATGGTCCTCCCAGTTGTCAGGGAAGTCCCCTGTGTGAGCAGGTGCAGTGCTTGGCGCTGATGCTGTCCCGCCTTTTGCTCTCATCTTCTTTCCTCCCCAGTGTCTTCACACATATGAGATCCTGTTGTATATTCAAATATTGATACTTTGGATTTAAGGCTGTTTGATTTCATTCTTTAAATTCAAATCAAATTCAAAAGTGATGCTTAGTGGAGAGAGTTTTTCCAAGCAGATATGGCAACAGCAATCTCAGAGATTACTGTGAAATGAGAAGATCAGACCTAAAGCCTGAAACAGACAATCACAGATATTATTGAAAGCCTATAAAAAGGCTGTTAACTTTAATAAAGACTTCATCTTTTCTGATTGTAATTATGCTACGAAATTAAAGGTTCCCACTTGTTTGAAACACACGCCACTAAGCTTTGGCCAACAATAACGGAATACCTACAGAAAGGTATTTACTGGGGCCCCTAAGGCTGAGGGATGATAGACATGGAAAGCTTTAAATCCTATTATGGGTTTTTTAAATAGAACTTTATTAAGGCTCTGATAAGCGGTGATATAAAGGACCAAAGCCTTAAGGAATTGGAAATCCAACTACAGGTAGGGTCCAATGAATCATCATTGTATTCTTACTGGGGGCAAATTTAACATTTCAGTTATTAAGGATTGTTCAGCTTGTCCTTTCTAGAAATCCAACTACAGGTAGAATCCTTAGATAACTAAAATATAGAGGCAGGGCAGGAGAAAGCTACAGGATTTGAACCTGGGACCTCTGGGGCCAAGTTGAGTGCCTCAACCAACTCATGTACCCAGGCCCCTAAATCCCATTGCGGCTGAGGTGATTTCCTAATCTATATTTAAAACTGAGAGGGGTAGAGCAAATGATTGAAAAGCACTGAAGATTGGAGAAATATATGTTTATTCAATGTTTAGCTTGGTTAAATAATCAGTTGACATGTAGAAAGCAGCAGCGAGATCCGTAGGGACAGTCGCCCTGCTGGAAGTTGCGGCATGGGATAGATTTGTACTTTGGGTGGCGGGGGATGGCGCGCAGCTCATGGCGACCGTGGGCAAACTTACACTTGTCGTTGTAGGGGCAGGCGCCGTGTTGCATGAATGAGGAGCACATCTCAGTCTTGTAGAGGCTGATAGTTTTGGAACTTGTTTCGCTGGATATATCAGAGTAGGTTTCGGAGGTTGAGTCTTCTGCTGAGTCTTCAGATTCATTGGAGTAATCAAATGACATGTGAATGTTGATATTCTTGTAGAAGAGACTAGCAGACTCGAGTTCGGTCTTCAAGGCGTGTGGGTTGAGAGGGGAGTTGATTTCGACGAGGCCGGCTTGAAGAGGAGTCCAAGATGTCATTGTATTCTAAATCTAAATCTAAGTGAGTGTAGAAGGCGTGAGGTGGGTCCGTTAAATAGCTCTCCCTGAGAGCCAAGCTGCAAAGGTACGGCTGCGTTGTCTTTGCTTTGATATTCGCTGCATTGTTAGCAATGGATTAAAGCAAGCATCTCAAAGCAAAGATATATGTATCAGCCAATCACAGGCAATTGATATCATGGAGGTGCTATGCTATTTAAATATTCATTTCCGTCAAGCTTCTATGCATCAAAGCCATGAAAGCGGTGGTGAGTGATGCATAGGACTGCTTTGGCCAAGCCCCAGGCAGCCGTGGCCAGTTTCTGGTTCGATGTCACTTTGTTCAAGTATTTATTTTAACATGTTTAAATATATAAGAACTCCGTTCTGGCTAGAGCGGCCATCATCCGAAAGCTAGCCGATGCATCCTTAATGATGCGCAGATTCCAGTCCGAAAAGCTACTTAGTTTCGCCCACGCATGCGGACATCTACACCCATATCGGATTTCAAAACAGGTTGTAACTATTCAAGACTTTAAATTTAAACATTATCTCATATTTTCTAAGCCTTGCAAAAAATCAACAATGCTGACCGCTCCCGTTCTACACCACAGCTGCATTAAGTTGAGGTAAATCAACCTATGCCGCTTCGTCACTGGCACAGAAGATATGCTATCTTGCTAAACCATCGTGCTATATCAGCAAGGGCTTAAACCCCCATCACTTAGCCAATTTACCAGGGCTTCAAAAAACTGATTCTAATTTCGGATTTATTAAATCTGTGTTTCCACGAACCATAAGCCTCAGCTTTGACGAATCATATCATCCTGATGGATTGAATCCCGCTATTGTGCCGATCTCGTTATCAGCTCCAATATCTGATAAAAGATAACACTTATCAGTGAGCTTTAAATAATTCATAATAATACTCTTTATTATATGACTTGTTTTTGACTCTAGTTTTAGTTTCTTTAACTGTTGTTGCCTTGGGTTCCGCCTGACTGGCGTTAATGCTACTTATGGCTTGACTGTACAAGTTCCCCTGTAGGCTGAATATTCTTCAAATATCTGATATCTGTAAGTAGGCATTACACAGTCAATCAAAACTACTTTCGTCCAAGCTATTATAATAAAATGCCACCTATTAATCGAAGCATCGTTTTAAGCATGATATAAATTATAAACAACCTATTTATAAATCCAAAACCGAACCCCAGGTGATATAAAGCTTGATTCTGTGCACCATGACGTTAGTCAATAATGACTTTGCTTGGCAGCTTGTAGTCTCGAAGCTAGTGTGTAAACTATAATCATTGGAACAAAAAGGATCCATTAGATGACTCTAAGTTTAATTTGCTCATTTATAAAAAAAACTTTACTTGATAAGGGCTGACTAAAATAGCTGTGTCGAATTTCAATTTGGCTACAGGATATTTACAATAGTTTTAAAAGCTATGGCGACAACCGAAAATACTTCAGATTTAAACGAAATGATTTCAGATTTAAGCGAACCCCAAGTCGGGTGAGATTCAGGAATCAAATAATTTAAGTATTTTCGGTGAACAGACGAAATGTCACTAATACAAAATATGAAATTATATCAAACAGTGAACGGCTTAGGTCAAACCACAAACGAAATGAATTGGCACAGCAAGTGTGATGAATTGATGCAGTTCCAGAATATATTATAATCTGATAAGGATTCATATGAGCCACCAACAGAAGACCTCAATGAAACAAAAATTGAGCAACCTAGAAGCAAGATTTCACAAATACAAAATGAAATAAAGTCACACAAGATTTGTAGTAAGAGCAGCCTAAAATAGAAAATTAACAGTTTAATAGGCAATCAACAGTTATCCAATTTAGGAACAAGGGCATTTTATTCATTTTCATGGATCCTTATTTGTGTCTAATGGTTTTGAGAACTTTACAAATCTGGACTAATGATTACAATAAAAATCATGCCATAAAATTTTAAACTTCTACTTTTAGTTATTTTTTCCTATAAATTTTTACAATGGTTTTTACTAGTGTTGCAACATCTTCAATTACTCCCTCTTTGGAAAGTAATTCCCTGACCAATTTCCCAAATAATCATTAAGTTGGTAGCACATTTATCATGTGACCATCTAATACGGGATCAACCCTTTTGGGTCCTAAGCGGAACACTACTTGGACAAGCCCCATGACTGCCATGATGTACATGAAGAGCATGTGACTTTTAATACTATATAATACTCTAAACTCATATCAATGAAGTGTCATACTCTTCTTAATTCCCCCCTTTATCTTGTTTCATATACTTCCAAGAAGTATATACTTGACATAATCTATATTTTTAAAACAGGCATAATTTTTTTAGACAACAAGCCTTAGCTTGTTGTATCTAGTATTCTCTTTAAATGAATACTTTAATAATTAAATGTTTCAATTTTCAGATTGAGAATACCCCAATATTGACATTCCTTATTAACCAATCAATCATTATTCAATACTTTTTTATCTGTCATTATTGCAACCAAGTTTCCAGACTCATCTGCCAATGTACCTTACAATACACAGGGGGTGCTCAATGAGTCGGCCCTTGATGTATCTAACAACATGGACCAATCTGATGACAATATCAAATTTTGGGCACTTTCTCCTAATTAGGAGCACTACCAATTTGACCTGCAGAACCCTGCACAAGTTATTCCTTGGCTTCAAACCTTACATGGAACATGCCACTATATCACCCCCTGTTGTGACGGAAATTGCAGGATAGTAAGAAGCTGTCTCTAAGTGATGGGGAATTACCACCCAAATCCACATAGAGTTTTTTATTAACCACCAACGCAGCTTCAGATACCGTTTTGTAAAATTTCCAAATGAGATACTAGGATTAAGTAAAATAATTAATCCCAACCAGAGTAGCCCAAGATAAACAGCCTGGGAAAGCATCGGAGTGTCTTAAAATAAAATCCAGGACATTGAGATACAGCAAGATTTTCAGCTTTGAAGACAGGTGGAACAACTCTGAGATTGGTAGGCATTGAATTAACATTGGGCAGTGTCAACAACCAAGTACTAACAGCCGGGCCCCATCTGCCAGTAATGATCCGGCTGAGAATCAGATTATAGGTGATGTAGCGTAACAATCCAACTACATGATGCAATCTTAAAATAAAATTAGACCAAGGGATATGTGATTTTTATTGAGTAAAGTTTGGGAGGACTAAACTCTTAAGAGTTGGAACAGTGAAAATTATTCAATATATATCAAAAATCAACTAAGCAATACTGCCTGGATCCAGGGCTTCTATTCCTTCCACATTGTCAAGTGAGTATCTAGTCCAGGTTGCAAAGAACCCTTGAGTGACCAACTTCTGATGACCATGCTGATAAATAAGCTCATATTGGGTGACCCTTAAATTAAGTCAAGTTATCAATGTCAACTTACGGGGGGATCAGATTTGACCGGCAAACTGGGGCAGCTGTAACCCATTTTTGATCAACCAATTGATTCAAGTTCATTAAATCAGTCAATTTTGTTAAAGGTTTTCTGGCTTTCCAAGCTTTCCTACTTGGCCGGATAATCCCTGGCATTATGGAACTTACCGTGACACCTGTGGCCTTGTGGCTTTCCCCATATAGTATATTAACCATGATATTCTACAATAAACAATACATTATTCTATTCATTCTCATCATTTCTATTGGACTTTTGTCTTCCCCAATCAAATGCTAAACTATAATTGGTTCAGTTGCAACAGTGGTAGCAGCGGTAGGTTCACAACCTACCTAAAAAATCCCCCCAAGAAAGGACAGAGTATGGGCTGTATGGCTACTCCCCATCAAGAAACTTTCCTACCAATCCCCAAGGAGGACATCCCTGAAGGGTGTGTCATCTACCAAGATCAGCTGGTGCTCACAAGTGTATATAATTGACTCCACATTGGGCAGCGCAATACAAGCGTCACCCTGCCCCAATTGGACCTTTCTCAATGCATGCTCAACCTCCAGCTTGAATCTTTTGCAGGTGGTGTTGAAGAGGCTGACATTGTCAGTTGGCTCCTTTCTACTGCAACCAGCCTCCGTATCTGTCAAGTACCTGAGCTCATGTGGGTTGCTACTGCGTCTGGGCGCCTCACAGGGCCTGCTGTAGTATGTTTCACCAACTGGGCTAGCCAAGAAATATATGTCACTTGGGCGTTGTTCAGTAACGCCGCAAAGTCCCCCTACAGTGAAACATTTTCACCCATCATGGTGGGAACTCCCCTCCTGGCCATCAAACAGAACAGGTCTGTCCCTGAATATCTTGCCGCCTGGCAACAAGCACTCATTGCTGCCCCATAAGCTGTTTCCAATGGGAATGTCATGCTCCTTACCTTGATAGTCAATGGGCTCAAGCCCCATATTTGCAAGTGGATTCCCGTGAGTTGCTGTACCTCCATCAACAACTGCTACAAGGCCATTTGGAGGCCAATAATCAGGCTTCAATAGGCTTCTGCAGATCTAATGACACACCATCCCAACCTTGTCTTTCACCTGGCAGTATCACGGTAGGTTCCATCATGCTGTTTATTATCTGCCCAAGCAAGAAGGCTCAAAAAGCCAGGAAACCTTTATCAAAATTGACCAAGTTAACAGATTTAAATCAAACAGTCAATCATAAATGGGTTATGGCTGCTCCAGTCTGTCAGCTGAAACCGGTTCCCCTTTCCAAATTGACATTGATAAATTGGCATAATTTGAGGGTCACCCAATATGAGCTTATTTATCAGCATGGTCATCAGAAGTTGGTCACTCAATGGTTCTTTGCAACCTGGACTAGATACTCACTTGACAATGTGGAAGGAATAGAAGCCCTGGATCCAGGCAGTATTGCTTAGTTGATTTTTGATATATATTGAATAGTTTTCACTGTTCCAACTCTTAAGAGTTTAGTCCTCCCAAAATTTTACTCAATAAAAATCATTTATCCCAAGTTCTAATTTAATTTTAAAGAATGCATCCTGTGGTTGGGTTGTTACAATATATTCCGTACAATCTGATTTTCAACAGAATCATTTCTTGAAGATGGGGTCCTGCAGTCAAAACTTTGTTGTCAGTGCCACCCAATGTTAATTTTGCTCCAAACAATTTGCAGCTCCTCCCCCATTCTTGAAACTGAAAATTGTGTAGCCTCCCAATGTCCAGAATTTTACTCTGAAGATTTGTTGATGTTGTCTCAGGCCATTTATCTTGGGCTACTTTGGTTAGGATTAATTGTTCTGCTTAATCCTGGTATTACAATTGGGAATTTTAAAAAAAGATATTTGAAGCCACACTGGTGGTTAATCATTGATTCTATGTGGATTTGGGTGGTAATTCCCCATCACTTAGAAACAGCTTCATACTATCCCGTGATTTCTGTCACATTACTCAACTCTTCTACATATGAGTTTTTGGAAGCAGTATGTCATGAATTTGTGTTTTTTTCTTCTGTTGAGATTTCTGCGTTTACCATGTTTATTTGTATCAGTTCCTTTCTGAGCTTTCAGTTTGTGCTTTTCTTTAATTTGTGGTTTCCATCTCCAGTTGCAGTTGTTGAGAATGGATCTTCTGTTTCCTATTTCTGTTGTGTCATGACATTTTGGCGTCTGGATTATTTTCCTGTTCCACCTACTGATGAGATTTTACGTGAAGTTTTGTCAGCATTATCATTCTATTCCGGTTCAAGCCTTAGTCATAAATCCCAAGTTTACCATGTGATGACAAAGTTCAGGAGAATGCTTGTGAATGGTTGTTGTCCGCAGTGGAGCGCAATCCACATATTTTAACTGAAAGTGCATCTCTATACCCTTTGTTAAAATTTTTGTGTGTATCTATTGAGGAGCTCAAAGTATATAGTAAGTTGTACGCCTTCCATCAGGGTACTACTACGCTTTTGATTCCTTCCTCAGTTTCTTGCCTACTTCTGTACAATTGATGTTACCAAGATGAATAAACTCTCAGTGTTGTAGTTAGCAGTTGACCAGACTGCCCAGGATCTGGCAGTTTGGGATTCCCCATTAACCACAACTGAGGCCCTGGTAAGCCAAATTCTTTCTCTTGTCTCAAATCTGTCTACTTCCAAGCAAAGCACACTGATAATTGAGGATAAACCCGCTGCGCGCTCCTGGTTTTCTGGTCCTTGCAACACAGTAGTTCCTTCCCACCAAAGCCAAGATTGTTCTCCCCCTAGCCCATATCAGTTGCAATTGGCAGTGGTGAAAAAACCTGCTGATGTAAAAGAGGTCCCAGTAGTGTCCAGTTCTGATAGTTCCTTGGCAATGCTTCAGCACGTCATACCTGCCAAATCTTCTGTGGTTACGTCCAAAGAGGTGCCCCTTGTTCCCATTGATTGTGATAGCCCCGTTTTTACAGCTGCTGTCCAAGAGATGATCAAGTGTTACTTCCAGGAGCATCCTGCCTCCTTATCTGCCATCTGTACCACCAATGAAAAACAAGACCCTGCCAAGATAGCCAATTTGCTGCCAATAAATCTACTTCTGGTTACTTCTTGTTTTATGGTAGCATTGATAACGGTCAGACTATCTATCAGCCAGCCATTTTTTAGGATACAGGTGCTTCCAAAAACTTTATGAGTGTGGAGACTGCTGACTTGCTACAACTCAAGTACCACCCAGGAATGCTTGTTAGGGGTGGGAACTATCAGACGTTTCCCTCCTTCCAGCTGAATAAGCCAGTAACCTTTGTGGTTTTGGGTCAGTCTTTTACCGTGAGGTTCTCCGTTTGCTCCTCCCTGATATATCCTATCATTTTGGGTGTGGGTTGTTGAAGAGAGCATAATGTATCCACCTTACTGAAAGAAAATGTGTTACAGGTGAAACACTCTTTGGGTATATCTATTTGTATTCTGCTGTTAGGTATTTCCAAAATGAAGCAATCCTCTCAGACTATTCAATTGGTTCCTGTCCCTGTTCCTGCAAGTTTGGATTTACCCACATGTTTACAACCCTGGTCTGCGGTGTTTGACGCTACCAGAGGTGAGGTCCTTCCCAAGCACACCCAGTTTGACTTTGAATTTAAGGTTACCGTTGATCTGATTCAAATTGTGTCTCCTATTTACCCTTTAAACTTAATGGAAGATGTATGTTTGGAAGAATGGACTTGTGACATGCTTGCAAAGGGCTATATATTTAAAAAGGCTTTGTCAATTTGCTCTTTGTTGTTGTTTGTTCAAAAGGCTGATTGGTCTCTTTGTCCTTGTGTTGACTATGAGAACTTAAATAACATCACAATCCCTGATCCCTATCCTTTACCTCTCAAAGCACAGATCTCTAGGTGTGTTGAGAAGGCAAAGGTATTTTTGAAACTTGATCTGTTAAATGCTTTCAATCAAATCAGGATTGCGGAAGGAATGGAATGATTGACAGCATTCAGAACCAAGAAGGGTATCTTTCAGTTCTGGGTAATGCCTTTTGGATTGAAGAATGCTCCAGCTTGCTTTCAGCAACTGATTGATTCTGTCTTAGGGGATCTCCTGGGTGTATGTGACATTGCGTATATGGATGATATCTTGGTATTCCCTCCAGATAAGGAGTCACATAAAACCCATCTGTCAGCAGTGGTAGAGCGCATCCTTCAGGCCAACTTGATTATTAAAAGAAGCAAATGTGAATTCTTCAAATGTAAGGTTATCTTTCTGGGTAATATTATCTTTGAGGATAGCCACACCATTGCCCTGGACAAGGAAGCTGCAGTTTGAGAGTATGCTATACCTGTGACAGTATCCCAACTCTGTAGTTTCTTGGTTACTTGCACGTTCTTGAAGAAGTTCACTCCACACCTGTCTGATGTGGCTGCCCTGTTATATTCAGCTAGTGGTAAGACAACTTTGGTCTGGACGCCTGAGTGCACAAATGCGTTCACGGCAGTCAAGGCTCTTTTGTTGTCATCACCTGTGTTGAGGCATGTGGATCCTGGGCTCCCTTTTGTGGTTTCCACAGATGCATCCAATTAAAATGTAGCTGGTGTGTTGTTGCAGACTGCTGGCAACAGGATTGAGAGACCAGTAGGGTATTTCTCCCAAAAGATGGAAGCTTGTGAACGCAATTACATGATTTACGACAAGGAACTGTTGGCTGTTGTGGAATTGTTAAAGCATTGGAACCACCATCTCATGTTGGCACGTCATCCATTTATAGTAAGAGCTGACCACAAAGCTCTTCTATATTATTGACAACCCAGAGTTTTGTCAGGCCGTCAATCTAGATGGCATGGTGACCTGACAAGATACAAGTTCTGCTACAAGTTTATTAAGGGATCAGACAATCACTTGGCTGATGCACTATTCAGGAATCCTTCCCATCTCCCAGATGCTAGTGTGAATGCTGAGTTCAACACACATACTATTATTCCAGATGAAGCTGTGGTGTCTTTTGTATTGTCTCCACCTGCTACGCTAGCTACTATGCCCCTAACTGAGGGTGCAGACCTGGACTTATATTCCAAAGTTAAGTTTCTGCAACCTTTGTTCAAAGGTTATGATGGGCTATTGGAGCTAGCATGTGTAAACCCAGTAGGTCAGCCTCAGGGTTATCATAAGATAGGTCCCGTCCTATATCATCAAGGTTGCTTGTGGGTCCCAGCTGGAACCATTCAGGATGAAATCATGGGGACTCATCACACTTGTCCAACAGCAGGCCACCCAGGGAAAAACAAAACAGTAGAACTAATACGCCTCTAGTTTTCCTGGAAAGGTTTGACAGTGCAGGTGGTAGCTTTTGTTTGTGATTGTCTGGTATGTGTTTGATCTAAAGCAAGCCAGAACAGGACTACAGGTTTATTGGTTCCACTGCAGCCTGCTGCAGGACCCTGGATGTCTGTGTAGGTGGATTTCATTGGTGAACTTTCCAATTCTAATGGGCTTAACACAATCATGGTGGTGGTAGATTTCTTCACAAAAATGGCGCACTTTTTACCTTGCTCAACCATAATTACTTTGGTGGAAACAGCTAGGTTGTTTGTGAACAGAATCTTTTCCCTACATGGCATCCCAATGGAGATTGTGAGTGACTGTGGGCCGCAATTTATTGCTCAGTTCTTGGAAGCTTTCACTGGGATTCTAGGTATCAAAGTGTTGTTCCACAGCTTTCACCCCCAATCCAATGGACAAACAGAGAGGGTAAACCAAAGTTTGGAGGTCTACCTACGTTGCTACACTAATGCACAACAAGATGACTGGTGTGATAATCTACCAATGGCAGAGTTCACATATAATAACGCCCCTCATACACCAAATCAAGTATTGCCCTTCTATGCCAATGTGGGTTACAACCCTTCTTTTAATATGGGTCCTTGTTTGGTTAGCAACGTGGAAGCTGCAACTAATCAGGCTGCTGCATTGAAGTAGGTTCATCAGGAGCTCCAGGTTACTCTTGCTTCTGCCATGACAACTTACAAGGAATATGAAGATTGCAAGCTCCAGGAAGGTCCAACTTACAGGCCAGGTGATCTAGTCATGGTTGATGCTTGCAATATGAAACTGAAAGTTTCCTGCCGTAAGTTAGGGCCTAAACAAGTTGGTCCCTTCAAAGTTGAACACCAAATTGATCCCTCTGCCATTTGGCTGGATTTACCTCCTGCTTTTAGGATTTTCTACACCTTTCATGAATGTCTTCTTACTCCCTTTAAAGGTACAGAGACTCCTTCTTCCCAACCCATTCTTATGGAGGGAGAACCTGAGTATGAGTTAAATTGTATTTTGGCTTCCTGCAAGAATCAACAATGCTTGGAATATTTGGTGTTGTGGAAGGGTTATCCTGATTCTGAAAAAACCTGGGTTCCCCACTACAATTGTTCAAATTCCCCAGATCTGATTCATGAGCTCTACAAGAGCAATCCCACTGCTATTGGTCATCCCAAACTTACCTTGGCCGTAATGAAACTCCCACCTGCCCATAAGAGTTTCTCCTTATCCCATCTCCCAGATGGGGGTATTGTGCCCAGGGCTAAAGCAGAGGGTAATGTCACAGTAGGTTCCATCATGCCGTGTATTATCTGCCCAAGCAAGAAGGCTCAAAAAGCCAGGACACCTTTATCAAAGTTGACCAAGTTAACAGATTTAAATCAAACAGTCAATTGGAAATAGGTTATGGCTTCTCAAGTCTGTCAGCTGAAACTGGTTCCCCTTTCCAAATTGACATTGATAAATTGGCATAATTTGAGGATCACCCAATATGAGCTTGTCAATCAGCATGGTTGTCAGAAACTAGTCACACAAGGGTTCTTTGCAACCTGGACCAGATAATTACTTGACAATGTGGAAGGAATAGGAGGTCAAGACTCAGGTGGTATTGCTTAGTCAAATTTTCTGATATATATTGAATAATTTTCACTGTTTCAACTCTAAGAGTTGAGTCCTCCCAAAATTTTACTCAATAAAAATCATTTATCCCTAGTTCTAATTTAATTTTAAAAAATGCATCCTGTGGTTGTATTGTTACAATATATTCTGTACAATCTGATTATCAACAGAATCATTTCTGGAAGATGGGGTCCTGCAGTCAAAACTTTGTCGTCAGTGCCGCCCAATGTTAATTTTGCACCAAACAATTTTGCAGCTCCTCCCCCATTCTTGAAACTGAAAATTGCAGTGCCTCCCAATGTCCAGAATTTTACTCTGAAGATTTGTTGATGTTGTCTCAGGCCATTTATCTTGGGCTACTTTGGTTTGGATTAATTGTTCTTCTTAATCCTGGTATTACAATTGGAAATCTTACAAAAAGATATTTGAAGCCACACTGGTGGTTAATCATTGATTCTATGTGGATTTGGGTGGTAATTCCCCATCACTTAGAAATGGCTTCATACTATCCCTCAATTTCTGTCACAGGCAGTGCCCACAACCAAGTAGGCTGCCGCCAGTTCTGCCAACAGAAAAATGGGATTAAGCATTCCCACAAGGGGGAACTTAAACTAGCACAAATTGAGGACCAGGGAAAAGCCTGGGGGTTGTAGATACAAGAGGTTCTACAACTCCACTTGACCCTCACTCTCAATTTCTCCTTGCAAAGAACCCCTGTGATTACAATGTGCATTAAGTTGAAACCCTTGACATATTCCAGATCCACAGCAACGACCCTATTCTCCAAGAAAACCATTTCTCAAATAAAGAACCCACTTAACCTATCCCTTTTGTTTTTGTGGCAACACCCATAAACTATTGGTGATACCAGGGCCAATCACACTATGGTTGACCAGGCGTTTGCTGACTCTCAACAATTAGACCGGGTTCCAAGCAGATTCAAGGCAGAACAAGTAGCTGATTCCTGTTGAGTGGAAATTACCCATGAGACAGTACCTTTCTCTGTGAGGATGGGGAACATCCAGGTTAAGCTCTCTGGGCCAATCATGGCAGGGCTCAGCCACAATGCCATTGCTGGTCTTGACTGGCTTTGGCAAAACTATCACTACATCAACTGGGATAAGTCTGTAATCAATATCAATAGAAATGGGTTGGGTTTTCAGATATATCATGTTAATTTTAACAAGTTGCTCCATGATACTGTGTTTGTCAAAATAACAGAAACAGGTTTGTATGATTTCAACGGGAAAAACTAGACTTTAACCAATGCTAAGTCAAAGTTATCTGCGCTGAACCACCTGCAGCCCCTCCCTTGAGTACCTCACCTCCACCAGCACTTGCCACACTCCTCAAGAAATATAAGGACGTTTTTAGTGAAACACTAGACCAACTACCCCCTCCCCAATAGATCAAGCATGCTGTAAAACTGCAAGGGTTGCTTCCCAAAACCTGTCCCCTCTATTGCCTGACACCAAAAAAAAGATGAGACCCTCTGCCAGCACCTTGTGGACGCGCTCAATAAGGGCTTGATCTTCCCCTTGCTCTTTCCATACAGGGCTGCAGTCTTCTTTGTAGCCAAGAAAGACAGGTCCCTTTGCTTGGTCACAAACTACTGCGCCTTAAACAAGGTGACCATTAAGAATAAATACCCCCTGCTGTAGATTGCCAGCCTGTTTGACACGCTTGCGGGTTCAAAGGTCTTCAGCAAGATTGATATCACTGCAGGGTACAACCAGGTCTGCATTGCACCAGGGAATGAGGCAAAGACTGCCTTTCACACACGCTATGGGTTGTTTGAGTGCCAGGTCATGAACTTTGGAATGTCCATAAATTCTTCTACCTTTGTCATGTTGATGAACAAAGCATTTGAGGATTATATTGGGAAATGTGTTGTTGTGTACCTTGACAACATTATTGTCTTAAGGCAAGATCAAACCACGCATCTCCAACATCTCTGTGCTATCCTCAACACCCTTTGGAAAAACCAGTTGAAGGCTAAGCCTTCCAAATGCAAACTTCTCAATTCAGAGCTTTATTTTCCTTGGACACACCATCTCTGCCCAAGGGATAAAGTCTGCCCCAGCCAAAATTAAGGCAATCACAAGCATGCCACCTCCCACCAATGTGGGCCAGGTGCTTACATTTTTAGGCATGATTGTCTACATGTGCAAGTTTATTCCTATTTGAAGAGAACTAATTGCAGTCTTACTGAGCTCCTAAACACTAAACAGATCTTCCATTGGACCCCTGTCAGAGATCAAGCCTTTGAGACGTTGAAGCAAAGACTTACAACTGTGCCTGTATTGCAATTCCCCAATCAGAACCGCGCAGTATAGTAGTTTTAAAAGCTATGGCAACAACCAAAAATACTTCAGATATAAACAAAATGATTTCATATTTAAGCAAAATCCAACTATCAGGTTAAAATATACACTCTGTATACAGGGTTTATAGGCGTCAATAAGGTAAAATGAGTCAACACAGAAAAGAAGTGCTCACGCGCAAAGCAAAACTATTCAAATTACAATCTGAAATACAATGATTCACAAACAAAATGATGTGAGTTGACTTTTGGTGTACATATGTTTACTATGTAATTTTGGTGATAAAATACACCCAAGCAAGGTGAGTTAAAACTCAATCCAAAAACAAAAAACAATAGGAACTCACTATGTAAACAAAATCACTCACTCAATGTGTGCAATGGATTGTAATGAAGAATGATACCAAGGTATCCAAAATAAGACACACAATACAAGGAATAAATTTTAAAAATATTGTGTTGGGTGCTTATTTTAGTGTAAAATCTGGGAAAATGGGTGGAAATTATTTAAGGTATTCTAAAATGGATGTTGTAAACCAGAAACAACTAATTAAGAAATAAAAAATCTATAATTGGCATATTGGGTGGGGAAAGATATTAATTAAACATCCATATTCAGATAAAAGCAAAAATTAAAATTAGGGAGTAACTTAATTAAGTTTTATTTAATTTTTTATTAAATTTTAAAATGGAAGAAACACAACACCAGAGTACCAATGCACCTGTTGTGCACTACAGTTGTGGTTGCCCCCGCGGGTCAAAGAATAGAGTTAGTGCAACCCAAGTGCCCACTCAAGGAGGAGACAGGAGAGGAGAGTTCCATAGTGACACTGCACTGACACAGCTGTTTCAAGGAGCACAAGCTGCTAGGGTGCAGAGCATCAACCCTTGGGTCCCCAAGCTGATCCAGAAGCCCACCAAGATTGCCACTACAAAGAAAGTTAGAAACAAGGAGGTAGAACTTACTTTGTATGTGTTTGACGTTGTGTACCAGCAAGAGTTGGTCCCGTCACCATGCTGGAGAAGGTGAAGCCTGTACTTGATACTAGCCATAAGCCCTACGTCAGTGATTTCAACCAGGAAGAGGACAAGGAGCCTGAGTTCTACAGAACTACAGAGGGGCAGTCAGTATTAAAGAAATTTGCTGTGTTCTACACCAAGGTACCCATGCCTTGCAAGCCTGTCACCAATCAGGATCCCATTTCAACTACTACCGCTAAGCCTGCCCAGAAGCGCATCCCTGACATTAAACACATCATCCTGCTTAAGCTAATGTGTGAATTGGGCAATTACAAGGCAGCTACAGTCCTTGTTGGAGTAGATCCCAAGTACGCCAGCAAGGCCTTCAACAATTTCATTAACACAGGTCAAGTCCTTGCCGCAGAGAAATCCATGAGCAATTCTATCATGCTCACCAAGGAGTAAAAATGGGCAATCCATCAGTGGATTACCTGGGACTGCAATCTTGAACTGGCAAATATACAGGCAATGGTTAAATCTACTTTTGGGGTTGAGGCCTTTATTTGCTTTTACTACCATCTGCTGAAGGAGATGCACTTTTCCTGGAAAAAGCTTGGGGTATCTCTGTACAATTGAAATAGCCAAACCAACATTGAGATCCTGAAAAATACGCAGAGGTGTACACTTCCCTCAAAGCCAAGGGGATGATCAAATTTTACTATATTGACAAATCAGCTTTTACCTTGTCTATGCGCAATGCATATATCTATGTCCCCAAAGGCTCTAATGACAGGATGGCTTGGTGTGCTGCAGTCCACACCACAGCCTACTCAATGGTGGCTCTCCTAGGTCTAAAGGGGGTTGAGCTGTACCAAATGATACTAGGCTCCCACAATAGCCGGACCTTCCTATCATTTCTCTGATTGGTCCAGGAGCACCTGAGGCGCACAAGCCTGGGCTTCACCAAAGTTATTATGTTGGACAACATTGGTCTCCATAAGGTGGCTGACATTCTTGAGAAATTCTTAATGATCAACACCAGCATTGCTGTGGGCCCTCAGCAATTGACCACAGCAAATTTGCGCCTTCTCTTCCTCCCTCACTATTTGTCCTTCCTAAATCCCATCAAGGAAGTCTTAGGGTGGCTCAAGCAAGTTGTCAAGCAAGGAACTCCAACTGGGACCAAAGACCTGTTTAGTTTGCTGCAGGACAGGATCCACACCCTCCCAGCTGAGATTGTGTCCAAATTCTATGGCCACGCTTATTTGTTCATCCCCGCATGCCTTGCCAAACAGCCAATCAATTAAAGGCTTAGCTTGTCCAACTTTTTTATATTCTCTAATTTACTATTCAAGATTTATTAATTATCATTTTATATTTAGATGTTTCCAAGCCCGCAATCACATTCAGCAGGATCATCAATGAAGGCTAGTAATTTATTTATTTATAATAATTTTTTATTGTGGCATCTAAGGGTATCCCAAACACTTGGTACTAGATTACACAATCACATTAATATCACTTTTTGGCAAATAAATATAAAAATCAAATTAAAAAAGTTAAATGTAAAGTATACAAATTAGAAGTAGATTTTATTAAAATATTTTATTTTGCTTTTATTAAGACCTTCTCTGGGATATATTTTGCAATCTTGTTTGCTAAAATAAGAATTAGAAAATTTTATAATAATAAAAATAATATAAATTTTAATTAAATTTATTGGAAGAGAGAATTTATTAAGAGCATCTGTAGTAAGTTCTTCTGTATGTACCCACCCCGCAATGGAGGTGGCGCACAACCTCCACCACCACACTGTGGACGTTGAATACACCCTTATTAAAATATTCACGGCGGCTGGTAAAAGGGAAAAGGGTCAGGTGGGAATGTAGGAGCAGCTTCTCTGGCGGGGCTGCAAACCTGTAAATCCCTGCCAGGACCAGGTCGTCTTGGATTACATGGTCAACCAAGTTGTACTCAGGGGGCCTTCTTCCCATCCAGGGAGAGCCTGGCCTTGTTGATCCCAAGAAGGACCCCATCAAAATCCTCCACGCTGGCGCCCATTCTGAAGTAGAAGAGATACCCCGGGTAAACCACCAGATGAAGCCTTTGCCCAGCAAAGGCTTCTATAAACTTGCACAATTTATTGAAAACTGCACTGATCTTCTTTTCATGTTTTGTCTTTGCAGAGTTCAGCTCCATGGCTGTAGGGACCCCTGTCTTGTTGGCACTCCATGCCAGCCCAAAGTCTGCCAAGAGGATTTTGGTTTTCTTGACGGCTGTTGCATCTGCAATAGCCAATTTTCCCACTGTGCACCCAAAGTTGTCCAGCAGGTAAGAGTGTGTTTGCTCCAAGGGGTAGCAGAAGCAATCAGCCGCATGAGCCTGGCCCATCTCTGGTATATTCTTGAATGTGAGAATTGCTAGGACGTCCCAAACAAGCTTAATGGAGTTTAAACAGTAAACTCCATTGAGGACCACTGGGTCAATGCGGACCAATTGGGCATCCTTGTAGGCAGTAACTGCCCACCAGAAGCCCCCTTGGCATGTTTAAGTTCAGTCAATGCCTCCTGCAACATTGGAAAGGACCTGTGGACCCTGTCTTTGAGCTCCCACAAGACAGAGGGGAACAAATAGAGCTGTTTGGCCACATGAGTGGCAAAATTTAAATAGAAGGTGGGCGGGAAAAAAGGAAACAGGACCCAGCAGAGTTCATCATCAATGTTCTCTAAAAAAATGTAAGTATTTTAGAATTTTTATTAATAATAAGTTTTTATGTACCTTCACAGGTTTCTTCCTTACCAGCGGCTTCAGCAGGCTTTGCCATTCTTGGCGCAAGTAATTGTGCTGACAATTCAGTGTCCACGGTTCTTGCGCGCTTTGCAGATTTGAGATGTTCATACATCTCAGGGTCGTTGACCCAGATAGACAGCGCAGAGAGGGCAAAGGACTTGAATTGAAGGCCTTTCACAACATTCTTCTGGACATTTAAAAGGCGTTCAATTGTTGTTTTGGGGGTGTCTGGCATCTTGGCCATAAGTGCCTTGGCAGACACCTTGTCAATTTTGTCCCCTGTAAGGACGGCAGCCTTAAATTTTGCCTTGACCTTGCGGTCAATGTCTTTGATTTTGGCAATTGCCAAGTCAAGATCCTTCAAAAGCTTCTCTATTTCTCTCATTGATTTTTTACTAACCTTTTCATATGTTTTTATAGTTTTTGCCCCAATAAAATCTGTATTATTCTGATACTGTTGCCTATTTGTTTATTCCTGTTTGTTTTCCCATTTACTACATTATCCCATCTTTTTACCCATTGAGTATATGTTTTATGCTCATCTCAATATGTGTTGTTTGCTTTTTATTGGGTTTGTTTCCTTAATTACCATATTATTTTTGGCGCTTTGCACAGCCCATTGTGAAAATATTAACAAGAATTTGGTGATCAGCTAAATTTTAATTAGAAAAATATAGGTTAACTGTGTTTAGATAAAGTTGCTACTGATCCGAATTCAAAACATTAATAATAAACTTTAAGCCAATCAGGAGCCAAGTGATAAAGTGATTTTTGTGACATAAAGGGCCATTCAATAATTCTTTAATGCATGTGCGCTAATTAACATGATTGGCTGGATCTTTTGCTATTGTGCGCCATTGCTACTGTGGCAAGTTGTTGGTGGACTAGTGCCCAATCAGCTGCTGGGTTAGCACTAGTCCACCAACAACTTGCCACAGTGACAATGGCGCACAATAGCAAAAGATCCAGCAAATCATATTAATTAGCGCACATGCATCAAAGAATTATTGAATGACCCTTTATGTCACAAAAATCACTTTATCACTTGGCTCCTGATTGGCTTAAAGTTTATCATTAAGGTTTTGAATTTGGATCAGTAACAACTTTATCTAAACACAGTTAACCCATAATTTTCTAATTAAAATTTAGCTGATCACTACATTGTTGATAATATTTTCACAAGGGGCTGTGTTTGGGTACTAAAAATAACTGTGTTCTGGATCTAGATACACACATAGTAAATATATGATTTTATAGAAATAAGCTGAACATAAAGAATAAAACTAACTATAAACAAAGAGACCATGAACAATTGAAATTAAAAATAAAGATAATATAAATAGAAAATGTTTGGCAACAGGGGGTTTATTAGGGCAGGGAAGAGTGATGCCTAGTAGGCAGAGTAGCGCAGGAAGGGAAACATAGAGGAAGTGCTGGCCTGGGGGATCTAGGATTGGATGGGTGGGCTTGCGGGTTAGGAGTGTTGGTGGCAGGGGTGGAGGAAGGAGGATTTTGCGTGATGGTTGCCATATAACGCTTGACATATTCCTCATTGGTCTTTGAATGGATGGGCTGGTAAGTGGCAGTGGCCCAAGGTGGAAGGCGCTTATCCTTACGTGATTGGTTGCCCATGTTCACATGTAAAACCATTTGCACAAACAAGTCAGCCACCATCTGGCGGCCAAAGAGAAAATTGTGGTCAAGGAACCCAAGATAGAGGTCGTTGAAAGCCTGAGGGTGGTGCTCCCGTAGTGTATCTCCAATGTTGAAGAAGACAACATCATCCAGATGGAAGTCTGCATGGCCGGCGGGGTAGAATGAGGCCTGGTGCCTGCATCCCTGGATGACCTTGAGGGCAGTGGAGCTACCCTCTATCTGGTGGCTTAAGAAAACCTGGTACTTGGAGTTTGAGCCATCCCAGGAGTCAAGTAATCCACCAAGGATGTGACTGTATGAGTAGCCATTGATAAAATCTGGGTTTGTTTGATAGTAGACAAAACCCTTGGCTGAAACAGCCAGAAATTCACCAATGAACATCCCCTTCTTGACCTTCTTCCTTTTATTCTTGGTGGTAGCTTTTCCTTGCTTGCCAAAATCATCAAAAGCTATTGATAGCTTGTAATAGTAGATGAACATGACATAATCAGTTAGACTAGTCAGGCATTGGGCCAGAGTTGTTTCAATGTCCTGATCATACAGGGAATCCTCAGCGCCATCTCATTGGTTGCTGGCAGAATTTGTAAGAACCTGGACTGACGCAAGCTTTCCATACATCCAGAGCTGCACCATGCACTTGGAGACCCATATGTTATAGTGCACAAGCTGTTTCTGGACCTGGGTCAAGAGAAGCTTGGGATCCCGCTGGAGGAGGTCAAGCATGATTGGATATGCCTCATTGATTTGGGTCTTGTAGCCTTCTTTGGCTTCTTGGCTGTCCCAATCAGATTCCCCTTATTCATTTAGTTATTGAATTCCCGCATTATTGTGGCTCAGGTGAATTGCAACTGGGCGGCAATCTGGTCCCATGACAGACCCTGCAGGTTTAGTGCCATAATTTCCTGGAGAATTTGGGCGGTGATGATTTGTTGCTTGGGGCGCTGGGCTGCAGGAGCTGAAGCTTGATTGGCTGAGGGGGGCAGGTTGGCTGGTGGCAGGAAGTTGTTCCAAATCAGGGTTACCATCCTGATTGGTTGGTTGACAGGCATCTTGTGTGGGGGTGGGTACAGGAGCAGGGGCAGAGCTAGACGCTAAGTGACTCTCAAACAAGTCAAAGCCATATAGGTTGGTGGTCAAGTACAGGTCAGCTTCCTTGTTACCTGCCTCAAAGGCTTGGGTATAAACGGGTGCCTCCACGCCCTGAGCCTTGCCTCCATTAAAGCTGGCTTGGCTGCTTCTGGCTTGGCTGCTTGCGCCGTTGAAGATGTTGCTAGTAAAACCCATTGTAAAAAACCTAGGATAAAATCACTAAAAGTAGAAATTTTAAAATTTAATGGTTTATTTTTATTGAAATATTGAGTCCAAATTTGGAAGGTTCTCAAAACCATTTCATACAAATCAGGAGCCATGAAAATGAATAAAATGTCTCTGTTCCTAAATTGGATAGCTGTTGATTGGCTGTTAAATTGATAGTTTTCTATTTTGGCTGCTCATACCACAAATCTTGTATGAGTTCATTTTATTTTGTGCTTGTGGAATCTTTCTTCTAGATTGCTCAAATTTTTTTCATTTTAGTCCTTCTTTTGGTGCCTCATATGACTCCTGATTGGATTATAATATACTTCAGAACAGCATTCATCCATCTCACTTGTTGTGTCAGTTCATTTTGTTTGTGGTTTGAGCTACACTGCTTGATATTTGATATAATTTTTTATAATGGGCTAGTGAAATTTGTTTTTTTGTTTGACAGCTCATCTATCAACCAAAAAATTTCAAATTAATTGAATCTTGAATCTTGTGCAACTTGGATTTTGTTCAAATCTGAAATCATTTTGTTTAAATCTGAAGTATTTTTGGTTGTTGCCATAGCTTTTAAAACTACTGTACAAACTTGAGACTGATGCCTTTGACAGAGCCATAGGGGGTGTGTTACGGGTGAAAACTGATGAGGGTGTCATCCTACCTGTGGCATATGAATCCAGGAAGCTCACCAACTCAGAACAATGTTACCCCTTACATGATAAATAGTTAGCAGCAATTGTGCACTGTGTTGAGAAGTGGCACTGTTCCCTGGAAGGGGCCACCTTTCCATCACATGTTATGACAGATCACAAGTTGATCCATTACTTCAATACACAGTCCCACTTGATACAACGCCAGGCAGGCTGGGCCAAAAGCCTGCCTCCCTATCAGTTACTCATCAAGTACAAGCCTGGAAAGGAACTTGTCACAGCTGACACCCTCTCCAGGCTCTATGTAACGTCCATCACCAGGAACAATGGCTTAGATCCAGACTGGCTGATGCTTTACCTACGTCCTTAAGCAAACCGTTACAAAGGCCTTAATTCTGTGACTATCTCCAAGCTAAAGAACAACAAGAGCCAGTTCACCACCAATGCTGGTAACATCTGCCACTGGGCAGAGACAGTTGAAAAGACGCCTTACACTCCCACAACACAGAAAGGGGATACCATACTACAATACCTTGGGTCACATCAGGGGACGTAAACTCTTTGAAATCATGAAGCTCAAGGTTTGGTGGCCTTGTATGCCTCAAGACATCTTGGACCTCCTCAAAACATGTGTTATGCTAAAAGAACACATCTAAACCTGCACCCCAAAGTCTTTCCTGCCCATCAAAGCCATGTAACCCTTTGAGCAGTGGGCCCTTGATATTGTTGGACCCCCCTAAGACAGAATAGGCAAGAAATACATCATCACAGCCATCAATTACTTCACCCATTGGCCAGTAGCCTGGGCAACCACTAATCACATTGCCACCACCATCACCTTTTTTATTGGCAAGGAAATTGTGGCCTGTTTTGGACAGCCCAAACGCCTCATTATGAACGGGGGTCCCAAGCTCATTGAACATGTCATATAGGCATACTGCGCCAAGAATGCCCTCTAAAAATAGTCACAACCCCTTATCATCCGCAAGCCAATGGAAACATAGAACAGTTAAATGGCTCCCTGGTTCAACTGATTGCCAAGCTCTCACAGGAGCACCCCAATACTGCATGAACTAAATACCTACCCACTGCCCTACTTATCTTACAGACAAGAATCAACAGAGGCACCGGGTTCAGTCCCAGAGCCTTGGCCTTTGGAACACCTGACAGCTTGATGGGAAAGGATAAGGGAAATTATAATCCACAGTTCCCGTGTAACCCCTTTGTTGACTACCCCCTCCCTGAGCCAGTGGCGTGCCAAAGCCTGAGACATTGAACACAAGCAAATTGAGGGAGGGACAAAACACTTTGAGGTAAGATACACCGTAGGTGACCCTGTCTACGCCCTCAACCCCAATTCAGCCAAATTAGAACCCAACCACTTGGGGCCCTTCAATATAACCGCGGTCTATGACAACCACACCTACCAACTTGAAGATGCTCAAGGGAACACCAAGAAGTTTCACCACAATTGCTTGCGCCCCTGCTGTGCCATCCTCACACAAAGATTGTTTGGGTGGACCTTCCCAGATCTCCCACAGACTCTGATCCTTGTCATAAATGCTGCCATTCACCATGTTTTGATTTTGCCTTTGGTGGGCTATTTTGAGGACAAATCTCTCTCTTTTGCTTTTGCCTCTTGAAATGAGTCTATAGCTGAATTGGGAAATACAATTGTTTGGTTTCTTGACTCTGCACAACTCACTTGCCCCACTCATGCTTGTAGTGAGTGATCCTACCGTCCTGGTATTGTTTTGTGGTATCACAAACCATGTATATTACATTTCTTATTCACCAATAAAAATTAAGTTCTATTCACATTTTTGCCTTAGTGTCTTACAGTACTTTGGCGCCTCTCTCTAGCCACAACTAGTAGAGATTATTCATCCAGGGCCAGAAGGTAATTGCATAGCCTTCCCTGCCATCTAACCAAGACTTAGTACAAATCCAATCCTAAGATTAGGATTACCCGTTGTGTTTCTGTGACGCGCCTCAGAACACAACAAAAAAGGTGCTCACTACAGGGGATTTAAGCCCCTCAGTTATCCCTTTTGCATCCACATTTTCAGGTCCTTTGCCTCTGCCTATACAAGAGCCAACTTCATCTGAAATTACCAGCCCTTCTATTGAGAGAGACATAGTAGACCCGCCTATAATCCCTACTGTAATGAACCTCAGGAATGGTCCCTGCCTAGTTGCTTACCCTATGGGTACCCCTGACTTAGAACAAGTCATGACAGTAGCCCTTGGGATAGCCTGTGAAAAAGCCATCCCTTGTCTCCAGATGCAGTTCAGTCAGGCTGAATACTACAAATTGATTGTGGCACCTCAATTTCCACAGCATCTTCTCTCAGCAGCTGGCTCCGCTGAGCACCTACTGTCATTCTTTGTGCAGCCTGCCTTAGCCCATCATCAAATGGTGTTAGGGCTCCACATTCAAGAAATCTTGTCCTTACAAGCAGCTCTCATTCATCATTGGGATCAGTTTGCTGCTTACCAACAGTGAATCCACTCCCTGTTTTCCTTGGTATCAGACAATCAGCGCAACTCTGTCACCTCCCAGACCCATTTGGTTAATTCCATTGAAAAAATGCGCTGATCCATCCCTGAATATGTCAGAGAGTGTCTACATGAGTTCCACCAGTTGGAACAGCCCTGGCGCGCCCAAGTTAATTCCACCCTGCACGCCTATCTTACCAACTTCAAACAACTTGTACAACAGCTAAATGCATTCAGCACTTATTCCTTTGAGCAACTGCAGCAGGTGGCGGACCTTGCTGCTAAAGGCCTTAATAGCTCAGTGCGGAATTTGATCAAGAAAGAGCTTTCACTGCTGCTGCTATTGCAAACCTCCAGAATCAAGTGAATGAATTATCTATCTCCAAGCCAGATGCTCCGCCTTCCCCCCATCTGATGATTTAGTGGATAGAGAGCAGAGACTATGGGATGCCATTCAAGAGCTACATGCAACTACCTGCAGTCAAGGACATCCTACTGAAGCTCCTCAGCCTGATCCACAGGTGCTTGCTTTAACCACTCAAGTTGCTGAGCTACAGCAGGAGCTTGCTGCTCTACACAAAATGGTGGCAACTGCTGCAGGTCCAGTTGGGGTTGTCAATAAAGATGGCTGCTGCCCTGGCTTGCCAGAAGCCCCAAAATCCAATGTGCTAGGGAGTTGATCAACCTAGCTAATGAGGTGGATCATTTGAAACAGGACCATGCTGAGCTAGTCAGGGACGTTCAAGAGATGAGTGAATTGATTGACTCAGTAAACAACAGGTTCACCCCTTGCCTCTCAGTGGGGCCCTCTCCTACTTATTGACTGTCTGAGCTCTCCACAGTAGTAACATACCAAGGCCAACTCCTAGATATTACTGAGCAACAGACCACTCTAGCTAACAATACAGGTGCCCGCGCTGCTGAGACCCTGACTAACCTTGAGGAAAGTGTTCAACAGTTGTGGGCTAGACACCCCCCTCCAAATATGAAGCAGAATTCTCCCCGCGCATAAATGCACTCAATAGCAACAATGGTGAACCAACTCCTGAAGTACATTTCAAGCCTACCTTTAAGCAATTCTTCAATCCCAAAACTTCAACCATTGCAGCTTTTCTAACTATCTATGAAACTGCCATGAGAAGAGCCTCAGATGAGGTTAAGAAGGAACACATTTTGACCTGTCTACACCCAACCTGCCAAGAGGTGGTAGTGCCTGAGCTGCCCACCATCAAGACTTGGGAAGATATGAAGTAACTCTTGATTGACAAATTTGGTGGTAACCCTAGCTTGGAAGTAAAGAAAGACACCTTCATGCACATTGCTTTCAAGCCTAAGGAAACTCTAGCTGAATTTTCAGAAAAATTCTACATGGAGGGACAACAACTGATAACAAGCAAAAAGTTGACAGCTCACAAAGTGTACATGGCTTGCGCTCAAGCCCTCAAGGATAATCAACTTCTGTGCCTCTATTTCAAAGCCCATAAAGCTATGCTTTACTCCATGAAGAGCAAGACGTTGTTGCAGGATATGCACCTTACCCACTATGGATCAGTTGTTTGGGAGGATTGTGCCACCTCTAGCTCTGGTTTGTCTTCCCATGGCCCTTGCATCCTTGCAATGAACTTGTAAAATCCTCCTTGACGTCAAGGTTGCCACAACTGTGACCAGATAGGTCACCATTCTTAAGTCTGCACCAATCCTTGGGTTGAAGGAGCTGATCCCAAGGAGCAGGTGAGAAAAGAAAAGCCAACATAGAGGCAGAGACACTCTTGGTTGACAATTCTTCCCAGTCTCCTTCAATCCCTCCATCTATAACTGACTCCAAGCCTTCTGATACTGAGGCTCCTCCTATCCTCCTGTTGTTTCACAATATCTCTGACAACTCTGACTTAGACAATTCTGATGTCAATGACCCTAACGCGTACAGATACTCATTCCTTGCTGTCCCTGAAACCATTGCAGTCCCCTACAAGTTATGATCAGGAAAGACTATAACATCTACTAAGCTTTTGTCTGAGGCCAAAGAAGTTGTCTCTTGCCCATACCTCACTCAAGCAAAGAGGCCCCCATGCTAGTAGAGTCATCATAAGAAGCTGCTGAAGTTGCTGATGCTGTATTCAAGAATATGTCAGTTTTGCTTCCTCTCCAGACTGTCTAAAAGAGTTTCTGGGAATAAGATGCATGATTGAGAAGTGGGACAAAGAACTAACAGAGGCTCAAGGCATCCTGGCTGTCCTCCCATCCTTTTTTTATATCATCACTTGCGTAGAATATCCATCCAAAAGGTGCAGATCAAGTCTGTCTTGGATACTGGCTCTCCTGTTAACGTTGTCTCCTGAAAGCTTGTCAAGAAGCTCAAGCTTTCCCCCAACCTTAATTATCACCAGCTGTACGGTACAGCTGGGCTATCTATGACTTGCGCCATAAGAGCATATTCTGCTCTCCTCATGCAGGTTGGCAAGCTTTTCTTAGCTGCACCTGCAGTTGTCTTGGAGAATGAGAGCTATGATCTTTTAGTTGGTACCCAGTTCCTTAGGGAATATATTGGGATCATCAGCTTGAAAGATGGTTACCTCTCTATTATGGGGTACAAAGTCCCTCTGATCTTTGAAGAACCAGTTAAAGTCCCCGGGAAGCGCCTCAAGATGTGTGCTTTAGAATACCCCACTGGTGCTTTCACTCTAAAATACCGTACCCACTCCTCTAACATGAAGTGTCCACCCATGGCTTGTCCTGCGTCTTAGGGGATCCCTCTCCTAACCACGTCTGCTGTACAATCCCCCTGGCTCTCAAGCCATCTTGGACTCCCAAATATTGTATGAGCTACCTGAACAAACCTTCTTGGAGTTGTACTTTCCTCCCTCACTAGGTTGCAATGAACCTTACCTCTTTCCTGGGATCCTAGATGTCTCCCATAAGGACCCTGTTCAGTTGCTTGTAGCCAACCTAACTGCTCTCCCCATAAATGTATCAAAAGGGAAGGTTGTTGGTTATGGCAAATTACTGAATGCTCCTGATGTCTTGTCCCTTCATCCCTTTGGTACGTTTCAGGATTTTAATCTATCAGAAGACAAGCCCCAAGTCCTATTTTTGTTTAATGCACAAGACTTCCTGCAACTATCCCTGGTTCACCAAAAGGAGGTGCCCAATTTTCTAGATTAATTTTCAGACATCTTTGCCAAAGACAGTACCAAAGTATGGCCTAGCCAAAGGCATTATTCATCATATTGACGCTGGAGACACTGGAGACGCTCCCCCCTTCCACACTAAACCATATTGCTGCAGTTGCATGGTGGACGCTCAGGTGTCTAAAGAGCTCAAAAAACTGTTAGACACTGGGTTACTGGCCCCTTCCCAAAGTCCTTGGGCTTTACCCTTTCTCATTCTAAAGAAGAAGGATGGGGCCATTGTATTGTGATGGACTATTGCCAATTGTTCTCTTTAACCAAGAAGGACTCTTACCCCTTG
Organism: Entomophthora muscae; assembly: GCA_014839935.2. NCBI lineage: Eukaryota > Fungi > Entomophthoromycota > Entomophthoromycetes > Entomophthorales > Entomophthoraceae > Entomophthora > Entomophthora muscae. The sequence continues at coordinate 499,109 of QTSX02007113.1, forward strand.
CTGCATATTGATGATGCTCTCCGTTGTCTTGGAGGCTCTAAGTTCTTCTCTGCTATGGATCTGGCTTCAGGATACTGACTAGTTGACCTTTTGCCCAAGGACAACCAAAAGGCCACACTCATTATATCTGAAGGGCTGTTTGAGTCTACCTGCATGCCACAGGGACTCTGCAATGCCCCGGCTACCTTTCAAAGGGCCATGGACTCCACCCTCTGCAACTTGAAACTGTCATGTGTCCTGATATACTTAGATGATATAACAGTTTTCAGCGCTACCTTTACCAATCACCTGGCTTATCTCAAAGAAGTGTTCATAAAGATTTGATAAGCTGACCTCAAGCTAAAATCATCTAAATGCGCTTTTTTCAAAGAGTGTCTTGAATTCTTGGGCCATGAAATAACCCATACAGGGATCCGCCCAATGACAAAGAAGGTTGAAGCCATTGAAAAAATGCTTCCACCCACCAACCTGCAAGAGGTACAAGTCTTTCTGGGTATGATGGATTACTACAGGCTTTTCATCCCCAACTTTGCCAATACTAGTAAGCCTCTATTCCAGCTGTTATGTAATGTTCCTTTTAAAGGGACCGCTAGCCAGCAGCAAGCCTTTGAGAACCTTAAATAGAAACTCAAAGAGGCTCCCATCCTAGTGTATCCTGACTACAATAAGGAGTTCATCCTATACACTGATGCTAGCAACTTTTATTGGGACCATATTGGCCCAACTAGATGAGGAAGGTGTGGACCATCCTGTGGCTTATACTTCCTGTGTCCTAAACAAGCATGAGAAGAACTACAGCGTTACGGAGAAAGAATGCCTTGTTGTGTTTCATGCAGTCAAACAGTTCCACCACTACATGTATGGCACCCATTTAACTGTTGTCACCAACCACGCTTCACTTAAGTGGTTACAACAGCTTAAGGAGCCAGAAGAACAACTAGCCAGATGGGCTCTCTGCCTGCAAGGTTATGACTTCATTGTACTACATTGCCCTGGGATTTAACATCAGAACACTGATGGCTTATCCAGAATGCCCATCCTTGCTCTATATCCTGCTAAGCTGATTGGCTGTATGAGCTAATTGGATACCCTTCCTCTTGGGAAAGAAAGACAGAATAAGTCCAATTAGTCTTGTCCAAACTATATGAAGATACACTCATTTGCAACAATCAGCTCATCAAGAAAGTACAAGATCAATACCTGCCTTATGTACGACCTAGTCTTTGCCTTTTGTTGATGCTACAAGATCATAAGGAGACTGGGCATGGAAGCATTATCAGGACTTTTGACTGGCTCCAGAAGAACTATTTATGGGAAAACCTTTTCCTGCTGATTCCAGACGTCATAGCTAGTTGCCACAACTGCCATCTCCAGAGGCTGCGAGCTGCTTCCCATGAGTTCAAATTAGTTCCCCCTCAACATGCCTTTCACACTGTCAGTATTGATGCTGTAAGTCCTCTCCCCCGTTCCTGCTCTGGTTGTTGCTTCATCCTAGTTGCTGTTGATCACTTCAGAAAGTGGGTAGAAGCTTGCCCTACTAAGGAAATCACCGCTAAGACAACTTCTGCCTTCCTGTTACAAGATGTTTTCTACCACCATGGCTGTCCTCAAGTGTTGCTATCAGACAATGGGACTAATTTCAACGCCAAGTTGATAACCTCTGTTGTTGAGGCCTTGGGGTCTCACCAATATTTCTCTGCCCCCTACAACCCTTCTATCAATAGGGCAGTCAAGCGTGCAAATTCAATACTGATTTCTATCATGAAGAAGCTCACCTACTCTGATGCTGCAAATTGGGATCTATACTTACCTGCTTTTCTCTTTGCGTAATGCCTTAGCAAACATTGTGTCACCAGGTATTCTCCTTTTCTATGCTGTATGGGTGTGAGGCTACCACTCTGTTGCTCTTGGGGGCCCCCTACTCTCCTCTGATAAGACAATAATCCTGACAACCTTATCAAAGATCTAGTCAACCACATAATTGATATACAGGCCACTGCTTACACCTCTGCATATAAGACTAAGATGCTTAGCTCTTCACCAATAATGCTAGACACTCCCCCTTGCCTGAGTTCAACGTTGGGGACCATGTTCTTTACTATCAGCATAAAGTGGGAGAACACACTCATAAACTGGACATGTTGTAGTTTGGCCCAGTAGAAGTGACCTTAAAGCAAGGGTCCAAGTACACCGTAAAACTCCTCTCTAGTAGTTGTCTGTTTGCCCAAGTACATGCAAAGTTCCTCCGCAAGTATCACCCCCCTAAGGCCAATATAGAGGGGGGCAATGTTGTGAATGCCACTATTCACCATGTCTCAATTTTGCCTTTGGTGGGCTATTTCAAGGATGAATCTCTCTCTTTTGCTTTTGCCTCTTGAAATGAGTCTATAGCTGAATTGGGAAATACAATTGTTTGGTTTCTTGACTCTGCGCAACTCACTTGCCCCACTCATGCTTGTAGCAAGTGATCCTACTGTCCTGGTATTGTTTTGTGGTATTGCAAACCACTATATGTTAAATTTCTTATTCACCAATAAAAATTAAGTTATATTCACATTTTTGTCTTTGTGTCTTCCAGTACTTTGGTGCCTCTCTCCAGCCACAAATAGTAGAGATTATTCATCCAGGGCCACAAGGTAATTGCATAGTCTTCCCTGCCATCTAACTGAGACTTAGTACAAATACAATTCTAAGGTTAGGATTCCCCGTTGTGTGTCTGTGCCGCGCCTCAAAACACAACAATCCTGGTGTCTGACAACAAGCAGGGGACAAGGGGAGTGTTGTAACCAAGTTTCTAGACTTTCCTGCCAACGTATCTTACAATACACAGGGGGCACTTGATGAGTTGCCCCTTGACGTATCTAACAACATGAATCAATCTGATGGCAAAATCAAATTTTGGGCACTTTCTCCTAATTAGGACTGCTACCAATTCAACATGCTGATCCCTGCACAAGTTATTCCTTGGCTTTAAACCTTACATAGAACATGCCACTATGCCACCCTCTGTGGCCTTGTGGCTTTCCCCATATAACATATTAGTCACAGTATTCTACAATAAAATACATCTTATTCTATTCATTCTTGTCCTTACTATTAGACTGTTGTCTTCCCCAATCAAATACTGAACTCTAATGGTTCAGTTTCAACACTATTGCTGTAATCAACTGGCTCTGGCTTAATTGTCCATACATTGACTGGGACACCTATGTGATTACAATCAACCAGATTGGGGTAGGTTTCCAAATCTACCCTGTCAAAATGAACAAGCTACTTCATTATACTGTGTTTTTACAACTCATGGAGACAGACTCTTATGACTTCATATGGGGAAAGCTGGACTTCAACCAGTTTCAATTGAGGCCATTTGTTCTGAACCCAATACACCTCCCCCTTAGTCACAACGCCTCCACCAGCACTTGTAGCACTCCTTGAGGAATACAAGGACTCTTTAGGAAGAAATCTAGACCAATTGTCACCTCCAAGAGAAATATAACATGCTGTTCAGTTACAAGGATTGCTGCCAAAAGCATGGCCCCTCTATTTCTTGACACCCAAGGAAGACAAAACTCTCTATCAACCCCTTGTGGAGGCGCTCAATAAGGGCTTCATCTACCCCTTCCTTGCACCATATGGTGCTGCAGTCTTTTTTGTAGCCAAGAAGGACAGGTGCTTTTGTCTGTTAACCAGTTATTGCGCTCTAAACAAGGTGAAAGTCAAGAAAAAGTACCACTTCCTCTAAAAAACAACCTGTTTGCTATGCTCAAAGATGCAAAAGTCTTTATTAAGATTGATCTCACTGTGGGGTACAATCAGGTCCTCATTGCGCCAGGGTACAAGGAAATTTCTGCCTTCTGTACATGCTACAGATTGTTTGAGTGTTGTGTCATGAACTTTGGAATGATCAACACTCCCTCCAGCTTTGTCATTGATGAATAAAGCCTTTGAAGATCTGATTGGAAAATTTGTTGTTGTGTATCTTAACAAAATTGTTGTCTTCAGTTAAGACCAAATGTCAGGGATTCAATATTGAGCAGCCAGCTGTTGTTTTCAGGGGTAACTTGGGCCAGTGTTTTAGCAGGCAGGGAATACCACAAGAGAGGAGCTAACTTAAAGAGGTAGGAGAAGGACTTCCCCACCCAGGACCACAGGACAGCAGCCAGGATTTTAGTATCAATCACCCATGTGAGGGTGATGTACACAATTCCAAAAAGCTTTCCAGTATGGTCAGTTGGAAGGTCAGGCAAGGAAGCAGGCATAGATTTTGGATCACAGGCGGTTCCATGGGCAGGTTGTAAGCAGAGAGATGGTTGAATCTTCCTCTGAACAACTTGGGTGTTGAAAATATCCACGGGCCTTGTTGGTTGTATCTAATTGCAGATTGTATGTGGGCCAAGGGATCAAGTTTGAGTATCTTTTCTGGGGTGTATTACTTGTATTCAGACTTCAGAGGGTAGTTGGTGAAATGAACAGGTCCAAAGAGTACACCAGGAGGACAGAAAACAGCAGGTGGTGGGGCAGGCAGGCCAGCAGATCTCAAACTGAATTGGTAGACGGCAAATACAAAATAAGGTAATAGCTATATGAACCAAATTAACATAACCTTTATTCAAAAATGGCTTTAAGTTTGGAGTGCAGGGTCTTTGGTTCTATAAAGTACCCCACCTCCAAACTTAACATTTTCCATTGTGGGTTCATCAGTGCATTGGGAAAAGTGGCCTGGGAGATCTGAGTGCTTGGGTTCCAAGGCAGCAAAATGGCACCCAGGCTGGGAGTTTTTTCATTGGTCAGAGATCTTGAATTGGCTACTTGATTATCCTGCTCTAAGATTGTGGTCATGGGGTCAGGCTTGGGCCTGTGCCTTTTCCTGGGGACGGCTCTTGATTGGCCACTAGTTTAGACTTCAAATTCATGAAGCTAATAATTGAAATTTTGTTGCCTCCATTACACGCCATGATTACTCCTCCATTTGGTGTAATGATTCATTTGGTTTGTCTTGCTTCATCATTTGGGCCATCATTCTTGGCCTCAGCTTGCAGGGGCTTGACCCCAGGAAAACGCAGGCAGGAAGCCCCTCAATCCCCAGGCCTGTTGGCCTGCAGGGATTCAGGGTCAGGGTGTGAATCATGTCCTTGGGCCCGGGTTTCAAGGTTAAAAGAATTGTCAATCCTGACACCAAACAACACATCTCCAACACCTCCGTGCTGTCCTTGACACCCTTTGAAAAAACCAGCTAAAAGTTAAACCCCCCAAATGCAAGTTCCTTTGGTTGGAGCTTTTATTCCTGGGGCACATCATATCTGCTCAAGAGATAAAGCCTAACCCTGCCAAGATAAAGGGAGTCATAAGCATGCCACCTCCCACCAATGTGGGCCAGATGCACATGTTCTTAGGAATGGTTGTCTATGTGCAGAAGTTTATCCTAACTGTGGAGAAATAATTGAACCCCTCACTGAGCTTCTAAACACCAAGAAGCACTTTCACTGGACACCTGTCAGAGACCTGGTCTTTGAGATGTTGAAGCAGAGACTTACAACTGCACCTATACTGTAATTTCCTAATCAAACTGCCAGTACAAATGCTGTGTTTGGCTCCTGGGGACAACATCCAGGAGGACACAGCAGGAAATCTTTATAACAGAAGATTTGAGGTTTGAAGTTAGCCTTGGGTTAGCCTTCAGGGAAAAATTAAGGGCACATACCTTAATTTCCTAGAATACAATATGAGGAATTCCTTTTGACAAAAAGGAAAGGAAAAAGCTTGAAGAATTTTAAAGCCAACTCAAATGTGGATAAACTTGTCTTTATTAGGAGAAATAATTCTACTAAAATAGTAGACAAGGGTCAATGATCACTCATTAGGTGAAAGAGTTGCAGAGGGGGTTGTGTTGGGTTGAAATCATACCAGGATCAGTTGCAGGCTGGTATGGTATTCCAGAATGGATAGGACATTGATGTTGACCCATTTATGGGAGGCAAGAAATATCTGAAGTTGAAAGCAAAACCAACCAAATCTTCACATATATCATTATTTGAAGTGTCAAATATATACTTCTAGGAAGTATAATAAAATGATAAAGGGGAAAATAAAGAAGATAATGATACTTTATTTGATATGAATATAGGGTATTATATAGTATCATGGTAAGCCACATGCTGTTTATTACGTCATTATGGTCATGGGCCTTATCTGAGTAGTGTTCCTCTTAAGTTACAAGGATTAATTAAGTTGTGTTCTGCTTAGGATCTGGATTGCATGATCCCTGTAATAGAAGATTGAATGATAGTGGTGCCACCAACTTAATAACTAGTCAGTGCGTCTTTTGTTGGCTCATTTGGTGAACTACTTGGGTTGTTAATTCCCCAAGAGGGAGTAATAAAAGATGTTGTAACAGAAGGCCATATTGAATTAGCATTAATGGCGCAATCTACAACATCTTCCCCCTCAAGATTGGACACAGAGAGTTGATATTTGCAGAGGAATTTGGAGTGAACTCAGACAAAAGGAAGGCCAGATGATAGCAGCTTCACAGTATACTCAACGCCCTTCTTGAGGGTGACTTCACAAGGTCCGACCCAGAGGGAGTCTAGCTTATGGGCCCTGCCTCTAGTGCGGTTCTGATAGTAGAGGACTAGGTTGCCTACTTGATATTCAGGGAGGGGGCTCTAGAAGCATTGGAAGGCGTAAGCTCTAAAGCCTTGACCCTATAGGCAGTTAGTATGCTGTTGCCTGAATGTCAATGATACATTTAGTCAAGTACTTGACGTGGGCTTCAGAATTTTCAGACAAATCAACTTCAATCAAAGGGGGTCCCAAGATTGAGAGAATTGTGGCTTCACCCCAAACAGCATGGCAAAGAGGGATTGGCCAGTCACTTGGTGTCTAATGAGTTGATAATCAAAGAGGGCAGTAGGGAGGAACATATCCCAATTGGCGGCGTCAGAGAGCGTGAGCTTCCTCATTATGGACACCAGGGAGGAATTTGCTTGTTCAACAGTCCCGTTGGTTGACAGATTAAACAGCGCAGAGAAAAATTGATGAGTACTCATAGCTTCTAAAATAGATGTGATGAGACAAGCATTGAAGTTGGTATCATTATCAGACAGCGGGGCTTGAGGGCACCTGTGCAGATAAATGATATCTTGCAACAGGAAATTTGCAGTAGTCTTGGCAGTTATGTCTTTTGTTGCTCTGACTTCAACCCATTTACTAAAACAGTCTACAGCTACCAAGATGAAACAACACCTGGACCTAGAACAAGGAAGAGGTCCAACAGCATCAATAATCACAATGTGGAAGACATGCTTAGGCAGGATGATCTTGAACTGATGCTAGGATGGTTGACATTATTGGAGTTGACAAGAATGACAGGATGTAAGGATGTCAGGTATTAAGAGGTGCATGTTTTCCCAGTAGAAGTTTGTACTCAACCATTAATGAGCTTTTGCTATACCTCCATGTCCAGTATCAATGTGGGCTGGGAGGATAATGGCTATTCTCATACTAGGGGAGAATGTAGGGCAGATAGGCATTGTTGATTTTCTTGAAGAGTTGCCTATCCTGAATCACAGCATCCTTTGATTAGGCCTGTAGAGCCAGTCAGATCTCTTCTGGTTCAATTGTCCAAAAGTCAGTGTATTCTATTAATTCATATAATCAATTAGCATCAGCAGGATGGATGGGTATTATAGGCATTCTAGGCAATCCATTGGTGTTCTAATGTTGCGCACCAGGACAGTGTACCACAGTGAAATCATACCCTTGCAAGTGCAGAGCCCAACATGCTAATTGACCTTCAGGCTCCCTTAATTGCTGTAGCCATTTAAGGGATGAGTGATCTGTGACTACAGTAAAGTGGGTCTTGTAGATGTAGTGCCAAAACTGTTTCACAGCATGTAAAACTGCCAGGCATTCCTTTTCAATGACGCTATAATTCTTCTTGTGCTTGTTGAGGACTCGTGAAGAATAGGCCGCAGGTCAATATACGCCTTCATCATTGAGATGGGCTGAGATGGCACCCACCACTACTCCACTGGCGTCAGTTTATAAGATGAACTTCTTATCATAATCTGGGTAGAATAGGATAGGAGCCTCTTTGAGCTTGGTATTCAAAGCCTCAAAGGATTGCTGTTGACTGTCAGACCATTTAAAGGGTATGTTCCAGAGGAGTTGGACAAGAGGTTCACTCAGTTCAGCAAAGTCAGGGATGAATTTTGATAGTATTTCATCATGTCAAGAAATACTTGGACCTCACATAGATTGGTGGGAGGGCAGCATCTTGTTAATGGCTTCCACCTTATTATTCATGAGGTGTATTCCAGTTTGGGTGACCTCATGGCTCAAGAACTTGAGCTGCTCTTAGAGAAAGAACACTTGGAGGGCTTAAGCTTCAACCCAGCTTCTTAAATCTTGAGAAAGACAGCCTTGAGATGTTCTAAATAGTCAGTGAAAGTGGAGCTAAACACTTTAATATTTTTGAGATATACAAGAACACAGGAGAGCTCCAGGTCTTGTATAATAGAGTCCATGGCCTGTTAGAATGTAGCAGGAGCATTACAAAGTCCCTGAGGAATTTGGGTGGGTTCATAGAGACCTTTTGAGGTGATAAGAGCGGCCTTTTTTTGGTCTTCTGGGGACAAGTTAATCTTCCAGTATCCTGATGCTAAATCCATAGCATAGAAGAATTTCAAGCCTCTTAATTGTCTAAGGGCATCATCAATCCTGGGAAGAGGGTATGGATCCTTTTTTGTGAGAGAGTTTAGGTGGCAAAAGTCATCACAATACAGTGGCCTCCATTCTTTCTCTTAAGGATCAACAAGGGGAAGACCAAGGGCTCTAAGAGGAAGCCAAAAGTCCAGCATCCAATAGTTTTTTAATCTCTTTGGAACCTGGGCATCTTCTACCCTACTACGGCAGTAGGGCTTAGCACAGAAAGGCAGATCATCAACTGTATCAATATGGTGAATGATCCCTTTTTCTAGACCATAGTATGTGGGCCCAGAAGCAAAGATGTTGTTGAACTGGTTGAGCAGTTCCAATAAATTCTTCTGCTGGATGGGTGATAGTTGCAGAAAGTCAGCAGCAGTGAACAGGGAGAGAACTTGAGGGTCTTCTTCCGGAAGGTTAAAGTTGCTGAATGTTCCAAATGGGTAGAGGGAAGCCACTTGCTATGCTCCAAATATGCGTCCATGCCCTACAACTTAGCCCCTAGACACCTATATAGGCAAAGCAGTCAGGTTAGCTAGCAACAGCTGTACAGGCTCCTTATGAGTTCAATCTAAAATCTCTGGGCACAACCAAGGCTCTTTGCAACTTAGAGATTCAGAAGAGTATAACTCTAAGAAAATTTCTCAGGAATATCATAAGATATCTGAGAGTTGATGATCACCTGAGAGCCAGGAGGAATTTTGACAGCTGCAGGGGCAAGAAGAGGCACACCTTCCTCTGCAGGGAAGGAAGGAGGAGGGGAACACATATTAGAGGAATGAGTCCTGTACTTGAGCAAGAAGATACCTGTGAGGTACTCAAGCACACAAGTCTTAAGGTGTTTGCCTGGGAGACACAGAGGTTCTTCAAAAATTAATGGGACCTCATACCCTAAGAGAGATAGGTACCCATCTTGAAGATTTACAATGCTATTGTATCCTTAAAGGAATTGAGGCCAATCATGAGGTCATAGCTTTTGTTCTCTAAAATGACAGCAGGGGATACAATGAGAAGCTTCCCAAATCTCATTGGCAGAGCAGATTAGGCACTAATAGCCCAATTCCAAGCTATACCAGCAGTTCCATATGCCTGAGTGTAGTTGAGGTTGAGACCAGCTTGAGCTGCTTCATCAGCTTGGAGGATACAATGTTGACGGGGGACCCATGTCCAGGACAGCCTTAATTTTAACCTTCTGGATTGATACCTCTACATGGGTAGTATCTCTTCTAAAGGGGGTAAGACAGCCAGAACGTCTTGCGCTGCTTCTAGCTCCTTTTCCCACTTTTCTAACATGCATCTAAAGGCAGGAATTCTCTTATACACATTCTACAACAGGAGGAACACAGTAACATTTTGGAAGAGGACTTCAGCTAGCTCAGCAGCTTCTTCCAAGGAGTCTACTAGAACGGGAGCTGATGAGCTTGAGCCAGGTAAGGAAAAGCCATCATAGTCTTGGCTTCATTTGGAGGTGAGCAAGCTGTAATCATGATTTTTCCTGAGCAAAGTTTGTAGGGAACTGATACAGTTTCCAGGAAAGCTAACACAGAGTAGTCATAACTATCTGATTCATTGTAGTCAGAATCTTCAGGCTCATAAATGCTTGAAAGATAGTGGAGCAGGTGAAGGATAGTCTGGCCAGATGAAGGAGGAGATTTCTTGTTGGAAGAAGGATCAGGAGGAGACAGGGGAGATTGGTTAACAGAGAGTGTCTCCACCTCTAAGCTGACCTCTCTTTTCCTGCCTGTTTCTTTGGGTTTCTACTCTTGACATAAGGGTTGGTGCAGGTACACAAGGGGTGTTTAATTTTACCACAATTGTGACACCCTTGTCTCTTGGGCTGTCCACTTGAATCAAGAGTCATAATGCACGGGGTACAAAAGGTAGTTCCAGAAATATTAGCCTTATTCTTGCGAGCCACAGTACCTCCATATGATAAATGCATGTCTTGTAGGAGGGTCTTGATGCTATTCACAGAAGTAAGATATGCCTTATGTGCCTTAAAATGTAGGCATAGAAGCTGATTCACTTTCAATGCATTCTAGCATGCCGTGTACACTTCCCAGGGAGTCAATTGATGACCAGTAATGAGTTGGTACCCCTTGTAATAGAAACAGCCAGCAAACTCAGCCAGAGTTTCCTTGGGTTTGAAAGTAATATGCACAAAAGCATCTTTCTTGACCTCCAAGCTGAGATTTCCTCCAAATTACTCAATAAGAAGGTGTTTTATATCCTCCCAAGTGATAATGGATGGGAGTTCAGGGACTACAACTTTTTGACAAGTGGGATGCAGACAGATAATAATATGCTCTTTTACAAGATATTAAGTAGCCCTACCCATTGCATTTTTAGATTTTCAGAAAGGCGGCAATGGTAGAGGTCTTAGGCTCAAATATTTGTTTGAATGAGGGCTTATAATTGGGATCAATGGAAGACAAGGTAGATTGGCTGTTGTCACCCTGATTGAGAACATTAATGTGGGGATTTCTCTAAAACTAAAATTTTGCAGCTAGTTGTCTATCCCAGAGAAGTCAAAGGCTCTCCTCCAAGGTGTCTAGAGTAGAGCTGTTTTGTCCACTGATATCCCTGGCAGTAGTGGCAACAGTTCCAAATTTGTAAATACATATCTATTGTACTGCCAAAGTGCCTGCAATCTCATTGACACAAGTGACTAAAGCGGTAGCCTGGGCTGTCAAAGGGGTAACCTGCACATTCATTGTTTCTGTTAAGCAATTAAGGTTCTGCACTTCAAGTTCCAGAGCATCCTGCCTATCCGCAACATCATTTGTCACCACTGCCAAATGGTCCAAAGCAAGGGCATAATTGACACAGGGTTGACCTTCCAAACCAGGGCAGCATCCATGGCCTGTATGGACAGGGGCATTAGTGACTTCTGCCTCTCCTTTACCATCAGATTCAGAGGACTAATCATCTGATTTGGAAAGGCGTTGACGTAAATACTTGATCTCATAACAAAGTGTGGCTACTTGGTCTGTCAATAAAGCAATACAAGGGTTGGGCATAGGCTCTACTGGTGGAGAATTTTGAGCATAGGCTTGGCGTCAAGTAGTGGCCTTGATATCAGCTATGGCTTCCCATACTGTGAAAACTGGACATATTACCCTCACTCACCCATGAGGTGAAATATGTGGGTACAGTTCTGTCAGTTAACTGGAATGATCCTGATTACTACTGGATGCAAAGTAGTTCAGCCTCTTCTCAGGTCCCTTCCCCATTCCTGCACATTTGTTAATATGCAGGAATAATACAAGTATATTTAATGAATCTCTTTTTTAATAATAAACATATATTTACCCATACTACTTCTGCATTTTTATCTTGATTTTACTTTCTAATAAGACTCAAGCTTTATACCATACTATATCAGACTCTGCTTTCTTGTTGCCTTTGCTACTACAGGTAACAGGAAGATCTCCCTGCTATGCTAACAATTTAGAGTTAGTACCCTAGGCCTGATCAAAGTGCACTTTAATGTTCCCTGCCACTGCAGCCCAGTACTAGTAGTTCACCTTAGCTTCTCTGGAAGAAGTTTACATGAGGTTCTTCTATCCTCTACACCCATCTTCTGTGAGCATCACACATACCTTTGCTTCAAAGGCAGATGGGATCTCAACAGAAGGAGAAGGGGGAGTCACTTTGATTGAGGCTACCCTGTCATCAACGTAGTTATTAACCTGACACAGAGTGTTGCCTAGCGCGGCCTTATCCAAACAGTATTATTGGTGCAGATGTTGGCCCCAACTATCTACATGGACTCCAACCAACTCAAGTTGAGAATTGAAATGTTCTTGCAATTGGTTGAGCTTGTTTACCCAGGTCTCAAAATCTTGACAATATTTCAAGAGAGTTGTTTCTATTTGTTCACGCCACATAGCTTGGTGGTCATCTAGTTTTCATAGTTAGTATTGATGTACCCAGGGAGCAAGGAGCAAAGAGAGTTTAATGACAAGGTTAAGTATTTATGTGAAGCCAACAAGTCACATTGGTTATTGGAAATACAGGCAATGAGTCTATGGTGTCATGAATGACATTTCAATACTTGTATTGAAAACCCAAGAGTTGAAACCCAGTCCTCTGAAGGCAGATTGGCCCCCCAGGACAGTCCAGGACCCGCCAACCCGTTAAGTCACAGACTCAAATCATTAAGTTGCCCTAAAACCTGCCAGCTTAATATTGAGGATTCCCTGAATGGTTGCCAGATTGCCACCAAAACTGGTGCCACTGAAGACCCATACCTACACAGGAGATGTGGTCTGCCTAAAGGAGGTTAGGAAAAGACCTACTACTAGCCCTGCCAACAAACACCAGCTGTTTCCATTCTCCAGTCCAGAAAAAGTATTGCAATTGTCCAGCTTAGGTGACATGGTGAACAACAGCAGTGAAACAAAGCATTGTCACTTCTGTCCTCCAGAGCCAGTCCAGCTAAGACCCGCCAAACTGGTGCCACTGAGGGCCCAGACCTACACAAAAGCTATGGCCTGGGTGAGACCCAATACTAGCCCTGCCAATAAGCACCAACTGCTTCCAAACCCCAGTCCAGAAAGGGGAATGCAATTAGCCTGCTCAGGTGACATGGTGAACCACAGCGGCAAAATTAAGCATTGCCACTTCTGTTCACCAGAGTGTACCTGTGGTGAAACTCATCACCAGTTGGTTGCTGGAATCCTGATTGTTGTTGAGTGCTTCCTGACTGAATAGGATCCAGATTGTCTTCTCAATAGGGCCATCATTCCAGATGTGTATGATAACAACTAGCTTCTAGATTGTTTAACCCCAACGACTTGATTCCAGATCAAAAGTACACCAATTCTCAGTTAAATTACTTCACCAAACTTTTCATCAACTGTTGTTGCAGATCAACTACCCGACCTTCAGCCTCATTAACCCCCTTGTGCTGCTGGGGCTGTTCCACCTTCTCCTGATTGTTGGGCTTATCTTCCATGTTCACATTCATTTCCCCCTCTCTCAATCCCCAAGGAATGACCAACTTACCTTGAGTTATCAAGTAAGTTGTAGTATTTAAACCCCTTCTCTTCTTCTCAATAAAGATATACATTATACCCCCCTTATATTAAGCTACATCATCAATTACTTTGTTGAGTGTATAATCTAAGGACTACAAAGGCTAGTATCCTCCCATCAACTAAACTGCCAACTAAGCTTGACTAGAAGTCACTCATTGAGAATTTTCTTTTGATTAATTGCTGTTGCTACTACTCTAAACCCTTTGTTGTTCTACAGGCCAATCACTTTGTATTGTCTTCACTTGTCTGGTATCTAACTAGTCTAATACTGAGTGTATTGACTGACACCTAGATTGTCCTGCAATCTCACTATCAGAAGCCTAGACTGTCAACCAAATGACAGACTTTCCCTAATTATTGTAGTAAGAGTACCACAGTACCCAACCAGGACCTGATGCTCTCCAGACCCTAAGCCAAGATCCATGCCCTACCAGCAAACCGCCCATGGACCTGAAGCCCACAAAAAGCAAAGAAGAGAAACCACATGATATAAGATTACTGGCAGTATGGTGATGACCACATTGTCATTTTTGATAATAAAAAGTTTTATGAACCTTTGGTTTGAATAAATCTTACCTTATCTAGTCTTAGTGATCTTTCATCTTAACTCTGGTCCAGCAGACAATAAGCAACTGCTCCTTCCAGAGATCAACCTGCTGACCCAGCTCAGGCACTATACTTCCCCCTAGAGCCTCCTTTGGACCTGTGCTTTTTACTGAATACCCTCCAAACCCAGCATACACAGAGTTCAACTTGGAAAACATACTCCTTGCCAACCCTCTGGCAAGAACTAGAGAAACTGAAACAATAAGTTGAGAAAGAAAGTGGTACATTAGGCCGGCCAGATTGTTCAAAGACAAGTATAATTACCTACCTGCCTACTTTGTCCCCATGACTCCGCCCTTAACCCCAAGACCAGATTGCCCAGTAGAACCTACCATCACAGCCAAGACCACCTCTACCCAATTGATTGGAGTACTCTATATCACTTTGATGGGACTGGTGGATTCCATGGTCCCTAAGTCTGGAACCTGGTCCTTACTTGGGCAATCTGTATCTTACATTATCAAGTTAGCACTCATTTTATGGTGGGCCTTACCCGCCAGCTTGGCCTCACCCCATCTCAAGCTATCCAATGCCTCTACCTATGCCTGGCTTCCTGACATATAGGTCCACTCCTGATAGGCCATGCTCTATGCATGGTTATTAGAGACAGTAGTGGCCACAGCAGTCAGGAGTTGGTTCTGTGATCCTAATGCCAAATGGTGATGAACTAAATTGGGCTGGATAAATTGGTTGACCAGTACACTAATAGTTTCCTTGGACTCCACTAGAGCGGGGGAGACCAAAGTCCAGTAGTAAGGAATATAGATCCTCTGAGGCATATCCAGGGCAGAGGCCAGGAATTGTATGCATTGCCACAGTGCCTGTAAAAAGGAGGGGGTGCATGGCAGTGTAAGCTTATTAATAGTTGAGAGAGAAAGCTGGAAGGGGGCCCACGCAGGCCCAGGAGATAACACCATTACCATTGGAGTAGAGGGGGGATTGTTGTTATCTTCTTTGAGCAGAGGACTAGAGACTTTGGGTGGTTGGGTACTTCAGATACAAAAGGAGAAGGTGCAGAGGAACAGAGTAACCAAGGGGATTTAAGCCCCTGTAGTGAGCACCATTTTGCCATATTTGGCTCCTGGGGATAACATCCAGGAGGACACGGCGGGAATCTTTATAAAAAAGATTTGAGGTTCAAAGCTAACCTTGGGTTAGCTTTCAGGGCAAAATTTAGGGCAAATATCTAAATTTCCTGGAATAAAAGATGAGGAATTCCTTTTGGCAAAAAAGAAGGGAAAAATCTTGAAAAATATTAAAGCCAACACAAATGTGGATAATCTTGTCTTTATTAGGAGAAATATTTCTACTTAAATAGTAGACAAGGGTTGATGATCACTCATTAGGTAGACAGAGTGGCAGAAGGGGTCATGTTGGTTGAAACCATACCAGGATTAGTTGAGGGCTGATATGTCAATCCGGAATGGGTGGACATTGATATCAACCCATTTATGGAAGGCAAGGAATATCTGAAGTCAAAAGCAAAACCAACCAAATATTTGCACATATTGCTATTCAAAGGCCATAACAAAATAGAATTAATGGCATGATTTCCGACAACAAACTTGAGACCAACACCTCTAACAGGGCCATAGGGTGTGGACTAAGAGTGTTAAAATGAGTGTACCATTCTTCCTGTGGCCTAAAAATCCAGGAAGTTTATCAACTCAGAGAAATGTTACCCCATACACAATAAAAGGTTAACAGCAATTGTTTACTGTGTTGAGAATTGGCGCTGTTACCTGGAAGGAGCTATTTTCCCACCCCAAGTCTTGACAGATCACAAATTTTTCAGCATTTCAATACTCAGTAACACTTGATACAGCACCGGGAAGGATGAGTCAAGCATCTGTCCCTGTATAACTACACATCAAATACAAACCTGGGAAAGAACTTATCACAGCTGATTCTCTCTCCAGGCTGTATGTAGCGTCCATCACAGGGGATAAGGGACTAGACCCAGACTAGTATATGCTCTACCTGCTCCCTGAGGCCACCTGTTACAAAGGCCTCAACTCTGTGACCATTTCCAAACTGAAGGGCAATGGAAGCCAGTTCAGCACAGATGCTGGCAATGTCTGCCACCAGGCAGAGACAGGTGAAAAGACACCTTAAATTCCCACCACACAACAAGGGGACACTATCCTGCACTACAACTTCACTTTAAGCCATATCAGAGAACATAACCTCTTTATTACCATGAAGCGTAAGGTTTAGTGCTCCTGTATCCGCCAAGAAATCCTGGAACTCATTGAGACGTGTGTTTTGTGCATAAAGAACATGTCTAAACCTGGTTTGCTCAAGTCAATCTTGCCAATTGAGGCCATGGAGACCTTAAAACAAGAGGCTCTTGACATTGTGGAGTCCCTGCCTGTGGATAGACTGGGCAAGAAGTTTATCATCACAGCAATCAACTACTTTAACCATTGGCCAGTGGCTTGAGCAACCACTAACCACACTGACACCACCATCACTTGTTTTATTAGCAAGGAAATTGTGGCCTGCTTTGGCTGCCCTAAGCTCCTTATCACCAATGTTGGGCCTGAACTTGTAGATAGTGTTATTAAAGCATACTGCATCAAAAACGCCCTCAAAAAAGTAGTCATAACACCATATCATTCTAAGGCTAATGTATGTGTAGAGCGCCTGAATGGCTCCCTGGTGCAGCTAAAGCCAAACTCTCTCGGGAGCACCCAAATACTGCCTGCACCAAACATCTCCCCACTTCTCTACTTATCTTAAAGTGCCAGGGATCCATCCTGTGGGGGGTTCTTGAGGACTTGCAGGCAGACAGCCTGCAGGCCCAGAGGAAAGGGCCCACCATAGGATAGGAGCCAACTTTACAATATATTACAAGGATTTGCCTATGATGGCCCAGGGCCCGTTGGAGCAAGCCATAAAATCCACTAGTCCAGTTAGAGTGATGCACATTACCCCAAATAGTTGTGTTGAAGTGAACTCATTGGCTGCCACAGATTCTTGCAGGCAGTTGGGCTGCAGGTTAGAGGCAGGGTCACTGGAACTTGGTAGGCTGGCAGGTAGTTATATTTATCTCATAATAGCAGAGGGAGCACAGTAATCCTGGATCCTGCTCTGCCAATGTTCTTGGTCTCTTGGGTTCTGGCTTCAGGGTTGTGAATCAAAATTTATTCTATAATGAACTCTGAATATGCTGGGTTGGGTGGGTATTCAGTGGAATGTACTGGGCCAAAGGGAGCTCCTGGTGGACAATATAGCTCAGGCAGATGGTCTGCAGTTTTTTGGGGTTAGTGAACGTGAGGAACAAGGCTTCAGAGGTTTGTCTGTAAATAAATTGAACTAAAATCAAAAATGGAATTACCTGTTTGAACCAAAGGTTCATGTCACTTTATTGCAAGAATGGCAATGGGTAGTTTCCTGGTGGCCCAGGGTTTAAGTATGCCCAGTTATCATGGGCAAAATTATGTGATTCCCCTCAGGCCTGGTGATACCGTCTACCAGAGTTAGGCAGCCCTTGGTGGCATCTTGTTTGGGAGATCTTTCATTGGCTGGGTTGAAATGAGAAGACTCAAATTTCCCTTTTGAGTTGCAGGATTGGTTATCCTTGGGTGGCCCACATTCCACGGGAAGAATCTTTGATTCCCTGCTGTGGTGGCCCCAGTTATTTTAGAATCCTTGGCCAGACCTGTGCTCTCATTGGCAGGACTAACAGGAACCTTTAGTGTGAGAGGGATTGATGAAGGTAATTTTAGCTCAGCAGGTCTCAGGAGTTTCCCCAAATTTGAATCCTGCTCTAGTTTGAGCTTAGAAAAAATGCAGTCCGCCAGCCCGCAAGATTCTGGGGTTTGAATCCTGTAGTTGAGGTTTTTACACAAGCATAGTTAGCAAGAGTTTGTCATTTGTGACATACAGGCTAGAATAAATTGTGGTACAGGGTTCAGCACCAGCGCCCTGATTTTTGGGACTCCTGATGGAAAAACAGGGGTAAAACAAAGGAAGCTATAGTCCACTGTCCCTGGGAAATCTCCCCTTGTAACTACTCCCTCCCTAAGTCAATGGTGCGCCAAAGCTTGCAAGATAGAGCAAGTGCAGATCAAGGGGGCAACTGAATACCTCAAGGCAAGGTATGCTGTGGGTGATCCTCTCTACGCCCTTAACCCCAACTCTGAAAATCTTGAACCAAACCACCCCAGGCCTTTCAAGATATCCGCTGTCTATGAAACCACATCTACCAGCTCAAAGACACCCAAGGAAAAACCAAGACCCTTCATCATGATTGCTTGTGTCCCTGTCATGACATTCCTACACAAAACTCTTTGTGTGTACCTTATTAGACCTTCCACAGGTTCTAATCCTGGTCCCTGATAACAAGCAGGGGGCAAGGGGGGTGTTGCAACTGAGATTACTTCCTTGCCTGCTGATGTATCTCACAATACACAGGGGCACTTGATGAGTTGCCCCATGATGTGTCTAACAATATGGACCAATCTGATGACAATGTCAAATTACGGCACTATCTTCTAATTAGGAGTGTTATCATTTTGACACGCTGATCCCCATGCAAGTTCTTCCACAGCCCAAAAGCTTATATCAAAACTGTCACTGTGCCACCCCCTTGTGGCCTTGTGGCTTTCCTCATACAGTATATTAGTCATAATAACTACCAATAAACAGCATCTTATTTTTATTTTTGTCCTTTCTATTGGACTTTTGTATTTCTTAATCAAATACTGAACTATCATTGATTCTATTGCAACATTATTATAAGATAAAAAAAACTTAAACCCTTGCTTTCTCAAAATTTTATAGTATAGATTATCTTTTTTCTTGATCATAAGTAACTTTTAGCTTCTAATCAATGATGTTGTCAGGAATGTCCCTTCTGTAATTCCTGAAAACAATTTATCCCTTGGCATAGGAAAAGATAGGTTTCTTCCTTTGGGTTCTACTGGGTCTCCTAAATTCATTGGGTTAGTTAGTAGTAAATTTTATTTATTACCTGTAGAGATTGACTCAAATAGGTCTTCAGATCCAGTATTAACATCAACAGGATTCAAACCCAGGTCTTCTTCTGCCCTTTTAGACACTCTTTCAGTTAAAAAAACAATTTTTAATAATTTAAAGAAAAAATCATTACCTTTTGAGAGTGATTCCACCCAATTAAGCTTTACAAAAATATTTTTGATGGTTCTTAGTCAATTTGATGACGCTGACACTGTTTTGACTCTGTTCTTGCTCTGGCTTGTCTGTAAACCTCTGGTTCTGCTGCTGGTTCCTGCTCTCCTTCCCCAGTTTTAACTGGGGAATAGCTGGGCATTTCCTGCTCTTATTCTGCCTGATAGGCAAATTCATTTAAATCTAAAAAAATTAATGACACTGAGGTCAGTATTATGGCTTCAGTAATGCAAATAACTCTAGTTTAAATTCCAACTGCCCAGGATCTCCAAATTTCTCCAATTTCATCCCCATTAGATTGATATCCTTTATGTTATCTCCAGATTATTGTTTTTCTACCATGCTTGTCATGGCCCATACCAGAGTCCGGATGAACTCCCACATGAGAGGCAGGCTGGGCCTGAAAGGCCATGTACACAATAGGCAGTATATGAACCAGGTAGTTTAGAGCAGTGGCTAGGGGGCGCCAACTCCCAGTATGGGTCATAACTTGATTGGTCAGCCCCAATACTGTGATATAGACAAACCCCAGCTTGCTAAAGTCCTGGGTGAGAGGCGCGTTGGGGAGAGGAGGGCAGTAGGAATCTCCTTCATAGCTGGTGGCAGATCCAGATGATGGGGATGGAAAACCTCCAAGTCAAGGGCGCGGGGTGGTTTGGTAAGGGCAGCAAGAGTATAGCCCAGAGGATATGGATATGCAAGTTTGTATTGAGTAGTGGATTCACAAATGGATTCAAAGAGAATAATGTAATTTGAGCAAAAAAAGACAATTCCTGCAATAAGTTAATAATTTCTAGGCATAAACTTGCTTTATTAAGATATCAATAGTGAGGAGGGCTTCTCCCCCTCACTACTTATACTACTGAAGATTATGTGGCCTTTTGTGCCACCAGAGAACTGAAGGCATCATTTTTAGTTGGATTTACAATTTAACTGGAATCTGCATGCTTGGGCAAGAGGGTGAGATCTCATTGGCTGCTATAACATAAACCTTTTGAAATTTGCAGCATGCCAAGACACCACAGTTATTTATAGTTCCTGCAATGAATCAATTGTCTGATTGCGCAATCAAACAATTGCGCTCCCAATGTGCATTTCCCAATAGGTGAGTGGCCCAAATTTGATAACAGGCTCAAAGATGGGAATTTAAGGCTTGTGTGCCTCTCAAATCCTGGGCCATTTGCTAGTCAAAAGGAGGGTATTTTGTCCTGGAAGGTGCTTTGTGTGGGGTTTCACGCTGCATGTTTAATCAACTCTATGGAGGCCATCTGACTGTCCAGGGCAATCTGGGCCCTGAAATTATCCCCTACCATAGTCAAGCTTACAGAGCACAACTCTTTACTCCAAGACTTATATTACTTTAGTAGGATGGCGGCATTCTATAGGTTAGATTCAGGTTCCCAAGTATTCTCTTCATGGGGGTATCCTTTCCATTTGACCAGAAAGTGAGGTTTTTGATATCAGAGTTTGTGTCCCAGGATGGCTTTGACCTCATGTTCTGTGAAGCTTCCCATTTTGATGGGTGGGGGATCTGTTCTCACTATCTGGTGCAGGAGAGAAGGTCCTTTCTTTTTTGATAACAGGGAGCGGTGAAATACGTTGGGAATCTTCCATCTGGGGGCAGTTCTAGTTGGTAGGCTACAGTACCAATCTGTTGTAAGACTTTGTAAGGACCTGTTTGTTGGGGGCTCAAGCTTGCGCAAGGGGCAGTGGTCTTTATGTTCTTAGCGGTGAGATACACAAGGTCTCCTACTTCAATAGGGCCAGAGCTTTGTTTCTTGTTGGTAAAACCTTGTATACTTGTACTGCTCTTCTCAGGTTCTTGGCGCATTCTTCTTGGTACGTGTGGATGTTGCTGACCCAGTCTTGTCCTTCAAGGCTGTTGGATTCCTCTGTGAGTAAATCCCATGTGGGGTTAAATCCATAGTTGGCTTTGAAGGGGGACATACCAGTGGAGCTATGGTCTTGGCTGTTGTACGCAAACTGAGCCATTGGTAGGTGTGTTACCCAATCATTCTGTTTCAAATTAACATAGTATTGTAGGTATTGTCCAAGGACCTGGTTCACTCTCCTGGTCTGTCTGTCACTCTGGGGGTGATATGCGGTAGACAACAATATTTTTATTCCCAAGTCCTTTAGGATTTGGGCCCAAAACTTAGAGGTGAATTGTGGGCCTCTGTCTGATACCACTTCTTGTTGGAGTCCATGGTTCATGAATACTTGGTAACAGAATAGAGTGGAGGTTTTCTTTACAGTTACTTTGGTTGTTGTTATAATGAAGTGAGCCATCTTGGGGAAGCAATTGACAATTAGAAGGATGGCATTGAATCCTTTTTAATTGGGTAGCCCCACAATGTAGTCCATGGAAACTGACTTCCAAGGGCCTTCTGCAATCTGAAGGGGTTGTAGTAATGCTTCTGGCTTTCCTTGCTTAGGTTTGGTATGTCTGTATATCTCACAACCACTGAGGTATATATTCAATCTCTGGCTTAATCCTGGGCCACATGTAGGTTCTCTGAATCCCTTTGAGAGTCTTTGTACGCCCAGGATGTCCTGACATGGGGGAGTCGTGGTATTCCTTCAGTATCTCTAAGCGCATTGGGCCTTCTGGTACATAGGTGCATCCATGTAGCTTCAGGGTGTTTTCATATAGGGAGTAACCATTTTGGTACTATTGACTATTGATATCTTTCTTTAAGTATTCCATGATGGAGATGTAATGCTGGTCTACGGTCTGAGCTAGTTGGATTTCTTCTCTTCTACTGGCTAGCCCCAGGAATAGGAGCATTGGCTCAATCATGTTTGGGACAGCAAGGATTTAGTGTTGAATTCTTCAATCTCTTTGGCACTAGGAAAAAGGTTGACTCTTTGGCTTAAGGCATCTGGTACAATTTTGATCTTTCCAGGCTTTTAGCTGATTGATAAGTTGTAATCTGCTAGGAATAGGGCCCATCAGCTTGTCGCTGATTCAGTTGTTGTGGTTTGAAGAAGTATGCCAGGTTCTTGTTGTTGAAACTGAACCAATAAAGATTCAGGATTTGGAATTGGGGAAGACAACAGTCCAATAGAAAGGACAGAATAATAAGAACAAGGTATCATTTATTGTAGAATATAGTGGTTAATATACTATATGGGGAAAGCCATAAGGCCACAAGGGGGTGGCATGGTGGGGAGTTCCATGTAAGGTTTGGAGCTGAGGAATAACTTGTGTGGGGATTAACAAGTCAAATTGGTAGCGCTCCTAATTAGGATGAAGTACCCACCATTCAATATTGCCATCAGATTAATCCATAACGTTAGACACGTCAAGGGGCAACTTGTCAAGCGCCCCCTGTGTATTGTAAGATACGTTAGCAGGCAAGGCTAGAAACTCAGTTGCAACATTGTGATTGTTCATGATTCTCACAGGGTGGTTGGTATCATACAAGTATCTTCTCATATGTTTCAAGGACTGGATGATAGCAAGTATCTCTTTATTGTAGATGGGGTAGTTCAACTCAGGCGGAGTGAGCTTCCTTGAGTAGTAAGCTATAGGGTGCAGCTTACTATCATGCCCCTCCTGAAGCAACACCCCCCCCAATGCAAAGTCAGAGGCGTTTGTTTCTACTATGAAGGGCTTATTGTAAACTGGCATTGCCAAGACAGGGGCAGAAACAAAGGCGTTCTTCAGCAACTCAAAGGCTGACTTGGCGGTATCATCCCACACAAAAGGGTGTTTCTCAGAGGTGAGGTGGGTCAAGGGCAAGCATATTGAAGAAAAATTTTGGACAAATTCCTGGCAGAAGTTTGCCAGGCCCAGGAAACTTCTGATCTCCTTGCAGTTCTTAGGTTCAGGCCATGATGTCACGCCCTCTATTTTATCAGGTGTCATTGCAAAACCTCCTTTCAGTAAATTGTACCACAGGAACTCTACTTCTTCTTAGAAAAAATCACATTTCTGGAGTTTAACAAAGAGTCTGTGTACCTTGAAGTGTTTTAGGACAGCTTGAAGGTGTTCAACATGTTTCTCAGGTGCGCAACTGTAAATGAGGATGTCATCTAAGTAGGCTACACAACACTGGTCCTTGAGTCCTCCCAAGACCACGTCCACCATAATTTGAAAGGTACTGGGCATTTTGCACAGCCCAAACAACATAACCAAGTATTCAAAAAGACCTTGCCTAGTCTTGAAGGCAGTTTTCCATTTGTCACCAGGCCTGATCCGGATCTGGTTAAAGGCATTCCTTAAATCAACCTTTGAGAGAATGTTGGCTCCTGAAAGCTGGTCTGGGAGGTCTTCAGCATTGGGTACAGGGTATCCTTTTTTTACTGTGATGTTGTTTAGGTCCTGGTAATTGGCACAAGGACATAAGTTGCTGCCCTTCTTTTTAACAAACAATAGAGGGGACAAACAGGGAGATTTGGAGACGCGTATATATCCCTTCTTCAACATCTTGTCCAAGTACTCTCTTAAGGTGGCTTGTTCCTTCATGTTACAACTATAGACAGGTCCATGCTTAGGTTAGGTTTGGGGAGGAGGTCAATGGCGTGGTCAAACTGGCTGTGTTTGGGCAAGGCGGTGGCTTCTTCTTTGGAGAAGACAGACTCCCAAGGCTTCAAACATTTGGGATCTTGGCCTTGCAAGATTCCATGGTGATATTGTTTAACTCAGGGGTCTGCTGGGGGTTCAGGAAGGGGACCTCTAAGGTTTGGCTCTTATTAATGACAGTCACTTGATGATTCTTATAGTCCAAGTTCATTTGGTGGTCAACCCACCATTCAAACCCTATCACTACAGGTTTGGGAAGCTTCTCCATGATGTGGAATCTGGTGGGAAGCAGTCTCTTGCTTAACTTCAGAGAAACAAACTCTTCACATTTTTGGGACAGGTCTGTTGTCTTGTTACCCAAGGTTACCAGTTGAGAGTTTCCCTGGATTGGTACACCAAGTTTCTCAGCTAGGCTACATTCCATGTAGTTGAGGGTTGCCCCACTGTCTAGGAGAGCTACAGTATTCACCTCATGGTCATTATAACATAAGGTAGTGTCAATGATAGGATAAGATTGTGAAGCATTATTTATTGCTGAGATGGTTGCTCCTTGGGTTCCATTGGAGGGGCTAGTGAAGTCCTTGGATAAATGGCCACTCTGGTGGCAATAGAAGCATAGTCCACTTCTGACGTGGCGTTGGTACTCTTCAGGGGTCATGTTCAAGCAGGGCCTACTTGTACCAGGGGTTTGATTGTTCTGGGGTTGGCCAGTGTGGTACTCTTGTGGTTGGCTGAATTCCATGCCTCTGGCAATAGTCAGGAGCTTGTCTTTGGGAAGATCACATTGGTGGTGTCTCATTAGGCTGGCATGTTGTGGGTTCAGACTGTTTCTGAAATACAAGACTGATATGTTGTCAGGAATTTTGGCTGCATCTGCCAGGCGTAGGAATTGTTATGTAGGTTTCCAGGTTGTCTCTTCCCTAGGTCTGGCAGATGAGCCCCATGTAGGCTTGGGTCTTGGCCCCAGCAGGGATAGTTGCAGAGTTCATTATCTCCAGGAATTGATTGTAGGAGAGTATGAGGTCTGGGTCTTCCTCAAGACTGGTCAAGAAGGTTTCTCTGGCATCATCCTTCAGTTGGGCGGCCACCATCAAAACCTTCTGGGCGTCATCTCTGAAGCTCTTGGGGTGGGCACGGAACAAGGCGTTTATCATGATTGGTCCTTTTCTGAAAGCAGCCAAGTCAAATTTTTGCAGGTCAGGAAAGGTTGTGGGGGCAGCAGTATTCTGGTTTGAGGTGGAGATGATCACAGTCTGGACCTGGGATGGCTTGGCAATAATTTCTTCTTGGCATTCATTTGTTCCTTGTTTCTTGATCAAATACTGTTTTATGTAGTAAGCTGAGGTCATAAATAAAAGCATACAAGATGCCCCTATAATCAAAGAAGAATAGGGGCACAGGGTTACTAGTTTAGATATGGTTGACATACTGTCACAGCCCATACCAGAGTCCAGCTGAACTCCCACAGGAGAGGCAGGCTGGGCCTGAAAGGCCATGTACACAATAGGCAGTATATGAACCAGGTAGTTTAGAGCAGTGACTAGGGGGCGTCAACTCCCAGTATGGGTCATAACTTGGTTGGTCAGCCCCAATACTGTGATATAGACAAACCCCAGCTTGCTAAAGTCCTGGGTGGGAGGCGCGTTGGGGAGAGGAGGGGCAGTAGGAATCTCCTTCATAGCTGGTGGCAGATCCAGATGATGGGGATGGAAAACCTCCAAGTCAAGGGCGCGGGGTGGTTTGGTAAGGGCAGCAAGAGTATAGCCCAGAGGATATGGATATGCAAGTTTGTATTGAGTAGTGGATTCACAAATGGATTCAAAGAGAATAATGTAATTTGAGCAAAAAAAGACAATTCCTGCAATAAGTTAATAATTTCTAGGCATAAACTTGCTTTATTAAGATGTCAATAGTGAGGAGGGCTTCTCCCCCTCACTACTTATATTTACTGAAGATTATGTGGCCTTTTGTGCCACCAGAGAACTGATGGCATCATTTTTAGTTGGATTTACAATTTTAACTGGAATTTGTGTGCTTGGGCAAGAGGGTGAGATCTCATTGGCTGCTATAACACAAAACTTTTGAAATTTGCAGCATGCCAAGACGCCATAGTTTTTTCTAGTTCCTGCAATGAATCAATTTTCTGATTGCACAATCAAACAATTGCGCACCCAATGTGCCATTTCCCAATAGATGAGTGGCCCAAATTCAATAACAGGCTTAAAGCCAGGGATTTGAGGCTTGTGTGCCTCTCAAATCCAGGGCCATTTGCTAGTCAAAAGGGGTTATTTCACCCTGGAAGGTGCTTTGTGTGGGTTTCCACACTGCATGTTTAATCAACTCTTTGAGGCCAGCTGACTGTCCAGGGCAATCTGGGCCCTGACAATGCTATATAAAGCTGGTAAGTTATGATCTATTACTTGTTCAATAAAACTAGTCTACATTCATCCAAGTGAACTATTGACTATTTTTAGCTTGACTTAAACCTTTTCTTAATCATAATCATGAGATTTTCAAGGCTTCTTTTATGAATTCTCTTGGGTATGGATGGATCTACTGGATGATCTTGTTGCCAGCTGTACTATCCAGCATTTTGATAGGCTTGCATGCAGACTCTGTTACTTCTCCCAAGGCTCAATACTTGGATAGCTCCTGGCGCCGGGTAATACCAGGAGTATGGTATACCACAACCCCTTTGTCCCACAATCCACCTTGTAAGAAGAAACCTAAGAACTACCAATCCATCAACAAGCCAGATGAGCCCCAAGTCTTCCAACCCTTGATGTCTGCCTTCCTTTTGTGCTACTTAGGGGCATACTTCTTCCTAGGACAATTCAACCCGCTTTTAGGCCGGTATTGCTTACTTAGAGAAATATTTCACCTTGGTATGGTGTCCTTGCCTTTGGGCTAATTGGTAACTGGACTAAATCCTTCTGCTATCATTCACCACCTTGGAAGATTACTTCCAAATGGGTGAGTGCCTGACAGATATTCACAGTAAAAATACCCTCAACTCAACAAATGATTGCAGCACTCATAAACTGACCATTTCTGAATTTCTACTGCAATTCAATTAGTGAATTAATTTCAACTGTTCAAGGCACTTAAAACATTAACACTTTGCATACAAAATCATTAACTGGCTCCCTGTTCCAGCTCAAATCTCTCCTGCCTTCTGGTATATTCTCTTTAATAAATAAACCTTGATTTATTCTTTTTCCTCTTATTTATTATTTGTTTATATTTATTTTACTTATCTATTTTAATCTTTTTTCTCACATCTTTCTATTTGGTTCTTTAAACTCTTTCTTGGCCACTATATATTACTTTCATCTAGTTCTTCTATTTCTTCTCTCTTATAGCACTTAAAGATTTCTCCATATGAGCTATTCTCCCTTTATCATCCATTATAGGTGTTTACACAAGGCTTTCAGAGGCAATCAACCACTCTCTTTCTGCTATTTTTTCTCTCCTATTTTCTCTTAAGTGATTAGCTTGGTAATTTACAGAGTAACCAGCTCCACACTCCTTGAAATTTCTCTGCTCTCTTGGGTTCAGCAACTGTTTCTCTGGAAATCCATTACTCAGGCAACTCAAGGAACCCTATGATTAAACAGTGGTAAAAAGATTCTTTATTAAAACTACCCAGAAGACATAGGCAGAGAAACTCATATATCTTTTTATTAGAGTCAAGAGTGACCTGGATGAATTCTCCCTCAACCTGGTTGTAAAGGATCCTGGTTAAACCAGTCAAAATTACCATTTTTGTTTCCTGACTGACTCTTGCTACTGGAGCCTTCATGGGATAAAGATTCAGCAAGATTTACCTTCAAGGAGATAATTTTCTGTGACAACACTTTATTGTCATCACACCATCTGGCCATAATCTCAACACTTTTCTTCCCTAGATTTAAGAGCCTTAATACCTTGTTTAGCAGCGTTTTTCACCTTTTGAAATATACAATCAAATCCTACCAACAAGTTCCACATTTCCAGGCATAAATTTGATTCCCTTGTGCTAGGGTTCTCTCTTTGTAAAAATAGTCTGAATATAGCTCCTCAAAAAACTGCTTTCACTTCCACTAACAATTCCTTAGGAAAAGTCTTGGTGACCTCAAGACTCCCCCAGACCTCCTCTAAGGAGCCTTCAGGGATTTCCTTTCTAGCAGCAGCAATCTCAACTCAGAGGACTCCAAACTTAGCTTTTTAAAATGACAATAGAGATGTAATAGTTGAATGGTGGGCTATAAGATGCAAGGAAAAACAATGTGGATAAAATAAAAAATTGTCATTTGCTTCAACAACATGAGACAAAATTGATAAGAGGGGGTTACTAATTTTGCGCCTTTGTGAGTGTAACAAATGGCAGACATGAGGACCAAGATTAAGAGCATTTAAAGAAGAGGTAAATATGAGGACAAAGCCAGGGGTACCAAAGGGTACAAAGCGGGCCAAGGCGTGGTCAAGGAATCCGCCACAAACTGGAAGAGGGCAGCCAACATACTATCAACCACAGGAGCCAAGAGGCCAAGATACTCTAACATAAGGGTTTTTTGGAGACTTTTTTTTATATTCTTCAGGGAAATATAGCTATCTAGAAACAAGTTTATAAAGAGGAATGAGGAAAGCTTTAAGGGAGTTCAGGATAGGGGAGGAGGAGATTCTGTGACATCTGATTGGCTGACAAGAATATTTTCAGTAGTTGGAGGTCCTGCATTTGAATTCAAGTTGATGACATCATAATTCAAAAAATTCTGGCAACCAGAGGGTCAAGCGCTGCCATCCCCAAATAGTGTATAACACATAATTTTCTTATTATAATTATTTGGGAAAAATAAGGCAAGTCCAGATTTTCTAGGGCTATTTGAGCAACCCCAGCTTTGACCCATTTTTTGTCAATGACGGCATTTAAGTTGTTAATTTCTTTCAGGGGTTTGGCTGCAGTTTTTGCTGATTTTGGGGTTTACAAGGGCGCACTATTCCTTCCATTTAATTTTCTACTGTAACAAGAGAAGACAACAATTTAAAAAAATGAAGGGAAAATGTCAAAATTGACAATATGTATATTTTATTAGAATGTTGACGTTTTTGCTTATTTATTATTTGGGGCATATTTAGCTGAAAACACCCCTGGTTCAGGAATCAACCCTTGATTCCTATCACTTAATTGATTTCATATCAATTTCAACCAATCCAGATCTTTACTTAAAAGATCCCTGCATTTCTCAACCTATGAGAATGTGCTTACAATATAAAGGAATCACATGATACCTTTTGTTTCAATGTATTGATTTGGCATGGAGCTTTCCAAGCTCCTGGCGCCAACTACTGGTGGAATCAAAATATTCCAAATCCCAGCTATTGTTGTTCCAACTGGGAACCAGCTGATCAAACCTAAATACCCAGACATCCTTATCTGTATTTGGTTTTTGTTGGTTAATTGATACCCTGTTAATTATATTTATTAACCTACATAGTTAACCAACTTAATTCAAAGACATCAAGTCCTTACTTGACACATTCAAGTACATTCTGGCCCAATGATTAAATCCTCATTAATCATATCTGCAGGTATATCTTAATCAACTTTGGGGTTTAATTAAACCGTTTGCAAGACACCTAGTCCCCAAGATTGGTTTAGCCAATCTTGCCTTAATTTTTCCAGTTAGTACATCCTAACTAAAAAACTATACTATATTCTTTTATTAAATATAGATGCTAGTTTCTGTCTGTAATATTTTCCTAAAGAATTCCAGTCAAATCTATCTACATTAAATAACAAAAAATAGAACAGCTTTCATCTCTCAGAGTATTTATTTGGCTATATACTAAAAGTGACTGTTGTACGGTTACACTGGTATAAGAATTTCAGTGCTACTATAACACCCAATCATCCCAGGGGCCACCTGCTATATTATCCCCCTAGTTGGCCTTCTGGAAGGGCAATGCTGACTCAGCATCCTCCCCTTCCAATGGGAACCTAGCTGTATTATCAACTTAGCTGGTATAGGGATGCTTACAATATCTTACCACAATCATCCCTGGTTACTCTCTTTAGCCTTCTTAAAAATTAATAGAGGGATAACCTACTGAATACCAAAGGCAAAAATCCAACCCCAACCACCTCAGTTGAAAAAAACCTTCATTCACCACGGCTGGGCAAACAAACAAAACAACCAACATTTAACTCTCCTAGGTAATCATTCTCTACTTGGTCATCATCAGCCCACACCTATAAATCTGCTCCACGTATAGATCACACAAGGATACTTTCTTATTTTTTAGTCTCTTGTTTTTAGCTATTTTGGTCTTGATACATATGTGTTTTAATTCCAGAGCTTGTTCTAATGTAGGCAGTTTCCTTGAGGGATCTTTAAAAAGGTTGTTTTTTACAGGTGACTATATCAGGTTTGTATCCATAGGTTAGTTCAAATGGTGATTAACCAGTCTCCTGGTTAGTTCTCACTCAAGATACTATTAATGCATGTTTCATATATAGTGAACATGTGTCTTTTGATTTCCCATCCATTACTTTCTCAAGTGTTCTTATAAGGCTACTGTTTAGGTGTTCAACTATACCATCAGCTTTTGGCCTGTATGGCAAGATTGTGGAGTGTTTGATATTTCTGGCTTGTAGGATGTTGTTCACTTGATGTCCTGTTAGTTCTTTGGCTCCATAAGTAACAATGTAGTCTGAGGTCCCATAGTTGGCTATAATTACCTTGTTAATTAAGCAATTTACTGTTTCTGCTTTGTGATATTTGGTTGACTAGCATATTGGCCATTGAGGTGTAAAGTCAATTACCATAATTGATAAATGTTGTCCTGTTTTGGCTTCTGGGAAAAGACCCACCACTTCAAAGCCCAAAACTTTAATTGTGTCAGGAACCCACCCTGCTGGAAATAACTTCCCAACATTGTGAATTTATTCAGAAGGATTCAAACCTGCAATCATGGAACCTATTTGCACAAACACCATGCTCAGATGTACCAATTCCCCAAGGATTCAATATCTACCTAATAAAAGATTGAAACAACCCAAGAAGGCATAGGCACATAAATACGCAAGCAAGGAGGCAGAAGAAAAAGGACATAAAAGACTGGTATAAACAGGATTGATAGTGCAGTCCAAGTTTTCTGTTTAGTGGGAGGGTTCAAAGAGAAAATGTGTGGTATACCATTTCTTGATAAAACTGGAGCCCATTTCACATTATTGCAGTATTTGGTGCTAGTTCCAGATCCTGGACAAGTTTTCATTTGCACAGTGAATTGTACTATTGTACACAACAAGAAAAGAATCATCCAATTGAAACTAATTCCCCAAGGAAGGGAAGTATTAGGTGGTTTCATGGAATTTTTAAGAGTCTTAAAAAAATAAAGAAATATATAAAGTTCAAAGTCTTTATTGATTGAGCAATTGTTTTAAACAATGCTCAAAATCTTATATACTAGACATAATGAGGAAAATTGGGGGATGAGAGTTTAACTGTAATGTAACAGTAATGATTTGAAAACTTTGGGATTGTCAAATAGATGCTCAAACACTTTTAATATAATCAAACAAGTTAACTGTCTCAACTTACTCAAACTATCCTCAGGAACATGGGAGAGATCTCTAACTTTTAAAATAAAAGTTTGATAGTCACAATAGTTGCTTATGAGTTAAACTGTAAAGTAACTACTTTACATAGCCTGGCAGATAGAACAGACAATGTCAACATCATTCGAGGGATTTGCAGTGTTTGATTGGCTACAGGAAGTTGACTGAAGGAATTTTTGCTTGGCTTCATTATTAACCAAGGACTCTACTTTAACTTTAGAGCATTGCAAAAGCACCTAGAAACCTTATGTTTGACTATCAAATTCAAAATTAAAGGAAATTCATCAATATTTAAAAATTAACTCATTAACTTCAATTTTTCTTTAGGTCCTAATGAATTACTTATTTCATCATTGCTGGTAGTAAGTATAGAAGGATCAAGATCTTTATAAACACAAGCTTTTGTCAGAGAATTGTGTCAGATCATCATAAATGATGATCCTGACAAATTGTTTCAGGGTCAGATACTGTGTTTATTGTTTTTTATGTTGCTTTGATGTTGGAGTATTTTTTATATACTGTTCTTTTCTTTAGCACATCTGTGATATCCTCCTTTATTTTTGGCCCCCATACTATTTACTTCACTGTGAGGTATAAGTCTTTGGCCTTGGTGTGGTCTGATAACCAATAGTGTCTAAGAATTTTATCTTCTTTTTGTGCCAAGGGCATATATGATATCTGTTTATCTTGACAATACAATGTACTGTACAATTGAACACAGGTAATTATTTTTTTATTTTTTACCATGTGTCATAAGTCAGTTGATGGGTTGCAGGATCTTAGGTCTTATAGTATGTGATATATAAGTTAGGCTAGTCCAGATAAAGGTTGTCAATGTGATCTTTCTAGGCTGAAACAGTCTAGAGAGGCCATCAGCTATGACTATACATGTCCCTCTTTTGATATTGGATGTCCAGATCTTGCTTTTTAAGTAAGGACATAATGTTTGATTGATGCTGTACAAGGGTGTTTTTGTTTTTGCAATATATTAAGTATTTGTGGTCTGTTAGTAGATATACATTAAGGTGTCCTTCTAGGCAACATCTCTATTTCTTTCAAACATGATATATTGAGAGCAATTCCTTGTTTTTTATTGGGTATCTCTGATCAGTTTTAGTTAATTTTTTACTCTCATAACATACTGGTAGGAAGTCTTGCTGCCCTGGCTGGCAGATGCGCAGCACTGCACCAATGGCAATGTTACTGGCATCTGACTCAAGCTTGTAGCACCCATTGTTATTTGGTGTTGCAAGATTGGAGCTTCAATAAGAGCTTGCTTTAGTAGCTGGAAATTATTGTCATATTCAGATGCCCAGATAAATTTTTTTAACATTAATCTTGGTTAGGTCATTGATTGGTGCAGTTAGTTTACCGCAGTCTTTGACGTATTTCCTTGGGTAAACTACCATTCTGAGAAAGCATCTTATTTGTTTAACAGATGTGGGGTGTTGCATGTTGTTTATGGCTTTAATTTTATCTGGGTCTTCTTTGATGCCACCATCATAGACAATGTGGCTCAAGAATAATAGTTCTTTTCCCATAAATTGACACTTTCTAGGCTTTGAATAGAGCTTTTGCTTTACAAGTCTATTGAGTGTCTTGTGGACATGTGTAAGGTGTTCCTCTTTGGTTTTTGAGAATATGTAAATATTGTTGAGGTAGCATAATGTATTTGAAAGACTGTTTAGTGCTTGGTTCATCATAGTGATAATTGTTGCAGGAATGTTGGTCATCCCAAAGTTCATTATTCTACACTCAGAGGATCCAAACTGTGTTTA
Organism: Entomophthora muscae; assembly: GCA_014839935.2. Classification (NCBI taxonomy): domain Eukaryota; kingdom Fungi; phylum Entomophthoromycota; class Entomophthoromycetes; order Entomophthorales; family Entomophthoraceae; genus Entomophthora; species Entomophthora muscae. The sequence continues at coordinate 532,523 of QTSX02007113.1, forward strand.
AAAGGCAGTTTTTGGTATGCTCTATAATTTTACTTCTACTTAGTTGTAACCTGATCTAAAGACTCAACAATTGGGGAAGTATTCTAGCTAAGTATGGTCCCAAGTTTGCCACTTGAAACAAAGTGAGTGCTGTTACAATTTGGTAGACTGTCATCACCCATTGAAACACTTTTGTGTAGAAGTTAAATTGACCAAAATTACTAGTGAAATACATAAAAACATGGTAAACCATGTTACAAATTGCTATGTACTGAGTGGAGTGAGGCAAAACCAGCGTGGGCCAGGTGTACTGATTGGAGGAGTTGAGCTGTGCTGGTTCCTTGTAAAATTACTTGCCAGTTGGGTTATTGAATGGCCCATGCAGTTGATAGTGTTGGTGGCCCCCAACCCCAAGGTAGGCTGTGAGGACAGCTGAGAAGATTAGGTGATTCATCTCCTGATCCCGGGAAAGGGCAGACAAAGCTTAGTGTCTTTGACTTTCTGTTGTTTAAAGTCTGGATGATTTATGTGATATTATTGAGAGATAATTCACTCAATGATAGCACAAACTATCATCAAGTGGATGAGCTTTATTATATACTATCAGCCTTGGTGAGGCATGAATAGTGAAAACATTGAACAGGGAGCCCCAAACACTTGGTGTTGTCTGGAATTCCCTTTTGGGAGTGGGATGGGAATGGATTGGCAGGCAATGAATTGTTAATCTTGGCATTGCATGACTTTGGAGCTTCTTCAGGTACTTTCATGCATCCAAATTTAGCTTCTTCAGCTACTTAATTAATTGTTTTTCAGGGCAGCCTGTCAGCCCCATCTATATTTGGTAAATTTCAAATTTGGGCGGCAGTTCCCCCAATTTAGGTGTTATGGAAATTGCCTTTTTTAGTTTTCTGTTTTGGCAATTTTCCTATCCTGCGGGAGTGGACGGCCCCACTATGGGGGACATGCTGCCCGTTGCCAATGGGCAGGCTAGATGGCTGGCAATAGGCGCGCGCAGGCAAGCCACCAGGCTGGGTGTGCGGCCTGAAGATTGCTGATGACTGGCTGTGAGGTCTGCGGTCAGGCTATAAAAGCCACAATTATAAAGAATTATAATTTTTAATTTTTTCTTTGACTCCTTGTTCTGCAGCAGTTTCCCCAATCAGGGGGAACTGCTTCAAATATTTCTCATGATTTCTGGGTGTAACTATGATCAAAATGTTGTCTTTTGACAAGTTGTCAGGAATATTCCTGAAACCTGAGGTGAGGTCAATTTAAAGAAAGTTTTAGCTCCTGAGAGCCTTGCAAATAGTCCTCTATAAGTGGAAGGGGATATTTATTTTTCACTAAACTTGCATTGAGAGCTCTGTGGTGTGTTACCAGACAGAGTGAGCCATCCCTTTTCTTTAAAAAGAAGACTGTTGCCCCCATGGGGATTCAGATGGGCAAATGAAACCCCTGGCAAAGTTCTTCTCAATGTGGGCTTTGTGGGTTTGTGTCTCTATAGGTGAGAGTCTGTAAAGAGGTGTGGGTTTAGGCATGGCTTTGTATAAACAATGCCATTTTTGATCTACTGTTCAGGGGGTAGGTCTGTTAGCTCTTCTTTGAATATGTGGTTGTATTTATTTAGTGGTGCTGCAAGTTCTGGTGATTGTATCTTTGCTGTTTGCATGTTATTAAACTCAATTCATCTCATTATGTAAATGGTACAGTCTTTAGTTAGGGGTTCTGAGTTGAAATGATTTATGATTGGACAAAGACTGTGTCCATCAAGATAAGGTCATTGGGTTCTTTAAGGATGTTGAAATTTACTACATTGTGTTTAATAGTCATGGTCTTTGTTTTCTAGCATACACTGGGGTTTACTTGGGTGAACTAGTCCATGACTGCTAAAATTTAATAGTTTATTATGATCATGAAAAGTCCTTTGATAGACGTTTGTATGCCTTGGAGATCAATTCTTAAGGGATTAGTTGCTCCTTTAAGTGAAATTTTGATTTATCTGCCATTATTGCAAATTTGAAGCTGGATTTGACAGCTGGTATTTTTTACTTGGTTAAAAATGGTTTTCTTACATATGGTTTGTTGTGCACTAGAGTCAAATTAAAATTTTGTGTGTGTGATTTATAAGTGTATGGGTAGCCAAGAAGTTGTGAGCAATCTTTAATTTTTAAGTTCATAAAGGTGGAAATTTGTGGGACATGTGGGATGTATGATGCAAAGTTTGTACCTTGGTAAAATTTCATGTTGATTTGGGGGGAGACAGGGGCACTTAAGCCTGTTCTCCTTCTCTTTTCCATGTTCCTTTATTTTGAGACCTTTGAGGTCAGAGAATGTGGGGTCAGATTCATAGCAGGTTGTTACTTCAGCATTGTTTACTTTAGTGGTATCCTCCTTCTTGGGGTGGGATCATTTTGCGCTCTGGCTGGGATTTCCATTTTTCATTTAGAATTGTTGTTGTTGCTGATATAGTTGGTGTTTTGGCGTTTGCTATCATTGGAATATCTCTTTCATTGCTATTTGAGGAGCGGTTACAGTTGTGTTCAACATATTCCATGTTGGCATGTTTTTCTGTACACTTGGCTTCAGCAATGAGCACAGGGATGGAGGTGTTGGCCTGAGGGCAAATAAAGGCAGCAACATAGGGTTTCATTCTGTTGATGAATGAGGCTCTAGTGTGTAAATTGTCAGCCTGTGCTAGATTTTGGATCTTTAAGTGTATCTCTTCAAATTCATTAGCGTAAGCTGTGACAGTGGTCTTCTGAGGAAGATTGCTGAGCTGTATTGCAATGTCTTGGAGGGATTTGGTGATGCAGAAGCTGTGGGTGATATTGGCTTTGAACTATTCCCAGTTATTAAGCTGGTTGTCAGTTTGTGAGCCAACCCAAGTGGCAAACCAGTTAGCTGCGGCCTTTTACAGGCGCTTGCTGGCTTCCTGGACCCATTTTTTGTGAGGGATGCAGCTGGCGTGGAGTTTAGCAGCTGAGTGGTCTAGCCAGTTAATGATGTTTTCTTTGTTTTTACCAAAGAACTTGTCAATACCAATGTACTTGGTGTTGGTAACTTTGCCTGTGATAGGTGGTTGTGTGTTTGTTTGTGGTTTTATAGAGCAACTGTATTTAATTATCTTGGCACATGCTTTGGACATGATCAATCCTTTGAATATAGTGCATTCACTTGGTATGTCTTCTTCAATGTCATAGGCTTGTAAGTATGTCTTCCAGGTGTCCTGGTATGTGACCTGGTTTAAAATGTGGGAAAAGGTGAGTGGGTTCAGTTATGTCATTTTCTCTTTAATAGGTATGGTTGTAATGGCTGGATGTGGTATCAGGCTTTTCTAAAAACAGGGACAAAGGGCAAGCCTAGAAGCCCAGTATACAACTGGGGCAATCCTCAACATATAGTTCACAGCAGAGGCCCAAGGTTGCCAAGCACCAATACAAGGAATCACTTGTTCAGTGAAACCCAATAGGGTTGAATAGGTGAACCCAAGCTTACTGTAATTTTATTAGGGACAGGGAGAATCTTCAATAGGCTTGATCATCTGTTTGATGGGCTAGCTGTTACAGAGGAAACTTTGGCGCAAGGAAGGAAGGCAGGTAGGGCCTATAATTTGATCAAAAGCCCTGACAGCAGGAGGAGAAACTGGTTCTATCTGGTCAAGGGCAAGTTTATCTTTCCTGACGCTCCTTTGGACAAGTTGGGGTTGGGGTTCTTCTCTGCAGGAAGAGAACAGCAAGGTTAAAGTGGTAAAACTATAATAAAGTCCTTCAATTTTCAATGGTTAAATGTGTAAGGTCTTGCCCAATAGGATTCAAGATTATATACTATACCATGAAAATCATCTGAATTTAGGCTTAAAAAATAAAGAAAAGTGGACACAGTTTGTAAAAGTACCTTTAGGAGACCTGCTAAAAATTTATGGTTAGGCACAAAATGTGTCATCAAGTTAACTGAACCTAAATAAACTACATAGAGTAATGTATTTAATAAAAAATTGTTGGTAACTAAAGGGATATCTACATTGGGATATTTCCTGTGAAAATATCTTAACATAAAGTTAGTTAGACTATCCCTAATATTAAAAAAGAGTGACAACAAGCAATTAGCTTGTTGTTTTGCTATCTCCATCCTAATTATACTAGATGTTTAAACTCTAATAAATCTGGAAGCAAATTGAGACCTAACAAATTTGTAATTTACTATAAACCTAAATTTAAGAGAGAAAAGATCCTAAGTAAATTTTGAAGTTAAAATTGAAGATTGAGAAAAGAAAATTAAAAGATTGAAGTAAAAAAACCTGTAATAGTGATTGGGGAGAACGCTTAGAATTTAAGCTTAAAGGTTTACTCTTCTAGTGTCTTTATTTATATAGGCACAAAAACAAAGTCCTGGGGAAGATCTTCAGCTGACGGAAGGAAGGTTTTTGGCAGTTGGGTTTTAAAAACAAAGAAGAGACACATGGTGGTATAAGAATACCACTGGTAAACTGCAGCCAAGATCTGTATACTTCAGGCAGAGAAGATAGAAGTTGTGTAAGCAACAGGAGATAAAAGTAAAAAAATCCTATTTTTAAAGTAGGAATTATATAGAAAAGTAAATCAAAAGCGTGCGTAAGCATGCAAAAGCAAAGGCAAACCTGAAAGCAAAGAGCAACCCCAAAGCAAGGAGCAAAAACCAAGGTAACTATTTGATTGAAAATTACCAATAAATTCTAAATTTAACTCTAGTTCAAACTTGAACTTAAAGTTGCTGTGAAGCCTGCCCTTTGGGGCAGGGAACAACAAAATGATATAAACTACAATCATTTATTAGGTAAAGATGTCAACAAGGGAAGGGTTGCCTGCATTCCCAGCTATATACTGCTGGGAAACTGAAATTGTACTTACTGTCAACTCCTTATTGGCTGTTGAAGGATTATTCCCAAACTAGTCCCCGTTGGCTGGTCCTGATTTGTCAGTTAAGAAAATCACTACACTATTCTTGTCCTGGGGAAGCTGTTTGGGGATTTTGGGGGTCATTTGGCAGCCCAAGTCCAAATTCCTTAGTCTCAGAGGGGGTGGGCCAATTAATAACCTTTTTGCTTGGTGTTGGGACAGTTTCCAATTGTCCCTAGGTTTGGCTCTTACTAGGGGTTTATTCCCCACTTAGCATTAAAGTTTTCTTTAGGTCAATCAATTTAATTAGCAATACAATTTATTGGTTGCGCAACTGCTCAATTGCGTGCAACAAACCAATATAACACAGATATTTGTCTGACCCATTCTTGGACCTGACAGTGGTTGAGAAAACCGTGGCTGCTACAAGTGATGAGGAGCAACTTTTGGGGAAGCTTAGAAGATAGGTTTAGAGAAGAAGAGTAATTTTATTAGATAATATTTTAGGCTTATATATTGTGTTTGATGTGGTGGGGATTCAAGTCAGATCAAATATTAGAGGTCACATGTGAATTGGATTAGCATAGCTGAATATCTGGACAGGTCCTCTGATAAAGTAGTTTTAAAAGCTATGACAACAACCAAAAATACCTCAGATTTAAACAAAATGATTTCAGATTTAAAAAAAATCCAAGTTGTGCAAGATTCAGGATTCAATTAATTTAAAAAAATTCAGTTAATGAATGGACTGTCAAACAAAAAACAAAATTTCACTAGCCCATTATACAAAATTATATCAAACACCAAGCGGTGTAGTTCAAACCACAAACAAAATGAACTGACACAACAAGTGAAATGGATGGATGATGTTCCATAGCATATTATAATCCAATCAGGATTCATATGAGGCACCAACAGAAGAACTAAAACAAAAAAAACTTGAGAAATCTAGAAGCAAGATTACACAAGCACAAAACAAAATGAACTCACAAAAGATGTGTAGTATGAGCAGCCTAAAATAGAAAAATAACAGTTTAACAGTCAATCAACAGCTATCCAATTTAGGAACAGAGGCATTTTATCCATTTTCATGGCTCCAGATTTGTATGAGAAGGCTTTGAGAACCTTCCAAATATGGACTTGATATTACAATAAAAATAAACCATTAATTTTTAAAATTTCTACTTTTAGTGATTTTATCCTAGGTTTTTTACAATGGTTTTTAACAGCAATATCTTTGACGGCACCAGTAACCAAACCAGCAGCAGCCAGACCAGCTTCAATGGAGGTGAGACTCAAAATGTGGAGGCACTGTTTACACCCAAGCCTTTGAGGCGGGTAACAAGGAAGCCAACCTATACTTGGCCCCTGACCCATATGGCTTTGACTTGTTTAGTAGTCACTTAGTGTCTATCTCTGCCCCTGCTCCCTATCTACCCCCGCATAAGCTGCCCACCAACCAACCAATCAGGATGGCAACCTTGATTTGGAACAACTTTCTGCCACCAGCCAACCCACTCCCCTACAGCCAATCAGGCTTCAGCTCCCCTGGCTCAGTACCCCAAGCAACAAATCATCACTGCCCAAATTCTTCAGGAAATTGTGGCACTGAATCTACAGGGTCTGTCCTGGGAACAGATTGCCGCCCAGTTGCAATTTACCCAAGCTGCTGTCATGTGGGAATTCAACAACCTGATGAACAGGGGGAATCTGATTGGGACAACTAAGAAGCCCAATAGGGCCCCTGAGTCACAAATTCCAAGGTGTACCCAATTATGCTTGACCTCCTGCAGCAGGACCCCAAGTTTCCCTTAACCCAGGTCTGGAAGCAACTTGTGCACCATAGCATTTGGGTGTCTGAGTGCATGATGCAGCTCTGGATGTATAGAAAGGTTGCGTCAATCCAGGTTCTTACAAATTTTGCCAGCAACCAATGAGATGGTGCTGAGGATTCCCTGTATGATCAGGACATTGAATCAACTCTGGCCCAATGCCTGACTAGTCTAACTGATGATGTCATGTTCATCTACTATTACAAGCTATCAATAGCTTTTGATGATTTTGGCAAGCAAAGAAAAGCTGCCACCAAGAATAAAAGGAAGAAGGTCAAGAAGGGGACGTTCATTGGTGCATTTCTGGCTGTTTCAGCCAAGGGTTTTGTCTACTATCAAACAAACCCAGATTTCATCAATGGCTACTCATACAGCCACATCCTTGGTGGATTACTTGACTCCTGGGATGGCTCAAATTCCAAGTACCGGGTTTTCTTGAGCCACCAGATAGAGGGTAGCTCCACTGCCCTTGAGGCCATCCAGGGATGTGGGAACCAGGCCTCAGTCTACCCTGCCGGCCATGCAGATGTCCATCTGGCTGATGTTGTCTTCTTCAACATTGGAGATACACTACAGGAGCGCCACCCTCAGGCTTTCAACAGCCTCTATCTTGGGGTCCTTGACCACAATTTTCTCTTTGGCTGCCAGATGATGGCTGACTTGTTTTTGAAAATGGTTTTTCATGTGAACATGGGCAATCAATCACATAAGGATAAGTGCCTTCCACCTCAGGCCACTGCCACCTATTAGCCCATCCAGTCAATGACCAATGAGGAATACAATGAGTGTTATATGGTAGCCATCATGCAAAATCCTCCTGCCTCCACCCCCACCACCAACACCCCTAACCCGCAAGCCCAACCCACCCAATCCTAGACCCCCCAGGCCAGCACTTCCTCTATGTCTTCCTTCCCGCGTTATTCTGTCTCCTAGGCATCACTCTCCCCCGCCCCAATAAACCCCTGCCACCAAACATTATCTATTTATATTATCTTTTTTTGAATTTTAATTGTCCATGTTCTCTTTGTTTATAGTTGTTTTTATTTTTTTTGTTCAGCTTATTTCCATAAATTCATATATTTACTATGTTGTGTATCTAGATCCAGAACACGGTTATTTTTAGCACTTAAACACACCCCTTGTGAAAATATTAACAATGATTGGTGATCAGCTAAATTTGAATTAAAAAATTATTGTGTTAACTGTTTTTAGATAAAGTTGTTACTGATCCAAATTCAAAACCTTAATGATAAACTTTAAGCCAATCAGGAGCCAAGTGATAAAGTGATTGTTGTTACATAAAGGGTCATTTATTAATTCTTTGATACATGTGCGCTAATTAATATGATTTGCTAAATGTTTTGCCATTGTACACCATTGCCGCTGTGGAAAGTTGTTGATGGACTACTGCTCAATCAGCTGCTGGGTTAGCACAGGTTCATTAACAACTTGCCACAGTGGCAATAGCATACAATGGCAAAACATCCAGCCAATCATATTAATTAGCGCACATACACCAAAGAATTATTGAATGAACCTCTATGTCACAACAATCACTTTATCACTTGGCTCCTGATTGGCTTAAAGTTTATCATTAAAGTTTTGAATTTGGATCAGTATTAACTTTATCTAAAAACAATTAACACATAATTTTCTAATTCAAATTTAGCTGATCACCAATTGTTGTTAACATTTTCACAAGGGGCTATGTCAAGCGCCAAAAATAATATGGTAATCAAAGAAACAATGCCAACACAAAGCAAACAACACATATCAAGATGAGTGTAAAACATATACAAAATGAGTAAAAATATGGGATAATGTAGTAGATGGGAAAAAAAGGAATAAACAAAGAGGTAACAGTATCAAAATAATACAGAATTTATTGGGGCAAAAGCTATAAAAACATATGGAAAGGTTAGTAAAAAATCAGTGAGAGAATTGGAGAAGCTTCAGAAGGATCTTGACTTGGCAATTGCCAAAATAAAGGACATTGACTGCAAGGTCAAAGCCAAAGTAAAGTCTGCTGTACTCACTGGGGACAAAATTGACAAGGTGTCTGCAAAGGCACTAATGTCAAAAATGCCATACACCCCAGAGAAGACAATTGAGCGCTTACTAAATATTCAAAAAATGTGGTCAAGGGCCTCCAGTTCAAGGCATACAATCTTTCTGCACTGTCTGTCTGGGTTGATGACCCAGAGATGTATGCCCACCTAAAACCTGCCAAGCGTGCCAGGGCAGAGGATACCAAATTGCCTGTGCAATTGATTGCGCCAAGAATGGCCAAGCCAGTGGAGGCTACAGGCAAGGAAGAAACACAAGAAGGTAGCCTAAAAATTAATAGATTTTCAAAAAACTTATCTTTTTTCTTAGAAAATGTAGATGGCAAACTCTTCCAAGTCCTGGTCCCCTTTGTCCCAGCCACCTTTTATGCAAATTATGCCACTCATGTGGTAAAGTAATTGTATCTGTCTCCCCTGTTGTGCAGGAGCTGGAGGACTGTATTCACGGGTCCTTTCCAATGTTGCAGGAGGCATTGGCAGAACTTACGCATGCCAAAGGGGCATCCAAGTGGGCAGTTACTGCCTACAAGAATTCCCAACTGGTCCACCTGGTCCCAGTATCCATCAGTGTAGTTTATTGTTTAAACTCCATTGAGCTTGTTTGGGACGTCCTGGCAATGCTACAATTCAAGAATGTACCAGAGATGGGCCAGACTCATGCGGCTGTTTGCTTCTGCTTCCCGGTGGAGCACATCATATCTTACCTGTTGGAGAAATTTGGGTGCACAGTGGGCAAATTGGCTGTTGCAGACTTAACAGCTGTAAAGAAGACCAAGATTCTCCTGGCAGACTTTGGGTTGGCCTGGAGTGCTGACAAGACAGGGCTCCCTGCAGCCATGGAGCTGACCTTTGCAAAGACCAGGCACAACAAGAAGATAAGTGCAGTCTATAATAAACTGTGTGAGTTCACAGAAGCCTTTGCAGGGCAAAGGCTTCATCTGGGAATTGACAAGGCCCAGCTTGCACTTGACAGGAAGAAGGTCCCCCTGGATACAACTCAGTGATCATATGATCCAGGACGCCCTGGTCCTGGATAGGATATACAGGTTTGTAGCCCCACCTGAAAAACTGCTGCTTCACTCCCACCTGACCCTACTGCCTTTTACCAGCAGGAGGGAGTATTTCAAAGAGGGTGTATCCACTGTTCACAGTGTGGTAGTGGAGGTTGTGCGGCACTTCCATTGCAGGATAGGTACATACCAAAGAACCCACTACAGGCACATACAATAAAAATATGATTCCAATAAATTTCATTACAGTTTATAGTATCTATTTATATTAAATTTTTACAATTTTTACTTCAGCAAACCTGTTTTTCAAAATATATTGCAGAAACAGGTTTCATAAAAGCATAAAATTATATGTTAATAAAATAAATTCTAACTTGTACATTTTACGATTAATTTTTTTTAAAAACTATTTTTATATTTATTTGACCAAAGTGATTTAAATATTTTTGCGTAATCCAGTATTTAGTGTTTGGGATTACCTCATATGGCATAATAAAATAATATATAATAAAATAAATAAATTACTTACATCTATTGATGGATCTTCTGAATGTGATTGCAGGCGTGGAAACATCTAAATATAAAATAATAATCAATAAATCTTGATAAATAAGAGAATATAAAAAAATTGGACACACTAAGCCTTTAATTGATTGGCTGTTTGGCTAGGCATGCAGGGATGAACAAGTCAGCGTGGCCATAGAATCTGGCCATAGTCTCAGCTACAAGGGTGTGGATCCTGGTCTACAGCAAATTAAACAGGTCCTTGGTCTCAGTTGGGGTTCCTCGCTTGACAACTCGCTTGAGCCACCCAAAGACTTCCTTGATGGGATTTAGGAAGGGCAAATAGGCTGGGAGGAAGAGAAGGCGTAAATTTGCCATGGCCAATTTCTGGGGGCCCACTGCAATTCTTGTGTCAATCATTTGAAATTCCTCAAGAATGTCAGCCACCTTGTGGAGACCAACGCTGTTCAACACAATCACATTGGTGAAGCCCGGGCTTGTGCGCCTCAGGTGCTCCTGGACCAATTGGAGGAATGACAAGAAGGTACAGCTGTTGAGAGAACCCAATATCATTTGATAAAGCTCAACCCTCTTTGGACCAAGGAGAGCCACCATTGAGTAGGCTGTGGCGCAGACTGCAGCACACCAAGCTACCCCGTGATTGGAGCCTTTTGGGACATAGCCATACTCATTGCACATCAACGAGGCAAATGCTGATTTGTTAATATAGTAAAATTTGACTGTCCTCTTGGCTTTGAGGGTAGTGTACGCCTCTGCGTAGTGTTGAGGGTCTGGATGTACAAGTATTCTGATTATTTTCATCACACCTAACATTCAGTCATTGCCTGATTTGGTGCTTTTCCAATATAGCATTCAAAATACTGGAAATGGCAGCAAACCAATATCACATGACTGTCCAGGTATCCAGCAACTCAAACCCATCCAGCACATGACCAGCCCCTGGGTTTAATCCAACTAAAATCCCCACCACAGCTAAAGCTATATAAGTTTAAAGTATTATCCAATAAAATATACTTCTTCTCTTCCTAATTCTATATTCAAAGCTTCCCCAAAAGGCGCTCCTTATCAGTCGTTTTCCCAGACATCAATATTGGCTGGGCTGTTTCTGTTGTAGGGGGATACCCTGATCTTTTTCCAGGAAAAGCACATTCCCTTGACCAAATGATAATAGAAGGAAATTGAGGCCTCAATCCCAAAAGTAGATTTAACCATGGCCTTTATATTTGCCAGTTCAAGATGACAGTCCCAGGTGATCCACTGGCAGATTGCCTATTTGTGCTCCTTGGTGAGCATGGTGGAAACACGCAAGGATTTCTCCGCGGCAAGAACACAACCAGTATTGATGAATTTTTGGAAGGTCTTGCTGGCATACTTGGGATCCACTCCAATAAGGGCCGCGGCTGCCTTGTAATCACCCAAATCCTGCATTAGCTTAATCAGGATGATGCGTTTAATGTCAGGGATGCGCTTCTGGGCGGGATTTTTAGAGGTGGGAATTGACTTGTTGGCATTGGGCACAACACAGGGCATAGGTACCTTGGTATGAACGCTGCAACCTTTTTTAACACCAGTTGTACCTCATTGGTTTGATAGAAATGGGGCTCCTTGTCATCCTCCTGATTGCCATCACTGACGTAGAGCTTGTAGCTAGTATCAAGTGCAGGTTTCAACTTCTCCAGCATGGCTGACAGGACTGACTTTTGCTGGTGCACAACGTCAAACACATACAAAGTAAGTTCTACCTCCTTGTTCCAACTGTTTTGGTAGTGGTAACCTTGGTGGGCTTCTGGGTCAGCTTTGGGACCCAAGGGTTTATGCTCTGCACCCTAGCAGCTTGTGCTTCTTGAATTGGCTGTGTCAGTGCACCGTCACTATGGAACTCTCCTCTCCTGTCTCCTCCTTGAGTGGGCACTTGGGTTGCACTAACTCTATTCTTTGACCCGCGGGGGCAACTGCAACCACAGCGCACAACGGGTGTATTGGTACTCTGGTATTGTGTTCCTTCCATTTTAAAATTTAATAAAGTATTAAATAATTTCAATTAAGTTAATCCCTAATTTTAATTTTTGCTTTTATCTGAATATGGATATTTAATTAGAGTTTTCCCCACCTAATATCCCAATTATAGAATTTTTATTTCTTAATTAGTTGTTTTTGGTTTTACAACACCCATTTTAGAATACCCAAAATAATTTCCACCCATTTTCCTAGATTTTACTGCCAAATTCAAACACCCAACACAATATTTTTAAAATTTATGTTTCAGATCTTGTGTCTTATTTTAGATATCTTGGTATCATTCATGATTACAATCCATTGCACACATTGTGTGAGTGATTTTGTTTAAGCAGTGAGTTGCTATTGTGTTTCGTTTTTGGTTTGTGTTTTGACACACCTTGCTTGGGTGTATTTTGTCACTAATTCACATAGTAAACATATGTACACCAAAAGTCAACTCACACCATTTTGTTTGTGAATCAATGTATTTTGGATTGTATTTTGAATGATTTTGCTTTGTGTGTGAGCCTTTTGTTGCTGTGTTGACTCATTTTGCCCATTATTGCCAATAAACTCTGTTAACAGAGTGTATATTCTAACCTGAGAGATGCATTTTTTTAATCTGAAATCATTTTGTTTAAATCTGAGGTATTTTTGGCTATTGCCATAGCTTTTAAAACTACTGTATTAGTTGGATACTAATTGGGGAAGGTTGAATCTTTCAGTGGATTGGGGCCAAACCAGGAAATGGTTGGATGTTACTTATGTTAGAAACAGCCAGAATACTGGCACATTCAGACCCTTGAAAAGAGTATTATATAGTATCAAGGGAAGCCAAATATTGTCCTTGTACATCATGACAGTCATGAGGCTTGTCCAAGTAGTGTTTTTCTTAGGAATAGAAAGGTTTGATTCCTATAATAGATGGACATTTTATAAGAGCGCCACCAACTTAGCAATTAGTTGGGGAATCACTTGGGGAATTACTTTCCTTAGAGGGAGTAACTGAAGATGTTGCAACACCTAGAACAAGGGGGCTGTCATAAGGAACCATCACTGTTGTGAATACCTCTATTCACATTATTTTGATTTTGCTTTCATTGGGTTATTTCAAGGACAAATCCCTCACTTTTGCCTTTGCTCCTCAGAATGAGTCTGTTTCTGAAAGGGGATTCAATTGTTTGATTTCCTGATTCTGCACAATTCACTCATCCCACTCATGCTTGTGGCAAGTGATCCTATCATCCTTGTATTGGTTTGTGATAAAGCTACACAATATATATTCCAATTCCTTATTCCTAATAAAATTTAAGTTCTATTCACATTTCTGTATTTGTGTTTCCAAGTACTTTGGCGCCTATCTCTAGCCACAACTAGTAGAGATTATTCATCCAGGGCCACAAGGTAATTGCATATCCTTCCCTGCCATCTAACCAAGACTTAGTGCAAATACAATCCCAAGGTTGTGATTTCCCGTTGTGTGTCTGTGCTGCGCCTCAGAACACAACAAATACATATTTTACATCTTTAAGATTCCACCACATATTGGGATATCAGGTCAAACACTCTAAGATAAAATGCCCCAGAGCCTATTGTATTAGAGTAGCTCTAATTAAGTGAATTAATCACCTTCATCAACTAATAGCCATTCTGTTAGAGCAAAGTGGTATGCGGCATGATTCAAGGATATACAATGAGGATATAATAAACAAATTGTAAGTTGCTTGACTAGCAGGAGGCCAAATTGGGAGGACAGCTTCAGCATCTTGGATCCAATGGTGGTGTAACAAAAGATTTAGAGAGAAATCATCAGTAGGCAAATGATTTGTAGGGATAAATTTGAGAGAGAATTGGAGGGCGTCAACAGGTACAGCGCAGGCCAGGTTGCAGCCATGGAATTGATGGCAACCTTGACAGCCACAGAGGCTAATCTTTCAAGAATAGGGGAAAACAGCCCCAAATGAGCCATCATTTTGGGATAAACTTTCTTTTATTTTGAGGTAAATTAAGCTATCTAGAAACAAGTTTCTAGAGAGAAAATGGGGAAGTCTTAAGGGAGTTCAGGATGGGGCAAGAGGAGATTCCAGGGCTTCTGATTGGCTGGCAAGAATATTTTCAGCAGTTGGAGGTCCTGCATTTGAATTCAAGTTGATGACGTCATAATTCAAAAAAATCTGGCAACCAGAGGGTCAAGCGCTACCATCCCCAAACAGTGTATAACATGTAATTTTCTTGTCATAAGATTTGGGGGAAAATAAGGCAGGTCCAGATTTTCAAGGGCTATATGGGCAACCCCAGCTTTGACCCATTTTTTGTCTGTGACAGTATTTAAGTTGTCAATTTCTTTCAGGGGTTTGGCTGCAGTTCTTTGCTGATTTTGGGTTTTACAAGGGCGCACTATCCCTTCCATTTGATTTTATACTGTAACACATTCACTGGCTAGCTAGCCCTAGAAAGTGACCTAGGTGGGCTTTAACTACACTTGATTAAGGGACTCAGTTATATGGCATATAATAAAACACTGATGCTGAGAAAGTTTTCAAATGAGCTTCCTTTCAAAATCCACTCCCCAAGGTTGGTCCCCCTGCTGTTTTAGCCTAATGATACTTCAGTCTCTATCTGTCAGGAACCCATCCACTCAGAAACATACCACCCAAAAGGTGTATGGCTGCAGATGTGTTCAACCCTGTGATTAGAGAACCAATTGGAATGGAGACCATCCCCATATAGAACAATTCTCCAATCAGAAAATATCAACCCAAAAGGGGGTTAAATCTTCCCAACAGGAAGTAAGCTCCAAGATAACTTAGGAGGAAAACAGAAGCCAAGGGATGAAATAAAGAAGGGCTGGGCGGACTGGTCCCCATGACCTGTGGTTCCTCTGTGATTGGGGGATTTGGTGACAGTGGGGTGATGGTGTGCCATACGCCTGGTACCACTTGGTGCCACAACTTGTCCAAGTAATTGGGAGGGGGTGAACCAGAATCTGCTCTGGTTCCAAAAGATAGGCTTGCAGTAAGGGACTGGACAAGGAGCAACCAAACCAACCATTTATACCCAAATAGTCCCCTTGGGATGACTTGGGTAGCATCATGGTGTTTGATTTCAGGATTTGGAGAGCAGGCAAAAAGATAAATCAACTAGGTTGGTAAATTGACTTTATTAACTGAACAATCAAATAACCTGACAAATAGTGCCTTTTATAGACTGTCAAGAGCTATTAAACTGTAGTTTTAAAGGGGAATTGGGGAAATATTGGGGATACTGGGGAAAGAAACTTGGCAGGGGGAGTTTTTGACTTGAATCTTTAAAAAAATTATTTTTAAAACAATATCATAGCTGTCTCCTGCTGAGCCTTCTCAAACAGCTAGGTGTTATTTACCCCAGCTGTTGGAGAAGCAATAGCTTGGGGAAGCTTCTGGTGTGTAAATACAACACCAGAAGAGGATAAGCAATCCTTATTACAATTAACTTTAAGTACAGAGCTTAACACTTCTTTAATGTTTTCATTGTTTGAAGCAAATCCAGTTTCAAAAAGCTCTGTCCCCGTTGCAACCTCTGATTGGCTGCAGTAAGCCCTCTTACTTATTGAGAAAGGTAAGTTCAAATTTGCTCTACTAATGTTATCTAGATGATACATAGACAATTGAGAGGACCCGGGTTCAATTCCTATGTTGGACCAGGGAATGGCCTCCTGGCTTGATTCCAGAGCAACCAAAGGTAATTGCAGACAGATACTACATACTAATAGTTCATTTCTAGGACCTGGAAAATAGTCCAAATTAGGAGAAGGGTTTTTAGACCCTGAATTTGCCAATATTTCTTTGTTGTTGTCAGGAAAGGTGGCAAAAGCATTCCTGACACTATCTTAGCTTTGTATGCAACATCAGAAAAACATGGGCAGCTGGGTCAGCCTCAACATTAGTCTATTAATAAAGACTGATATTTAATTTTTGTTTCTTTTAAAACTAACAATAAAGTATAGCCTAGTCTTATCTCTAAATCTCTTTCTCTAGTTCAAACTATATTATTAGTGAAAAAGATGATACTGCTATCATACAGTATAAACTGCTATAGTAAAATATAGAGTTATAACTATGAACCTTTATCCAGAAGTATAGAGAAACTTCCCATTACCTCTGAGCCACAGGGCCTATTAGAATTTTTACTTCTGATGACTACAATAAATTCTTCTAAGCTGCAGGTTGCACCAAAGTCACAGGTTCTCCTGCACCTTCCTAATATTAGAATACCTAGGATATCATTTTGGTGGATGATAGAATACCTTGATCTGTGGTTTCCTGACAAGGGCCTGCTGGCCATTAGAAAAATATTAACACAAGTGGGTTAAACCCCAAAGATAAGGATTTCCAATTTCTGAGTTTTGGGGATTTTTCCAGTTTGGGTGTATTTGAATGGCAACTGCAAAAATGGTGGCCTGGCAGGTGTATGCTCTTTAGAATCATGGAATTTCAAGTTGCGGGACCAGGGATTTAACCCCCATGAGATTATCTATTACCCTGCTGGCTGGGTAGATTGTTCACAATTCCTAACCCTAAAAACAACAGCACAGCAGCCAGAGGGGCATTTTTCTGGTTGGAACATTGACGGCTAGCCCTGGATTTGACGTTAAGGGAAGACTCATAAAATATTTTGTTAGAAATGTCATTCATGACAAGATGTCCATGTCATGGAAGACTAACTTCTTAAGTGAAGAGTGTGTCAATGGATTGTATTTCAATCCTCTAACCCTCCATATTTGATTATCCTTTATTTTCCCTTTACTGTAAAGATAGTTTGTTCATTTAAATTAGTCATACTATTGTTAACACTCATGTTTGATCCTTCAACTTTAGTAGTATCAAGTAAAATATCTTTATTTTTAGAGCTGAAACTATTAGCCAATAATAATGACATTCACTCATTTGTTTCACAATCCTCTTCCATGGGTTACCTTGTTGTCAATAATATGAAATAATAATTTCATTACATTGGTTGATAGTTTAGAAGAATTTTGCTTCTGCTTATTTGTATTTAATGATAGGAGTTATTTGCGCTTTTTGCATTACAGCGCCACAATTATTTGAGATTATAGGGCACAGGACATTTGCCAAAATACAGTCATATGTGAGGATATGAGTAATATTGTATCAGAAGAGCCAGGATTGAATGGAACCATGATTATTGCCTGCGCAATGGCTTCTGATTGCACAGAAGCACTTAAGGATCAGGATAAAGGTCAACCAGATTAAAGATAAAATAAAGATGGTTCAAAGATGATTTTATTGTAAATGATCAATTCTTCTTATACCTTCTACAAGGGTAATCTCTGGGCTGCTAGCAATGTCTTCTAGGACATTCTAAAATGCCCCTAATTTGGGTAATTATTAATCTAGGTTTGGCGCTTATTGAACGTCACCCAATAGAATATCTTCATCTTCACCCAGCACAGGTGATCCTTGCTGGCGTGGAATAGTTTAGTTACTTCAGGATTGCTTCCTACTATCCTGAACATACTTCAAGCTCAATGCTTAATAATATAATTAATATGGAAGTTTGAGATTATGGGGAATCAAACCCTGCGCCTCGGTGCTTGATGTAAAAGTAAGGCGGCACCGTGGCGCTTGCAATAATTTTCAGTTGGTGTAGCGGCGCTTGACGTAAAAGTAGTTTGGTGCTTTAGTGCCTAGTCCAGTTGCTAGGCGGCGCCACAATGCTTTGTGTATTTATAAAGTGCCGCAGCAGCAAATCATGTATCATTTAATTGCCGCAGCGGTGCTTATCATTGGCTAGTTTAAGGCTTGGATTAGCAGGTTACTGCTGATCCAATATGCATATAATTTATACTACCAATTTATGTTATTTAGTAGCTGCAATTCATATCCGCGAGCTCCTTCATAATTAGTATCATTGTTTGTTGTACTACTAATTTATGGATTTGGTTGTAGCAATCCCAATCTGTGGACTCTATCATAATTGGCATCATTGCTTGGTCAAAAATCCCAATAAGGTAATTTTTAAGAAAAGAATAAAAATAAAATACGATAAAAATTGGAATATATTTCGTTGAATTAAACTTCCACTGGGCGGGAGATGGTTATGTTAACGTTTACTTATTTGTAAAGTACATAACTGATATCCATCTAGTAATTTTCAAAGAGACTATAGTCTCCGCGGACATAATGTCTGGGGCTATGTCTTTCATGTTCATGATGCTCAGCTGGTTCGTATGAGTTTCTCGCGTCATCAGAGGAGGAAGGTCGGGTAAAGCCAGTAGACATTCTTTCAACTGGTTCTGATTCCTTTTCAGGAGACGAAACTAGCCCCACGATAGTTTCGACAGCTTTAGTCAACAATGATGGGTCCTTTTTAACGGCATCTATGCCCAAGTTAGCCACTTTCTTAATACCTGTAGCAGCATACTTAATGCCTTTACCGATAAAGGAGAATAAAGTCTTAAATATATTAGGGAACCGAGGGATTCTCTCATGAGAGCGGACATAGGATGAGGCATCATAGTAATGACGTCTCTTCAGCGCGTGTTCAGTGGTTGGGTAATGGTTGGCTTTTTGGAACTGTGCTTCCATAACCTCATCGGATTCAAAGCCAGAACTGACAACCGGACTTGAGGCGACCTGGAGAGCGAGAGAAGGAACTAATGTAAGAATACTAAAAGGCTTCATATCCTTTCCAATCAAACCGCTGCCTTTTTATACTACATTTCATCAAGCACACCAATCAAACATCAATCAAAAATTCTAAACTAAACCTTTATCGTGAATTCTAAAAGGGAGATACAACAAAGTTTTTCCAAGCCAAGTGCATTTGAGCTAAAAATAATGATTGTGTTGTCTATTTTTAAACAATAGTTTTTAAATAAACTGACGAATCGAGGTCTGACTCTCCTTTGCTGGGTTCGATTTAAACAGCTGCTATTCAATTCCACGACTAATAAATCGTAATTCACAACAACTCCAATTTCCCTAAACCAATAAACATCGATTTAACCAATAAAAGTCTAAAAGTGCCCAACCTATCCATAAGTTAGTATTTTAAATAACCAAGCGTAGCCAATGTATACCGATTTTATTAGGAAATATGCCGCCATATCTGTTTGATTTCCTCCAATCAGGAGGTAGGATGTTTTCTTGTGTCGCCTAGGAAGGTTTGAATGATTCAAAAAAATTTGATTTGATGATTTTAAGCAAATATAAATGGGGTTATTTGTGGCTTCAGCTCTTGTAAAATAGAAACATCGTTTCCAATGGATCTATTATATGTGACCAATAATACGCCAGGATAACTTTTAAGCCAAATCTTTTTAAAATAATGTATTATTTTCAGAAGCTTGGTTGTTGATGTGATACTTTTGAAAAGCACTCTATAACAATATCTTAAAATAGACACAGCTTCACTTAAATAGAAACCATGTTTATAATTAGGCTAAGAAAACCTAAAATAGTTTACGTTTTAAAAATAGCAGTGGTTCTAAATAAAAATAGGTTTTTTAAATTTAGACTTAGAAGCTTGCATATAGCTCTAGTGTAGAGTTCTAAAATAAATAAGTTGGGGATCAGAAGGGCGCATGCTGTCTTAAATTGTGCTGTGATTTAACAATGAGTGTATCTCCTAGGAAAGTATGTGGGTATTTGATGGAATTAATGTAATATCCAAAGTAATTGTTTTTAAAAGCTGTTAAATTTGAAGTGCTGGGATCGCGTGCGAATAAAGATGTAGCGCAATTTTCATGGAATGCCATTTATAAGGAGTAGGCTTTCAGGAGGATGACACGTTTTGAGGTTGCCCTAAAAAGTGCCACTCAGAGAGTGTCTACATGTTATTGGCTAGAGTGTACATCCTACTAGCCTTATTTAAGCATTTTAAATAGAACGTAGCTAATCCCAAATCTATTTTATTGCACTAAAATAAATCCCAATGATTTTAAAACATTTGACTAGCTAGAGAAGTTTTAACAAATGTTTTGAAGAAAAATGGGAATTTTATCTTTTAATTTATTGTAAATAATGGTATCATAAATGTATTGTGAGGTAGTTATAAAGGCAATTGATATAATTTTCCAAGAAAATGGCATCGATGTAAGTATTATAATACTTAAAGAATACTTTATTTTACATTAAATCTTTTGCAACATTTTTGAGTACATATATTGTACAATTATTTTACTGCAAACCTTTTCAAAAATCTATTAGAAAGTGTAACCCAAACTTGATCCAAAAATTCTATATGAATACCTCAATTTTAAAATGTGTATTCCTAAATATGCTAACATGTCAGGAATTGTCAAAATGACATTTAAATTCTAATATTAAACACAAGCCAAATCCAAGAATTGAACCCTGGTCCCCAAGAAATTGGGCCACTAGCCAAGAGGGCAAACAGGCTTGCTGCCTGCGTTCTTTTGGGCTCAAGTCAGAAGGATGTTTGATGACTCACCCACAAAGCCAAAGAGATTTCCTGTATAAAGAATGGTCCACAGCAACTGTGCACCATCAAAGGCTCAGACCTATACAAAGGCAGCTGCTTACTTAAAGGAGGTTAAGGCAAACATTAAAAATGAACCCTCTAATAAGCATAAGCCAACACTAATCCCCATACAAGATCTTAAATGTATTTGGGTGGGCTGTGTGATGCAGAGAATAAAGGCAGAGAAATAGAATATCACCTCTTTTATTGTTTTGCAACTAAAAAAATTATAGTTCAGTATTTAGATTGGGGAAGACAACAGTCCAAATTGAAAGGACAAGCATAAGAATCAGATGATCTTTATTCAGAAAATAGTATGGCTATATGCTATATTGAGAAGCCAAAAGTCCACCAGGGGGTAGCACAGTGGCAGGTTCAACATAAGGTTTGGGTTGGGAATAACTCAAGTAAAGGATCATTGTATCAAATTGGCAGCACTTCTAATTAGGAGACAGAGCCCGCAATTTGACCTTGCTTGCAGGCTGATCCATGCCATTAGATACGCCATGGGGAAACTCATTAAGTGCCCCCTGTGTATTGCAAGATATGTTGTCAGTATCAGGAATGTTCTTTTAGACATTTCTGACAACAATTCAGCCTCTGGAATATTAGAGGATAGACTCCCCTTTTTGGGTTTATTAGGTTCTCCTAAAATTAATGGGCTAGTGGGTAGTAACTGCCCTTTATTATCTTTGAATTTAACCCCAGAAGGGGTTTCAAAGCCATCTTTGATGGCAACAGGATTTAAACCTGGGTTGCTTTTGCTCTTGGGTTCTAGGTTAGAGGGTAAAACAATTATTAAAGTTCTAATAGACAAATTGTCACCTTTCGAGCTGGCTTGTAGCCAATCAAACGTTACAACAATCAAACTGTTGAATCTATTTAAGCACTCTGGTGACATCCAGATTGATTTCAACCTGGTTTTTGCTTTCAAGGACCTGTTAGTTCCTGTTCCTATTGTTGGTTCTGGTTTTCCTTCCCCAGTGTTAACTGGGGAATAGCTGGGCACTCCTGTTGATCCTGCACCAGACATAGAGTTAAAACACATGCTAAATGCCCCCTTGTACTGCTGAGGTCAGCTATTTTTTCCTCAGCTCACAAATAACTCTAGTTTTAATTTTTTAACTGCCAAGAATCTCCTGTTCCTCCCAAACTTCCCCAAACTCCATCTCCAAGTAATTTTGACTCCTTTATTTTATCTTCAGACTATAATTCAGTTACCATCTATATAAGGCTGGTATCTCTTGATCTTTTACTTGTTCAATCAATAAAGTCTACATTCACCCACTCTGAATCATTTTGCTTATTCTTTTATAACTTGACCTTAAGCCTTAAAATCCAAGACCATGAGACTACACAAGACTCCTGCCATGGAGTCTCTTGGGTATAAATGGTT
Organism: Entomophthora muscae; assembly: GCA_014839935.2. Classification (NCBI taxonomy): domain Eukaryota; kingdom Fungi; phylum Entomophthoromycota; class Entomophthoromycetes; order Entomophthorales; family Entomophthoraceae; genus Entomophthora; species Entomophthora muscae. The sequence goes on from QTSX02007113.1 coordinate 554,687, forward strand.
GTTTTGGATAATCTTGCTGCTGGCTGCAATGGCCAGCATTTTGATGGGTTTGCGCTCAGATTCTGGCACCTCTCCAGAAGCACAATTCCTTGACAGCTCCTGGCGCCAGGCTATACCAGGAGTATGGTATACTGCTACACCCTTATCTCATAACCCACCTCTCAGAGAGGAAACCAAGAACTACCAATCTGCCTCCACAATCTCCAAACCCCAAGACTTTTGTCCCTTGGCCTCTGCTTTTCTCCTTTGTTACCTTGGGGCATACTTCTTCTTGGGATGTTTCAACCCACTGTTGGGTAGATATCATCTATTTGGGGAAATATTCCACCTCAGAATGGCGTCTCTGCCAGTAGGCTCCTTGTGACTGGATTAAATCCCTCTGCCATCATTCACCATCTAGGAAAATTACTTCCTAGTGGGTGGGTGCCTGATAGGCAGGCAGGGGAGTAATCTTGGTTGCAACACCCCCTTTCCTCTGTCTGTTGTCAGGCACCAGGATTGGAACCTGTGGAAGGTCTGAGAAAGTACGCACAAGGAGTTTTTGTGTAGGAATGGCACAGCAGGGGTGCAAGCAGTCATGGTAGAGTTTCTTGGTGTTTCCTTTGGCGTCTTCAAAATTATAGGTGTGATTGCTGTAGACAGCAGCTATCTTGAAGGGTCCAAGATAGTTAGGTTCCAGTTTGGCAGAGTTGGGATTAAGAGAGTAGACAGGATCACCCACAACATACATTTCTTTAAGGTGTTTAGTCCCCCCTTGATCCTCTATTGCTCTATGTTGCAAGCTTTGGCGCACCATTGGCTCAGGGAGGGGATAGTTACAAGGGAAGGCTTTTTGGAAACCATGTAATGTTTTTTCCTTTGTTCCACCCCTGTCAGACCATGCTGTGTTTGGCTCCTGGGGACAACATCCAGGAGGACACAGCAGGAAATCTTTATAACAAAAGATTTGAGGTTTGAAGCTAACCTTGGGTTAGCCTTCAGGGAAAAATTAAGGCCAATCCCTTAATTTCCTGGAATACAAGATGAGGAATTCCTTTTGGCAAAAAGGAAAGGAAAATTTTTGAATAATATTAAAGCCAATGAAAATGTGGATAAACTTGTCTTTATTAGGAGAATAGATTCTACTTAAATAGTAGACAAGTGTTGATGATCACTCATTAGGTAGACAGAGTAGCAGAGGGGGTCACATTGGGGTGAATTTATACAAGGATCAGTTGCAGGCTGGTATGATAATCCAGAATGAGTGGATATTGGTGTCAATGTTAAAAAAGTAACAGTTTCAAAGCCCCAGGCAGGAATCACACCGCTCCTAGCTGCCAGGCAGGGCAAGCAGGCAGGGGAGATTCACCTGCACCTGGATTTGCTTTGAAAAGCAAAAATCCAGGTACAGGGTCCTTTCTGGGCCCCAAAAGCTACACCCAAGCCTTGGTGGGTTTGACTGAGCCTGGGCAGGCTAATTTTAGCTGCCCAGTAAGCCCAGTTCAAGCCCACCTTCCATTAAGTAATTTGGGGTCCCCAATTGGGAACCCCTTTTTTAAGCAAGTTTTTCCACCCCCTAAAATACCTGTCAAGCAAGTCCCAGAATGGTGATTAAATTGGGAAAAACCCCATGACTTCTGCAGCCAAACCTTACAGAACCAATGACCAACCAGGCAAAGATGGGCCTCCAATAAGCCAAACAACTGTTCCTTAAACCCCCAAAAGTGACCATGAAGCAGCCAACCAAACAGCAGAACCTGAGATGTCAAGCCTTGCCACACAGATAGCACCAGAAGAATGCCCAGAGGCACTTGCATGTGAGTAAGTATATAAACCATAAGCACCTGAAAAAGTTCTGTATTGTCATCCTTACCAATAAAGTTGTTATGATCCTTAGGTTCACCAATCTGTTTTCATGCTTATTTTTGATACTCTTCCATCTGCAAACACCAAAGCGTCAGTACCCATACACAGTGATAGATAGACAGACTCCAGTTGACAAAACTAAAGTCTTTGAGTACTACTGCCCACCCAATGCTCTATTTGGCCCTGTGCATTTCACTGAGTATCCCCTAAACCCTGATCACAAACCCTGGACCTTGGAAGACTTGCAGTGGTACACCCGCCCAAATGCTCCCAAGGAACCCTACCAAATTGTCTGTGACGGCAAAGCAATCACCATCTACCCTTTGATCTTCAACGGGAAGTACAACAATCCTGCTGCCTACTTGGTCCCCATGTAACCGCCCCCAACACCCAAACCAACCAACCATCTCAACCTCACCCACTTTTGATGCCACTGGCCAGAGTAGTCAATTCCTGGGATTGCTTTACCTTGTGCTCACAGGATTTATTGATTCTGCCTTGCCAGCAGCTGGCTCTTGGGCTGTGGCTGGGAAGGCCCTTTACTACCTGGTAAAGTTAGGTCCCATCATCTGGTGGACCATGCCAGTACCTGCTTTGGCTCCTTCCTCACCTGCTGGAGCTCCATGGTACTCCTGGTATCCTGACAGTCAAACCATTTATAGAAGGCAAGTAATATCCAAAGTCAAAAGCAAAACCAACCAAATCTTTGCATATATCACTATTTGAAGGCCATATCAAAATAGCATTAATGGCGCAATTTCTAACATACCCCCTTCAAGATTGAACACAGAGCTAATATTTGCAGAGGAATTTGGAGTGAACTTGGGCAAAAGGACAGCCAGATGGCAGCAACTTCACAGTATACTCAACACCCTTCTTTAAGGTGAATTCACAAGGTTCAACCCAGAGAGTGTCTATCTTATGGGCCCTGCCTCCAGTATGGTTCTGATAGTAGAGGACTAGGTTACCTACTTGATATTCAGGGAGGTGGGCTCTAGAAGCATTGGATGGTGAGAGCTCTAAAGCCTTGACCTTATAGGCAGTTGAGTATGCCATTGTCTGAATGTCAATGATACAATTAGTCAAATCTTTGACATGGGCTTCAGGATTGGCAGACACATAAACTTCAATCAAAGGGGGTCCTAAATTGAGGGTGTTGTGGCTTCACACCCATACAGTATGGCAAAGTGAGATTGGACAGTCACTTGATGTCTACTGAGTTGATAAGAAAAGAGCGCAACAGGGAGGAACATATCCCAATTAGCGGCTGAGAGGGTGAGTTCCTTCATAATGGACACAAGGGAGGAATTTGCTTGTTCAACAGTCCCATTGGCCAACGGATTATATGGCACAGAAAAGGATTGGTGAGTACCCATAGCTTTTACAATTGAAGTGATGAGGCAAGCATTAAAGTTGGTGCCATTATCAGATAGCAGGACTTGAGGGCACCCGTGTCGGTAGAAGATATCTTGCAACAGGGAATTTGTAGTAGTCTTAGCAGTTATGTCTTTTGTTGCTCTGGCTTCAAAACATTTAATAAAATGGTCTAAAGCTACCAAGATGAATTGACATCCAGACCTAGAGAAAGGGAGAGGCCTAACAGCATCAATACTCACAGCATGAAAGGCATGCTTAGGTGGTATGATCTTGAACTGATGTTGTGATGGTTGAAATTGTTGAAGTTGACAAGAATGACAGGATGCAAGGACGTCAGGGATTAAGAGGCACATGTTTTCTTTGGAAGTTCATGCACAACCAGTCATGAGTTTTTGCTATACTCCCATGTCAGTATCAATGTGGGCTTGGAGGATAATGGCTATTCTCATAATAGGGCAAACGCAGGTCAGATAGGCGTTGTTGACCTTCTTGAAGAGTTGTCTATCTCAAATCACAGTATCATTTGATAAGGCCTGTAGAGCCAGTTGGATCTCTTCTGGTTCAGTTTACCAAGAGTCAGGGTATCCTATTAACTCGTATAATCAATCAGCGTCAGCAGGATTAATGGCTAGTATAGGCATTCTAGGCAATCCATTGGTGTTCTGATGTTGTGCACCAGGACAGTGTACCACAGTGAAATAATATCCTTGAAAGCTCAGAGCCCAACATTCTAATTGACCTTAAGGCTCCTTTAAATGCTGTAGCCATTTGAGGGATGAATGATCTGTGACTAAGGTAAAGTGGGTCCCATAAGTGTAATGCCTGAACTTTTTTACTGCATTTAAAACTGTCAGACATTCCTTTTTGGTGACACTATAGTTCTTCTTGTGCTTGTTGAGGACTTGTGAAGAATAGGCCACAGGTCAATCTACGCCCTCATTGTCAAGCTGGGCTAAGATGGCGCCCATAGCTACTTCACTGGCATTGGTGTATAAGATGAACTCCTTGTCATAATCAGAGTAGACTAGGATGTGAGTTTCTTTGAGCTTGGCCTTCAGCGCCTCAAAAGATTGCTGCTGACTGTCAGTCCATTTGAAGGGGACATTATGGAGGAGTTAGACAAGGGGCTCACTCAGTTCAGTAAAGTCAATAATGAACTGTTGATAGTATCCCATCATGTCAAGAAATACTTGGACCTCATGTAGATTGGGGGCAGCATCTTTTCAATGGCTTTCACCTTATTATTCATGGGGTGTATCCCAGTTTGGGTGACCTCATGGCCTAAGAATTTGAGTTGCTCTTTAAAGAAGGAACATTTGGAGGGTTTAAGCTTTAGGCCTGCTTCTAGAATCTTTATAAAGACAGCCTTGAGGTGATCCAAGTGGTTGGTAAAGGTAGAGCTGAACACAGTGATATAATCAAGATATACAAGGACACATGATAGCTTCAGATCTTTTAGAATAGAGTCCATGGCTTGTTGGAATGTAGCTGGGGCATTACAGAGTCCTTGGGGCATTTGAGTGGGTTCATAGAGACCTTCTGAGGTGATAAGTGCAGCCTTTTTTTGGTCTTCTGGGGACAAGTCAACCTGCCAGTATCCTGATGCCAAATCCATAGCAGAGAATAATTTTGAGCCTCCAAATTGTCTAAGAGCATCATCAATCCTAGGCAACAGGTAAAAATCCTTTTTTTGAGCAAATTCAGATGGCGTTAACCCATCACAATATGGTGGCCTCCATCCTTCTTCCTAAGGATTAATAAGGGAGAGGCCCAAGGGCTCTGAGAGGGAGCCAAAAGACCAGCATACAATAGTTGTTTAAGTTGCTTAGAAATCTGGGCATCCTCTACCCTACTGTGGTGGTAAGGCTTAGCACAGAAAGGCGACACATCACCTGTATCAATCTGGCGGATGACCCCTTTGGCTAGGCCATAATCTGTAGGTCCAGAGGCAAAAATGTTGTTGATCTGATCAAGCAGTTCTAGTAAATCTTTTTTGTTGAACAGGTTACAGTTGCAGGAAATCAGCAGCAGTGAACAGGGAGAAAACCTGAGTCTTCTTCTGGTAGATTAAAGTCGCTGGATGTTCCAAATGGGTAGAGAGAAGCCACTTGTTCTGCTCCCAATATGCGTCCATGTCCCATAACTTGGCCCCTAGACACCTGCATAGGCAAAGAAGTCAGGTTGACTAGCAACAGTTGTACAGGCTCCTTATGAGTTTGATCCAAAATCCTCATGCACAACCAAGGCTCATTACAGCTTAGAGATTCAGGAGAGTATAGCTCTAAGAATGCTTTTTCAGGTAGCTTGTACTATATATTGGAGTCAATAATCATTTGGGAGCCTGTAGGGATGATGACAACTGTAGGGGCAAGAAGAGGCACACTTTCCTCTACGAGGCAGGAAGGAGGAGTGGAACACATATAATGAGGAATGAGTTCTGTACTTGAGCAAGAAGATACCTGTGGGGTACTCAAGCAGACAAGTCTTAATATGTTTTCCTGGGAGACGCAGAGGTTCTTCAAAAATTAAAGGGACCTTGTATCCTAAGAGCAATAGATAACCATCTCAAAGATTTATAATTACATTGTATTATTGGAGGAATTGAGTACCAACCAAGAGATCATAGCTTTTGTTCTCTAGGACAACAGCAGGGGAAGCAATGAGGAGTTTTCCAAACCTCATGGGCAGGCAGAGTAGGCACCGATAGCTCAAGTCTGAGCACTGCCAGAAGTACTATATAATTGAGTGTAGTTGAGGTCGGGGGCCAGCTTAATCTTCTTCATTAACTTGTATGATACCACATTGACAGAGGAACCCATGTCCAGAATTTCCATGATTTTAACCTTTTGAATTGACACTTCTACACAGGTAGTATTTTTCCCAAAGGGAAGCAAGATGGCCAGAACGTCCTGTGCTGCTTCTAGCTCTTTCTCCCATTTGGCAAAAATACATCTTAAGGCAGGAATTTACTTATACACAGTCTGCAACAGAAGAGATAAGGTCACATTCTGGAAGAGAGCTTCAGCTAGCTCATCAGCTTCTTCAGAGGAGTCTACCAGGACAGGGTGTCAATGCGCTTGAGCCAGGTAAGGGTGAGCAAGCTGTAGGCGTGGTTTTTCTTGAGCAAAGCTTGTAAGGGACTGACACAGTTTATGGGACAGCCAAAACAGAGTAGCCATAACTTTCTGATTCATTGCAGTCAGAGTCTTCAGGTTCAGTATTACTAGAAAGATTGTGGAACAGGTGAAGGATAGTTAGGACAGATGAAGGGGGAGATTCCTCGTTGGAAGGAGGATCAGGAGGAGACAGGGGAGATCGGTCAGCAGAGAGCGTCTCCACCTCTAAGCTGACCTCTTTTTCCCCGCCTGTTCCTTTGGGTTGCAACCTTCTACCTGAGGATTGGTGCAGGTACGTGAGTGGTGCCCTATTTGACCAAAGTTATGAATCCTTGTCTCTTAGGCTATCCACTTGAACCAAGAGTCATAATACACAGAGTACAGGAGGAGTGTTACAAAAATAACATTTTTGAGGCCCCAGGCGGGAACCAAACCCGCTCCTAGCCTCCAGGAAGGGCTAGCAGGCAGGGGAGATTTGCCTGCACCTGGATTTTTGCTTTTTGAAGCAAATCCAGGCGCAGGAACCATTCCTGCCCTGGCAGTAGCTGAAGGCCCATTCTGGGCCCCAAAAGCTATGCCCAAGCCTTGGTGGGTTTGGATGGGCCTGGGCAGGCTATTTTTAGCTGCCCAGTAACCCTAGTTTAAGCCCACCCTCCATTAAGTAATTTGGGGTCCCCAATTGGGAACCCCTTTTTTAATCAAGTTCCTTGGCTTCAGGAAAGCCTGTCAAGCCATCCCAAAAAAGGTGATCAAATTGGGAAACCCCCAGAACCCCAGAAGCCAAACCTGCTAGGACCAATGGCCAACCAGGCCAAGATGGATCACCAACAAGCCAAACAACTGTTCCTTAAACCCCCAAAAGTGACCATGAAGCAGCCAACCAAACAGCAGAACCTGAGATGTCAAGCCTTGCCACACAGATAGCACCAGAAGAATGCCCAGAGGCACTTGCATGTGAGTAAGTATATAAACCAGAAGCACCTGAAAAATTTCTGTATCATCATCCTTACCAAATAAAGTTGTTATGAACCTTTGGTTCACCAATCTGTTTTCATGCTTATTTTTGATACTCTTCCACCTGCATACACCCAAGCGTCAGTAACCATCTACTGGGATAGATAGTCAGACTCCTCATGAAAAAAACCAAAGCCTTTGACTACTACTGTCCACCCAACACTCTGTTTGGCCCTATGCATTTCACTGAGTATCCTGCCAATCCTGACCACAAAGCCAGGACATTGGAAGACTTGCAGTGGTACACCCGCCCAAACGCTCCCAAGGAACCCTACCAAATTGTCTGTGACGGCAAAGCAATCACCATCTACCCTTTGATCTTCAACGGGAAGTACAACAATCCTGATGCCTACTTGGTCCCCATGGAACCGCCCCAAACATCCAAACCAACCATCTCAACCCCACCCACTTCTGATGCCACTGGCCAGAGTAGTCAATTCCTGGGAGTGCTTTACCTTGCACTCACGGGATTGATTGACTCTGCCTTGCCAGCGGCTGGACCTTGGTCTGTGGCTGGGAAGGCCCTTTCCTACTTGGTAAAGTTAGGTCCCATCATCTGGTGGGCCATGCCAGTACCTGCTTCAACTCCTCCCTCACCTGCTGGAGCTCTGTGGTACTCCTGGTATCCTGACAAGGGGGTTCCAGTGTTACTGGCTTTAATCTCACAAACCACAGTACCCCCATGGGTCAAATGCATGTCCTGCAAGAGGGTCTTAATACCATTCATGGAAGTAAGAAATGCCTTATGTGCCTTAAAGTGTAGGCATAGGAGCTGGTTCACCTTCAATGCATTTGAACCTGTCATGTGCGCTTCCCGGGGAGTCAATTGATAACTGGTAATTAGCTGTTGCCCTTTGATATAGAAGCAGTCAGCAAATTCAGCCAGAATTTCTTTGGTCTTAAAGACAATGTGCATAAACGCATTTTTCTTGACCTCCAAGCTGAGATCTCCTCCAAATTCCTCAATAAGTAGGTGTTTCATATCCTCCCAAGTGACAATGAATGTAAGTTTGGGGACCACAACTTCTTGGCAAGTAGGATGCAGACAGGTAAGAATATGCTCCTTCTTATTTTTGTCAGTAGCCCTATGCATTGCAGTTTTGTAGATTGTCAGAAAGGCAAAATGGTAGAGGTCTTAGGCTCAAATATTTATTTGATGGAGGGCTTATAATTGGGTTCAATTGAAGACAAGATAGATCGGCTGTTTTCACCCTGATTGAGAACATTAATGCGGGGATTTCCCTCAAACTCAGATTCTGCAGCTGGTTGTCTATCCCAGAGAAGTCAAAGGCTCTCCTCCAAGGTGTCTAGAGTAGAGATGTTTTGTCCACTGATATCCCTGGCAGTATTGGCAACAGTTCCAACTTCATCAATCTGTATCTGTTGTACTGCCAATGTGCCCACAATTCCTTGACATTAGGGTTAAGGAGGTAGCCTGGGCTGTCAAAGGAGTAACCTGCTCATTCATTGTTTTTGTTAACCAAGTGAGGTTCTACACCTCACATTCCAGAGCATCCTGCCTATTTGTGACGTCATTTTCCACTGCTGCTAAATGATCCAAAGCAAGGGCACAGTTGAAATGAGGTTGACCTTCCAAACCAGGGCAACATCCATGGTCAGTATGGGCAGGGGCATCAGTGACCTTGGCCTTTCCTTTGCCATCAGAGTCAGAGGAAAAATTATCAGGGTCAGAAAGGCGTTGTCTCAAATACTCAATCTCACCTTGCAAAGTAGCTATTTGGTCTGTCAGTGAATTGATGCAAGAGTCAGGCATAGGTTCTACTAGTGGAGGGTTTGGAACAGAGGCTTGATGTTGCATAGTGGCTTTGAGCTTGGCTATGGCTTCACATACCTTTGTCTTAAAGGCAGATGAGATCTCAACAGAAGGAGCAGAGGGAGTCACTTCAATTGAGGCTACTCTGTCATAAACATAGTTCTGAACCTGACACAGAGTATTGCCTAGAGCAGCCTTATCCAAATCATATTGTTGGTGCAGATGTTGGCCCCAATTGTAAATGTGGGCTCCAATCAACTCAAGTTGAGAATTGACATGTGCTTGGAATTAGTTGAGCTCGTTAACCAAGGTATCAAAATCCTGACAACATTTCAAGAGAGTCAGGTTTATTTGTCCTTGCCACATAGCTTGGTGATCATCTAGTTTGCATAGTTGGTCTTTGATGTACCCAGGGAGCAAGGAGCAAAGTGGGTTTAAAGACAAGGTTAAGTATTTCTGTGAGGCCAACAAGTCACGCTGGTTATTGAAAACACAGGCAAAGAGGCTATGGGTCCACTCCTGATAGGCTATGTTCTGTACATGGTTATTAGAGACGGCTGTCAGGAATGCCTTTTATATTTTTCCTGACAACAACAAGGAACTTTTATTAGTTCCATGGTCTGAGAACTCTTCTCCTAAATTAGGTGTTTTTCTAGGACCTAAAAATGGTTTATTAGAAAGTAGTATCAGTTCCATTTTACCTTTTTAATATATTAATACCAGCCCGGAAGCCATCCTTTCTCTTGATATGGGGATCAAACCTGGGTTCTCTTGCTCACCTGGTGAACGCCTAAACAAAGTTAGTATATTGAATTTGAACTCAACTTTGTCTTCACACAAGTTTTCTTCCTGCAGCCAATCAGAGGCTGTGACAGGGTCAAGAGCTTGCAAATTTGCTTTTAGTTTGAACCCTGAAGCAGTTGAAAGTAAACCAGGCTCTGTACTCCTCAATAAACTGTTTAAAAGTTGTTTATCTTCTTCTGGTGTCTAAATAGCAACACCAGAAGCCCCCAATCTGTTGCTTCTTGACAGCTGGGATAAATTACACCTAGCTGTTTGAGAAGTTTCAGCAGGAGCCTTTGGTGATATAATTGTTGAAATAACTTTTTTAAAAATTCAAACCAAAGCTCCCCCTGCCAAGTTTCCTCCCCAATTTCCCCAATTTTTCTCCAATTTCCATTTGAAACTACAATTTAAACAGCTCTTAATAACCTATAAAAGGCTCTATCTGTAAGGGTGTTTGATTGTTCACTTAATAAAGTCAATTTCTTTTACACAAGTTGATTCTTTCTTTCTTGCTCTCCAGTCTTGAAATCCAACACCATGATACTACCCAAGTCTTCCCAATGGGGACCATTTGGGTATAGATGGTTGGTTTGGTTGCTCCTTGTCCAGTTCTTTACTGCAAGTGTATCCCTTGGAACCAGAGCCAATTCTGGTTCATCTCCTCCTAATTACTTTGAAAAGTCATGGCGCCAAGTGATACCAGGCATATGGTACACCGTCACTCCATTGCCACAGAACCCCCCCCCCCCATTACAGAGAAACCGCAGGTCATGGGGGCCAGTCTGCCTGCTCCTTCCCTATTCCATCCTTTGGCTTTGGCTTTCCTTCTCAGTTATCTTGGAGCTTACTTCCTTTTGGGAAGATTCAATCCTCTTTTGGGTCAATAATGCCTGATTGGAGAATGATTTCATATGGGAATGGTCTCTGTCCCCATTGGTTCCCTAGTCACAGGGTTGAATCCATCCACAGCCATACCCCTTTTGGGTAGTATGTTTCCAAGTGGATGATTTGCTGAACCAGCAGTGGCCATAGAAGTCAGGAGAAGATTTTGTAGCCCTAAAGCCAACTGGCAATAAACTAAAGTGGTCTGGATAAATTGGTTGACCAGCACGCCAATAGTTTCCATGGACTCCATTAGAGCGGGGGGTTACCAAAGTCCAGGCAGAAGGAATACAGATCTTTGGAGGCATAACCAGGGCAGAGACCATGAATGGTGTGCATTGCTATGGTGCCTGTGTGAAGGAGGGAGCGTGCAGCAGCGCAAGCTTGTTCATAATTGAGAGAGAAAGTTGTAAGGGGGTGTCAGGATTGACAATTCTTCTTCTCTGAAAACCTGGTCCCAGGAGCAGGAATCAAACCCCAACCCTAGACCCCCTTGGGCTGCCAGGCCTGTGGACCGCAGGACCGCCCACCCATGTTTTCTGAGATTGAGCCCCCACAAGCTGATACCAAGAATGTTGGCCTATGCAGTGAAACAGGCCAAACCACGGAAATTATTACACCAAATGGAAGACTAATCACAGCGCCTATTAGGGGTACTGAAGCGGCAACTATTAGCTTCATGAATTTGAAGTCTACACCAGTGGTCAATCAAGAGCCGTCCCCAGAAAGAGGCACAGGCCTGCAGCCTGGTCCCATGACCACAACACTAAAGCAAGATAATCAGGTAGCCAAATCAATATTCTTGACCAATGAAAGAACTCCAAGGCTGAGTGCCATTTTGCTGCCTTTGGACCCAAGCACCCAGTTCTCCCGGCCCTTCCCTTCCCAATGCCCTGATGAACCCCCATGAAAAATGTTAAATTTGGAGGTTGGGCACTATATAGACCAAAGGACCCTGCGCTTCAAATTTATTGCCATTTTTGAATAAAGGTTATGTTAATTTGGCTTATACAGCCATTGCCTTATTTTGTATTTGTTATCTACCAATTCAGTTTTTGATTCTCCGGCCCTCCTGCCCCACTGCCTGCTGTTTACTGTCCTCCTGGTGTACCCTACGGGCCCGTTCACTTCACTCATTACCCCTTGAAGCCCAAATACAAGGAATATACCCCTGAAAAGATACTCAAACTCAATCCTTTATCCTGCATAAAATCTGCTGTTAGATACAATTGTCAAGGCCCGTGGATATTCTCAACACCAAAATTGTTTAGAGGAAAATTCAACTACTTTCCTGCTTACAATATCCATATGGAACCTCCTGTGACACCCAAACCTATGCCTGCTTCCTTGCCTGACCTTCCAACTGACCATACTGGAAAGCTTTTTGGAATTGTGTACATCACCCTCACAGGGGTGATTAACACTATCATACCAGCTGTTGGCCCATGGTCTTGGGTGGGGAATTCTGTTTCCTACCTTTTTAAGTTAGCTCCTCTCTTGTGGTGGGCCCTGCCTGCTAAAACACCAGCCCAAGTTACCCCTGAAAACAACAGGCCAGGCGCCCAAGACTGGATCCCTGACAGGGGGGCCCATGCAGGCCAGGGAGACAACACCATTACCATAGGAGTAGAGGGGGAATCGGTGATATCTTCCTCAAGAAGAGGACTAGAGACTTTGGGTTGTTTGGGTACTTCAGAAACAAAAGGAGAAGGACCAGAGAAGGCGCAGGGGAACAGAGTAACTGGGGGGCTTGCAGCCCCTGTAGCAAGCACCATTTTGTTGTGTCTGGCTCCTGGGGACAACATCCAGGAGGACACAGCGGGAAATCTTTATAAAAAAAGATTTGAGATTCAAAGCTAGTCTTGGGTTAGCCTTCAGGGCAAAATTAAGGCCAACCCCTTAATTTCCTGGAATACAAGATGAGGAATTCCTTGTGGCAAAAAGGAAAGGAAATTTTTTGAATAATATCAAAGCCAATGCAAATGTGGATAAACTTGTCTTTATTAGGAGAATAGATTCTACTTAAATAGTAGAAAAGGGTTGATGATCACTAATTAGGCAGACAGAGTGGCAGAGGGGATCACATTGGGGTGAAATAATACCAGGATCAGTTGCAGGCTGGTATAGAAATCCAGAATGGGTGGACATTGGTGTCAACCTATTTATGGAAGGTGAGGAATATCCAAAGTTGAAAGCAAAACCAAATCAAATCTTTGCACATATCACTATTTGAAGGCCATATTGGAATAGCATTAATGGTGCAATTTCCAACAGATTATCAGGAGTCCAAAAGGCTAAGGCACTGGGGCTGAAACCTGTACCCCAGTTAATCCTGGCTTATAAAATAAGTAGAGCAGTGGGAAGATTTCCAGCCCAGTCAGTATTTGGGTGCTCCTGTAGGAGCTTGGCAATTAATTTTACTAGGGAGCCATTCAGGCGCTCTATGTGTTTATTGGCCTGAGGGTGGTATAGTGTTGTGACTACTTATTGAAGGGCATTCTTGACACAGCATGCCTTCATAATGTTTGTTGCAACTGAGTTTCCAGACTTGCCTGCCAACATATATTATAATACACAGGGGGCACTCAATGAGTTGCCCCTTGACTTATCTAACAGCATGAATCAATCTGATGGCAATGTCAAATTGCAGGCACTTTCTCCTAATTAGGGGTGCTGCCAATTTGACCTTCTGACTCCCGCACAAGTTATTCCTTGGCTTCAAACCTTACACAGAACATGACACTATGCCACCCCCTGTGGCCCTGTGGCTTCCCCACATATATAAATAACAATATTCTACAATAAACACTAACTTATTCTATTCATTCTTGTCCTTGCTATTGGACTGTTGTCCTCCCCAATCAAATACTGGACTCTAATGGTTCAGTTGTAACAGTTTCCTAAAATATCAGCCCCCTGTCAGTAATGAGACACTTGGAACAGCCAAAGCAAGCCATAATCTCCTTGCCAATGAACAAAGTGATGGTGGTGATAGTGTGATTGGTGGTTGACCATGCCACTGGCCAACAGGTAAAGTAGTCAATAGCTGTGATGATGTACTTAATTGCCCAATCTGTCTTCTGGAAGGGGCCCCACAATGTCAAGAGCCCATTGTTTGAAGGGTTCCATGGCTTTGATTGGCAGAACTGACTTGGGTAGAGAAGGTTTGGACGTTTTATTTTCACTTAGAACACACATCACAAGAAGGTTTAGGATGTCCTGGCACATACAGGGCCATCAAACCTTACGCTTCATGATTTTGAAGAGGTTACGTCCTCTGATATGGCCTAAGGTGCAGTGTTACTGTAATATGGTAGCTTCTTGTTGTGTGGTGGGAATGTAATGCGTCTTTTCACCTGTCTCCGCCTGGTGGCAGAAATTGCCAGCATCAATGGTGAGCTGGTTTTAATTGTCCTTCATCTTGGAAATAGTCACTGTGAGGTTCCTGTTCACCAGTCCTCATAGTGTGTCCTGGGTCATAGCCAGGGACCAGCTGAAAGAAGTTGTCATTCTCTAATAGGGGAAAATATATCTCAGAAATATTTATAGGGATTGAAATGGGCTTTTATTTGCTTCAGAAGAAAGATCCCCTTAGAAACCTTCTGATATATGGCCCTGGGGTCTGTGAAACAATTGATATGTGCCAATTACTGGAGTCCTCAAACAATCTCTTGGACTTCTTGTACCGGGCTTGGGCTCCTGAACCTTAGCCTTTGACTCCTGCTCCTTATCCTAGGCTCTAGCTCTTTGTGTAGTCTTGGGGGTCTCTGTTATCTACTGCTCTCAATCTAGTCCAGTTTAGATCAGTCTCAACCAGTCTTCATTGGTACTTAGTGGCCTTGATAATCCACTCTGTCCAATCCCAGTAAAGCCTCTGACTGATCCCCCTTTTATAGCTCCTTGTTTCAGTTCCTGTTTCTTCTAAGATATTTGACTTTCCAGGCTTAAACTATCCAGTTTAATCTGCTCTATAATATATTAAAATTTTTAACTTACTTCAGCAAATTAAAAACCAGCTTTTTCTCCTTTATTTCTTCATTTTTTAGGCTTAAACCCTTCAGTTAAAGCCCTTGAAACAGTGATCAAACAAGCTTTGACCTGCAGCCAATCAAACTCACAGATTGAACTGTTCTGCCAGAAATTTTTCCCAAATGACTTGCTCTTAACCCTGGTTCAAACCTGGTGTTGTCTTTCCCCGGGTAAACACTTGCTCTGTGTTTCAAACGGTTTTACCATGATTCCTGTCACGTTTCTCTGACCAAACTTGAGCGCTTCCAACTATGTTTTACTTAGGGGATTTTCAAACACAAATTTCTTCACTGTTTCTCCAAGTTTCTCTGGTTTTTTCTCAGTATTTTGGCCATTCAAAATTTCCTGCCTTTTTCTTCTTGCCTCACTTAATCATTTAGGCAAAACTCCAGCCTTTGTCCTCAGAGTTTCTCTGTCCTATTTCTGGCTACTTTGGCTCCTTCTTACTCAATCAATTCCTTATAAATTTACAGTCTTTTTATGTTAATCATTTCCTACTTTCTACCTATTTCTTTATATTATGTTAATCTTAATCTTTTTATCATGTTTTAGCATCTCACTTAATTCTTTTAACTGCTTCTTTCTTATCATAGATCTTATTTACAACAGCCTAAACTAATCATTATTGCTCCTTCATCTACTTCTGCTGTTCCTTCTCAATCAACTTCCAGTTATTCAGATAGTCCTTCTCCCTGATCTTCTAGTCTTTCAGCTAGTCCTGCTCCATGATCTTCCAGTCCTTTAGCTAGTAATGCTCTATGATCTTCTAATAGTTCAGCTAATCCTGCTCCATGACCTTCTAGTCCTTCACTAGTCCTTGCTATGAACCACCTAGGTTCCATTCCTCACTATGATCTTAAAGTCCTTCAACTAATTTTCACTGGGATCTTCCAGTTCTTTAAATAATCTTCACTATGATCTTTCAGTCCTTCAACTAGTCTTTACTTATGATCTTTCACTATGAACCACCTTGGTTCCATTTTCAGTCCCTGTTATCAATACATCAGACTCAGGCAATAAGTCTAAAGGACTACTGGCATTTGACTGGGCCCCTGCAAGTGACCTCCACTTGGGCTATTTAATCACAGCCAATACTAATGTCTGTGCAGTTGTCTTTACTCACTCAGGTGGATAAATATGATCTTTTGGTTGCAAAGTAACCAACTTTACTTCTCAGAGACCTGTTCATCATCAAGTTCTGTAGCTGCTTCTCTAAGCAAATGCCCTGCAAACGTCTCTGGGGATATTCATGTCCCAATGGTGGCTTCATGACTTCCCCAAAGCCTCCAGGAAAACACAGATGAGGACATCTTACCAGACCATTAGGTAAGGCCACCACTTACAGACCCCCTGTAAGTATCCAAAGGATTGTGGAGCTACCTCAACTCCTTCCTTCTCTAGCAGTCTTTTGTTACCTGTTAGGTTACATCACCCATTCTTCCTAGCAGCCAATGTTACCTGCTAGTTTGAAAAGCCATCCCTCCCCAGTAGTCCTTTGTTACCTACTGGTTTAAGACTTTATCCTCTCCTAGTAGCCAATGTTACCTACTAGGCTGCTTCATTCTCCACCCCTAGTAGTTCTTTGTTACCCAGTAGGAAGACCTTAACTTCCCCTAGTAGACCATGTTACCTATGATAAGGAGCACCTTTTGTGGAAGCTTCAAATATGGAATTAAGAAAGAAGAGAAGTATAATTTATTGGATAATACTTTAGACTTATATAGCTTTAGCTGTGGCGGGGATTTAGTTGGATTGAACCTAGGGGTTGGTCATGTGCTAGATGGGTTTGAGCCACTGAATACTTGGACAGTCAGGTGATATTGCTTGGTTACCATTCTTGGTATGTTGAACCGTATATTGGAAGGGGACTAAATTGGGTGATGGCTGGATGTTAAGTAGGTTGGTAGTAGCCAGAATGCTTGTACATCCAAACCATTGACACCCTCCCTAAGGGGTTACTATGGTGCATCAGGAGGGGGCTTTGTCTTAACAGCTGCCACCTGATGCTCCTGGAGCTGTTTGCTAGTTGAAACCAGTCTTATTGAGTGCTCT
Source organism: Entomophthora muscae (assembly GCA_014839935.2). NCBI lineage: Eukaryota > Fungi > Entomophthoromycota > Entomophthoromycetes > Entomophthorales > Entomophthoraceae > Entomophthora > Entomophthora muscae. The sequence goes on from QTSX02007113.1 coordinate 571,562, forward strand.
CCTTTACTGAGGCAGAGACGGGTTCTGTGGTATTTATTGGTAATTGGGTTCTTGGCACTTTGGAATTTTACTAGATAAGTGTTGTGCTCTGGTCTTTATTTGATGACTCTTCCTGGTCCCCTGTGTACTGAGTCTAGTTTCTTTCTGTTGCCAGCTAGAATCCAGACAGGGGAGTTGATGGGAAGTGGTTCCTCTGTGGAGGTTACCTTTTGCGTCTTGAGCCTCTTCATTTCAGTTATTTTAGCTTTGAGGCAGATGTGTTGTAGGTTTGGTGCTTGCTCTACTGTGGGAGGTTTCCCGGGGGGGATCTTTATGTAGGGCTGTTTTTTGCGGGTGATTATTTCCTGTTTGTACCTGTAGGTTAGCTAAAACAGTGAATAGCCTGTTCCTTGGTTGGTGCGGACTTGGGATACTAATAATGCATGTTTCATGTATAGCGGCCATGTGTCTTTGGCTTTGCCATCCATTATTTTTTCTAGGGTCCTGATAAGGCTGCTGTTTAGGCGTTCCACTCTACCGTTGGCATGTGGCCTGTATGGAGAGTTGTGGAGTGTTTAATGTTTTTGGATTTCAAGTTATCATTAACTACATGACCTGATAACTCTGTTGCTGCATCTGTTATGATGTAGTCTGGAGTGCCATAGTTGGCTATGATTGCTTTGTTAATGAAACAGTTGATGGTTTCTGCTTTGTGGTCCTTTGTTGCCCAGCATATGGGCCAGCCTGTGGCAAAGTTGATGGATACAATTAAGAAACGTTGGTGTGTCTTTGTTTCTGGGAAGGGCCCCACTACGTCTAGCCCCCAAACCTTAAATGGTTCAGGGTCTGGTACTGTGTTAACCGTTGTCTGAGGAGCCTTTGTACAGGTGTATTTTTCTCACACTGTGCATTTTTTCAGAACATCAACTATATCCTGTTTGAGGTTGGGCCACCATACTATCTCTTTTAATGTGAGGTATAGGTTATTAGCCTTCATATGGCCTAGCAGGTGGTGATGTCTTAGTATGGTGTCAATTCTTTGTGCAAGTGGGATGTACGGGATATGTTTGTCATTAATAATTTGGCATACTGTGCCATTTGATATATGGAAATATTTTTTATTTCTTACTAATGTATTGTGGATTAGTTGGTGTGTTGAGGGGTCTTTCCCTTTGATTTTATACTCAGTATTATATAGGTTTGGCCATTCAGGGTCCAGGTAGTCAGGGTGATCCTCTCTTTGCTGACATAGCCTCAAGAGAGCATCAGCCATGACCAGCTCTGCCCCCTTTTTGTATTGGATGTCCAAATTGAGAAGCTCTAGCAGGGACATCCATTTGAATTGTCACTGTGCAAGTGTGTTCTGAGTTTTAAAGTAGATTAAGGATTTATGATCAGTTAGTACTCGGATTTTTAAATGTCCTTCTAAGTAACATCTCCATTTCTTGCAAGTATGGTATATTGCTACCAATTCCTTATTGTGTATTGTGTATCTCTGCTCAGTATTAGTTAGTTTTCTGCTTTTGTAAAATACTGGCAGGAAGTCTTTCTACCCTGGCTGGCAGATGCGCAGGACTAAGCCAATGGTGGTGTTGCTAGCATCTGACTTGAGCTTGTAACACCCGTTATTGTTAGGGTATTGCAAGATTGGTGCTTCAATCAGAGCTTGTTTTAATAAATGGAAATTCTTGTCACATTCTGGTGTCTAGATGAATTTCTTTTTACATTACCCTTGGTTAAGTTATTGATTGGTGTGGTTAGTTTTCCACAGTCTTTGATGTATTTCCTTAGGTAAGCTACCATACCAAGAAAGCATCTAACTTGTTTAACAGAAGTGAGGTATTGCATGTTATTTATGGCTTTAATTTTGTTTGGATCTTCTTTAATGCCACCTTCAGGGACAATGTAGTCAAAGAACAGGAGTTACTTTTCCATAAATTGGCACTTCCTTGATTTTGCATAAAGTTTGTGCTTTGCAAGTCAATTGAGTGTCTTGCAAACATGCGTGAGGTATTCCTCTCTGGTTTTTGAGAATACAATTATATTGTCAATGTAGCATAATGTATTTGAGAGACTGTTTAGTGCTTGGTTCATCATGGTGACAAACGTTGCAAGAGCGTTGGTCATCCCAAAGTTTATTACTCTACATTTGAAGGATCCAAATTGTGTACGGAACACAGTTTTTGGTATGTCCTTTTCCTTTAGTTCAACTTGATTGTAACCTGGAGTGAGATCAATTTTGGAGAAAAGTTTGGCACCTGAGAGTCTTGCAAACAAATCCTCTATAAGTGGAAGAGGGTATTTATTCTTTACTATGCTTGCATTGAGAGCTCTATAGTCAGTTACTAGACGCAGAGTGCCTTCCTTTTTCTTTACAAAGAATACTGCTGCCCCCCATGGGGATTCAGACAGGCAGATGAAGCCTTTTGATAGATTGTCCTTGATGTGTGTTTTGAGGGTTTGGGTCTCCATGGGAGAGAGTCTTTAGAGGGGGTGCAGGTTTGGGCATGGCTTTGCATAAGTCAATGTCATATTTGACTTCCTGTTTAGGGGGTAGCTTGGTGAGTTATTCTTTGAATACATGAGCGTATTCATTTAGGAGTGCCACAAGTTCTGGGCATTGGATCTTTTGTGTTTGTATGTTATTAAACTCAGTGTACCTCATTATTTGAAGGGTACTATCTCTGGTTAGATATTCTGAGTCATCTTGGTTTATAAACTGGACAAATACTGTGTCTCTTAGAATGAGGTCATTGGGTTCTTTGAGGATGTTAAAATTGACTCTGTTGCGTTTAATGGTCATGGTCTTTGTTTTTCAACATACACTGGGGTTCACTCAGGTGAACCATTCCATGCCTGCTACAATGTTGTAGTTTATGTTGTTCATGAAAAGTCCTTTGATGGATGTTTGTATGCCTTGTATATCAATTCTGAAAGGAGTTGTTTTGCCTTCAAGTAGAACCTTTGATTTATCTGCCATTTTGGCGTACTTGAAGTTGGATTTGACAATTAGGATTTTGTACTTGGTTACAAAGGGTTTGCTAAACATAGTGTGTTGTGCACCAGAGTCAAATAAAATTTTATGTGTATGTTATTTTTAAGTGCATGGATAGACAAGAAGTTGTGAGCAATCTTTAATTTTTAAGCTCAAAAAATGGAGGATTGTGGGACACGTGAGATGCAAGCAGCAAAGTTTGTGCCTTGGTACAGTTTCTTGTCAAGTTGGGGGGAGACAGGGGCACTTAAGCCTGTTCCCCCTTCTCTTTTCCCTGTTCCTCTGTTTTGAGACCTTCAAGGTCAGAGAATGTGGGGTCAGATTCATAGCAGGTTGCTACTTCAGCATTGTTAACTTTGGCAGTGTCCTCTTTCTTAGGACAGGAGCGGTTTGCGCTTTGGCTGTGATTTCCATTGTTGGAATTTGATTTGATCTTGTTATGGTTGGTATTTTGGTATTTGTTGCCATTGGAGTTTTCTCTGCCATTGCCATTTGAGGAGCAATTGCCGTTTCATGCAGCATATTCCATGTTGGCGTATTTTCAGCGGGCTTGGCTTCTGCAATGAGCGTGGGCATGGAGGTATTTGCCTCTTGCAGATGAGGGCAGCAATAGAGGGTTTTATTCTGTTGATGAATGAGGCTCTGGTATGTACGTTATCAGCTTGTGCTGGGTTTTGGATCTTGCAATGTATTTCCTCAAATTTTTTAGCATAAGCTGTGATAGTGGTCTTCTGAGGAAGATCACTGAGCTGTATTGCAATGTCTTGGAGGGATTCAGTGACATGTAAATTGTGGGCAATGTCCTATTTGAACTCTTCCCAGTTGTCAAGCTGGTTTTCAGTTTGTGAGCCAACCCAGGTGGCCTTCCAGTTAGCTGCTGCTTTGTACAGGCGCTTGCTGGCTTCCTGGACCCATTTCTCATGGGGGATGCAGCTGGCGTGGAGTTTAGCGGCTGAGTGGTCTAGCCAGTTGATGATGGTTTCTTTGTTTTTACCAAAGAACTTGTCAATACCAATGTATTTGGTATTGGTCACTTCACCTGTGATAGATGGTATTGCATTTGTTTGTTGCTGAAGAGAGTGACTCTATTGAATAATCTTGGTACATGCTTTGGGCATGACCAGACCTAGGAATATGGTGCATCCACTAGGTATATCCTTTTTGATGTTGTGGGTGCAGAAGTATGTCTTCCAGGTATCCTGGGATGTGGCCTGGTTGAGTATATGAGCAAAGGTGGGCGGGTTTTGGTCAGTCATTTTCTCTCTCATGGGTGTGGTCAAAAAACCGTAGCTGCTACCAGTGATAAGGAGCACCTTTTGGGGAAGCTTCAAATATGGAATTAAGAAAGAAAAGAAGTATATTTTATTGGATAATACTTTAGACTTATATATACTTGGCTGTGGCAGGGATTTAGTTGGATCAAACCTATGGGTTGGTCATGTGCTAGATGGGTTCAAGCCACTGGATACTTTGACAGTCAGGTGATATTGCTTGGTTACTATTCTCAGTATGTCAAACAGTATATTGGAAGGGGACTAAATTGGGCAATGGCTGGATGTTAATTAGGTTGGCGGTAGACAGAATGCTTGTACATCCAGACCTTTGACACCTACTAAGCCTTTACCTGTCCCAAAACCACTATACTTTGCCAACTTTAAGCATAGAGTCTTTATTGTGGCCAAATCAGCCCTTGCCTGCACAACAGTTTCCATGTGGACTGTCACAATATTTTTACCAAATAAATATACCAATACACATATATTAAGTTGTTATATTTTATTATAGATTTTGTATGGATAAGTTTATGAGATTCTTTTGGATAAAGATACCTAGATAAACTTACATCTATATAAGATAAATAATAAAAAAATTGGTTCTTAGTTGGGATGTACTAACTAACAAGATTAAGGCAAGTTTGGCTGAATCAATCTTGGAGACTAGGTGTCTTGTAAACAAATTAATTAAAAGCAAATATTAATTAATATACACCCAGCAGTATGATTAATGAGGTTTAATTATAGGGCCAAAATGTACTTGACTGTATCAAGCAAAGACTTGTTGTCTTCAAACAAATAAATTAAATGGGAAGATTAATTAATATAGAATGGGGAATATTATCAATGGGGATTTAACCATAATATTTTTAAATGGCCTTGACTTTGTAAAGAAGATTGGTTAAAGTTAACCAAAATTAAACCCCCAAATTGTGGTTTAAAAGTGCCGTTTTGGAAAATTTATTAGATTAAAAGCACTGCCACACCACCTAATTGATTTTTAAAGCGCTGAGGCGCCGCCCAGTGAATGTTTCAGGCGCTGCCTGGGAAAGTTCCTGGGTGCTGCAGTGGCGCCTGGTTTGAGTTTCAAAGCATTTTAATGGGTTTTAATTGTGAAAATCATTTATTGCAAAAATGGATAATTAAAGACAATGGTGTCTAGGCATTTGGATTTGATAAGATGGTTCCCAGTTGGAACAATGATAGCTTGGATCAGGAATACCTAGATTCTACAGGTTTTGGCACCAGAAGTCTGGAATGCTTCAAGCCAAAGCAATACATTTTAAAAAAATGAATTGAGTGATTCTGGAACATACTTGGGCACATTATTATAGATTAAGAGTGTGAAGATCTTTTTGAGAAAGATCTTGATTGAATGGCTCTCTTATGCCATAGATCATATTATAGGAATCCAGTTGGAATTCCATAACAAGATTAGTTTTCAGCCAAATATGCCCTGTATGATAATAAATGAAAACAAACACATTAAATAAAATAATCTAGTCAAACTCCAACACCTTCCTCACACTTGTTTTTAAGTTTATGTCTTCTATTTTCTTTTTAAAAAGCAAAATTTGGTGTATTGAGAGTGGAAACTGCTCCTGCTCAAAAAGAGGTCCCCAAAAAATCCCCGGAGGAGGCTTGGAAAGATCTTGAAGTGGTTAAGATATTTCCAGAGGAATCACCAGTCAAGGTTAAGGCTGCATATGAAGAACTATACTCTGAGTATTTTGCAAAAAAAAGGGACACCTTTATAAAACAAAAGAGTCTACACATGGGACTCATGAAGCTTATTGCTAAGGTTTGATGAAATCTTCAAACAAATGAAGGATGCAGCTAACAGGGAAATCAAAGGGATCAAACTTTGAGAGGAAAAAATTGTTGAAATCATGACCAAGTGGCAAACTTAAAATAAGGACTTGAGTCAAAAGGTCACCTCCTTGGAGATAAAGCTCTCTAATCCTTTGTTACATGAGGGTTCCAGCAATAAGAGTCTTGGTAATAATGCCAATGATAAGTATGACTGAATGAGCCTTGATCCAGCACATCCCTCTTAATACTTTGATTTGGTGTATCAATGCTGTCTACTTGGATATTCCTTTATTTTTTTGTTACTCCCAAAGGCCCCAGGAAGAGTGGTGTCTTTGGTGCAAGTAGCAACCTTCATGCTTTATGAGAGGAAGAAGTTTTAGTTAGCAGCCCTGCACTTGGGTAATAGAAAATACCCAAGAGAATAGTCAAGAGGAGGATGACGCTGAGGACCCTGAGTATCAGGAAGGGGACCCTTGAGTCCTTGATTTAATAAAATATTTTATCTTTCTACAATTTTTCCTTATTGTATCAAAATATTTGTAATACTTTATTGAGAGCCAATATTTGATAAAGTATAATATGGCTTGAGGAATCTGGTATAGACTCTAATAATGAGTTTTCCTGTAAATTTACGCCACCCCCTTAGGCCTCCACTTCAATTCCTGCCAAATTCTTGGGGGCCTCCACCAAATTGTGTTTGAACAATTATCAAAAATTTACTGAAAAAGCTCAAGAAAAGCCCTTGAATTAATACTTGTGGAATTATTCCAAAGATGCCCCACCTAAATCACCCAAGAGACACCCCTGGTTAACTATCATGTGCAAGAGCAGCCAGGAGCAGTGGTAATTGCATCCAAAGCAGATTCCTAAATTTTTAGTTGGGTCGGTTTTCCTTTTGATCCTGTCCATTCAAAATTTTCAAGATTTTCCCGCCTTGAGAAATGCACTCATATTCACTTATATCATTGGTCAATTAGTTTGGTGACATTTGATCTCCCACACTAATTCCCCCTTAAATGAATGCAAGAGTTTTAAAAGACCTTACTTCATTATTCTATAACCTTATAAAGTTCAAAATTTGTTAGTAGTTCTGATCATTTAATTTTAGTTTGTTGCTTTTGGTGTTCAGATTATTCCCTTCCCCCCCCCTTTGACCTCCCAGGAATTGTTAGCAACAACATTTTGGTTTTTCAGGGATCCATTCATTGGGGAGCCTTTTTCCAATAGAATGGAGAAGAGCTCCCAGATTAAACTTGACTAGAGTGGACCCTACTGGAATCCCTATCATTAATATGTGTAGGAGGTGACCAAATAAGCGGAATCTCCCCAGGAAGGAAGTGAAGTGGTTTAACAGATAGTAGACGCTGGTGTATTCCAAGACCAACCAGGGGGCCTTGGTATGGATAATAGGAGGGAATTGAGAAGTTTTAACATATGGGGTATGACTGAAACACAGTCCAAAAAATACCTAATGGAGTTTTCCGATTTATCAGTTAGAGTTGGTTCAAGAGTTTCAAAGTTCACGTTAGCCTGGCCTAGCCCAATTAACAAGCACAAGGCCCAAACCATAAGAATGAGCTTCATGTTGTTGCAGGAAATCCTTGGGTATCTACTAATCAAAATTTATAGTTTTTTGAGAATATAGATTTATTGAGGTTAAGATAGGAATATTAAATTGTTGGAGCAATTTTCTCAGATGGAATTGTTCAGCTTAAATACTGAAGTCAAGTGGAGGAGGGGACATAGTGGTTACCAGGTGATCCTGCAAGAGAAAATTGAGAAGTATTGCCTTGCAGGACTGCAGCAGGCTGCAGCCTGCAATGCAAGAAGAAGTAAGTTGGGTTATTATATTGCAGTAATGTATTGCACTATGGTTGGGTTTAAATTCTGGTTTTGGATGTGAGGTACTTCTCTGGCTTAGTTTGTCTGCAACATTTGATTGGCTTTGTGGTTCCCCTAATAATTGTTTATCCTGTTTTAAGCATTTAATATTAGCCTGATTGGCTTTATTGAGTCTTTTGGAGCCAACTTTAAGTGTTATTTTGTTCTTGCTGTTGGGTTTAACATTGGGAGCTGTAATTTTTGAATTTAAACTGGAATTTATATAGTTGATTTTATTTTTGTGTTTGCTTTTGTTTACGCTCTTGCTTTCCAAGGTGCATTTGTTATTCAATTTTGAATGTGCTTTTAAATTGATTAATTCAAACAACTGATTTTTTCTTTTGTTCCCTGTTTTTGCATTTATAAATCCAATTCCTGAATTCTTCTGAGCACTAAGAGACCCCAAGTTTGATTCTCTGCTTGTGAAAGTGATGAAATCCCTTACATGGTTGTTGCTTAAACCACAATTTTATTGTGATTAAGAGCTTGGTTTTATTTCTTACTAACCCGCCCCCCAATTCTCACAACTATAGCCTGCAAAATTTGCCTCTAGCCAATCAGAGTCTTCAGTTTAGTAATGTGACTCTTCAAACTTCAATATGATCTCTTAAAAGTGGCAAGGGTGTCAGGGACCCACTTGGTAGGGAACAAGTTCCCAATCTGGTGGGCCAAGGCCCCCAAGTTGAGCCCTGCTATTACTGATCTAATTGGTACTGTGATCATGGTGGGGTGTCCTAAGTGGCCCAGGTAGGCAAATCTTCCCATCATAGAGCTGAAGCAATCCAACAGATAGTATCCCACCACATATGTTAACAGGTATAATGAGGTGTTGGGTCTAACCAACGAGGGTTCTGCTGGAGGGGGAGGAGTAGAAGAACAAACATAGTGGAATTTCTTCCCCAGTAACTGGAAGTATACTTAAACCAACCATGGGCCAGGAATTTCTTCTGGTGAGAATCATCTGGGGAGGAGTTGTGCCAGTCAGTAGTTGGCGTCGGGCTCTTCAAGGCTAACACCACAGGCAAGAAAGAAGCTAGAAACCAGAACAGGAAGAAAATTCCCCACATGACTTCAAAAGGGATATATAGGAAAGCTTTAATCAAATAGAGTACTATAAATTCTTTATTGTTGGAACAAGTAATTAATAGTAAGGGTGGTTCATTTAAATACCCTAAAAATAGAGGGTGGGACATTTAAGAGGTTAAGTGAGTAGAAAGGGATTTGGAATGAAGTTTTACTAAAATTATGGCTGAGAAGATTATCTTTACCAATTGCTGTTCTACCTGTAAATTAATAATGTTACTTATAAAATTCTGGGACCAAAAGAAACAAGAGGAAGTCACAAGTAAATCCATGCTTAAACAGCAGTTATAGTGAAGATGAAAGTAGAACAAGTGCAGAGCCTGCACCAAAGGTAGATAAATTGGGTCTAAGATTGTCAAGACCAATTAAAGCAGCCAATCAGATACACAGCGGTAAGTGACATTGCCTAGTTGATTATTAACCTTTTCAAACTTGTTTTTGAGTTTGAATGCAAAAGCTGACTGAATCAGTTTATAATAAATATGTATTATATTGGTTTGAACAGAGTTTTGACTAACCTTCACCTTGGATTTAGGGCTCCAGGTTCAAATCCTGTCTGATCCAAGCCAGGATGTACAATGGAGTTCAGGAGTAGATTGTTGGTTTTTTCTGCTGTGTTATCTTTGAGAGAATTAATCATAGAGTTAATGGAGTCAGGTAAGAAATCCCTGACAAAGGGGGGCTTTCAGTCCCAGTTTGCTCATTTTCTCATTGCTAAAAGCTTAGCTTTGACAATCAAATTTTTAAATTTGATTGGCCTTTTAGCCTAGTCCTTTTAATCTTTAAAGTTTTTAGTAGAAGTGTTGGCCTTTCCTTACCTCTTTAGTTGCTTCCTGGCTTCCAGCCTCTCTTTTTAAGTGTCTAAAGTTGATGTTAGTAATAACTTTAAGGCTTACCTCTTTTGCTTTCAAAAATCAAGTTTGAACTTAGATTTTATTATAGAAAACTTAACATTTTCTTACTCTAATCCCAATTTTTTTGAGTTTTTGCTTCACCTTGAACTTGACCTTGTTTTAAGCCCTGTAAAGTCCTTCTACTTACATTCTGCATAAAGTAACCAGGCTCTGAGACCCTTTTTGGCTATTAAGATTTATGAAAACACCCCTGGTTTGGTTGACCCCTACTGTTTGACATCTTCTCTTCACTTGCAAGACTCCTAGTTCTCTTGGTGTCTTTAAAAAGGTTGCTTCCTATGATGAATTTGTGGTTTTTACCATGGATCAAGTTCTGGTCATGGTCTGGACCACTTTCTCAGACCTCTGGGGACAAATATTATCTTCTGCCTACTACGTGGAAGACAATCTCACTCAAATTGTGCATCTGCTTAAGGATCTTCCTGTGAAAGCTTAAGATATACTTGTCACTGGAAAGAAGTTTGTCAAAAGCCTCACTTGCAAAAATTTAGAGTTGCTCTCCCCAGACTTAGACCTCATGATCCTCCAAAAAGTGGGTATATTAGTGCCCTCCTCTCCCATGGAGGTTGACTCTTCCACCCACAAGTTAATGTTGGTCTCTCTGGAGCACAATGTCAAGAATAACATTTCAATACTTGTATTGAAAACCCAGGGATCAAACTCTGGCCATCAAGATATGCCTGGCACCTACCAGGAAAAACAGGGACCTGCCAACCTGTTGAGTCACAGACTTGAGTTGGTAAATTACTCTCTGGCCCGCTAACTTGATAAGGGAGATTCTCCAAATGATCACCAGATTGCCACTAGTTGTGTGCTACGGAGAACCCAGACCTACACAGAGGTCATGGCTTATCTAAAGAAGGTTAAGATGAGACCTGATACTGGCCCTGCCAATGAGCACCAGCTGCCATCAGTCTCCAGCCCAGACTTAGCAACCCAATTGGCTGGCTCAAGTGATGTAGAGAACAGAAGCAGAGAAACAGAGCATCACCACTTCTGTTTTCCAGAGCTGGCCAAGCATAACTCACCACCCTTGAAGCCTCGTCTCACTGTTCAAGCCCTGCCAGTGAATTACCTACGGGCCTGAAGTTTGCAAAAATCAAAGAAGCAAAACTATATGGTATAAAGACACCATTGGACTGGGGCTGATCATATTGTCATTTTTGACAATAAAGATTAATGAATTGTTGCCTCCAGCAGCTTCCACCTGGCTTAGTTTTAGTAATTTTTCAATTCAACTCTAGTCCAGTAGACATCCAGGCGCCCGCCCTCCTTAGTGATCAACCTGCGGACCCATTGCCCGTGCTACACCATCCCCCTGGAGCACTCTTTGGACCAGTGTATTTCACTGAACATCTTCTTAACCCTGCCTACTCTGACTTTGAATTGGAGAACATACTACTTGCTGACCCCTTGGCAAGGACTAGAGAAACCAAATACATAAGTTGCAAAGAAAATCATTGTGAGGCCATCAAGATTGTTCTGTGGCAAGTACAATTATCTGCCTGCTTACCTTGTTCCTAAGACTCTGCTGCTGGCCCCTTGTCCTGACTGCCCAATAGAACCAGCCACTGCTAGTATCACATCTACTAATTGTTTGGAATACTCTATATTACTTTAACAGGCTTAGTGGACCCTATGGTGCTGAATTCTGGTCCCTGGTCCTTGCTTGGGTGATCTCTATCCTATATTATCAACTTAGCGTCTATATTGTGGTGGGCACTTATTGCTGGCCCAGGGGCTCCTAGTCCTGAGTCACCCAATGCCTCCACCTATGCCTGGCTCCCTGACACATGCCAACAGACGCACCACCTGGTTACTTAGTGACATAGTCTTGATTGGTCTGAACCCCTACTTTTCCCAACTGCCTCCCATGTCCTCTCTCTGGACACCTGTTTGAGCGGCCATACCAGTCCTGCACAGGATGGTGTCCTGGTGGGCCTTTCCTCAGAATGGGAGCCAAACTTGGTTAGTTTAGCCCCCTCTCCCACAAACAGCCCCAGATGAGTGGTCATCTTTTTGGAAAACTTTCTTTGTTTGATGGTGAATACTAGGGATGCTTTGGCTCAGCCCTGTCTAACTTTTGGCTTTAGGCGGCTATGGCCAAAACGTATTTACTTCAAATTTGATTGTTATTAAATAAATATTTTAATGGAATAGTCAGGAGCCAGAAACTGGCCGCAGCTGCCCAGGGCTTGTCCAAAGCAGCTCTAGTGAATACGCTATCTAGAAACAAGTTTCTAGAGGGGACTGGGAAAAGTTTCAAGGAAGTTCAGGATGGGGAAAAGAGGGTTCATGGGATCTGATTGGGTGGGGAGACTATTTTCAGCAGTTTAGGAACCTAATTTTGAATTCAACTTGATGGTATCATAGTCCTGTAAATATTGGCACCCAGCAGGTTGAGCACTACCCTCTCCAAGTAATGTCTAGCATGTGATCTGCTTATCTTAATTAATTGGGGAAATAGGGCAAGTCCAAATTTTCGTGGGCTACCTGAGTGACCCTAGGTTTAACCCGTTTTTCCAATAGCAACATTTAAGCTGTTTAACATAGTTAGGAGTTTGGCTAAGTCTTTTTTGGCTTCTAGTATTCCTAGGCCAAGCTATTCCTTCCATTAGATGCTCTACCGTAACAGGCCTGGCAGTCCCATCAGCCACATAAAATAGTGCTCCCCCCATTAAATGGTATTTTTTGGAGGTGACCACAATTTTATCTGTCTCAGTACTTGGTATCATGACATTATGATGATTTGATCTTTTCTAAAACAGTTCCAGGTGAGGAAGGCTTCCTTCCTCTGGAAGCTCAAGAGCTAACTGATTTATTTCAACAGCAAGAGTTTAACTTTTGGCCAGCTTAAAATCTGATGTATTCTATTGTTTTAAAAATTAATCTCAAAGCTTGCGTCTAGTTATTATTGAAGCAAAATCTGAAAAAAATCATCCACCAATGGATGTGGGAAGGAAGCAGATGGCTGCTCTTTTACAAAGTATCCATTGTTTCATATCTGCTGCAGCCTATTATGGGTAGGATTATTCTTCAGGTAGATGTGATAAATTCCTGATGGGTTCAGGTTAGAGCTTTTTGGGCACTGGGCTTCTGTGTTGGATACTATAGCAGATGCCTTGGGGAAGTTGATAATTGATACTCCCCATCTGGTACCCCACTCTTTCCTTTGCTACATATTTTATCTGGGATGATTCCGCAACTGATACTGAACTTGATTTCACGCTTGATTGCATTTACTTCCCTTGGAGTTAAGTTTGCAATCCCCCCATTTGGTTTGGATCCCAGTTGCTTTACCCATGTTGTGTATATTTTGTTGAAATAGCAGGCTTGACCTGCCAGCAAGGTTCTGAGTAAGCAGGTTTGTGCCTGCAATCTGATTATCCAGTCACCCAAAGCCAAGTTAGGAAGGCAACTCATATTTCCAAATACAATAACATGAGAAGAAGTTGATCCTCCCCAGTGGATAACTTGTTTTGGCGCTTAATTCACTACAAGAATCAAGCCACCCCCTTCACCATCCCACTGTGTGATCTACACTATCATGTTCCTACTATCCATGATTCAGAACAACTATATAATACTTATCTCTCAATAAAGAATATGATCTAGTTTCCAAATATTTTCCCCTTGTAACTTTGCTAAAACAGCACAGTTACAACATTGGTAGCACAGGTAGGTTCACCATCCTACCTTTTCTTACAAAATTCTTCCTGTTGCCTGTACTTGCTGTGGCCAACAAATTATCAATAGAATCATGTCTGGCCTCTCGCTAGACTGGACCCTGTACACACCTGGTACCAAAATATCTGATGGCTTTGTCCTGTACCATAATACAGTGATCTTGCTCCCCACCTTAACGCCCTGTCTGCACAAGGGTTTTTTAAATGCCCGCCGCCATTCCTTGAGCAACTGAAAAAAGTACCATGTCCGCCTACGTAGCTCAGAGACTTCAAAGAGCTGCCTTGGAACCTTTTTCTGGAGCCAACAACAATAACACTGCAGCATGGATCTGGTCTGCCCAAAGCAAGCTGGCCCAAATGGAATGCCTGCAACAATTTTGGATTAAATAAATCTCCATCCAATTGACTCATGACACTGGTACCTGGTGTGACAAGTGGCATGAAGAACACACCAAGAAGGATTGGGACACCTTCAAGAAAGACTTCTTGGCGAGATTTGTGCTGAAGGACACTGCACTTATGATCATCTGCCAAGTAAAGAACCTGACCCAAACTGGCATAGTTAAGGAGCTCACTTGCGCTTACAAGCAACTCTGACTATGTGCCCCCTCAGATATGGTGTTTGATACTCCAGCTACCCATCTCATGTACTACAACGCACTCAAGTTGCATGTAATGAGACACATAAGCCTGGACCAAGTGACCAACTTGCAAAGTCTGTATTTCAAGGCAGAGAAAGCAGAAAAAACGTCCAACACCCTCCACAAGGCGCAAACTGGAAAGAGAGAGACCCAAGGATTTTCACCCAACTGGGCGTTCCAACCAACCACCCCCTGGGAACAGCAGCAAGAATGCAAACCACAAACCTGCAGGTTCAAATAGACATGGAAATGGGAACAACAGCCAGTCAAACCAAACCCATTTCTGTATCACTGCCACAAAAGACAACCAAGACAAGGGAAAACCCCAGGGAGAGAACTAAGCAAGCCAAGCTCTCCCTGCACAACTCCTGACTTGCCCAACAATGAGTACCAACCCAAGGACGTGGACCAGTGCCCAATGATCCAAGTACCCTCAGAAGATCCAGTACTCTACACCATTGTCAGACATCCAAATAAACTGATGTCTTATCCTTTCTGCCTTTGTAGTTACACAGGCCCAGCACTCCTGGACTCAGGCGCAGATCAAACCCTAGTCAACAGTAGCTTTGAAGATAAGTTCAAGCTAGCTACTAATCCTTTGCAGATTGAAAACGTGGTTTTAGCTTATGAACACCACATTGCCGTGACACAGGAAACTTCCCCCTTCTCTGTCATGCTAGAGAGCCTACATTCCATCATTCAGGGCCCTGCCATTGATTTTCCCAAGTTTGACATTTTACTTGGACTGGACTTGTTGCAGAAGAACAATCCTTATGTAGACTGGGTGACCTCTGTACTGACCATCAAACGTGAAGGCGTTAATCACCAGATCTACCCTGACTCAGTAGACCAACTCCTATGCAACCACGTCTTTGTACGTATCACAGAGACCCTGAACAAAAAGAAGAAAATCAAGGCAATTGACTGGGACTCTTGCCAGTACAAGATCATACATTTCAAGGATCACCAGGACACCACTATGCCTCAGGATTGCAAAATTGTAGCCCATCACCCAGAGATCTTTAAGAATACTCTACCTGTGTTGCCACCAGAGAAACACATCCAACACTCCATCCAACTCAAAGGAGTTGCGCCTAAGGCGCAACCCATCTACTGCCTCACCCCAAACAAAGACAACACCTTACGTGCTTACCTCAAGGAAGCGTTGGAAAAAGAACTTATCTGCCCCTCACAGTCCCCTTTTGGTGCTTCTGTGTTCTTTGTACCAAAGAAAGATGGAACCCTACGCCTAGTCACAGATTATTGAGCCCTAAACAAAGTCACTATTAAGAATTGTTACCCACTACCACTCATTGACAACCTCTTTCATGCCTTGGGAGGTGCCACAATTTTCTCTAAGAGTGACCCAACTGCAGACTACAACCAGATCTGTATTAAGGAGGAAGATATCCCCAAAACAGCCTTCTGTACTAAATATGGTTTTTATGAGTGTGTGGTACTCAACTTTGGAATGAAAAACGCCCCAGTCAACCTTTGTGACCTTCTGTTGTGTTCTGAGGCGCAGCACAGACACACAACAGGAAATCCTAACCTTAGGATTGGATTTGTACTAAGTCTTGGTTAGATGGAAGGGAAGGCTATGCAATTACCTTGTGGCCCTGGATAAATAATCTCTACTAGTTGTGGCTAGAGAGAGGCGCCAAAGTACTGGAAGACACAAAGACAAAAATGTGAATAGAGCTTAATTTTTATTGGTGAATATGAAAAGGAATATATACTGTATAGCTTTACCACAAACCACTACATGGAAAGTAGGATCACTTGCCACAAGCATGAGTAGGGCAAGTGAGTTGCAAAGAGTCAGGAAACCAAACAATTGTATTTTCCAGTTCAAATATAGACTCATTTTGAGAAGCAAAAGAGAAAGATTTGTCCTCAAAATAACCCATTGAAGGCAAAATCAAAACATGGTGAATGGCAGCTTCCTAACATTGCCCTCTCTATATTGGCCTTAGGGGGGTAGTACTTGCGGAGGAACTTGGCATGTACTCAGTTAAACAGGCAACCAATAGAGAGGAGTTTCACCTTGTACTCAGACCCTCGCTTGAAGGTCATTTCTAGAGGGCCAACCCACAATATATCTAGCTTTTGAGTGCGTCCTCCTACTCTATGCTGATAGTAAATAACAGGGTCCCCAAATGTTAACTCAGGCAAGGGAGAGCGTCCAGCATTATCAGGAGAGAGCTCAAGCATCTTGGTCTCATACACAGAGGTATACACAGTGGCCTGTTTGTCAATTATGCAGTTGACTAAGTTTTTGATGTGGGCATTAGGGTTCATGACCTTGTCAGAGGAGATTAGGGGGCCCCCAGGAGCAACAGATTGGTGGTCTTCCGCCCATAAATCATAGCAAAGGGAGATACACTGTGAAACAATGTTTGCTGAGGCAATAGCAAAGAAAGCAGCAGGTAATTATAGATCCCAGTTTGCAGCGTCAGAGTAAGTCAGCTTCCTCATGATAGAAATCAGTATAAAATTTGCACGCTCAACTGCCCCATTAGTAGAAGGGTTAAAGGGGCAGAAAAATACTGGTGAGACCCTAAGGCCTCAACAACAGAGGTTACCAATTTGGCGTTGAAATTAGTCCTGTTTTCAGATAGCAATACTTGAGGGCAGCCATGGCAGTAGAAAAATCTTGTAACAGGAAAGCAGCAATTGTATTAGCAGTGATATCTTAGTAGGGAAAGCTTCTACCCACTTGCTGAAGTGATCAGCAGCAATTAGTATAAATCAACAACCAGAGCGGGAGCAAGGGAGAGGACCTACAGCGTCAATTCTGGCAGTGTGAAAGGCATTTTGAGGGGGAACTAATTTGAACTTGTGGGAGGTAGCTCGCGGTCTCTGGAGCTGGCAGTTATGGCAACTATCTATGAAGTCTGGAATCAGCAGGCAAAGGTTTTCCCAGAAGTAATTCTTCTGGAGCCAGTCAAAGGTCTTGGCAATACCTCATGCCCGGTCTCTTTATGAGCTTGTAGCACCAACAAAAGGCAAAGACTAGGTTGTACATAAGGCAGGTACTGGTCTCATACTTTCTTGAAGAGCTGATTGTATCAAATAAGTGTATCCTCAGATAGTTTGGACAGGGCTAATTGGACTTCTTCCATCTTGCTTTCCCAAGAGAAATGATATCCAATTAGTTCATACAGTTGATTAGCCTCAGCAGGATGCAGAGCAAGGATGGGCATTCTGGATAATCCATCAGTGTTCTGATGTTGAATTCTGGGACAATGTAGCACAGTGAAGTCATAACCTTGCAGTCAGAGAGCCCATCTAGCTAGTCGTCCTTCTGGCTCCTTAAGCTGTTATGACCACTTAAGTGAAGCGTTGTTGGTGACAACAGTTAAATGGGTGCCATACATGTAGTGGTGGAACTTTTTAACTGCATGCAACACAACAAGGCATTCTTTCTCTGTAACGCTGTAGTTCTTCTCATGCTTATTCAGGACACGGGAGGTATAAGCTACAGGGTGATCCACACCCTCATTATCCAGTTGAGCCAAGATGGCTCCAATAGCAAGGTTGCTAGCATCAGTGTATAGGATGAACTCCCTATCATAGTCAGGATACACTAGGATGGGAGCCTCTTTGAGTTTCTGTTTAAGGGTCTCAAAGGCTTGCTGCTGGCTAGCGGTCTGTTCAAAAGGGACATTACATAACAGCTGGACTAGAGGTTCACTAGTATTGGCAAAGTTGGGGATGAACTTCCTGTAGTAACCCATCATGCCCAGAAAGACTTAAACTTCTCTCAGGTTGGTGTTTGGAAGCATTTTGTTGATGGCTTCAACCTTCTTGGTCATTGGGCAAATCTCTGTCTGGGTTACTTCATGACCCAATAATTCAAGATGCTCTTTGAAGAAAGTAAACTTAGATTGTTTCAGCTTGAGGCCAGCCTCTTGAATCTTTATGAACACTTCTTTGAGGTGAGCCAGATGGTTGTTAAAGGTAGCGCTGAAACCCGTTATATCATCTAAGTATACTAGGACACATGAAAATTTCAAGTTGCAGAGGATGGAGTCCATGGCTTTTTGGAAGGTGGCCAGGGCATTGCAGAGTCCCTGCGGCATACAGGTAGGCTCAAAAAGCCCTTCAGATGTAATTAGTGTGGTCTTTTGGCGGTCCTTGGGAAAAAGTTCAACTTGCCAGTATCCTGATGCCAGATCCATTGCGGAGAAGAACTTAGAGCCTCCAAGACAGCATAATGCATCATCAATACACAGCAAGGGGTAAGAGTCCTTCTTGGTTAAAGAGTTAAATTGTCCATAGTTGTCACAATATAATGATCCCCATCTTTCTTCTTTAGGATGAGTAAGGGTGAAGCCCAAGGACTTTGGGAAGGGGCCAGCAGCCCAGCGTCCAACAGTTGTTTGAGCTCTTTAGACACCTGAGCATCCTCCACGCAACTGCGGTGATATGTTTTAGCATGGAAGGGGGGAGCGTCTCCAGTATCAATTTGATGGATAACGCCTTTGGCTAGACCATAGTCAGTGCTGTCTTTGTCAAAGATGTCTGAAAATTGATCTAGCAAATCAAGCACCTCCTTTTGCTGAACCGGGGATAGTTGCAGGAAGTCTTGCGCAGTAAACAAAGATAGAACTTGGGGCTTGTCTTCTGGTAGATTAAAATCCTGAAATGTACCAAATGGATGAAGGGACAAGACATCAGGAGCATTTAGTAATTTGCCATAACCAACAACCAGCCCTCTAGATACAGTTATGGGAAGAGCAGTTAGGTTGGCTACTAGCAATTGAACAGGGTCTTTATGGGAGACATCTAGGATTCCAGGACAGAGGTAAGGTTCATTGCAACCTAGCAAGGGAGTGGAGTACAACTCCAGGAAAGTTTGCTCAAGTAACTCATACAATATTAGGGAGTCCAAGATGGCTTGAGAGTCAGGGGGAATGTTTATAGCATAAGTAGCCAGGAGAGGGATCCCCTCAGAGGCAGGGCAAGCCATAGGTGGACACTTCATGTTGGAGGAGTGGGTACAGTATTTTAGAGTGAAAACACCTGTGGGATATTCTAAAGCACACGTCTTGAGGCGCTTCCCAGGAACTTTGACTGGTTCCTCAAAGATCAGAGGTACTTTGTACCCCAATATAGAGAGGTAACCATCCTTCAAGTTGATGATCCCATTGCATTCCCTAAGGAACTGGGTACCAACTAGGAGATTGTAGCTTTTGTTCTCCAAGACAACAGAAGGGGTGGCTAAGAGAAGTTTGTCAAACCGCATGGGGAGAGCAGAATATGCTCCTATGGTGCAGTTCATGGATAGCCCAGCTGTACCATAAAACTGGTGATAGTTAAGGTTGGGTGCAAGCTTGAGCTTCTTGACAAGCTTCAAGGAGACAACGTTAACAGGAGAGCCAGTATCCAAGACAGCCTTGATCTTCATCTTTTGGATGGATATTTTTACGCAAGTGGTAGTACA
Source organism: Entomophthora muscae (assembly GCA_014839935.2). Classification (NCBI taxonomy): domain Eukaryota; kingdom Fungi; phylum Entomophthoromycota; class Entomophthoromycetes; order Entomophthorales; family Entomophthoraceae; genus Entomophthora; species Entomophthora muscae. The sequence continues at coordinate 591,276 of QTSX02007113.1, forward strand.
ACCAAAGGGTGGGAAGACAGCCAGGATGTCTTGAGCCTCCACTAGTTCTTTTTCCCACTTCTCAATCTTATATCTTAATCCTGGAAACACCTTATAGACAGTTTGGAGAGGAAGCAAAACTGACGCATTCTTGAATACAGTGTCAGCAACTTCAGCGGCTTCTTAGGATGACTCTACTAGCACAGGAGACCTCTTTGCTTAAGTGAGATATGGGCAAGAGACAACTTCTTTGGCCTCAGAAAAAAGCTTAGTAGTTGTCATAATCTTTCCTGAGTGTAGCTTATAGGGGACTGCAATGGTTTTGGGCACAACAAGAACTGAATACCCGTAAGCGTAGGGTCATTGTCAGGAATGCCTTTTCTATTTTTCCTGACAACAACAAGGGACTTATAATAGTTCCAGGGTCTGGGAACTCTTCTCCTAATTTGGAATTTCCTCCAAGACCTAAAAATGGTTTATTAGTAGGCAGTACCAGTTCAATATTACCTTTAAAAAGCATTTATTCAAACCCAGAGGCCATTCTTTTGGTTGATACGGGAATTGAACCCGGGTTCTCTTGCTCACTGGGTGATCACCTAAACAAAGTTAGTAGTTTGGATTCAAATTTACCTTTGTTACCATGCAAGATGGCTGCCTGCAGCCAATCAGATTTTACAACTGGGCCAGGAGTTTCCAAATTTGCTTTTGATTTGAATTCTGATGCTGTTAAGCATCCACAGGGCTCTTTAGTTGTTCTGGATACTCCAGACTACAGAGCCTCTGCTTCTGGTGGTTGAGAAAACCACCAGAAGCCCCCAAACTGAGACCTCAAACAGCTGGGGTAAATAGCTCCTAGCTGTTTGGGTAGCTCACTTGGGGGGCTTGGTTAAATACATTTTCTTTTACTTTCTCTGGTTGAAGTAGAAGGTGTCCATATCAAATTTCCCCTTTAAATCCCCCTCAACTGTTCTCCATTTCCCCAACCTGCAAGTTATATACCCTTGATGCCTATATAAGGCTCCATCTTGTCAGAATTATTAATTGTTCAGTTAATAAAGTCAATTTCTTCTACATCAGTTTATTCATTCTTGCTTGCTCTCTCAGTCTTGAAATCCAACACCATGATACTACCCAAGTCTTTCTAATGGGGACCATTTGGGTATAAATGGTTGGTTTGGTTGCTCCTTGTCCAGTCCTTTGCTGCAAGCGTATCCCTTGGAACCAGAGCCAATTCTGGTTCATCTTCTCCTCATTACCTTGAAAAGTCATGGCGCCAAGTGATACCAGGCGTATGGTACACCATCACTCCATTGTCATATAATCCCCCCATTACAGAGAAACTGCAGGTCATGGGGGCCAGTCAGCCTGCTCCTTCTTTGTTTGTCCCTTGGCTTTGGCTTTACTTCTCAGTTACCTCAGAGCTTACTTCCTTTTGGGAAGATTCGATCCTCTTCTGGGTTGATATTGCCTTCTTGGGAAATTATTCCATATGGGAATGGTCTCTGTTCCCATTGGTTCTCTAGTCACAGGGTTAAATTCATCTGCAGCTGTATACCTTTTGGGTGGTATGTTTCCAAGCAGATGGGTTCCTGACAGTCATTAAAATCATAATTGTCCAAGTCAGAGTCGTCAGAGATATTGTGAAACAATAGTGAGATGGGAGGAGCCTCAGTATCAGCAGGTTTGGAGTTGGTTATAGAGGGAGGGATTGAAGGGGACTGGGAAGAATTGTCAACCAAGAGCGCCTCTGCCTCTAGGTTGACTGTTCTTTTCCCGCCTGCTCCTTGGGATCAGCTCCTTCAACCCAAGGATTGGTGCAGACTTGATAATGGTGACCTATCTGGCCACAGTTGTGGCAACCTTGACGTCAAGGAGGATTTTGCAAGTTCATTGCAAGGATGCGAGGGCCATGGGAAGACAAACCAGAGTTAGAGGCGGCACAATTCTCCCAAATGACTGCTCCATAGTGGGTAAGGTGCATATCCTGCAGCAACATCTTTATGCTCTTCATGGAGGAAAGCATAGATTTGTGGGCTTTGAAGTGAAGACACAGAATCTGGTTAACTTTGAGGGCTTGAGCGCAAGCCATGTAAGCTTCATGGGCTGTCACTTGTCTGCTTGTTATCAGTTGCTTCCTTCCATGTAGAATCTATCTGCAAATTCAGATAGGGTCTCCTTAGGTTTGAAAGCAATGTGCATTAAGGCATCCTTCTTCACTTCTAAACTAAGATCACGACCAAATTTGTCAATCAGAAGCTGCTTCATATCTTCCCAAGTCTTGAAGATGGGCAGCTCAGGCACCACCACCTCTTGGCAGGTTGGGTGTAGACATGTCAAAATATGCTCCTTATTAACCTCATCTGATACTTGTCTCATGGCAGTTTAATAGATAGTTAAGAAAGCTGTAATAGTCAAGGTTTTGGGATCAAAGACTTGCTTAAAGGTAGGCTTGAAATGTGCTTCAGGAGTTGAACCACCATTGTTGCTATTGAGTACATTTATGCGCAGGGAGAATTCTGCTTCAGATTTGGAGGGGGGCTGTTTAGCCCACAGCTGTTGAACACTTTCCTCAAGGGTAGTCAGGGTCTCAACAGTGCAGGCACCTGTATCATTAGCTAGAGTGGTCTGCTACTCAGTAACATCTAGACGTTGGCCTTGGGTTGTTACTACCGTAAAGAGCTCAGCCAGTCAAGAAGTAGGGAATGGCCCCACTGAGAGGCAAGGGGTGAACCTGTTGTTTACTGAGTTGATCATTCACTTCTCTGTATGTCCCTATCTAGCTTGGCATGGTCCTGTTTCAAAATGTTCTACCTTGTTAGCTAGGGAAATCAACTCCCTAGCGCATTGGATTCAAGGGGCTCCTGACAAGCCAGGGCAGCAGCCATCTTTATTGACAACTCCAACTGGACTAGCAGCAGTTGCCACCATTTCCTGTAGGGTAGCAAGTTCCTGCTGTAGCTCAGCAACTTGAGTGGTCAAAACAAGCACCTGTGGATCAGGCTGAGGAGCTTCAGTAGGGTGTTCTTGACTGCAGGTAGAAAAATGTAGCTCTCAAATGGCATCCCATAGTCTCTGATCTCTATCCACCAAATCATCAGTTGGGGGAAGGCGGAGCATCTGGCTTGGGCATAGATAATGCATTCACTTGATTCTGGAGTTTGGCAATAGCAGCGGTAGTGACAACTCTTTCTTGATTGAATTCCGCACTGAGCTCATTAAGGCCTTTAGCAGCAAGGTCCGCTACCTGCTGCATTTGCTTGAAGGAATAAGTGCTGAATTCATTGAGCTGCTGTACAATTTTTTCAAAGTTGGTGAGATAGGCGTTCAGGGTAGAATCAACTTGGATGCGTCAGGGCTGTTCCAACTGGTGAAACTCATGTAGACACTCTCTGACATATTCAGGGATGGCTTGATGCATTTGTTTAATTTAATTTACCAAACAGGTCTGGGAGGTGACAGAGTTGCGCTGATTGTTGGATATTAAGAAAAACAGGAAGTGGATCCACTGTTGGTAGGCTGCAAACTGATCCCAGTGATGAGTGATGGCTGCTTATAGAGACAAGATTTCTTGAACGTGGAACCCTAACACCATTTGATGGTGGGCTAAGGCAGGTTGTATGAAGGATGACAGTAGGTGCTCAGCAGAGTCAGCCGCTGAGAGGAGATATTGTGGAAATTGAGGAGCCACAATCAATTTGTAGCATTCAGCCCAAATGAACTGCAACTGGAGGCAGGAGATGGCTCCCTCATAAGCTATCCCAAGAGCTACCGCCATGACTTGTTTTAAGTCAAGGGTACCCATGGGATAAGCAACTAGGCAGGAATCATTCCCAAGGTTCAGTACAGTAGGGATAATAGGCAGATCTGTGGTGTCTTCCTCAATAGGAGGGCTGGTAATCTCAGGTGAAGTCAGCTCTTGTATAGGAGGAGGCAAAGGACCTTTAAACATGGATGTTAAAGGAATAACCAAGGGGCTTACAGCCCCTGTAGTGAGCACCATTTTTGTTGTGTTCTGAGGCGCAGCAAAGACACACAATGGGGAATCCTAACCTTAGGATTGTATTTTTACTAAGTCTTGGTTAGATGGCAAGGAAGGCTATGTGATTACCTTGTGGCCCTGGATGAATAATCTCTACTAGTTGTGGCTAGAGAGAGGCGCCAAAGTACTGGAAGACACAAAGACAAAAATGTTAATAGAGCTTAATTTTTATTGGTGAATATGAAAAGGAATATATACTGTGTAGTTTTACCACAAACCACTACATGGACAGTAGGATCACTTGCCACAAGCATTAGTGGGGCAAGTGAGTTGCGCAGAGTCAGGAAACCAAACAATTATATTTCCCAGTTTGGATATAGACTCATTTTGAGAGGCAAAAGCAAAAGAGAGAGATTTGTCCTCAAAATAACCCATCAAAGGCAAAATCAAAACATGGTGAATGGCAGCATTCACAACACCTTCATTAACAAGATATTTGCCCCCCACATTGGCAAGCATGCCTTGGTGCACCTGGACAATATCATTGTCTACAGCCCCTCAATAAAACAACACCATAAGGACTTAGAGGCAGTCTTTGCTACCCTGACGCAACATAGGCTACTAGCCAGGCCTTCCAAGTGCCATTTTTTCTGCAAACAGCTGCCCTTCTTGGGACATGTAGTTTCAAAAGATGGGATTAAACCTGACAGCCAGAAAATCCAGGCCATCTGCAAAATGCCACCAAAGGACAAGTCAGAACTCCGCACATTCTTGGGAATGGTTGTCTATGTACAGCAATTCATACCCAACTGTGGCGTCCTGACTGCACCTCTGTCCGCCATAACTGGTGCCAAATCCAAGTTTGTATGGACCTTCCAATGTGACCTTTGTTTCAAACGTCTTAAAGAGAAACTCACAACTGCATCCATACTGCAATACCCCAAACATGATGGGGAAAACCAAATGGAGACAGACGCCTCTGACACATCTGTTGGGGGAGTACTACAAATCAAAAACAATGATGGTGATTTTCTGACCATAGCCTAAAAATTACGCAAACTGACAGATGGCAAGTGCTGATACCCTATACGTGACAAAGAGCTGCTAGCAATTGTGCACTGCCTTGTCAAATGGTGTTGTTACCTAGAACAACAGGAGGAGTTTACAGCCTTGACAGATCATAAGTTGCTCATTGTCAAGATTTTTGGATCTTGAGGAAGAAGAGATAAAGTTTTTATTGTTTATATTATGCATGTGGGGATAGGTGAATCTGTAAGAAGACAGATGTGCTTCTTATTGGTGTGGAAGGGTGTGGCAGTGGGATGTGTCCCATTGCTGCTTGATCCAAGTGATGGGGAAGCCCTGTGGTCCTTTGGAGACACAACACTGTCTATGGTGGCTTGGCAGGTATTTGAAAGTATCAATAAGTCGCTCTTACTGTACTTGACACCACTAATATTTGGACTAGCAGTGGTGTTGAAGGGTATTAATTGTCTGCCTTCCAAGTGATCTTGGAAGGACCCTTTATAGTTGAAAGCTAGCTGCCAAACTGGCGTCTAGCTGCGGACAACTCTTACTAGCTAGCCTATTATCCCCAAGCTACTAGTTTCACCCCCAGAGTTGGATCCCAAACCTGAATAAGGTTTGGAGAGGAGGTAATATTCTAGGCTGGTGATTTCTCCTCTTCAGCCTGTATATACCTTGACTTAGTTACAGCAAACTAAGTTGACATCCATTTCAGCCAACCTTGCCTTGTGCTTGTATAATGTGCAAAATTTGCATGGGTGGTCCTCTGTCTCACTTCTTGGTGAAACAGGATGTTGTAATTCTCTGTTCTAATCTTTGAGTTGGGTTTGCGTCTTAATTTGGAATCTGGAATGCCTAGCATCTAATTATAGAAGCTTCTGGATTTTCCTGTGACCTGAGACCTGGAATGTCTCAGGTGTCTTCTGACTTGTAAACTATATCAGTCTTGTTATAGTTTCTCCATATTCTGGAATAGCTGTTTCAGTTTGGCTGTGTCCCATCTAGTGTCAACCCACAGCTTCAGTGATAGGGATATGAATCAGTCAACCCTAATAGATCAGGATTTCCTGACATTTCCCCCCACTTGACTGAGCTATATAATTTCTGGAGAACTTCTTCAGCATGGGAATATGAGTAGCAACTATTCTGGTGTTGGTAATAAGTCTGATGCCCTCCAAATGGTGGTGCAGATGTCAGAGGAAGCCCGTTGCCTTTTCTGCAGGCTTTTCAAGGAGGCCAAGATGGTGTTGCTTTGTGGGCTTCAACAAGCGGATACTGGTTCACTCTGATTGGGCTTGAAAGTTCATTAACAGGTGAAAATAGTGATGAAATCCCAGTAGAGGGTGAAACCACAGGGTGGTCTTCCGTTGGTGGTGAAAAGCGCCTTGGTGAGGCCCAAGCTAGCTCAGCACGTACCCGCCCTCATAACTTGGAGAGGGAACCTTTGATAGTGGACCCTCATTGTGGTACCTTTACTTATTGCTTGGTGGACGCCAATCTGCCTGACCTTGACTCTGTGCCCTTACTCCAATTAGGTGAAGAGGGTTTCTCCATCTCCCAACTTTATTTGGAAATGGATATAATCCCTCAATTTTTATTTGTGGTAATGGCTCAGCGCCTGCACCATGATCTTAAGCGGTGTATCACTCATTCTAGAAAGGGTTTCATAGCGTTGACAATGATGATCTTACAGGGAGGTTGGGTGATCAGTTGGCCAAGCTCTTGGTGAGTACTGGTGATGCTGGTGGAGTAGGTGATGCTTATCAAAGCTATATTCTAGACTTTGACTTGCGGGTGTTTTCTTCTTGGTTTGGAGCTCTAGAGGGGTTTCCACTACTATATCTGTCACTGGGTGTTGACAACTCAGATGCGCGGGACAGCCGTATCTGCCAAGTTGTCTGTAGCGTGTACGCTGCCATTGATAGTGGGGCCAAGCAGCAGGCAGTTTGCAGGATGGTGTTATGTGGGGACATAATGCTTACCCCTGATCTTAGCCTGTCAATGGATAATGCTGACAATATGGCAGCGCAATGGGAGAAGGTTTGTAATAAACTGGGCGGTCTTAAGGCGCTGTTCCCTCATTATTATTGGTACATTTCCGACTTTATGTTGGACTGTGTGATCTTGTTGTGTGCTTTCCCCTTGGACACTGGGCTCTGGCGGGTTGATGCCATCTCTGGGGAGATTTTCATTCCTTTTGTTTGGTTTTCTCAAATAGTCCCAAGTGAGCGTCAACTCTGGCTGCAGGCTGCCACTTATTGGTTTGCTGAGGGAAGGAAGTTCCCTTTTGTGTCAGTCTGGAGCCTGAGGCAGATAGTGCCGCTTTCTTAAAGAGGGAGCGCCCAAGTGGCTGATCCTGAAGAGGATGAAGAGGACCCTGAGTACCAGGAGGGTGATCCTTGAGTCCCCTGCAATAAAGTCTTTTTCCTATTTCAAATTTTCTTAGAATTTTCTTTTAGTAAACTTTATTGTGAGCCAATATTTGTAATGGAAAAATATGGCTTGAGGAACCTGGCATGGACTCTGTTAATGAGTTTTCTATTGGCCAGGTCCTTGATTGTATAAACATCTGGGGAGGTCTTTTCAATGATTTTGAAAGGCCCTTTCCAAATGCTTTCAAGCTTATGAGCCCGTCCCACAACTCTGTTGTGATACAAAACCTCTGTGCCAATTTTAAATTTGGCTAAGGCGCATCAATTCTTGTTGTCAGTCTTGCGTCCTTTGTTCCTGGTGAAGGAGGTTTTGGTGAAAGCTTTGGCTTGAAGCTTGATGAGCGTGTTGGCTAACCTAGACATATATTGTTGATATGTTATTTTACCCGGGTCTCCCATTGCTGAGAAGAGAATTGGCGGGATGGCTGGATGTCTTCTGTATGTCAGTTGGAACAGGGAGAAGCCAGTTGTACTGTGGATTGAGATGTTGTATGCAAACACAACAGTAGGCAGAAAGAGATACCATTTGGAAGTACAAGCGTCAGCCAGCTTACACAGAATGTTGACCAAAGTGCTGTTGGCTCTCTCAACCATTCCATTAGTCTCTGGATGGTATGGTGTAGAGAGCACTCCCCTCACACCCATGAGCTCATTTAATTTGGGAATTACATGAGCAGTGAAATTTGTACTTTTGTCGGTAAGAATGAACTGAGGGCAACCATGTCGATGGATGATCTGTTCCAACACAAACCTGGCTGTCAATTTGGCGCTGACGTACTGAAGAGCTCTGGCTTTTACCCATTTGGTAAGGTGATCAATTGCTACAATGATGTAGCGCAACTGACCAACACACATGAGCAGGGGCCCAATCACGTCTATGCTAACAGTATGCCAAACAAACTTGGGCTCTACTGCTTTATACTGGTGCTTCCCAGTGAAAGGCTTCTCATGTTGACACTCTGTACAGTAAGTCAGGGTCTCTTTAACGTCAAAGAGGAGTGACTCACATTAGTAGTGTTGTTGAAGTTGGTGGACTGTTTTTCTTAAGCCACCATGGCCCACAGCTTTGTAGGCGGCCATTATCAGCTCTGGCCGTTCTGAAGGCCTTGGGAAAATGTATTTAGCACCCTTGTGGTACTTATACAATTTTTGATTCTCAACCTTACAGTCTTTTCAGAGTTCTTGGAGGATGGCCTGTATTTTGTCTGGTTTGTCCTTGAACTGGTTGTTGAACATCTTATTGTACAGTATGTTGGCCTGGGTTGCTACTATAGCAACTGTTGGTAGTCTCAATAAGCAATCTGCATTCTGGTGGTTGGCTTCTGGACAATAGACTATAATGTAATCAAAAGCCTATAGCTTTAATGCCCATTGAGCCAGTTGTCCTTCTGGCTCTTTAAGGGTTTTTTAGCCAACTGAGACTAGCGTAGTTGGTGACCAAAGTGAAGTGCACCCCATGCAAGTATACCCTAAATTGCTTGTAGGAGTTTATCACAGCAAGGCATTCCCTTTTGGTGACTGTGTAGTTCTTCTCATGTATGTTTAGAGAGCGGCTAGCATAGGCCACTGGGTGTTCTTCCCTGCTGTCGTCTAATTGTGAAAGACAGCCCATAGGGCGGATAATGAAGCATCTGTATGCACCACAAAACGCCGGCTAAAATCTGGGTACATTAATACCAGGCTGGAAGACAGGCTGGTGTAAAGGGCGTCAAACGCGTCTTGGCATGCTACTGTCCATAGGAAGGGGACCCCATTCTTTAGTAGATGAAACAGGGGCTTGCCTGTACGCGCAAAATTGAGGATAAAACAATGATAGTACCCTACCATCCCCAAAAAGACCTGTATGCTGTGTTTGCTTTCTGGCTGCTTCATATTGGTGATAGCCTCCACTTTGGCTGGTTGGGGGCAAAGTCCAGTTGTATCCACTACAAATCTAAGGTACTCCAACTGATCCTTAAAGAATTGACATTTTTGGGGTTTGATCTTCAAGTTGGCATCTGCCAATCTCTTGAAGACGGCCTCCAGGTGCTCTGTGAAAGTTCTTGGAAACACATTGATATCATCCAGATAAACTAGGATGCAGGAGAGTTTGAGATCACCTAGGATAGTGTCCATAGCCTGTTGGAAGGTTGCAGGCGCATTACATAACCCTTGTGTCATTTGAGTTGGCTGAAAGAGGCCTTGAGAAGTGATTATTGCACACTTCTCTTGTTCCTCTGGTGGAAGCTCAATCTGCCAGTATCCTGAGATAAGGTCCATGGCAGAGAAGTACTTGGATCCACCAATACAATCTAGCGCGTTGTCAATCCTGGGAAGCGGGTATGAGTCCTTCTTTGTAATCAAATTCAGGCATCAGTAGTCTATGATTACCTGGTTACTTCTGTCCTTCTTTTTTACTATCAGGATGGGTGACGCCCAAGGACTCTTGGATGGGATCAACATGCCTCTGTCTAGAAGTTGCTGGATTTTTTTGCTCACAGTCTCTTCACTGGCCTTCAAGCATCAAATTGGTTGGAGGTAGACAGGTTTATTATCCCCTGTATCTATGTGGTGAGTGACTTCATTGGCACACCCAAGATTGAAGTCATCCTTTGCAAATATGCAATGGTATTTTTCAAAAAGTGCACTTTCTTGTTCCTGTTCAGTGTCATTGAGGGAAGATAGATAAGCCAGTGGAGTGGTCACATAGGCGGCAACATTAACTTGATCAAGAAGACCCATTTCTGACAGAGCTCCAATATACTTGAAACTGTCCAGCTCTTCAACTGGTAGCATATGAACAAATCCTACAATCTGATTCTTCTTGATGTGGATGTTGTGCCCTTGAAGATTGGCCAGCAGGACATGAATTTTGCCATTGCCAGGAATGATTATCCTAGGAGCAATACATGGTTTTAATATTGAATGTCCCCATGGCTGATGGGCTTCACCATACAATCCTGCAGGGATGTCTAAGGTTAAACCCGTGTTGACAGCCTGCTGTTAGCCAGATCCAAGTGTAAGAGTCAATCTTGAGAGGAGCGGAATTCCTTTGTTCTCCTTGATCTGAGTGGGCAACCATTTTCCCTTTTTCCCTGTACAGGTGTATGGAACTACCACCACACTGTCCTTGTATGCCAGATTGATGCTAGGTTTTACCTTAGCTGGTGGTTTTGTGTCCTGTGTGTAATACAGTGGGATGGTCTGGCAAAGGATAGTCAGAGTGTTGTCTTTCATGTCCAATATGACCCTGTATTTACGTAGAAATGCAGTACCAATGAGCACATTGTAATTTTCACTGGGTAGGACCACAGCAGGAGAGAACACAGAAATGGAGCCAAAGCGTATTGGCAGAGCTCTGTAAGCTCCTTCAGACGTGGCTGTGTGCTTACTGGCAGTACCATATACTCTGGTGTGCGCAATGTCAGGAGCAATACCTAGCTTTCTGACAAGGTGGGTGGACATAATATTAATAGGGGCGCCACTATCTATTATGGCGTGTACCATGACTTTATTAGCAGAGATATCTGTGTATGTACATTCAGAGTAGAGTTCAGAGTGTTAGTTTAATATGTGTATAACCAAGGGTGCTGGTGTATCAAAGTACTATTAGAGAATTTGGCCAATCTCAGGGAAGTTGTCCTTAATGGTCTCAATGGGAAGGGATAATTGGCCTCCCTTCAAGGAAGGTAGGTCACTGGCTATGCTGGGATTGAAAGTAAGGCAAGTTTACTAGACTTGGGCCATGTACGGTTTGGAAACTGTCTCTACAGTGTTTGGCGTGACCTTCTTTGGGCATCCCCTGCCTCTGGCAGGAATAGCATAAAGGTTGTCTGACACAAGCATGTGTAGAGGATTCTCTTTGAATTCCTGTTTAGGAGCAAATTGGGATGGCAGACTGACCAAAGGCGGATCTAATATTGATGCCTCTGGTGTTGTTGTCTCAGAAGGGGCTGTATTAGTTTCAGCTGCCTCTAGAGGCTAGTGGTCTGGTTCTTTTTGAATAGGGGAAGTGGCGGACTCAGTATATTCCTCTACTGGCCTGCCTTGACTTTTCCCTGGTCATCCTGTTTTTGGTTGACCACCACATTTACTGAGGACTCACGCCCTTTCCCCTTGCAGATGCTGGCCCAGTGTCCTTTCTTACCACACTTGTGGCAAGGGCCAGGCGGTTCCTTGGCCTTGTAGTCACTTCCTGATTTATTATTTGAGTCAGAAGCGGCATTGTCAGACTTGGGTTTGTGGGGCTTATCCTTGGTGGGGGTAGACAAGCAATTATTATGTCCTTTATTTGGGGCTCCAAACTGGGCCCCAAGGCGGCTCAAATAGCTGGTGATCTGTTGGGTTGAGCTGAATTGATCCAGAACAGGGAATATGACATTGGCTAACTCTCTGTATGGCTGCAATTCACGTCCCATGGTGATTCTGCAGTCCAACTCAGATAGGACACCAGCGCCTAGGAGAACCTGCGCTTCATGATAGAAGCGGTCTGCAAAGTCCTGAACAGACTTGTATTTTTTGAACAAAATGTTACTGAACTCCGCCTTTTGAGCTTGCAATCTGGTTTCACTACCAAATTTCTCAATAACAGCCTGGTGTGCGTCTTTGTAAGTCCAATTGTCTAGTGGTAGGAGGGGCATGATGACGTCTACGCAGGTGGGATCAAGGGTGTTTATGAGGATGGTTGCCTTCATATGGTTGTTTGCACCTCTCATGGACATTTTGAAGAGCGGATGAAAGTTCAAATGTTTCCATTTCAATCAAACTTTTTCAAGTTAAGCGGCTTAAACTTATGATCAGGATAGTTGGTTCTGTGGCTTCCTTTCTGGTGGTGTGAGTATTACCAGCATGCGGTACTAACAAGGGAGTAAGAGGAGGCAAGACTGCCACTCCTTGAGGAACTCTACGGGTGTCACCTGAATCATTACTCACATGGTCAGGAGAGAGGTCAAAGAAGTCTGGCAATGAGGAGTTTTTCTGCTGCTTTAGACTTGATGCCAGTACAAGCAACGCTCTTCTGCCTGAAGATGTGTTACTTTCAGAAGAGGCTATATTTTACAACCTAGCCAGTCTGGCTAACACATTAGCTTCAAATTCCTTACATGAGGTTTTTTTCTGTTTACCCACTCTAGTAGGGAACTGTAGTTGTTCTCTGCTGTTAACACTGTATTGGGTAAAAGATCCTGTTAGTTTAACAGTTCCTTGGTCTGGAATTCAGCAGCAGCAAGATCACAGTGGAGCCCTTCTATGTCTTTGTACAGCTCAGATGCTAAATTATGTGCATCTTTTACTGCGTCCCATAGCTTCTTGTGGTCCTTGGTGTATTTGGCGTGATCCAGACAGCACTGATGTTCCTCCTGTTTGTCATGAACTGGATGTTGGCTACAGTTAGTGGTCTTTATTTTGTTGACCATTTCCACAATTTTTTAACGTAATTGATTACCTCGGAGTGACGGGTGTCCTGTTTAGTATAGTTGTCTCTGATTGACTGGCGCAAGTCCTTCTGCTGGGTGACAAGATCTGTATGATCTTGGCTGCTTGGCAACATCTGTACGTGACGGCTTAAAGTTACACAATGGTTGGTTACATCTGTAACCCATTGTGCACTCAGGCTTTGATTGTCCAGGACACTGCGCACAAGTTGGCCAAACCTGGTTGTTGAACTGGTTGACTATCTTGTCTACCCTACCATGGGCAAAGGCGGTGGAGTCACATAGATCTTCCACGACAGTCTGTACAGCTGTAAAGCTGACGTTCAGTCAACTGACCAAATTAAAGTTGGTCAACTGTAGCTTGGAGCAAAAGCGATTGAGCTCATTCAACTCCAGCTCCTGCCTGGCAACCAGTTGTTGAATATGTTTGATGGCTGGGTGCACAAAATATGCAAGCACCTCTTGGACCCTGCTCTGATCCAGTTGGAGGAGCTGACCCAGTTGGGTGCAAGTGACATCCTGGTATCTAAGGAAATTGTTACTCAGGTTTTTGGTGGTACCATCAATCTGGAACAAATTGAACTCAGTGCTGCCTTGGGGATTGTTAAGATTATGTCTTCCATGTTGCAAAGCTTGCAAGACAGCGCAAACCTCCTTTATGTCAGGAATGACAATTTGGATGCTCCTAAATCTCAAAATATGGAATCAGAGTTGAACCCTGGACAAAACCCTTTGCAGACCGCCAGACTCATAGACTGGGAACACAATAACCCACTACTAATTGATGAAGTTGCTGCCAGCCCGCCAGGACCTGAACCCTTAGCTGCCCCGCAGGATTCTGCAATCAAACTGCCAGTGCAAGATGCCGGGAATTTCCCTGAGGTTCCAACACCTGACACCGGCGGTTTTCCCGGTGAAATAGACAAATTTCTCCCTGAAAGTTATTCTGAACTTCTCCAAAGTCCCAGGGAAGGCACTGAACCCAAAGAGGCAAACAATACCCAAATCAATAAACAGAAGGATTTGACGTCTTCTCACCTCAAAGCGGCCAGTGGCAAACTGCCAGTGCTGAGCGCCAGACTGCCATCTGAGACATCTGATGCCAACCTGCCCAAGTCCAGAAAACCTGACCAGGTAGTGAAGCCAGGCAGTGTGGTATAAATACCTGCCAGGCCAAGATCAACCCCCATCATCATTTTTAAATAAAGGTTATGAGATATTGGGTTTCCCAACTATTGCCGTATTTTATTCTTGCCATCTCCCAGTTAACCCCAAGATTGTCTGCCCCCCTTTCCAGCCCTCCAGCTACGTACCACCCACCAGGTGCCCCCTTTGGTCCTGTCCATTTCACAGAGTACCCCCTAAAGCCTGAGTACAAGGACTACACCACCAACAACATACTAGCCTGTGATCCCTTGGCCAGAACTACTGAGTTAACCAGATACAACCAATAAGGCCCTTGGTACGTTACCAAACCCCGCCTGTTCAGAGATAAATACAATTTCCTTCCCACCTACCAAATGGACATGGAACCACCCATCACCCCCAAACCAATGCCTGCCTCTGCTGCAAAGCTCCCACTGGACCATACTAACAAGCTTTTTGGAATTGTATATATTACTCTCACGGGAGTAATAGATACTATCATCCCAGCTGCCGGTCTGTGGTTGTGGGTGGGCAAGTCAATGTCCTACCTCATTAAGTTAGCACCAATCCTTTGGTGGGCTCTGCCCACCTAGTCAGCAACCCACCAGTTCCCAAACACTAGCAAGCCGGCTGATCAGGGTTGGTTCCCTGACACTTTATGTTGTATTGTTGTTGATCCATGGCAACAGCAGTCCCTGTAACGTCAAGCTGGATCATATCCAACGGAAGCGTGGGTGCTTCATATGGAGTCAGCTCTAACCGGAAGGATTGATTGCGTTCAGTATTGCTGGTCTCCATGTATCCCCCCGTACTTATCAACAAAGCCGGGGGTTAATGAGGGCAAGACAGCGCCTTGACTTGACACCAATGGAAGCTTGTTTTTGTAGTGAGCACCACTGTCAAGATTTTTGGATATTGAGGAAGAAGAGATAAAGTTTTTATTGTTTATATTATGCATGTGGGGATAGATGAATCTGTAAGAAGACAGATGTGCTTCTTATTGGTGTGGAAGGGTGTGGCAGCGGGCTGTGCCCCATTGCTGCTTGATCCAAGTGATGGGGAAGCCCTGTGGTCCTTTGGAGACACAACACTGTCTATGGTGGCTTGGCAGGTATTTGAAAGTATCAATAAGTCGCTCTTACTGTACTTAACACCGCTACTATTTGGACTAGTAGTGATGTTGAAGGGTATTAATTGTCTGCCTTCCAAGTGATCTTGGAAGGACCCTTTATAGTTGAAAGCTAGCTGCCAAACTGGCGTCTAGCTGCGGACAACTCTTACTAGCTAGCCTATTATCCCCAAGCTACTAGTTTCACCCCCAGAGTTGGATCCCAAACCTGAATAAGGTTTGGAGAGGAGGTAATATTCTAGGCTGGTGATTTCTCCTCTTCAGCCTGTATATACCTTGACTTAGTTACAGCAAACTAAGTTGACATCCATTTCAGCCAACCTTGCCTTGTGCTTGTATAATGTGCAAAATTTGCATGGGTGGTCCTCTGTCTCACTTCTCGGTGAAACAGGATGTTGTAATTCTCCGTTCTAATCTTTGAGTTGGGTTTGCATCTTAATTTGGAATCTGGAATGCCTAGCATCTAATTATAGAAGCTTCTGGATTTTTCCTGTGACCTGAGACCTGGAATGTCTCAGGTGTCTTCTGACTTGTAAACTATATCAATCTTGTTATAGTTTCTCCATATTCTGGAATAGCTGTTTCAGTTTGGCTGTGTCCCATCTAGTGTCAACCCACAGCTTCAGTGATAGGAATATGGATCAGTCAACCCTAATAGATCAGGATTTCCTGACACTCATCTACTTTAAAACCCAAGCAAACTTATCCCGTTGTCAAGCACGTTAGATGGAACTCTTAGAAAGATTTAATATGATCATACAGTACAAACCTGGTCCTGAACTTGCCATGGCAGATGCACTCTTGTGCCTTTATGTCAGAGCAACGAGAAGCAAGAATGGGCTTGACCCAGAATGGCCTCTCCTGGTGCTCTGGACAAAGAACAAAGGCTTCCCCCCCTGGTACCACAGACATAACAAAAGAAACCGTTGTTAAGAACGAGCACTTATTTGCAGATATGTACGGGACCCTGCATCAAAAAATGTCTGACAGAACCATCATCCCTTATATCCCCACACATTAGCGGATTGACACAATCCTATGTTACCACAGAGACCTAGGACACACAAAAAGCTGCAATCTCTATGAATTTCTTAAACACAAAGCATGGTGGCTGACCCTATACCGGGATGTTCAGGAAGTCTTGGACCAATGCAAAGTATGTGAGAAATTTTCAAAAAGCAATACCCCACCTAAATCAGTACTTACTATTTGCTCACAACTGCCCTTCAAGGTATGGGCCCTATACATTGTGGGCCCCATGCCAGGAAAGCACAATGTGTCAGGGATCCAGTCTTGGGCGGCTGGCCTGTTGTTTTCAGAGGTAACTTGGGCCAGGTTTTTTATGGGCAATGCCACCACAAGAGGGGAGCTAACTTAAAAAGATAGGAGGAAGACTTC
Source organism: Entomophthora muscae (assembly GCA_014839935.2). Lineage (NCBI taxonomy): Eukaryota > Fungi > Entomophthoromycota > Entomophthoromycetes > Entomophthorales > Entomophthoraceae > Entomophthora > Entomophthora muscae. Next base: position 607,776 of record QTSX02007113.1, read on the forward strand.
CCTGCCCAAGACCACGGGCCGGCAGCCGGGATTATAGTGTCAATCACCCCTGTGAGGGTGATGTACACAATCCCAAACAGCTTATCAGTATGGTCGGTTAGAAGGTCGGGTGCGGAAGCAAGCATGGGTTTTGGGGTCACAGGCAGTTCCATGGATAGGTTGTAAGCAGGGAGATAATTGAATTTTCCTCTGAACAACTTGGGTGTTGAAAATATCCACGGGCCTTGTCGGTTGTATCTAACTGCAGATTGTATGCGGGCCAGGGGATCAAGTTTGAGCATCTTTTCCGGGGTGTATTCCTTGTATTCAGACTTTAGAGGGTAGTCAGTAAAGTGGACGGGTCCAAAGGGTACACCAGGAGGACAGAAAACAGCAGGCGGTGGGACAAGCGGGCCAGGAGATCTCAAACTGAATTGGTAGACAGCAAATACAAAACAAGGCAATATCTGTATGAGCCAAATTAACATAACCTTTGTTTAAAAATGGCAATAAGTTTGGAGCACAGGGTCCTGGGGTCTATATAGTACCTCCCTCCAAACTTAACTTTTTCCATGGGGGTTCATCAGAGAATTGGGAAGGCCAGGGCCGGGGGAACTGGGTGCTTGGGTCCCAAGGCGGCAAAATGGCACTTGGCCCGGGGGTTCTTTCATTGGTCAGGAATCTCAATTTGGCTGCCTGATTATCTTGCTTTAGTGTCGAGGTCATGGGACCGGGCCATGGGCCTGTGCCTCTTTCCTGGGTTAGCTCTTGATTGGCCACTGGTTTAGACTTCAAATTTATGAAGCTAATAGTTGTCGCTTCAGTATCCCTATTAGGCGCTGTGATTAATTCTCCAATTGGCGCAATGATTTCTTTGGTTTGTCTCTTTTTACTGCATGAGTCAATACACTTGGTATCAGCTTGTGGGGGCTCAATCCCAGAAAAATGCAGGCAGGCGGTCCCGCGGTCCACAGGCCTGGCGGCCCTAAGGGATCCAGGTTCAGGGTTCGATTCTTGCTTCCGGGCCCGGGTTTCTAGAGAGGAAGAATTGTCAATCCTGACACAATGGGTAAGAAATACATCATTACCACAACAGATTTTGCTGTGTGATGGCCAGTGGCACAAGCAGTAAAGACACACACGGGCAATGATGTACGGCAATTCATAGGAGAAGAAATCATCAGCAAGTTTGGAAAGCCAGAGCTTCTAAAAACCAACGGAGGCAAAGAATTGACTTCTGAAGATACCAATGTATACCTCACCAAGAATAGGGTTCAACACACAGTGACAATACCTTACCATTCTCAGGCCAATGGATGTGTGGAGTGACTAAACGGCAGCCTCATGCAAGCCTTGGCCAAGCTCACCACCAGGAGACCTGAGGACTGGCACAAGCAGCTACCAACTGCATTACTTGTATGCTGGACCCATGTGAACAAATCCACTGGGAAAAGCCCCTTTGAGTTAGTTTATGGCACACAACCCAATATCATCCAAGCGCTATCAGGACCTAAGCTGGAAATTCCAAACAAGGTTTCATCCTGCTCTAATCCCCGGGTCATGCAGGCTAATAGCAAACAACCAGAAAGAGAAGGAAAGCATCTCCAAAAGATCTTTTTCCCCATCCAAGACAGACATGAACTCGGTGATGAAGTTTGGGTCATGAATACCGACAAAAGTAAATTACAGCCAGAAAAATTGGACTCTGCCATCATTCTAAAGGTAAACAAAAACAACACTTACCTCGTGCAAGGACTCGGAAAACAAAAACAAGACAGTCCTCCACCATAATCTTCTCAGGCCCTGCAAAGCAAGACAAATACAATGTGAGACTGTACTACCCGCCACCAAACAACAGCTAGTACAGTATGGCACCCGGGCTCCTGACAACCTGCCCCCAGAGAAGGCTGACTTTCAGCCGGGGGGTGTTGAAACAGCAGGCTTGACCTGCTGTCATAAATGACATTTCAATACTGGTATTGAAAACCTGGGAATCAATCCCCAGGTCTCAGAAAAAGCCTTATGTTGACCAGAGTAGACAGGAGCCCACCTAACTGTCAGTTGGGCCAAGCCCTGGCCCTCCAGAGATGCCTGCCCTGACCAGGAGGAACTGGACCCTGCCAACCTGTCAAGTGTTGAGACCAGAAGTTCAATATCAACATCAGAAACCCGAGAATTGAACCCTGAGCCTCCAAAGGCTAATTGAGTCCCACAAAGTGGACAGGAACCTGTCAACTTGCTAAGTTGCAGACCTGAGTTGTCAAATTACTCTGAGACCTGCCCGTCTTCCAAGGACAATTCCCCAAATGGTCACCAGATTGCTGCCAACCTTGTGCGACCAAAAATCCAGACCTATGCAAAGGTTGTAGCTTGCCTAAAGAAGTTAAAAACAAAACCTACTGCTAGCTCTGCCAATGACCACCAGCAGCTGCCAGTCTTCCGTCCAGAATGGGTAATACAATTGAACTGCTCAGGTGATGTGGTGAACAGTAGCGACAGAACAAAGCATCGCCACTTCTGTTCACCAGAGCAGGCACAACCTGGATATGCCGTTCTCAAGACTCTAAGCCAAGATCCAAGCCCTGCCGGTGCTCTGTCTGCGAACCTGAACCCTGCGAAAATTGAAGAAACGAAAACCCATGGTATAAAAGCCCTGGCGGTATGCTGATGACCATATTGTCATTTTTGGTAATAAAGTTTTTTGAACCTTTGGTTTGAACAAATCTTACCTTATCAAGTCTTAGTGATCTTTCATCTTAACTCTGGTCCAGTAGACCATCAGGCAACTGCTCCCTCCAGATACCAACCTACTGACTCTCCTCAGGCACTATACTGTCCCCCAGGAGCCCCCTTTGGACCTGTGCATTTTACCAAATACCCGCCCAACCCCGCCTACTCAAAGTACAACTTGGGGACCATCCTCATTGCTGATCCCTTGGCAAGGACTAGAGGAACCAAATACATAGGACATGAAGGAAAGTGATACAAGAGGCCGCCAAGATTGTTCAAAACAAGTACAATTATCTGCCTGCCTATTTCATTCCCATGACTCCGCCCTTAACCCCGCAACCTGATCGCCCAATGGAACCCACCTCCGCCACTGAGACCATGTCCACTCAACTGTTTGGAGTACTCTAAATTACTTTGACGGGAATGGTAGACACTATGGTGCCCACCTCAGGGCCCTGGTCTTTGCTTGGGTGATATGTACCCTATATTATCAAGTTAGCACCCATCCTATGGTGGGCATTACCCACTGACCTGGCCGTACTCCGTCCCGAGTCAACCAATGCCTCTACCTATGCCTGGCTTCCTGACACCCGCCAGCAAGGTTCCGAGTAAGCGGGTTTGTGACCCGCGATCTGATTATCCAGTCACCTGAAACCAAGTTAGGAAGGTGACTCGGTTTTATAAATACAATAACATGAACAGAAGTTGATCCTCCCCAGTGGATAACTCGTTTTGGCGCTTGACTCACTACAAGGATCAAGCCACCCCTTTACCATCCCACCATGTGATCTACGCTATCATGTTCTACTATCCATGATTCACAACAACTATATAATACTTATCTCTCAATAAAGAATATTATCTAGTTTCCACATATTTTTCCCCTTGTAACTTTGCTAAAACAGCACAGTTACGACAATTTGAGCAGTACAGGTAACCATCTTACCTTTACTTAGCCTTTGCAGACGGAGCACAAGTTTAGGGTGTACTTGACTTCGTACACCCCATCTGGTTTTTTGCCGGATCAACTGTCGTGGAAAGGTCGAGGATGCACCTTTGATGTCAACTTCCATAAAGACAGGAGTTGAAAGCTAGGGGTTGGCACTACAGATTTCATTTTAGGGCTGTCGTTGTTATGGCTGCTTTTGAGTTTGGAAGGCGTACTGAGATCGCCTTGGCTGTAGATTGCATCCTGATTAAGTTTGCATAATCCCCCGCTGCATCGGGATGAGGTCGCTCAGGACGTGATCTTCTGAGCAGGTTTGCTAAGTTCTGGGGTGGGATCTATTCTTCATATTATAGGGTCCGTCAGAAACGGACACATGCAATTTAAATCAGGGGCTGGGGATCTATTGTGCTGGGATGGTAAAGATACTAGTGGCTATTATTGCTTTGACATGAATGATAAAAATATGCGTTCTGATTTATTGTTTGGTAAGCTCTAGTCAGATTTCACAACTTGGTAGCTTAACTATGCTTCCTTGAAACAGTTGCTGAGAAACGTTTTCGAAATTAAATCATTCTTTGGGCGAATGAAACATTTGCAGCGAAATAATTCGAAAATAAGAAAGTAACTTAAAAGTATAGCCTGCGGGGTTAATGTTTAAGTTAAAAAAGAATTAATAATTTAACAATAAAATTACCAACCTCACAACAGGCTTTGGTCAAGTCGAAGAAAGGGTTTAATCAAGGGGGCAGGTCTAAGTTTACACAAAAACGACCTGCCTGGAGTCGCGTGTACTGATTCGAATAGGAAGTTTTCGCCAGGCCAGTCTAGTCTTTAAGCCCAGACATCCTCCTGGTAGCGGGATTGGGCCCGGAGTTTCTTGACGTAGGCTTGTGCTGCCTCCTCCGAAAAACCACCCAGTTCCAAAGCCATGTTAATAAAGCATTGGTTGACATCCTTGGCCATGTACTTGGCGTCGCCGCAGACGTAAATGGATCCCTTCTGGGAATCAATAAGATCCCAAAGGCTCTCGCGCTCCTGCTGGATTAAATGCTGAACGTACACCTTTTGTTCGGTTTCGCGGGAGAAGGCAATATGCATCTTGGAGTTGGGAACCTTGCTCATGATGTGGTCCCACTCCTCGCCATACATCAAGTCCTCGTCACGACGCCTGCACCCAAAGAAAAGAACAGTAGGGCCTACCTTTTCTCCATTGTCTGCCTGCATGGCGCGCTCTTGGACAAACCCACGGAACGGTGCCACTCCAGTACCAGGACCAACCATGATGATGGGAACTTGGGGTGACTTGGGAAGGCGGAAATTAGACTTGCGAATATATATGGGCATTGTCAATTTGAGCGAGTTGCTTTCTTCGTCCTTTGTGTATGCGAATTTGTAAGACGAGGCATCGCAAAGACTGGGATCGCCTAGGAGCTGGTGGGCTGATAGTAGAAAGTTGGTGAAAAGACCTTTTACAACACGTTCAGGATTCTTAGGCGGGGTAAATGTGAGAACAGAGGCTGTGACATGGACGGCGTTAGGGTGCATCTTGTTGCTAGAGCTGATACTATAGTAGCGTGGAAGTAAACGTCCCAGACTTTCAACAGCTAAATTGAGGGGAACTTCAGTCTTTTCAGAAGCTTCCTTTTCCAGTTCCTGGATCTTCAAATAAAATTCGCCCATGGTAAGTCGATGCGCAGTGACATCATATGAATACTTTTCGGTATCGTTGGCCAATACAGTGATATACTCCAGTGCGGCTGGAGAGCGTGCGTAGTTGATGAGATCGCCTATGAACTGTCGGGAGGGAGCGGAGCAGATATCAACATAACAGCGTAGGAGTGTACCGTAGGTAGTAGGTGAAGGGCATGGCTTCTTGGTTTGAGTAGCATCCAAGCTCTCGACGGAAATGATTGTATCGAGTTTATCCTTCAAACCAAAAGCTTCAGCAAATTTCATGACTTCTTCCTCAGGATTAACGGCCCAGAGTCCAACATGATCACCAGTCTCATACTTGATTCCTGAGCCCTCAATATCGATTTCCATCGTGAATACAGTTACGGTCGCCAGAAGAAAAGAGTTCGCGAGTGACTTTTACCGGTGCATTATAGGGGTATTTGGCGTCATAGGTAGGCTTTCCTCCCATGGAACTGGCAGTCTTGTCGTGTAGCTCCCCCAAGTGGAGAAGGCTTTCATCAACAAATCCAGCCTCTTGTTCAACAATTATGATATTTGAAACAGCGGTCTTTTTGCCAGCACTAACGTGCGCAGTTCCAGTAGCTTCGCAAATGGCTCTCCAGGCAGGCTCTTTCCAGCCGATAAAGTCATCCTCTAGACTAGCATCGTCATCTCCAATACCAAGCTCGCCAACACGCTGGGCACCGAGTTTAGTGAAAGTTTCATCCAACTTGTAGGCGACAGCATTAAAGTGTTCGTAGGTGCGGTTACCTAGACCAAACATTGCATATTTCAGATGCGAAAGAGGTTTATCTTGGGGGGTTGCGGTGCCTTTGGAAAAGTTAATTTCGTCTTGGCCGATCAGCATATGATAGAAATCGTTGGCGTTATCAGTAGGCTCACCCTCGCCATAGGTAGCCATAATAAAAATAGCAAGGCAATCAGGGGGGAATTCATCCATCTTGTCCATGTCATATGCTTCGATATCGGCAACCAAACAGGGAAGTCCAAATCTCTGCTTACCCTCCTTTGCGATACGGGTGGCATAATCCTCAGCGGTTCCAGTCTGAGAACCATAAAAGATTGCAATCTTGCTCTGAGTTTGTTGAAGTTTTTCGATGATGTTGCGAGTGGGCTTGGGGCGATCAGCCTTTAGTTTGGCTTCGGTCTCCTTTGCTTGGGGTTTGGGAGAGCTGAAGATAAAGTCGCGGAGTAGGTAGAGTCCGCAGACCACCACGAGTCCGGTGAGCGCATACAACTCCATTGAAGCAGGGAATGTAGTCGCCATATCCAAAGAAATGATTTTTAAACAGCTAATGGCACCAAGCCATCTTAATAGTAGGCCAGGTCAGACGACACACATGGGATGACCAATCAAAATTATGCGATTCAATGAGCACTTGCTTAAAGTGATCTGCCCTCAGGTTAGATCGAGCTACGTAACAGTTGAGATGGTCGGCCAATGGTGCATGGATTGCAGTTAATCGGCATCACTTCTGATTGGTGGAGATTCGATTCACCGACAAGCAATGGCTACTTTTTTGTCTGTCTAAATCAGATGGCCATGAAAAGGCAGGTGGGTTCATCGAGCAGTCCCTGCTTTTCATCGGGTGCGATCATTTGCAAAGGAAGAGATGGATAAAGTTGATTTCAAACCTCCGATGGCTGATCATTTACACAATTTAGGTGTGGGATTAATATCTCACCAAAACATTCCATGGAATCATTTGGCCGGAGTTTCTCGATCTGATATAGCCTATTTTCTTGCGCAGATAGCTTTGATAGTGGGCTCCTCCAAAGAGGCAGTGACCCAAACTATGTGAATCAATGTTTGAATTAGACTTCTGTTTGGAACTATCCTGGCATTAGTAAAGCTAAAGTACATTTTATCAAGCACCATCTGGTAAAATGGAATTTTTTGGAGAAGTGGCAGAATCCCACCCTACAGAGGTAGTTCCGCCAGGTAAACTCCATCCCGACTAGGGCTGCTTCGGCCAAACCCCAGCCAGGTCTAGCTCTGGGTGACTCGGTTCAAAGATTTCTTTTAAACAATATTAAATATGTAAAAAATTGCACTCATCCTGCAGCGGCCCAGAGCCGAAAGCTAGCCGAGGCTGAGCCGAAGCATCCCTAATCCCGACAAAGCGGAAATACTTTAACAAAAAATCCATCTACCTGTAAGGATTAAATTATATTTTATTAACCACTGGCGTAAAAAAGATTTCAGTTAAGTATGTTCAAATGAAAAGCCCATCCCAAAACTGGTGCAAGGATAAAAGCTTTAAAATCCAGTTGGAATTGGTCAGGATAAAAATAATTAGATTCACTTTTCTTCCTCCAAACTCTGCAATTGTTTGATCCAATAAAAATCTAAGCTTCCCTCGTCCAATGTGGGTTTAATGCTATGAATAGGGACGCGTCGGCTCCGGCTAAATTCCCGCTATGGGCCGCTGCAATCAAAGCGGAGTTGCTTTCTATTTAAAATTTTAAAATAAATCTTTGGTATGGTGACCCAGAGCAAGAAACTGGCCGAAGCTGCCCAAGGCTTGGCGGAAGCACCCCTTAGTTATGAAACACGATATGTTAGATCGATTTACCAATCCAATGAAATCCTATCCATACATCCACCCTGATCCGAAAATATTGCTTTGGCTGACCCCTCATTAATTTCAATACAAATGACATACCTGCCTTTATCAAAACCATCTCTTCCTGGCATCAATCTATTACCCAATCACCATCTGACATGACTGCAAATTTAAAAGCCCACCACCTGACCAAAATCAGATTAGACATCTACAGCCTTGAGGCTCTTAAAAAAGGTTCATCCAACTAAATCTTCTCTAGTCTGAATCGTTCAAACTATTCATCAAGTTCAACCTTGAACTGCCTCCTACGCACAACTAGTATCAATAATCATGCTTACATGCTAAAAATAAAATCCCCAAAATAATGCCATAACTGTGCTGTATTAGCAGAGTTACACAGGAAATGTTTGGAAACTAGAGCATTGTCTTTACTGAGATATTGGAATTATATAGTTGGTTTGCAGGTCACAGACCCTCTTGGGCAGAACCTTGCCAGGGGTCAACCCCACAGTTGATACCCCTGTTATGATAGAAAATCAAATGAAAGGGATAGTGCACCCTCGTAGAACCAGAGACCAGCAAAGAACCACCACCAAACCCTTGAGAGAAATAGATGACTTAAATGCCGCCATTGACAAAAAATGGGTCAAAGCTGGGGTCGCCCAAATAGCCCTGGAAAATCTGGATCTGCTAATTTTTTCTCAAATAATTATAACAAGAAAATCACATGTTATACCCTGGCAGAAGATGGTAGTGCTCGACCCACTGGTTGCCAATATTTACAGGATTATGACGACATTGACTCAAATTCCAATGCAGGACCTCTAACTGCTGAAAATATTCTTACCAATCAATCAGATGCCACAAACCTCCCCCTCCCCATCCTGAACTCTCTTAAAACTTTCCTCATTCCCCTCTAGAAACCTGTTTCTAGATATCTTACTTACCCTTGAATAAAGAGGTTCTTCAAAATTATGATTTTTCTACTGGGACTGCTTGCCCTGATCCTTGAGAAGTTGGCCTCTGTAATGATTAAAGCGGCAGTCAGCTCCTTGACTGCCCCTTGGCCCGCCCTCTACATGGTTTCCCCTTTGAACACATATTCCAATTTTCCTTGATGATTTCCTCTCCATCTTTGATTCCACTACTTCTGGTGCCAAGATGCTGAAGCTGTCCTCCTGATTTGGTCTCCTGTTGCTCAAGCAACTTACAGTTTGTCTATTATACCCTCGTTTTTTGTCCTTGAATCTTGCAGCTTATTGTTTTACTCTAACAACCCCTTATCCCGGCTGAAGGTCAACCTCCTTGGTAAGGAGGTCTGCTGGAAGATCATCAGGGGTGCAGGCACTATACTCTACCAGCTGTTGTTTGGTTGCTGGGATGATGGTTTAATGTTGTTTCTGATGGGCCTTGCATGGACAGAGCCTGCTAAGGCTCAGGGCGTTATCTTGTTTCCCTTTGCTCAAGCCTTGTACCAGGTAAGCCTTGTTGCCATTCACCTTTCCAACAATGACGGGGCCTAAATTCTCTAATTGCAGTTTGCTTTTATCGGTATTCATTACCCAGACCTTGTTGCCAACTTCATGCCTGGTTTTCAGAGGGATAAATGTCATGAATGACATTTCAATACTTGTATTTAAAACTTGGGAATTGAAACCCGGGTCTCAGGGAAAGCCTTATGTAACCAGAGTGGACAGGAAACCTCTCAACTGCTAGTTGGGTCAAGCCCTGGACCACCAGAGATAGATGACCCCAAACAGGGGGAACAGAAATCTGCCAAGTATCAATACTTGTAATACCCCAAAACTGTGGGTATCACTTGCAGCAGGTATGGGAGTAGGTTGGCAAATTAAAATCTAGTCAGGGCGGTGATGATGGGGTATATGGACATCAACCAGCAGAAGACCTTAGCGTGGACATTGTATCTTCCAAAGCTCCGGGCAAAGTAGGTTAATATATAGTACATGGAGGTGTACACTGCAATGGAGAGCGTGGAATGCGAGGACACCAGGGGAGGCCAGGGTCCAGTATGGGAGGAGTTGAGTTGGCTAGGGTCATAATGAGGGTCATGACCTAGTCCTTCTGGAGAGGGCCCAAAGAACTCTGATCCCTGTTGGTAGCCTCCAATCCCAAGGCAAGCTGTGAGCACAGCTGTGAAGATGAGATGATTCATCTTCCTTGGATTGGAGGGAGGTTGGCTGGGGCTAACTATTAAAGTTGACTTAAGTTGTTAAGTAGAATTTAACTTTATTGAGGGTATTAATCTCAATAATAGAACAAGCTATTACTGAGGAGGGATTCTTTATTTATAGTGCTTCCCACTTTCAAAATTTTGCAAGTGGGAGTGAAAGCAAGGGATTGGGGATCCCATAAGTTTGGACAAGGTGATTGGGAATTGGGATTTGAGGAGGTGGCCAAATTCTTGTTCTTTGGCAATCTGCTGGGGGTTTGGCCATTCCTGCCTGGAGCCAATGATGTTCCCTGGATGTGAAGTCAGGTGATGGTGATGGCTCATGGGACTTCCCAAATCTATTTTTGTGTTAGAAAGCTCAGTTTGGCTGGGGTCTGGGCTCAAGCATGTGGTGTGGTACTCTGAATCCCATTAGTTTGAAGTCAAATTATTTTTAACTTTTGAGACCTGATTTGCCCTATCTTCTGAAAGGTCAGAATAGGTTTTAGAATCTGAATTTTGGTTTTTCCTTTCTTCTGCAGGGCAGAAATTATTCCCTGCATTATTCCCTGCAATCAGGTACTTTTTTGATTGGCTGCCGGTTATGGTAGCTTCCAATTGGCTGGGGGATGGGACCTGGGACCTGGGTGGGTGGCTGGCAGCCGGCTGGGACCCGGGGAGCAAGCAGGTGGCCTGGGGGCTGGGTGGGCAAGCAGGTGGCTGGCTGGGGCCTGGCTAGCAGCTGGGAGGCAGGCGGGAGGCAGGCAAGCGGGTGGGAGGCAGGCAACAGGTTTGCAGGTGGCTGGCTGGGTGAGCGGGTGGGAGGCTGGTGGGGGACTCGCAGGTGGCTGGCTGGGCAGTGGGGGCTTGACGGGCGAGCGGGGGGTTGGCAGGAGGCCCGCTGGTTGGCTGGCTGAGTGCAGGGAGGCTGGAAGAGGGTGCTGGCAGGCGTCTGCGCAGTGGCGGCGGGCGCCTGCCCGGATGATAAACTAATCTGGTGTCTATTAAAATCTGTTTTTTCTTCAATTTGATTTTTATTTTCCCCAAATAAAGGGGGGGCTTTCTTCATCAAATTTGGCCTCTTTAATTGGGAATTCTCCTATCTTTTCCCAACATTTTCCTTTAGTCAGGATTTGATTTATATCAGGAATATTCCAGAAAATACTGGAGGTTCAAAGTCAACATTGGAGACCCTGGAATCAAACCCTGACCCTCCAAAGACTAATCAAGTCACAAAAAGTGGACAGGGACCCACCGACTTGTTAAATTGCAAACCTGAGTTGACGAGTTACTCCAAGACCCGCCAGTCTCCCGAGGACAATTCTCTGAATGGTCACCAGATTGATACCAACCTTGCGCCACCAAAGATCCGGACCTATGCAGAGGTTGTAGCTTGTCTTAAGGAGGTTAAAAAAACCTACTATTAACTCTGCCAATGACCACCAGCAGCTGCCAGTCTTTTGTCCATAATGGGTAGTACAATTGAACTACTCAGGTGATGTAGTGAACAGTGGTGGCGGAACAAAGCATTGCCACTTCTATTCACCAGAGAAGGAACAACCTGGATCTGCCGCCCTAAAGACTCTAAGCCAAGATCCATGCCCTGCCAGTGCCTTATCTGTAAACCTGAACCCTGAGAAAATCAAAGAAGCAAAAACCCATGGTATAAAAGCCTCAGCAGTACGGTGATGACCATATTGTCATTTTTGATAATAAAGTTTTATGAACCTTTGGTTTGAACAAATCTTACCTTATCTAGTCTTAGTGATATTCCATCTTAACTCTGGCCAAGTAGACCATCAGGCAACAGCCCCCTCCAGATACCAACCTACTGACTCTCCTCAGGCACTATACTGTCCCCCAGGAACCCCCTTTGGACCTGTGCATTTTACCAAATACCCGCCCAACCCTGCCTACGTGGAGTACAACTTGGAGACCATCCTCATTGCTAATCCCTTGGCAAGGACTAGAGAAACTGAATACATAGGACATGAAGGAAAGTGGTATGAGAGGCCGCCAAGGTTGTTCAAAGACAAGTACAATTATCTGCCTGCCTACTTTATCCCATGACTCCTCCCTTAACCCTACAACCTGACCGCCTAATGAAACCCCCCACTGCCGCTGAGACCACATCCACCCAACTGTTTGGAGTACTCTACATTACTTTGACAGGAATGGTAGACACTATGGTGCCCAATTCAGGGCCCTGGTCTTTGCTTGGGCAATCTGTTTTCTATATTATCAAGTTAGCACCCATCCCATGGTGGGCATTACCCTCTGGCCCGACCGTATTCTGACCCAAGCCAACCAATTCCTTTACCTATTCCTGGCTTCCTGACATTATGACAATCTTTTAAAAACATGGTAACCTGGGCCCCAAGATGTTGTTAACACTTGGGGCAACTTGTATGCTTTTTTTTGTGATAATCACTTATTAGACCCATAAGGCAATTACCTCCCTGATATTCTCATGGATGAAGAACCCAACCACCCAAGAATTGAAAGACCCCACACTTGGGGCAGAACCCCAGAACATGGCCACATCACAAGTATAAAATGTGATAGTAAACCAGATCACAACCAAGGTGGATATGCCCCAGATGGGCAAACTCACCTTAGAAAAAGTTTCACAAGCCATGCTTGTCCTCTGTCTCCACTTCCAAGCCAACACCAATGCATATCCCAGTGACACTGAGAAAGTCCTGGGGGTGGCTGCCATGCCGTCAGGAGATGCACTGGATTGGTCCAGAAAGGCCACCACCAAAGATGTCAAATTTTGCCTTGATTACACCCAATTTGAAAGTGAATTGATGGCCACTGAAGACAACCAAGACACCAGATGCTATGCGCTGAACTCTCTGTTGAAGATCCAACAAGGTAACCAGTCCATCCAAGCCTATGTGGATGAGTTCCTTAAACTGAAGACTCACACCCAACTTGAGGATGAAGGAGCCGCCATTATCTTCAGAAAAGAGTTAATGTAGCCATGAAAGACCTGTTGAAACACCATCCGCCCACACTGAGCCTGGAGGAACTACTGCCCCTATGCAAAGGACTGAGCTTAAAACAGGAAGGTCTGAATCTGTACCCCACCCGTGTTGGTAGAACTGTGATGCAAAGTTGACCAGGGATGTCCTCCAAAGAACTACAACATCACTATTAAGATGGTTTGTGTTTCTACTGCCTTGAGGCAGGGCATCTAACCAGAGCTTTCCCCAAAAAGAATACCTCTCCTGTATCCCTGGCACAAACAAACACCTCTGCACAATCTTACAAATTAATCCAAGTGACCATGGAACTATTGGGAATCAAGCGCCAAATTAAAGTCTTCATTGATACAGGAGTTGAAAAAAGCTTCATTGACACCAGCCTGGCCAAGGAACTAGGCCTGACAGCCTCAGAACACCGCCTACAAGTAATCATGGGAAACAGTTCTCTGGACACAGGATAAAGATGCAAACAAGAACTTCCCTTGACAATTGGACAGAACATGTACCCAACCTCCTTGATACTCTTGCCAGGTTTATCCCACCCCCTAATACTGGGTAACTCCTGGTCTGAAAAATACAGCCTGATCTTAAACTATTGTGAACAAACTGCTACGTTGGGACAACTTGAATCTTGTGACACCGTTCCCTTCTGTATGAGCCCCAGAAGAACGCCGCCTAACAAAATCTTAACCATAAAGATAGACCCTAGAGTTGGGATACTACCTACCCCCCTAAAGAAATGGGACCATTTATTTAGCAAAGAAGCAGCCACAAAGCTACCCAGCCATTCAATCTATGACCACACAATAGACCTATTACCAGGGACCCAACCACATCACGGCCCCATCTACAGCTGTAATCACCACAAACAGGTAGCCTTGAAGACTTACCTATAGGACATGGCCAAAAAGGGTTTTATCTGAGTGTCAAAGGCCCCTTGCTTGTCTCCCATGCTGTTTTTAGGAAAGAAAGATGGCGGAATGCGCCTGTAAAGACCCAACAATTGGGGGAGTATTTTAGCAAAATAAGGGACCAAGTTGGCAACTTGGAAGCCTATGAGCGCCATCACAATTGGATAGACTGTCATCATCAATTGAAAGACTTTGGAGTGCACATAATAGCGTCCAAAATTACCGGCAAAATACGTGAGTACATAGTATATACAGGTGTATATGGCTACAAACTGGGTGAAGTGGGGCAATACCAGCGTGGGCCAGGAGTACTGCTTGGAGGAGTTTAGCTGCGCCAGCTCCTTGTAGAAATACTTGTCAGGTGGTTTGTTGAATGGCCCATGCTGGTGATTATATTGGTGGCCCCCAATCCCTAGGCAGGCTGTGAGAACAGCTGAGAAGATTAGATGATTCATCTTCTGATCATGGGGAAGGGCAGACAAAGCTTAGTGTCTTGTTTAACTTCTTGTAGGTAAAGTTTAGATTGATTTATGTGATACTATTGAGGGGTAATTTCACTCAATGATAGCACAAACTATCATCAAGTGATTTGGCTTTATTGTATACTATCATCCTTGTGGGGCATGAAAAGTAAAAAAACACTGGACAGGGAAACCCAAACACTTGGTGTTGTCTGGAATTCCCTTTTTGGAGGGGAATTGGAAGTGGTGTGCAGGAAATGAATTATTACTTCTGGGCTTGAATTGGTTTGGTGTATCATTGAATGCTTTCATACATCCAAATTTGACTTCTGCAGTTAATGCAGGAATGGTTGGGTTGGGCAGCTTGTCAGCCCCTCCAAAATTTGGTAGATTCAAAATTTGGGCAGCAGTTCCCCCTCCTTTTGGGTTTAGGGAAATTTCCTTTTTGGGTTTCCCCATTGAGAAATTTCCCCATCCAGTAGAGGTGTGCCGTCCCTGTCAGCTGGCTGGCTGGGGGACTGGCTGGCGGGAGCAGGCAGGCTGGTGGCCGGGGTATAAAACCTGTCCTTCTCAAAAACACTTTTTTAATTTTTGAATCTTTGGCCCAGAATTTGTGGCAGTTTCCCCAATCAGGGGGAACTGCTGCAATTTTTTATTTTTATCTTTGAGCTCAATTGCAGACAAAAGATTATCCTGACCCAAGGTGTTGTCAGGAATATTCCTGACAGCACCCATGTGTAAACTAGCAGAAACTGAACGATATTACAGTGAAGAACTGCTACCCCATCCCTAATGCTGATGACCTCTGCAACGTACTGACTGGAGCCTGGGTCTATTTGAAGATTGATCTAAGAGACAACTTCAACCAGATCCAAATCAAAGACAGAGACAAATACAAGACAGCCTTCAAAACCAGATATGAGTTGTATGAATACCTAGTTATGCTGCTTGGGTTGTGCAACACCTCCAGTACTTTCCAAAGGATGATCAGCTCTGTCCTAGGCAAGTAACTTGATCAATTCTTCATAACATATTTGGACAACTTACTCATAAACAGAAATTCATATGAAAAACACTACCAACACCTTGACCAAATACTGGAGAAACTCTCCCAGGCTAACCTACACGCCAAGCTGAAAAAATTTGAATTCTTTCAGTCTGAGGTCAAATTCCTAGGATATGTAGTGAAAAACAGCGGGGTTTTCATGGCACAGGACAAAGTAAAAGAAGTAACTGCCTGGCTGGTGAGCAAATGCAGAAAGGATGTGAGAAGTTTTTTGGTCCTGGCAAATTACTGCAGGGATTTCATCCAAAATTTTTCTCACATTACCCTCCCCCTGACCTGCCTTTGCTCTGACAAGGTCACATTTGCCTGGACTCTGGAATGTACCACCACCTTTGAAGCCTTGAAGCTTGCCTTCACCTCTGCCCCTGTCCTGGCCATGTTGGATCCATCTAAACCATTTTTACTGGAAACTGGCGCGTCCAGCTTTGCAGTGGGTGGGTGTCAGGAATCCAGTCTTGGGCGGCCGGCCCGTCGTTTTCAGAGGTAACTCGGGCCAGGTTTTTTGCGGGCAATGCCCACCACAAGAGGGGAGCTAACTTCAAAAGGTAGGAGGCAGACTTCCCCACCCAAGACCACAGGCCAGCAGCCAGGATTATAGTGTCAATCACCCCTGTGAGGATGATGTACACAATCCCAAACAGCTTGCCAGTATGGTTGGTTGGGAGGTTGGGTGCGGAAGCAGGCATGCGTTTTGGGGTCACAGGCGGCTCCATGGAAAGGTTGTAAGCAAGGAGATAATTGAATTTTCCTCTGAACAACTTGGGTATTGAAAATATCCACCAGCCTTGTTGGTTTATCTAACTGCAGATTGTATGCGGGCCAGGGGATTGAGTTCAAGTAACTTTTCTGGGGTGTAATCTTTGTATTCAGACTTCTGAGGGTAGTCAGTAAAGTGGACGGGTCCAAAGGGTACACCATGAGGACAGAAAACAGCGGGCAGTGGGGCTGGCGGGCCAGGAGATCTCAAACTGAATTAGTAGACAGCAAATCCAAAATAAGGCAATAGCTGTATGAGCCAAATTAACATAATCTTTATTCAAAAATGGCAATAAGTTTGGAGTGCAGGGTCCTTGGGTCTATATAGTACCCCCCTCCAAACTTAACATTTTACATGGGGGGTTCATCAGGGCATTGGGAAGACCAGGGCCAGGGGAACTGGGTGCTTGGGTTCAAAGGCGGCAAAATGGCACTTGGCCCAGGGGTTCTTTCATTGGTCAGGAATCTCAATTTGGCTGCCTGATTATCTTGCTTTAGTGTAAAGGTCATGGGACCGGGTTGCAGGCCCGTGCCTCTTTTCTGGGTTGGCTCTTGATTGGTTGCTGGTGTAGACTTTGAGGTTGAGAAGCTAATAGTTTTCAAATAAGTGCCTCCATTAGGCGCTGTGATTAATCCTCTATTTGTTGCAATGATTTATTTGGTTTGTCTCTTTTTACTGCATGGGTCAATACACTAAGTATCAGCTTGTGGGGGCTCAATCCCAGAAAAACGCGGGTGGGTGGTTCTGCAGTCCACAGGCCCGGCAGCCCAAAGGAACCCAGGTTTGGGGTTTGATTCCTGCTTCCGGGCCTGGGTTTCTAGAGAGGAAGAATTGTCAATCCTGACAGTGGGGTCCTTCTTCAGGAAGAAAGGGATAGTATGCTACATTCTGTAGCATATTACTCCAAGAAAATGCTGCCAGCCAAAAGAAACTACCCAATCTACAATAAGGAGATGCTCGCAATAATGAAGACCCTGAAACATTGGCGCTGATACCTATGTGGTGCTGAATTACCAGTAAAAGTCCTAACTGACCACAAGAACTTGGTTTACTTCTTTAAACCCAGACAGCTGAACCAGAGACAGGTCAGATGGGCCCTAAAACTGGCCAACTACACTCTGACAATTGACTATAAACCTGGGAAAGTCAACATAGTACCTGACGCACTGAGCAGAAGAGCAGACTTGATTCCCTCCACATCTGAGACCAAAGTCCATAGCACCCACGTACTTCTCAACACTGCCAGCCTAGGTATCCAGCTGATGTACATGAAGATAATGGCTTGCAGACCTGATATGATTGAGGCGCAGAAATTAGACAAATACTCAACAGAACTCATTGCCAACTTGACCTCTGACTCTGAGAGCTGCCACCATAAGAAAGGATTCTTGTTGAAAGAAACTACCCTGTTACTACATAACCAAATCTATGTACCCAAAGGCAAGACAAGAACCAAAGTTCTCATAGACTATCACAACTCAGAGATGGCCGGTCACCCTAGAAGACTCAAGACACTCCAAGGAATCAAGAAGAATTATGCTTGGCCCCAAATAGACAAAGACATGGCCCCCTACATTGAGGGCTATAAGACATATGGGAGGACCAAAACCCGTAGATCTAAACCTGAAGGCCTGCTAAGACCACTAGAGATACCAACAGGACCCTGGAAACCTGTTTAAATGGACTATATTGTAGAACTGCCTCCTTTAAATTTTTTCAATGCCATTTTAGTCATAGTAGATAGGTTTATTAAAATGTTCTATTTTGTTCCTACCACCACCCACTGCACTGCTGCTGAGACAGCTAGACACTTCCACAACTGCATCATGACCCAACACGGCACCCCAGCAGAAATCATCACTGTCAGAGGCCCCCAATTCACCTCCAAATATTGTACTAAGGTGATGAAAGACTTAGGAGTAAAGCGCTGTGTATCCACTTCCTACCATCCGCAGACCAACGGCCAGACTGAACAAGTGAATCAAATACTTGAACAATATCTATGATGCTAAGCCAACACCAACCAAGATAACTGGGCCAAGATGCTACCCATGGCACAATACGCCTCCAACAGCAAAGACCAAAAATCCACTGGAATGTCCCCCTTTAAAGCTAATTATGGATTTGCCCCATTTTAGTACCCCAGCATTGGCAGTAAAGAGACAAACACGTCAGGGCAAACCTGGATTGAACAGGTACACAATACCCAAGAAATCTGTCTTAAGAATCTGAACAGAGCTGTCCAAAATTACAAGGATTTCGCCAACAAAAAAGGATTCCTGGAAAACCAATAAAGATAGGGGATGAAGTATATTTGGATTTGCAAAACGTGCCTCTGACAGTCCCCTGTTGTAAGTTAGCCCACCAAAGGAGCAGGCCCTACAAAATCACCAAGCTAGTGGGCAAAGTAGCATTTAAACTAGAACTACCCCCCTTGTGGAAGATACATAATGTCTTCCATTGTGCACTACTCTTCAAAAAAGAAGGAAACTCACTACCCCACCAGAAACTCAAGACTGACCCATCTCCCATCCAAGTAGGGCACTCTGAGGAATATGAAGTTGAATATATTCACAGAGACCACACCCACTACAAAACGCCACAGTACTATGTCAAATGGAAGGGATACCCACCCAAGAAAAGCCCTGGGAACTGTTAAGCAACTTATCCAACACCCAGCTGGCCATCCAAGAATACCTTGCAAAAAAGACTAGGAAGGAGGTACCCCCAGGAAGGAAGGGGATAGAGTCATGAATGACATTTCAATACTTGTATTGAAAGCCTGAGAATTGAAACCTGGATCTCAGGGAAAGCCTTATGTTGACCAGAGTAGATAGAAAACCACCCAACTGCTAGTTGGGTCAAGCCCTGGACCACCAGAGATAGATGAACCAAAACAGGGGGAACATAAACCAGCTAACCTGCCAAGCGTCAATACTGGAGGTTCAAAATCAACATTGGAGACCCTGGAATCAAACCCTGACCCTCCAAAGACTACTCAAGTCACACAAAGTGGACAGGGACTCACCCACTTGTTAAATTGCAAACCTGAGTTGACAAGTTACTCCAAGACCTGCCAGTCTCCCGAGGACAATTCCCTGAATGGTCACCAGATTGATACCAACCTTGCGCCACCAAAGATCTGGACCTATGCAGAGGTTATAGCTTGCCTAAAGAAGGTTAAAACATAACCTACTGCTAGCTCTGCCAATGACCACCAGCAGTTGCCAGTCTTCTGTCCAGAATGGGTAGTACAATTGAACTACTCAGGTGATGTAGTGAACAGTGGTGGAGGAACAAAGCATTTCCACTTCTATTCACCAAAGCAGGCACAACCTGGATCTGCCGCCCTCAAGACTCTAAGCCAAGATTCATGCCCTGTCAGTGCCTTGTCTGCAAACCTGAACCCTGCAAAAATTGAAGAAGCAAAACCCCATGGTATAAAAGCCCTGGCGGTATGGTGATGACCATATTATCATTTTTGATAATAAAGTTTTATGAACCTTTGGTTCAAACAAATCTTACCCTATCTAGTCTTAGTGATATTCCATCTTAACTCCGGCCAAGTAGATCATCAGGCAACAGCCCCCTCCAGATACCAACCTACTGACTCTCCTCAGGCACTATACTGTCCCCCAGGAGCCCTCTTTGGACCTGTGCATTTTAAAAAATACCCGCCCAACCCTGCCTACATGGAGTACAACTTGGAGACCATCCTGATTGCTGATCCCTTGGCAAGGACTAGAGAAACTGAATACATAGGATGTGAAGGAAAGTGGTATGAGAGGCCGCCAAGATTGTTCAAAGACAAGTACAATTATCTGCCTGCCTACTTTGTCCCCATGACTCCTCCCTTAACCCTGCAACCTGACCGCCTAATGAAACCCCCCACTGCCGCTGAGACCACATCCACCCAACTGTTTGGAGTACTCTACATTACTTTGACAGGAATGGTAGACACTATGGTGCCCAATTCAGGGCCCTGGTCTTTGCTTGGGCAATCTGCTTCTTATGTTATCAAGTTAGCACTCATCCTATGGTGGGCATTACCCTCTGGTCCGGCCGTATTCTGACCCAAGCCAATCAATGCCTCTACTTATGCCTGGCTTCCTGACAATAAATGTATCTTGCAGCCGTTTCTCCTCCTTATCTGCTTGAATGTTGTTGGCCCAGAGTATCTGGGGGTCTGATATAGGAAGAAAATTTTTTGGTACTTCCAGCTTTGGTCCTGAAAGGGTTTAGAACAATGTTTGTTTATATGTCATATACAAGTTCATAAGGGCTCTTCCCAGTGGATATGTTCACTTGGATAAGTCACACAAGGAGGTTGTAATACCCAAGTATTTATTGTAAAACTTTAGTAACATAAGATGGCAGGTTAGGCAACTCAAAGCCGTTCAAGGCGTAGACAATTAGATAGAAGCTTACTGCTGACAGAAAGCTGATGGCAAGGATGTTGCACTAAGGCTGACGGCATGGTACAGTAGTATAGCTGTCATAAAAGTTGCAGCAAAGGGTTGCTAGTTTCTACAAACAGTTAGTCAGTGACCTTAATTCTTAATGCTATACCTGTTGATGGTATAGTGGCAGCCTATGAAGGACAGAAGAATAATAAGGTGTATAGACAAAACTGGTATTTATTTAGATTGTATTGCACTTATATAGTGTGAGGCAGGGGAATTGCCACCAGAGGCAGGGAGGCACAGACAGAAGAACTTTCCAAATGGAGGAGAGTGGTTTGACACAGCTAAAAGTCCTGCACAAGAGAACAACCGTTTTCTTGCGGCTTTCCTTAAGGAGGTAGATATAAATAACTTTGTTGTTATATTTATAATCCTGGAAGTGAAGCCTGTGCCTTGTGCACGTTTGAAAGGCGAGTCAAACACCTGTTTTAGGGACTTTTTAAACATCTTTATCACTAGTAGAATCAGGATGCAATAGTGCAACGCACAATTGTTCCATTGCTTAATCCCTAGATCACAACTTTTTGTCTAATCCATTCAGGATCTGCAACATTTTCCTCCACTGGATTAGACAACAGGGTTAAAAATGGCTGGCATCTCTAGGTGACAGCTATGGTGAACAATCCCTCTAGGAGAGTCACAAGAAGAGTCTTGAAGAAGGTGCAGGTGGTAATTCCAAAGAGGCGCAAGCATACCGGGCCAAAGGAGATGATGAAGGCAGCAGGGAAGCAAGTAGTCCTGCATGATGTGGACGGCAGCTACCTGGACTTGGGGGTTCACTTAGATCAACTACTGGTGCCTCAGCTGGCCTTAGAGGGAACAGACCCATTTTTTGCTGCGCTGTTCCTAGATTTGAGTGAGCCCAAGGAGGTGACAGGAACTGGGTTGCAAAGGGGTAACAGTATCCATTGGCGGTTCTCCATGTGGGCAGCAGAAGAATACTTGGAGGTTCAGCTGAAGGAATTCCAATTTGGGGGTCAAGGCCTTTCAGTCTTGCAACAGGGGACGGTATCCAACATAGTGAAGTCAGTCCTTTGCGCTTGGGCAACACCTGGGGTTATAGATGCTCAACCAGTCAGTTGGAAAACCTCTGACAACTTTGAGCAACGTCTTTGGCAAGCCTTCCAGGAAGTGTTGAAGTCATACACAGTGGAGGGGACTGCCCATCTGGTGCCAATGGTGATGGCTGGCAACCTTGTTCTTCAAGGAACCAACCGCTGTGATACCAAGCGGGAAGAGAACATGAGGGTCTTCCTTGAGTGGGCCTTATACTTATTCTACGGGGTGGGTGGTCAGGTCCCAGTAGAGTATGTCCTTTGCAAGAGTCTTCTGTGGGACTGTATCTTCTTGGGGGTTGCCTTTCCTGTGGACATTGGGGTCAATTGTGTGTCTTGCTTGGTGGGAGTTCATTGCCCAATCCTTGATCATTGGCTTTGTGGATCTTTAGGCAACCAGTTGTGTTTCTTGGCTGTCATTCAGGTGGTAGAAAAGTTGATGCGGTACTGGAAGAGTCTTGTCAGTTTCCAATAAACACCTTGTTCTTTTATTCTTATTCCTCATACTTTGGTGCAACACTATTGCAAACAGGACAACAACCCATGGAATTTTTTAATTAGTCTTTTGTTTTTTGGGTTATTGTCCTCATTGGGGCTTACTCTTGGTCAATAGGAGCAGCACACATATACTGAGCGTGTACTCTAGTGATCAATTGCCCAGAATGGGTCTCCTTAAGGGTGTAGGAGTAGGGGCTGGTCTTCTGGATAACTTGAATTGGACCTTGCCAAAGGGAGGCAAGTTTGGATTTGCGGCTGTACCCTCTATTGCTGAAGAAGTAGACTGAGTCTTCTACCAGGTAAGTGGGTAAGGCAGGGCATTTGGATGCAGCTTGTTCTAGGTCTTGCAACTTATGGTTTAAGTTTACAGTGTAGGCCTCTGATTGCAAGCAAATAGGGTTTGAACCATCTTGTTGAGGTACGCCTCTGGGGACACAGCCATGCTGGGCTTTACCAAGGAATATGGTAAAGGGGGAAGTCCTGGTTGCTGGCCGTAGAGCACTTGGAAGGGCGGCTTGCCAGTGGCCCAATGGTACCCAATGTTGTATGCAAAGATGGCCGCAGGAAGGAAGGTATCCCATTCAGTCTCATGTTGGTGACTGAGCTTCTGGAGTATCTGGACCAGGCTCCCATTAGTGCGCTCTACCATGCCATTTGTCTGTGGGTGATAAGGAGTGGATAGTGTCCCACTAATTCTCATCAGTTGGTTGAGGCGGAGATGATATAACTGGTGAAGTTGGTACCATTGTCTTTCAGCAGGATCTGGGGGCAACCATGTTTGTATATGATATTCTCCAGGATGAATGTGGCTGTCACCAGTGCAGATTGATTGGGAATTGCCTTGGCTTCTACCCATTTAGTCAGATAGTCAACTGCCACAATGATGAACTTGTTGTGACTGTTGGTAGCTGGCAGGGGGCCCACTATGTCAATGGCTACAGTGTGGAAGGCAAACCCAGGGCGTAACAGTCTGTGTTAAAACTTGGCAACCTTAGGCCTATCAATGTTGCAGTCATGACAGTTGGCTAGCGTATCCACTACGTCAGTGTGCATTCCTTCCCAGAAGCAGTGCTGCTGTAGTAGAGCTAACGTCTTCTGTATGTCAACATGGCCAGTAGTCTTGTGAGAGGCCACCACTGAGTCCATGCATAGGGATGGGCGTATGTAGGGTAGCCAAGAGTCTTCACAAAGCTTCAGGAGTTGTCCCTTAGAGACCTTGGTATCAACAGCTAACTTCTTGAGAGCCCTCTGTATCTCTACTGGCTTCTCTCCCCACAAAGAAGGATCCTCCATAAGCTTGTCATAGAGAATGTCAGCCATGGAGGATACTAAGGCAACATTGGGAAGGCAGGAGAGACAGTCAGCATTCTGGTGGGCTGCCCTGGCTCAATGAATAATCTCGTAGTCATAAGCCTGAAGTTTAATGGCCCAACACGCCAGACATCCTCCAGGGTCCTTGAGGGCCTTCAGCTATTGCAAGGAGGCATGGTCTGTTACAACCGTGAAATTTACCCCATGGAGATAGACTCTGAACTGTTGGTAGGAGTATATCACAGCCAGACACTCTTGTTTGGTGACAGTGTAGTTCCTCTTGTGAACATTAAGCATATGTGAGCAGTATCCAACAGGGTGTTCAAGTCTGTCGGAGTCCAGTTGGGAGAGAACACCCCCAATTGCTGTCAGACTAGCATCTGTATGAACCACAAACAGCTTGGCAAAGTCAGGGTAGGCCAGCACAGGAGCTGCAGTCAGTGTTCCTTTGAGAGCATTGAAGGCAGATTGGCACACTGGGCTCCAGTAGAATTCCTTATCTGCTCAGAAAAGCTGAAAAAGGGGGTCACCCAGGGATGCAAAGTTGGGGATGAAGCGGCGGTAGTACCTGATCATCCCCAGGAAGACCTGCACATCCTGCTTATTGGCTGGGATCTGCATTTGCTCAATGGCTTCCACCTTCAGAGGTACAGGGCGGAGTCCATCTTGGCTAATGATGAACCCCAGAAACTCAAGGTGCTCCTTGAAGAAGTTGCACTTGCGTGGCTTGAGCTTGAGATTAGCTGCAAGTAACCTCTGGAAGACTTCCTCCAATTGTTGTAGGTGATCATTAAAGATTTGGGATAATACATTAATGTCATCCAGGTAGATCAAGACACTGGTGAGTTTGAGGTTGTCCATCACTGCATCCATGGCCCATCAAAAGGTAGCTGGGGCATTGGACAGACCTTGAGGCATCCTTGTGGGTTGAAATAGCCCTTGGTCAGTGATGATTGCACATTTTTCTTGATCATCAGGGGGTAGGTCAATCTACCAGTACCCACTGATAAGGTCCATGGCGCTGAAGAACTTGGCGCCACCCAGTTGGTCCAAGGTATCATCAATACGAGGGAGGGGATATGAATCCTTCTTGGTAACAGCATTCAGTCAACGGTAGTCAATAACCACATGGTTGCTGCCATCCTTCTTTTTGACAATCAGGAGAGGGAAAGCCCAAGGGCTTTTACTGGGGACCAGTAAGCCAGATCCCAATAGCTTCTGAAGCTCTTTGTTAGCCACAGCATGATTGGCTTGACTGCGCTGTATAGGTCTGGAGTGAATAGGTGGACTGCCTTGGGTGTCAATATGATGAGCAACATCTGCAGCCTTGCCCAGGTCATAATCTTTCTTGGAAAACACATCTTTATACTGGGCAAAGAGATCCATAGCTTAATCCTTCTGCTCTTCAGAGAGGCCAGCTAGAGAGTCGCAGCTTATGACCAATAGCACCAGTGGTTGCTCACAGGGTAGACCCAACTCAGAGAAGTCCGCAAAGGGGGCAGTCTCCTGAAGGTTGTCATGCTCTTCCAGTTGTATATAAGCCAGAAGTTGGTGTTTGGAGACAACCATATCTTCACAACTCATGTTGGCCAAGAGTATGAGTACCTCCTTCTCACTTGGCATGAGGATTCCTGGAGCAACCCATGGTTCTAGTCTGGAGGCATTAGGGATGCCAAAAATTTCTCCATGAGTGCCAGATGGTAGAGCCAGCAAGAGGCCTGTATTGTGGATCACCTGGGCGCCAGGTGGGATAGTCACATTACAGGAGGCGTAGACTGGGATACCCTTGGCTTCCCCAATTGAGAGAGGTAGTACCTTGAACTTCTTACTACACAGCGTATAAGCAACGGGAAGCTCTCTGTTGGCGTACTCCAGATTGATGTAGTGAAGACGTCATAAGGGCAGGTCAGACAGGTGATCACCATTATAGAACATGGGTATGGAATGGCCCAATATTTCAAATGTATGGTCTCCATGGTTAGTCACAGTACCATACTGAACCATGAAGCTAGTCCCAATAAGAATGTCATAGCTGTTTTTTTCAGGACTATAGCAGGAGAAGTGACCATTAGCTTCCCAAAGCAAAGAGGGAAAGAAGAATATGCTCCTTTTGCTCTAGTGGTCAGTGGCCCAGCAGTACCAAACTCTTCATGGTAGGCCAAGTCCTGTGCAGATTAAGCTTCTTAACCAGCTGAGAGGATATAATGTTTCCAGGGGCACCAGTATCCAGTATGGCCCAGACATGAGTCTTGTTCACTACCAGGTTGATATAGGTGCAATCCTGGCAGTCCTCTCTGATCTCCACAATCTTTGAGACCTGGTGTATGCTTAGTCCTTTGAACTTCTCCAGGAAGGTAGCCATTGCATCTCCTAAAGCTGGGCTTACTTCCTTGAGGAATTCTAGCGGTGCTGAGACGTTTACTGTGTAGAGCAGCTTGGCCAGTTGTTCAGCACTGTCCTCCTCATGAGTGACTTCAACGCCTGGTTGAGCCAGTTGTTCAGCATAGGGTAAGGATACTGTTCTCCAAGCTATTTGGGAAATAACCACCTCAAGGCAAAGTGTAGTCTAATGAGTTTGCGTGTTAACAGTGAGGACTCAATGGAGGAGGTCCTCTTGAACTCCGTCAGACTCCACATCCTCATGTATTAGTTGGGAGTTGAAGTCAATCAGAGAGGGTTCATCCTTAGGGTTGGTCCCAGAGAATGGCAAGGCAGCAGGCCTCTGATCTGGTTTGTCAGGAGGCAGTGGTATAGGGGGAGATGAGGGTGTCAAAATTACAAAGGCAGCCAAGGATTTATCATTGTCTTAGCTGCTTAGTAGTTTTTTGACTGGCCCTCATTGTCCTCCTCAATATCAGCGTCCTTGGCATAGTCCTCCTCAGTGTCCTACATGCCTACATGATGGATCTTTTGGCGTAGTCCTCCTCAGTGTCCTCCATGCCTACATGATGGATCTTTTGGCGTAGTCCTCTTCAGTGTCCTACATGCCTACATGATGGATCTTTTGGCGTGGATTCCAACATTCCCAAGAGAAGTGGCCAGCCATACCACATTTGAAGCAAGTACAGGGTTCATTGTTGACTGGAGAAGGCCCTAACTTGTCAGAAGGCTTGGGCATCTCAACCGCCATAAGGGTCTATGCTCAGATTGCTGGCAAGGACGGCCTTCAGGAAGAGGGAATTCAAACTCCTCCTTGTAGGTGCGTAGGAGGCAGATCAGATCTGGTACAGTGCAAGCGTTGTAAATGCATGACTTAAGGGCCAGAGATAGTTCCCAGTTGACACGTACAGCATTAAGGAGTGCTGACTGCACATCAATAAACTGCACCACACTCATAGACAACAGAGTTTGAGCTTCAAGGTAGAGCCTAGAAGTGAAGTCTTATAGGGTTCCCCCACCTTTAACTTGGTGTCAGCAAAGTCCATCTTACAACTGAGGAGTGCTTCTTGGCTACCAAATTCTTCTGTCAAGGCTCTGGAGACATTGGCAAAAGTCCAGCCATTCTCAAGGAGATGTGGCAAGATAATGGTTTGAGTCTCAGCATCCAGACAGTTGATGATTGTGAAGTCCCTCATGGCATTGTCTGCACCATACATGGAGTTCTGGTACAGATGTAAGAACATGGCCACATTGCTTTTTCAGTCAAACTTGGGTAGATTGACAGGCTTGAAGTTGTTGGATCCATGTTGGAGGGGAGCAGGTGTGATCCTCACTGGAGAGCGGGTGAGACAGGAACAGCTGAGAGTGGAGGCAGCAAACCTAGCCTCAGAGGCGCGGCAACAATTTTCCTCTTGCTGGGCTTTGCGTTCACCTTCTCTGTTTTGAGCAGCTCCAGAAGCTTCAGGGGTGGCCAGGACGTCATCCTCAGACTCCAGTACTGGCTCTAATACTTGTACAGTGTTAGGAGCCAACCAAGTGCGGTCCTCATTGCTTTTATAGCTATGATAGAACTCAGGACTAGAGGACCTCAGTGGACTATGGTAACTCTTGGAGTTGATGGGCATAGCCTGTAAGTTGACGGCCATAATCTTACTGTCCATCCTATCCAATTGGCTCTGGAAGGCGTCCAGGAGAAGTTGTTGCTTGTCCAGCTCATCTTGGTAGACCTTGTTCTCCTGACAGGTGATATCCAATTCATCTTACAGAGAGATGATGCGCTTTTTGTGGGTGGCAAGCTCAGCTTGGAGCAAGGCTATTAATTCCTTGTTCTTCCTGACTTGGGTCTGGCTGTTGGCTCTGCCGTGTGATTGGCAGAGTTTGAGACTATCCTGAAGTTCTGACACAGTGTGGTAGCCATCAAACAGGAAGGCAAGATCAGCACTCTGCTAGACCAATTATGTCTCCATCTTCTTGTAGTGATCAAAGAGCTCAAGGATGTCTCAACCAAGAAGGGTGCTGGAAGGGGAGTTGTTGGTGGCGGCAGAAGTGGGGGTGAACAAGGGGATGATGGCAAGGCGGTGGGCTAAGACTTCCACCTCATGAGTCAGGCTTTGAACCATGGGGCCAGTCTCCAGCACATGCCTAGTGACCACACTAGTCCAATTGGCGTCTACACCCTGATTAGTGAGGGTCTGTACCACATGCACTGGAACTGGCTTAGCTATACCCGCTTTGATGGCATTGACCCAGTGGAGTATGGTGTTCTGGGCGTTGGTGACTTTGGCAAGATACTGATTGACAGTGGTGAAAGTATTGCCAAGCTCAGAGTACAGAACCTGGAGGAACGTCTGTTGGTTAGATACCAGTATTCCCTGGTCATGCACTAGGCTTTAGATGCAGCCCAGTTGCATTTGGTTGTGGCATACGGCAGGATGGGTGAATTGGTGTAGGTAGTCCTTGATATGCTCAACAGTACAGAGGTCACGGCAGAGCTGGTCAGGGTTGAACTGGGAGATATTCTGAAAGCAACCCAAGGCGCTTTCAGCCGAAGGCAGCTGGATGGCCAGGTGTTCAGAGCAAGAACCATTGCCAGCAGCACCAGCATCCATGGCATCTATGGCATTGCAGATGGCGTCCTTGGAAGGTGAAGAGTTGGCTCCATCTCCAAGGGGGCAGGGGCGTATAGGAGCAGTGGTTGACCAAAAACAATAGCTTGGGGGCGTTGATGCTCTGGCATGAATTGGCTTAGGTTGAGCAGGCCATAGGGAGCGCCTGCTCTTTCCCCAGCATGGGCATTATCAGCAGTAAAAGCCAGTGCCTGGTGGTAAGGAGAAGCAGTGGCAGGAGACTGGACCAGGGGCAATCCTCCCTCCTCATTGAAAGGACTGCGGGGGTGGGGGCTGGTGGTGTTGTAAGACATGAGCGCCAATGTTGTAAAAGTTGCAGCAAAGGGTTGCTAGTTTCTAAAAACAGTTAGGCAGTGACCTTAATTCTTAATAATATACCTGTTGATGGTATAATGGCAGCCTATTAAGGAAAGAGGAATAATAAGGTGTATAGACAAAACTGGTATTTATTTAGATAGTATTGCACTTATATAGTGTGAGGCAGGGGAATTACCACCAGAGGCAGGGAGGCACAGACAGAAGAACTTTCCAAATAGAGGAGAGTGGGTTGATACAGCTAAAAGTCCTGCGCAAGAGAACAACTGCTTTCATGCGGCTTTCCTTAAGGAGGTAGATATAAATAAATTTGTTGCTCTATTTATAATCCTGGAAGTGAAGCCTGCGCCTTGTGCACGTTTGAAAGGCAAATTGAACACCTGTTTTAGGGGCATTTTAAAGGTCTTTATCAATAGTAGAATCAGGATGCAATAGCGCGACCGCGCAATTGTTCCATCACTTAGTCCTTATATGAACAACTTTTTGTCTAATCCATTCAGGATCTGTGACAATAGCTGTGGGAATCACGTAAGTAGCCAAGTTGGGAGCTGGGAAAGATGATGCCAGAGGTGTCCACGGGTTCAAAATCATTGAGTTGAGGTGAGTTAGCTCATTGTACAATATCCCTTTTGGTCCCTGTGGTTCAGGACCAAACTGAGCATAGGTTGGCTGGTTGCCCCATATCCCAAGGTAAGCTGTCAAGACAGCTGTGAAGATGATGTAGATCATCTTCTGACTTGGGGAGGGGTAATGGGTTTAGTAAGGTTACTTGCTTAGCCTGGGTAAAGGATTGATTAATGTGATTATATTGAGGAGGATATTCACTCAATGATAGCACAAACTATCATTGAGGGGTTTGTCTTTATTTATACTAGTGGACCTGCAAGGCATAATTATTGGAAGACATAGCATTGGGGAACCAAGAGTCTGAGTTGCATCTGTTATTCCCTTTTCTGGATTGGCTTGGGTGGCTGGCAATTGAAAAGCTTTGACTGGATACCAGTTTGCATTGACATAGCGCAAGTTTGGCCTTCTTCATGCATCTAAATTCATTTAATAAATTTGGTGCATGATTTTCATTGTTAGAGAACCTTTCAGCCCATTCCCCATTTGGTAAGCTCCCAAATTGTGCAGCAGTTCCTCCCAAGTTTGGCTTTAGGGAAATTGCCTTTCCTGGTTTCCTGATTTAGCTATTTCCCAAAGGAGTAGATGAGGACTGGCCTGCTGGCATAGGAGGGCAAAGGCTGGCAGATGGCAGGCTGGCTCATGGGTGCCTGGTTTGAGGATGGCTTGCAGGTGGGGCTGGTAAGAGTGGTGGACGCCTGTGCAGCAGCAGTTGGCATCTGCTCAATGGTGGCAAGTGTCTGCGTGTTGGCAGCGGGCAACAACTTGGTGGTGGTAGGCTTCCAAATGGTGGTGGTGTGTATCTTCTTGGTGGCAACGGGAGCCCACACAGTGGTGGCCAATACCTGCACGTTGACAGCAGGTTATGGCTTGGTTATGGCAGGCTTCTGCATGGTGGCAACAGGTGCCTGCATGTTGACGGTGGGCAGCAGCTTGGTTGTGGCAGGCTTCCACATGGTGGCAACAGGTGCCTGCCTGTTGACAGCAGGTGACTGTCAGGGATTCTCCCCCTGACTACATTAACTCTATCAAAAGTTTCAACAGCAGTATAACAAGACAAACAACAAAGAACAAAAGCTTTCTGGGTATGGATAGCTCTGGCTTGAAGCCAGGCAGGAATCAAACTCCAACCCCTAAAGAAGGGTCAAATGTTAGTCTATCTGCTACAAACCAACTTAGATTACCTTTTTATTTGAATTAAATTCATTCAAAATTTGCTTTTTCTCTTGCTTTCAACTTCAAACTGGTTAATAAGCAAGTTGAGGACGTCGCTTACTGCTCCTCATCTGATTGGCTGCTTGCCACTGGTCTGCTGCTCTTGAATCCATCATTTCTATATATTGACCAAGCTCCGCACTTGACTTACAACAAGACACAGAAGAAAAACCGCTTAATTGTTCATAATTCTGTGGCTTGCTTCTGTTGCTTCTCTTTTTACTATAACCTTGTACATATTATTAAGGTCCAGATCCATTGGAGCATGGTAAAAATGATAATTTCAGCCACAAGAGTAACACATCCACACTGTAAATCCTCTCCTATCTCACTATTCTTTTAAAATGTTCAGCCTCCATTTCAAGAGTATTTAAGTGGGATATCCTTATGATTCCTACTTTTTCCAACAATAAAGACTTTATTCTACAACTGCTACTCCTTCATCTTCTGATAACATATTTTTGAAGCCATGAGAGGAATTCTATTCCTGTTCTGGTTTCTAGCTTCCTTCTTGCCAGTGGTATCAACCTTGGAAAACCCAACACCTACAACTGACTGGTACAACTCTTCTCCAGATGACGCTCATCAAAAGGAATACCTTGCTCATGGATGGTTCAAATACCCCTCTAGCCACTGGGGACGTAAATTCCAATATGGTAGTTTGTTTACTCTGCCTCCTACCAAACCTGCTCTGGTTAGACCTTACGCCTCCTTTTACCTCTTGACGTACGTGGTGGGTTACTATCTACTTGGTTGGTTCAGTTCTATGTTTGGAAGATTTGCTTACTTGGGACACCTAGGACACCTCACAATGGTCACGGTTCCTATTGGCTTAGTAATAGCAGGATTTAACTTAGGGGCCTTGGCCCACCAACTAGGGAGCTTGTTCCCTGCCAAGTGGGTCCCTGACAGTGACAGCTTGGTTGCTGTGGGCTTCTGCATGGTGGCAGTGTATATCTGCTTGGTTGTGGCAGGCTTCCACATGGTGGTGGCATGTATCTGCTTGATGGCGGTGGATGTCTGCACATTGGTGGTGGACGTCTGCTTGGTGACAGCAGATGTCTGCACGTTGACGGCAGATTTCTGCTTGGTGGCGGCAGGTGAAAGTTTGTTGGTTACACAGCTATAAGTGTCAGGAATATTCCTGAAAGAGGGTAGCCACTAACTGATTGTGCCAATCCTCATATTTTATGGCAGTGATTCTGGCAAGGGCTTTGTTAGAGTGAAGTGGTAAGATGTGTGATTAAAGGAAATACAATAAGGATATAAAAAACAAATTGTGATTTGCTTGACATGCAGGAGGCCAAATTGGGAGGATGGCTTCAACATCTTGGAGCCAGTGGCAGTGTAACAGAAGATGGAGGTGAAAATTTTCAGCCACAAATGATTTGCAGAGATAAATTAAAAGAAGAATCTAGAGGTGTCAACATGTAAAAGACAGGCCAGGGTTCTGTAAATTTACTGCCCCCTTTGGCTTTGAATAGGACAGTCTTCTCCCATTGTACTAAGAAATCCCCTCAAAAACCAGTTAAACCACTAAATTCACTTTAGGATTTAGACCACACTGTTGATGAGAGATTTGTTGTTGATTACCCTGTGGAGTCTCCATCCCCCACTGCCCCCTCCATGGAAGAAACCCTGATTAATTTAGATTGTTTATTAGCCTGATGTCAACCGTTGTTGAAGAGCATTAGGATTGCCCAATCAGAGTGCTCCACATAAGCTTCACTAAAAGCAATTGATCAATAAGATTCTGAAGGAAATTCTAGCCAATCAGAGGGTGGTCTGGAAATTAATCAAAAATTCCTCAACTCTCCTGACTCAGGTCAGCAAATATCCTCTCCTGGCCAATTAGATTTGGGGCAGATGGTAATGTGACAGATTCCATGGCTAGCTCATCCCTTAAACATAGCCAGGGGACTTTTTGTCCCCTGCTTGTTGATTTTGCAATTTCATTAAAGTTGGTTTGCTGTTGCTATCTTTCTTTTAAAAATTCTATTTGGAAACTCTGTTTCAGGTTTCCTGTTTGTTATAAAGTGTTAGTAGTTGTCTTCTTCAATCTTAACTTTAATTGACTTGGTTTGAACCCCATCATCCTTCTGGAGCTCCTAGAAGAAGTGTTAGTGTATAGTTGTTGTAATAATTACACTTGCTCTCAAAGCCCAAACCAACTCAATCCTTGATCTCTAGTTGCTATAATATAAATATCTACTTTTACCTGTATTTTTCTTGGTTTTTGTTTGACTTTGGGTCCACTTTTGCTTCACTTTTAATAATACAATGCTTCTGAGACCTTGTTGAAGGTATCCTCTCATCCTTTAAGTTCTGGTTTGCCTTGCTTGCTGTTAGAACCCCAAAATTGGTTAAAAATATTCATTTGGGACCTCAAATTTGTATTGTTGGGTTCCAAATTTTTCAGAGAATTTCGTGATGATACTCCCAGTCATTGAATTTGCGGTGTTTACCCTGGCCCCCTTTTTGCTGCTACTCTGGTCTACTTCCCCCAATTTGTGGCTGTGCCTCTCCTCTTTGGCGCGCCTTGTGAGTGATGATCCCTCTACCCTCCTGTCTCTTCCAGGCAGCTTCCTCACTTCTGACGAGGTCATAGTCAAGAGCCTGACTTGTGACAACCAGGATTTTTGCTCTACTGAGCCCTCCTTATCCGCTCCCATTTCTGAGACCCCTCCCTTGCCCCCCCTTTGGTGCAGGATTATACAGATTCTGTCCCTCTACAGGAAACAGAGACCCTGTCTTTTGTTGCCTCTTGGGCCCCTTGGTTGGTTGCTGGATTTTTGTTGATGGGATTGGACTCCTACTTCCCTCAACTGTCCCCAGTGTCCTCCCTCCAGTCCCCTCTCAGAGCGGCTGTCCAAATGATTCACTGGGTGGCATCCTGGTGGTTTGTCCCACCGGGATGGGAGCCAAACTTAGTTAGTTTACCCCCCTCTCTCACAGGTGTTGTTGTAAATTGCGCAATTTTTCAGGGCCCAGAGTGCCCTGGACAGTCAGCTGGCTTCTTTATAGGTGATTAAACATGCAGCTTGGAAGCCCCCACAAAGCACTTTCCAGGGCAAAATCCCCCCCGTTCAACTAACAAATGGCCTGGGATTTGAGAGGCACACAATCCTCAAATACCTGGCATCAAGCCTGTTAACAAATCTGGGCCACCTATCTATCAGGAAATTTCACATTGGGAGCGCAACCGTTTGATTGCGCAATTGGGCAATTGATTCATTGCGGGAGCTAAAAATAACTGTAGCAACTTACCATGCTGCAAAATTCAAAGGGTTCATGTTATAGCAACCAATGAGAGCTCACCCTCTTGGCCAAACATGCAAATTCCAGGTAAAATTGCAAATCCACCTCCAAATGATGCCATCAGTTCCCTGGTGGCACAAAAGGCCATAGAATCATCAGTAAGTATAGGTAGTGAGGGGGAGAAGCCCTCCTCACTGTTGACATCTTGATAAAGCGAGTTTATGCCTAGAAGTTATTATCTTATTGCAGGAATTGTCTATTTTTGCTAAAATTTAATTATTCTCTTTGCATCTATTTGTGAATGCACTACTCAATACAAGCTTGCATACCCATATCCTCCTGGCCATACTCCTGTTGTCCTTACCAAACCGCCCTGCGCCCTTGACCTGGAGTACTTCCATCCCCATCACCTGGATCTACCACCAGTAATGAAGGATATACCAACTGCTCCTCATCTCCCTGATGCGCCTCCTGCCCAAGACTTCAGCAAGCTAGGGTTTGTCTACATAACAGTATTGGGGCTGGCTGACCAAGTTGTGCCCCATACTGGGAGTTGGCACCCCCTAGCCACTGCTCTGAACTACCTGGTTGGCATAGCGCCTATTGTGTACATGGCCTTTCAGGCCCAGCCTGCCTCCCCTGTGGGAGTTCAGCTGGACTCTAGCATGGATTGTGACACAATTAATGCTATTTTAATCTGGCCTTCAAATATTGATAGTTGCAAAGATTTGGCTGGTTTTACCTTTGAGTTTGGAAATTCCCTGCCTTCCACAAATGGGTCTGGTTCAATATCCACCTATTCCGGATTATTGTACCTGTCTGTGGTTAATCCTGGTATGACCTCATCCCAATGTGACTCCCTCAGCCATTCTGTCTTCCTATTGAGTGATCACTGTCCCTTGTCAACTATTTAAAGTAGAATCTTTACTCCTAATAAAGACAAGTTTATCCACATTTGTGCTGGCTTTATTATTCTTCAAGCTTTTTCCTGTCCTTTCTGCCAAAAGGACTTTTACATCTCATTTTCCAGGAAATTAAGGTACATACCCTTAATTTTGCCCTGAAGGCTAACCCAAGGCTAGCTTTGAACCTCAAATCTTTTGAAATAAAGATTTCCTGCTGTGTCCTCCAGGATGTTGTCCCCTGGAGCCAAACACAACAAAATGGTGCTCACTACAGGGGCTGCAAGCCCCTTGGCTACCCTGTTCCCACGCACATTCTCTGGTCCCTCTCTCTTTGTTTCCAAAGTACCAGATCAACCTAAAGCTTCTAGTCCCCCTCTAGAAGAAGATATCACCAATGCCCCCGCAAATTATATGATATTGGTTCTGTCTCCTGGGCCCGCATGGGCCCCCTTCCTGCTTTTTCCCTCAACTATGAGAAAGCTTGTGCTGCCGCCTGCTCCCTTCTTCACTTGGCACAGTAGCCATACACTCTATCCCTGGCCTCTGTCCCAGGTACGCCTCTGAAGACCTGTACTCTTTCCTTTTGGACTTTGGTCTCCCCCCACGTTGATGGAATCCATGGATACTATTAGCGTGTTGGTCAATCAGTTCATCCCACCTGCCCTAGTTCACCACCAACTCGCCTTAGGATCCCAAACTCAACTGTTAGATGCTGTAGCCACTGCTGTTTTAAGTAACCATGCTCAAAATATGGCCTACCAAGAATGGTCACACAGTCTCTTTGCTTGTATTTTGACAACCAGCGTAACTTGTTGGCGTCACAGAAGTATTTAACTGCCTCCCTGAAATCCCTTTGTTCCCTGCTCCCTGGATACATAAAGAATTGACTATGTAAATTGGATGAACATCAGGCAGCATGGCGTGAGCAAATTGAGGCTTTTCTGCTAAATCATTGGCAGGACTTTGAGACTCTGGTTAGTGAGCTTAATCAATTCAGAGAGCATGTCAACTTGCAACTCAAATTGATAGGGGCTCATATTAATACTTGGGGCCGCCACCTGCAGCATCAATATGGTCTGTATAAAGCTGCACTAGGCAACACTCTATAACAGGTGCAAAATTATGTGGATGACAGGATAGCCTCTATTGGGGTGACTCCTCCTACTCCTCCTGTTGAGATCCCATTTGATTTCAAAACCAAGGTATGGGAGACCAGCACCAAACTCAGGGCTACCACT
This sequence comes from Entomophthora muscae, assembly GCA_014839935.2. Classification (NCBI taxonomy): domain Eukaryota; kingdom Fungi; phylum Entomophthoromycota; class Entomophthoromycetes; order Entomophthorales; family Entomophthoraceae; genus Entomophthora; species Entomophthora muscae. The sequence continues at coordinate 643,939 of QTSX02007113.1, forward strand.
TGACGTCAAGCTTCTGTGCAGAAACCACCTCCAGTTGAACCTATGCCTGACCCTTGTATTGCCTCCCTCACTGATCAGGTGGCTACCTTACAAGGTGAAATTGAGTATTTAAGACAGTGCCTCTCTAATTCTGAGGATTCACCATCTGAATCTGAAGATGAAGAGAAAGGGGAAAGTGCTAATACTCATGCTCATGACAATTATGGTTGTTGCCTTGGTTTGGAAGATCAACCCCAGGTCCACTGTGCGCATGCTCTAGATCAACTTGCCAAAGTGACAAATGATGTAGCTGATAGGCAAGACACATTGGAAAGAGAGGTACAAAACCTCTCCCAATTTACTGAGACCCTAAATGGACAAGTTGCCCCCTTGATTGCTCAGACCACTTCTCTGGCTACCTGTGTCAATGGTATTGCTGGCACCCTAGTAGTACAACAAATCAAGATTGATGAATTTAAGACTGCTGCTGCCACTGCTTGGGACATTAGTGGGCAGAATAGATCTATCTTGGAAACTCTAGAGGAAAGCCTTTGACTACTCTGGGCTAGACAGCCTGCTGCTGAATCCAAGTTTGAGGGCAATCCTCGTATTAATGTCCTCAATCCTGGTGAAAACAGTCAGTCCTTGTCCTCGTCTATTAACCCAAACTATAAGCAACCTTCAAACAGATATTTGATCCAAAGACCTCTACCATTGCTTCTTTTCTGACCATTTACAAAACTGCAATGTGTAGGGCTACCAAAGAACTTAAGAAGGAACACATCCTCACCTGTCTCCATCCCACTTGCCAGGAAGTTGTGGTCCCTGAGCTCCCCTCCATTATCACTTGGGAGGATATGAAGCGCCTCCTTATTGAGGAGTTTGGAGGAGACCTCAGCTTGGAGGTCAAGAAGGATGCACTTATGCATATTGCTTTCAAACCCAAGGAAACCCTGGCTGAGTTTGCAGATTGTTTCTACATTAAAGGCCAGCAGTTAATTACCAGTTGACAGTTAACTCCCTGGGAAGCCTACACAGCTTGTTCAAATGCTTTAAAGGTGAACCAGCTTCTATGCCTACACTTTAAGGCACACAAGGCTTCACTCACTTCCATGAAGAGTATTAATACGCTCCTACAAGACATGCATTTGGCACATTGAGGTATGGTGGTACGTGAGAGTAAAGCCAATAATGCTGGAACTAACTCTTGTACACCGCACATTATGACTCTGGGTACTAGTGGACAGGCTAAGAGGAAAGGCTGCCATAACTGTGGCCAGATTGGGCACCACTTGCACATTTGCACTAATCCCTGAGTGGAAGGTTGTGATCCCAAGGAACAGGCGGGAAAAGAGAGGTCAGCTTAGAAACAGAGACACTCTCTGCTGACCAATCTCTCCCGTCTCCCCCTGATCCTCTGTCTTATGAGGAAACTCCCTCTTCCTCTAGTCCAACTATCCTTCATCTATTTCACAATCTCTCCAGAAATTTGGAGCCCAAAGATTCTGATAGTGAAGACTCTGATAGTTATGGCTATTCTGTCCTGGATGTTCCAGAAACCATCCCTGTACTATACAAGCTTTGCTCTGGGAAAACTACCACCACTTCCTGAGTACCTACAAGTGAAGCTAAGTCCATGATGGCTCGCCCTTACCTAGCACAAGCCCACCAACCTCCTATCTTGGTTGACTCTTCTGAGGAAGCAGCCAAGCTAGCTGACGCTCTCTTTCAAAATGTGACTGTATCTCTCCTGCTACAGACTATATATAAGGAAATTCCTACATTACAGTGCATGCTAGCTAAATGGAAAAAAGAGCTAGAGGCTGCACAAGACGTGTTGGCAGTCTTGCCTCCCTTTGGGAAAGATACAACCTGTGTGGAAGTATCAATCCAAAAGGTTAAGATCAAAGCCATCTTGGACACGGGTTCCCCAGTCAATGTGGTATCTTCCAAGCTAATGAAGAAACTTAAGTGGGCCCCTGACCTCTACTACACACAGTTGTATGGCACAGCTGGCATGGCACAAAAACAGTCCATTAGTGTCTACTCTGCTCTACCCATGAGATTTAGGAAACTCCTTATTGCTTCCCCTGCTGTGGTCCTTGAGAACAAAAGCTATGACCTCTTGGTTGGTACTAAATTTCTCCAAGAGTATAACAGGATTGTAAAATTACAAGATGGATACCTTTTGCTCTTGGGATATGAGGTTCCTTTGATTTTTGAAGAACCTCCGCGCCTCCCAGGAAAACGTCTTAAAACTTGTGTGCTTGAATACCCTACAGGTATCTTCTCTCTCAAGTATAGGACCCACTCCTCCAACATGTGTACCCCCCTCCTTCCTGCCCTGCGGAAGAAGGGGTACCTCTGCTAGCGCCAGTGGCTTTAACCATTCCCCCGGGCTCTCAGGTGGTGATTGATTCCCAGATTTCTTATGAGCTACCTAAAAAGTCCTTCTTGTAACTTTACTCACCTGAATCCTTAAGTCATACCAAGCCCCGCCTGTGTTGTGGGACTTTAGACCAAACCCACAAAGAGCCCATACAATTACTGCTTACTAACCTAACAGCCCTGCCCATGCAGGTGACCAGAGGCCAGGTTGTGGGACATGGTTGTATACTTAGAGCCAAACAAGTATCCTCCCTCTACCCCTTTGGAACTTTCAGTGATTTCAATTTACCTGAAGATAATCCTCAAGTTCTTTCTTTGTTCACCGCTACTGATTTCCCCCAACTGTCCCCTGTTCAACAAAAAGACGTGTTGGACCTGCTTGCTCAGTTCAGCAAAATCTTTGCCTCTGGATCTACAGACTATGGCCTAGCTAAAGGATTCATTCATTAGATTGATACTTGGGATGTGCCCCCTTTTTGTGCTAAACCATACCACTGCAGTAGGGTGGAAGATGCTCAGGTGTCTAAAGAACTCTAACAACTTCTGGACGCCGGGTTACTAGCTCCTTTTCAAAGTCCTTGGGCTTTCCTGTTACTGATTCTCAAGAATAAAGATGGTGGACACCACATTGTAATGGACTATTGTTGCCTGAACTCTCTCACTAAGAAAGACTTGTACCCCTTGCCCAGAATTGACAATGCTCTCAGACAGCTGGGTGGTTCCAAGTTTTTCTCTGCCATGGATCTAACTTTGGGGTACTGGCAGGTTGACTTATCTCCTGAAGATTGAGAAAAGGCTGCGCTTATTACCTCATAAGGCCTCTTTGAACCCACTCATATGCCCCAAGGACTCTGCAATGCCCCTGCCACATCTCAGCAGGCTATGGACTCCATCCTACGAGACTTGAAGCTGTCTTGTGTCCTTGTGTACCTTGATGATATCACTGTATTCAGCGCTACCTTTACTAACCTCTTGGACCACCTCAAGGCTGTCTTCATCAAGATTAGCAAAGCTGGCTTGAAACTCAAACCCTCCAAGTGCTCCTTCTTTAAGGAACGTCTTGAGTTCCTAGGGCATGAAGTCACTCAAATTGGAATCCGCCCTATGAATAATAAAGTGGAAGCCATCAACAAGATGCTACCTCCCACAAATCTTTGTGAGGTTCAGGTATTTCTTGGTATGATGGGCTACTACTAACAGTTCATACCTGACTTTGCTGAACTGAGAAAATCCCTTGTCCAACCGCTTTGCAACGTCCCCTTTGAATGAACTGACAGCCAACAATAAGCATTCAAAGCACTAAAGGCCAAGCTCAAGGAGGCTCCTATCTTAGTCTATCCTGATTATGATAAAGAATTTATCTTGTATACTGACGCTAGTGGAGTAGCTGTGGGTGCCATCCTTGCCCAACTTGACAATGAGGGCATGGATCAACCTGTAGCCTACTTGTCAAGAGTCCTCAATAAGCACAAGAAGAACTACAGTGTCACTGAGAAGGGATGTCTGGCGGTGCTGCATGCAGTGAAATAGTTTTGGCATTACATCTATGGGACCCACTTCACGGTAGTCACAGATAACTCCTCCCTCAAATGGCTACAACAGCTAAAGGAACTTGAAGGTCAACTAGCGTGTTGGGCTCTGCATCAACAAGGGTATGATTTCACTGTGATACACCATCCTGGGGCCCAACATCAGAACACTGATGGCCTGTCAAGAATGCCAATCCTAGCTATCCATCCCACTGACGCTGATCAACTATACAAGCTAATGGGTATCCTGACTCTTGGACCACTGAGCCAGAAGGCATCCGCTTGGCACTACAGACCCTATCCAAGGACACTATAATTTGTGATAGACAACTCTTCAAAAAGGTTAAGAATGCCTACCTACCCAACGTTTGCCCTAGCATGAGGATAGCCATTATCCTCCAAGCACATATTGACACTGGCCATGGGAGCATAGCAAAGACTCATGACTGGTTGTGCAAAAACTTCTATTGGGAAAATATGCGCCTCCTGATCCCTGATGTCCTTGCCTCCTGTCATTCCTGTCAGCTCCAACGCCCTTGTTCATCCCAACACCAGTTAAAACTCATCCCTCCAAAGCATGCCTTCCACACGGTGAGTATTGATGCTGTTGGGCCTTTCCCCCGGTCTAGGTTGGGATGTTGGTTTTTTCTTGGTTGTTGTAGACCACTTTAGCAAGTAGGTTGAAGCTAAGGAAACAAAAGATATAACTGCTAGGACCACAGCTACTTTCTTGCTGCAAGACATTTTCTATTGACATGGCTGCCCTCAAGTCCTGCTCTCTGACAATGGTACCAACATTAATGCTTGCCTCATCACTTCTATTGTCAAAGCCATGGGGACTCACCAGTTGTTCTCTGCACTATATAATTCCTCTACTAATGGAACTGTCAAACAAGCAAACTCCACCCTGGTATCCATCATGAGAAAACTCACGCTCTCTGACGCTGCCAATTAGGAAATGTTCCTCCCTGCTGCCCTCTTTGCTTACCGCCTTAGTAGACACCGGGTGACTGGCCAATCCCCTTTTGCCATGCTGTATGGATGTAAGGCTTCTACCCCCTCAATCTTGGGACCCCCTTTGATCAAATTTGATACGTCTGCAAATCCTGAGGCCCATGTTAAAGACTTAACCAATTGTATCATTGACATCCAGGCAACCACTTACTCCACTGCTTATAAGGTTAAAGCTCTGGAGCTCTCCCCATCCAATGCTACTAGAGCCCCCCTCCCCAAGTATCAAGTAGGTGATCTAGTTCTCTACTACCAGAATTGTACAGGTGGTAGAGCCCACAAGCTGGATTCCCTATGGGTTGGACCCTGTGAGGTCACCTTTAAGAAGGGTGTTGAGTACACTGTGAGCCTATTGTCTTCTGGACGTCCTTTTGCCCATGTTCACTCCAAATTCCTCCGCAAATATCAACTCCCTGTGTCTAATCTTGAGGGGGGAGATGTTGTAAATTGCGCAATTAATGCTATTTTGATCTGGCCTTCAAATATTGATAGTTGCAAAGATTTGGCTGGTTTTGCCTTTGAGTTTGGAAATTCCCTGCCTTCCACAAATGGGTCTGGTTCAATATCCACCTATTACAGATTATTGTACCTGTCTGTGGTTGATCCTGGTATGGCCTCATCCCAACGTGACCCCCTCAGCCACTCTGTCTTCCTATTGAGTGATCACCGTCCCTTGTCAACTATTTAAAGTATAATCTTTACTCCTAATAAAGACAAGTTTATCCACATTTGTGTTGGCTTTAATATTCTTCAAGCTTTTTCCTGTCCTTTCTGCCAAAAGGACTTTTAAATCTTGTTTTCCAGTAAATTAAGGTATGTACCCTTAATTTTGCCCTGAAGGGTAACCCTAGGCTAGCTTCAAACCTCAAATCTTTTGTAATAAAGATTTCCTGCCGTGTCCTCCAGGATGTTGTCCCCTGGAGCCAAACACAACAGGTGTGGCCAAGGAATCAATGGCAACCTTGACAATAACAAAAGCTAATCTTTTGAAGACAGGGGCAAACAGCCCCAGATGAGCCATCATTTTTGGGTAAGCTTTTTTACATTTGAGGGTAAATAAGCTATCTAGAAACAAGTTTCTAGGGGGGATTGGAAAGTCTTAAGGGAGTTCAGGATGGGGGACAAGGGGATTTCATGGCATCTGATTGGCTGGTAAGAATATTTTCAGCAGTTAGAGGGCATGCATTGGCATCAAGTTGGTAACATCATAATCCTGTAAAATTTGGCAACCAGTAGGTTAAGCAGTACCATCTCCTGCCAGGGTATAACATGTGATTATTTTGTCATAATTGATTGGGGGAAATACAGTAAGTCTAAATTTTCCAGGGCTATTTGGGCAACCCCTGCCTTGTCCCATTTTTTGTTAATGATGGCATTCAAGTTGTCTATTTCCTTCAGGGGCTTGGTGGTGGTTCTTTGCTGGTTTCTGGTTTTACAAGGGTGCACTATCCCTTCCTTTTAGTTTTCTACTGTAACAGGCTTACAATAAGCTGCTGTTTACCATTTGAATTTTCTGTTAATGGCACAAGTGACAATTACCTTCTATTGATCCACAAGACAGAATCTCATTCCTGGGGTTCAACCCCCAAACTCCTGCAGGCTGCCAGCCCATGTTGCAACTGAGATTCCCCTCTTGCCTTCCAGTGTATCTCAAATACACAGGAGGAGCTCAATGAGTTGCCTAATGATGTATCTAACAACATGTGTCACAAGTGAAAAACTCCTATTGACCATGCTTACTGGAAAACCTCAACTTTGGGATTCAAAACCTGACACCCTGCGGGCCGCCAGCCTGCAGGACCAGCTACCTGGCCGCCTGCAGATTCTTGGGCATGAACCAGAACAAGATTTGACTTTGGAAAAATCCTTTAAAGCTTGATGAGTCAAAATTGCCTACATCAAAACTCCCCACGTTAAATGTTCCTGTTAACTCAACTAATCAGCAGGCAGGTCTAGCCATAGAACCCAAAATAACTTGGGCCACCACAGAAGGGGAAACAAAGAAACTTCCTATAGATTGCAGGCCGCCCAGAGATGACCAACCCCACAACCCAACAAGGGAATTTGAGTAACCTCAGTTCAAACCAGCTAATGAATTAACTCCCACAATGGATGCCACCAAGGACTGGAAAAACCTGGTAGACATAACACCTGGGCCAAAGAAATTTATAAAAGCTCACCCATGACAGATGGGCATACTTATACCCTGGGCCGCCAGGAAGTTGCCCATTGCCATTCTTGCAATAAAGTGACATGAACCTTTAGTTCAACCAGGTTATTCCATATTTGGTATTAATTCTATTTCATTTACAGTCTAACTCCCACGGCTCTGCACCTCACACCCATCAACCCCAAGAAATTGCGGACCACCTACCCAACCTTTATTGTCCATCAGGAGCTCTCTACGGCCCAGTACATTTCACCAAGTACCCCCACAACCCTGCATATTTAGAGTTCACCCTAGAGGAAATACTAATCTACAACCGTGAGGCAAGAACTAGAGAGACCAAGACTGTTTACAGGGAAGGCCACAAAACCACTATACCTCCCCTGCTATTCTGCAACAAGTACAACCACCTGCCTGCATATTTGGTCCCAATGACTCCACCTCTCACCCTGCAGCCCAACCACCTGCAAGAATCTGTTGCTGCAAATGAATCCAATTCCAATCAGATATTTGGAGTGTTGTACATCACTCTTAACGGCTTGATAGATTCTATGGTGCCTGCCAGAAGACCTTGGGCTCTCCTGGGCAAATTGTTATCTTATATTGTAAAGTTGGCCCCAATCTTGTGGTGGGCCCTCCCTGCTGGGCCCGCCGGCCGTCTGCCTGCAAGTTTCCAGGAACCCCCCACAGGCTGTATCCCTGACAACATGGATCAGTCTGAAGGTGAGGTTGAATTGTGGGCACTATCTCCTAATTAGAAGTGTTGCTAATTTGACTTTGCTGATCCCCGCACAATTTATCCCTTGGCTCTGAACCTTACATAGAACCTGCCACTGTGCCACCCCCTGGGGGCCTTATGGCTTTCCCCATATAGTATATTAGTCACAATACCAATTAATAATCCTGATTTTATTCTATTTGTTCCTGTTCTTTCTATTAGACTGTTGTCTTCCCCAATCAAATACTGAACTATCATTGGTTCAGTTGTAACACCCATATTTTTTTGGGCTTGATCCAAGAATTGATTTGACCTTGAAGAAACCCCCAAGCCAGCCTATGAGGCACAATCTATGTTCAAACCCTGATTTCTGAGGGATTCTCTTAGCCTAGCCAATAGGAGCAACAAACCAAGTGAAACCCCTGTGATAGGCCAGGCTGCCACTAATAGAGTGCTGCATGAATTTTCCCAAGAAAATGACCTGTCAGATGATGACAAATCTGATGCCTCAAAGAAGGAAATTGATATTCTCTATCTGAACCCAGACTATAACAAAACAAAAACTTTGGATGCCACCAAGGATTTTCAAACCCTGGTAAATGCTATCACCCGGACCAAATGATCTTGAAAAAGTTTTCTCACAGCAGATGGGCATACTTATACTCTAGGGTCACCAGAAAGTTGTGTAAGGTCTGAAGGCTTGGGGTAGGTGGTTGTAAACTAAAGCCTTTAAACCAAGGATGTTTATATTTGTCAAAATTAAAAAGATAGGCAAGGTTTGCAATAGCAACTGCACTAAGGCTCCTAAGAGCTTATACAAAGTGAAATAAGGACTAAGGAAATTTATTAACCCTAAGAAAATGAAATAGAGACCAGTCTTAATGACTGAAAATTTAGTTAAAAAGTCAATTTCTAAGTCTGGTAAATGGTCTGAACTAACAGGAGGATTGAAGCTATCAACAACTAAATTATGAGCACCAATATAAAAGTTGCCTAACTGGTGAAGAACTAAATTAAAAGTAATCATGAAAACTAAGATGTAGCCAAGAATTAAATTTGAAAGGATAACACAAGCCACAAAAACTAACAAGTACCTTTTTGGGGTACAAGTCAAACAATCTCAACTTGAGTTGAGACTGAGTAAAACTCAGGCTTTTATTTCAAGTCTGGTTTGAGGTGAAGATAAAGGAGATGATGGCTAACCAAGGGTAGTTAGTTGGGTTTAGAAAATAAAGAGAAAATTACAGCACATGTTCTTGGCATCATAACATTAAAAGATTAGGCAATGTTAAAGGAGAGGCAAGAGAAACCACGGTTGAAAGTTTGGTTTGAACCAAAAGGAAGAGCAGAGGCAGAAGGACGGGAAAACCTTGATACAAAGTGCTGACATGAGCAGGAAGAGAAGCAAGGCAAAAAGCAAAAGGTAATTGGTTTTGGACTTAGTTTAAACTAACTTGTGCATATATACTGGGTTCAAAACTTGTTTGCAAAGCAAAAGGTAAGCTTAACATATGCAACTAACTGTTAATTTAGGTTTATTTAACCAGCAAAGGCAATAAAAAGAAGGAGAGTGGTGAAAAAGATAAATTATAGGGATTAAATCCCAAAATAAAGAGAATGTCCCAAATTAAAATTCCTGATAAAAATACTAGCAGCAAATAAACAAAAAGGAGGATCCTGACAAGTTGCCCATCACTATTCTTGCAATAAAGTGTTATGAACCTCTGGTTCTCTCAGGTCATCCCATATCTAATTTTAGCACTCTTTTATTTTAAGATCAATCTCTCCAACTCTGCACCTTCCACCAGCTAGCCCCAAGAAACTGTGGATGAGCTGCCTGAGCTATACCATCCCCCTGAGCACCTTGTGGCCTGGTACATTTCACAGAATACCCTCCCAATCCTGTCTACTCAGAGTTTACTTTAGAAGAAAGTCTAATCTATGGCTTAAAGCCAGAACCCAAGATCCTAAACTCATTAGATGTGAAGGAACCTGTCATATTAAGCAGGCATTACTGTCATTAATGACATTTTAATACTTGTATTGAAAACCCTGGAATCAAACCCCAGCTCTCAAGAAATGCCTAGCGTCAACCAGAGTAGACAGGAGCCCGCTAGAATTCCAGTTGGGCCAAACCCTGGGCTACCAGAGATGCCTTTCCCCAACCAGGAGGAACAGGACCTGCCAAATCACTGAGTTGCAGACCTGAGCTGTTGAATTACTCCAAGAGCCATCATATTCTTAAGGATGATTCCCCAAACGGTTACCAGATTGCTGTTAATCTTGTGCCACCAAAGACGCAGACCTACGCAGAAGTTGTAGTTTGCCTAAAGGAGGTTAAAACAAGACCTACTGCTAGCTCTGCCAATAATCACCAGCTACTGCCAGTCTCCAGTCCATAATGTGTAATTCAATTGGCCTGCTCAGGTGATATGGTGAACAGCAGCAGCTGAAAAAAGCATTGCCACTTTTTTCATCAGAGCAAACACAACTAGGATCCACTGCCCTCAAAACCAAAATCCAAAATCCATGTCCTGTCAGTGGATTGTCCACAGGCCTGAAATCTGCAAAAAAATGGAGTAGACAAACCACCTGGTATAAGAACCCTGGTGGTATGGGGATGATCCTATTGTCATTTTATAATAAAGTTTTATAAACCTTTAGTTTGAACCTTTGGTTTAAACAAATTCTACCTTATCTAGTCTTAGTTATCTTTCATCTCAACTCTAGCCAAGTAGACCATCAAGCAACAGCCCCCTCCAGATACCAACCTGCTGACTCTCCTCAGGCACTATACCGTCCCCCAGGAGCCCCCTTTGGACCTATGCATTTTACTAAATTCTTGTCCAACCCTGCCTACGCAGAGTAAAACTTGGAGACCATCCTCATTGCTGATTCTTTGGCAAAGAATAGAGAGACCAAATACATAGGACGCAAAGGAAAGTGGTGTAAATGCTGCCCCTATTGTTCAAAGACATGTACAACTATCTGCCTGCATACTTTGTCCCCATTACACCGCCCTTAACCCTGCAACCCAATCATCCAATGTAACCTTCCACTGCCACTGAGACCACATCAAATCAACTGTTTAGAGTACTCTACATTACTTTGACGGGATTGGTAGACTCTATGGTGCCCAACTCAGGGCCCTGGTCTTTGCTTGGGCAATATTTATCCTATATTATCATGTTAGCACCCATCATATGGTGGGCATTATCCACTGGCCTGGCAGTACCCTGTCCTGAGTCACCTAATGCCTCTGCCTATGTCTGGCTTCCTTTCAATTACTATTCTGGGACAAATACAGCTATCTATCTGCCTACTTGTTGCCCATGACACCCCCCAATCCTGTGGTCTAGCCGCCTGCAAGAAACTGTAGCTGTTAATGAATCATCCTCAACTCAATTATTTGATGCCTCTTAATAACGCTCACTAGATTAGTTGATCTTATGGTGTCTGCTAATGGGCCTTGGTGTCAGAATTCACTCTTTACACTGCTTTTTATTAATCCACCCTTTCTTTATTTTTGGTTCCTCCCCAGAGACTTCTAAATACTGGGCAACAACATTCACCAACATTTTTTATTTTTCTATATCCCTTTTCTGGGCCTCCTACTTTAAGTTAAAGATAAGCATTGATTAGTTTTCTTTTTTTGGAACTTACCTCACTTTACTACAGGTATCAACCCCAGAGCTTATAAACACAAGTTAGTATTTTCAATTCCAAACTCCTTACCTTTTACTTTTACTTCTGATTATACACACAAGTTTGGACCAGGTTTTTCCTGTCTTTTGCCTTCCTATGACACCAGAGGCAACACTGCAAACTTTTTTTCTCATCTTGGTTTTCTTTATACATACTTAACTTTTTAAAGTTAACTATGCTCAAATATGATTTTCAAAGCCTTGTTCCTTTACCTATGGTTGCTAACTAACTTAGGTTACTCATTTTAACTCCAATTTTTACCTCACTACTAAGCACAATAAAAAGGCTTGATTTTCCACTCTCAACAATAAGTTAAGATTGTTTGAATTTCACCCCAAAAATATACTTGTTTAGGTTTTTTGACTTGTGTTCTTTTACTTTCCTTTTTGTTTGAATCTTGATTTTTGCATCTATCTTTTGAAATCTTAGTTCTTCTTTTATGATTCCCTTCAACTACCTTTATTATCAGCTAGGTTTAAAGCCGAGCTGTAATGACAGCAGAACTTACTTTCTATAATTAATGTAGGGAAATAGATAGCAAGATTGGGTTGAACTTCAATGATAGCTTAGCTATCAGATGTTCAAAGGGTGTTTATTTATAGTATGTCCCACTGTACAAAGTTTTGCAAGTGGGAGTGGAAGCAGGGAATAGATAATCTCAAAAGACTGGGTAATGAAGATTGAAATCAGGCATTTGGAATATAGTCAAACCTTTTTTCTTTTACTATCTGGGTCTGGTTGTCAATTCCTGGTTGTAGCCAATGACTTAATATCAGTAGGGAAAATGGGCCCAAGTCTTCCTCAAATGTCAAATTTTAGACTGGGTAGTAAGGTTTGGCAAGAGTCTGGCACAAATAATGCGGTCTGGGTCCCGGATCCCCATTGATTGGTGCCAGGATTGATGGCCAGGGTTTGGATTTTATTCCTGAATTGTTCAAGGACTGTATGGCCTGTTTCTATTTTTATCCCCTAATTCTGGGACTTATCTAATTGGTTCCTCCCAAGGTTTTGTGTTCCAATTGGTTTTACGCACAAGGTGGACTCTTAATAGGTACTTATTTATTATTTAACAATGCTCAAAATACAAAGAGCTTTAAAATAAGTGGTTGATCAATAATTTTGCTTTCTTATTTGCTGAGATACACTTGCATGGATGACATCATTTCATGCAACATGTCACGGTATATACTAGAGTCTGGCTGGACTCCCACAGGGGAGGCAGGCCGGGCCTGAAAGGCCATGTACACAATAGGCGCTATGCAGACCAGGTAGTTCAGAGCAGTGGCTAGGGGGAGCCAACTCCCAGTATGGGGTACAACTTGGTCAGCCAGCCCCAATACTGTTATGTAGACAAACCCCAGCTTGCTGAAGTCTTGGGTAGAAGGCGTGTCAGGGAGAGGAGGAGCAGTTGGTATATCCTTCATTAGAAGGTAGATCCAGGTGATGGGGATGGAAGTACTCCAGGTCAAGGGTGCAGGGCGGTTTGATAAGGACAATAGGAGTATGGCCAGGAGGATATGGGTATGCAAGCTTGTATTGAGTAGTGGATTCACAAATAGATGCAATGAGAATAATCAAATTTGAGCAAAAATAGACAATTCCTGCAATAAGATAATAATTTCTAGGCATAAACTCGCTTTATTAAGATGTCAACAGTGAGGAGGGCTTCTCCCCCTCACTACCTATACTTACTGATGATTCTATGGCCTTTTGTGCCACCAGAGAGCTGATGGCATCATTTGGAGGTGGATTTGCAATTTTACCTGGAATTTGCGTGTTTGGCCAAGAGGGTGAGCTCCCATTGGCTGCTTTAACATGAACCCTTTGAATTATGCAGCATGGCAAGTTGCTACAGTTATTTTTAGCTCCTGCAATGAATCAATTGTCCAATTGCCCAATCAAATGGGCGCACTCCCAATGTGCCATTTCCTGATAGGTAGGTGGCCCAGATTTGTTAATAGGCTTTATGCCAGGGATTTGAGGATTGTGTGCCTCTCAAATTCCAGGCCATTCATTAGTTGAAAGAGGGGATTTTGCCCTGGAAAGTGCTTTGTGGGGGCTTCCAAGCTGCATGTTTAATCACCTCTAAAGAGGCCAGCTGACTGTCCAGGGCACTCTGGGCCCTGAAATCATCCCCTACCATAGTTGAGCTTGCAGAGCACAACTCTTTACTCTGAGACTTATATTCCTTTAGTAGGATGGCAGCATTCTTCAGGTTGGACTCAGGTTTCCAAGTATTATCTTTGTGGGGGTATCCTTTCCATTTGACTAGAAAGTGAGGTTTTTGGTATTGGAGTTTGTGTCCCAAGATGGCTTCTACTTTGTGTTCTGTGAAGCTTCCTATTTTGATGGGTGGAGGAGCTGTTCTCACTATCTGGTGCAGGAGAGAGGGTCCTTTCTTTTTCAATAACAGGGAGCAGTGGAATATGTCATGAATCTTCCATCCAGAGGGGAGTTCTAGTCAGTTGCTACGGTGCCAATGTGTTGTAAGACTTTGTAAGGACCTGTTTGACGGGGGCTCAGGCTAGCACAAGGGGCAGTGGTCATGATGTTCTTAGCGCTGAGATACACAAGGTCTCCTACTTCAATTGGGGGACCAGGGCTTTGTTTCTTGTTGGCAAATTCTTTGTATACTTGTACTTCTCTTCTCAGGTTCTTGGCACATTCTTCTTTGCATGTGTGGATGTTGCTAACCCAGTTTTGTCCTTCAGAATTATTGGCTTCCTCTGTGGGGGGCATCTCATGTGGGGTTGAATCTGTAGTTGGCTTTGAAGGGGGACATACCAGTGAAGCTGTGGTCTTGGTTGTTGTACACAAACTGAGCCATTGGTAGGTGTGTTACCCAATCATTCTTTTCCAAGTTAACATAGCATTGTAGGTATTGTTTGAGGTCCTGGTTCACTCTCTTGGTCTGTCTGTTGCTCTGGGGGTGATATGCGGTAGACAACAATCTTTTTATTCCCAAGTCCTTTAGGATTTGGGCCCAAAACTTAGAGGTGAATTGTGGGCCTCTGTCCGAGACCACTTCTTGTGGAAGTCCATAGTTCATGAATACTTGGTTACAGAATAGAGTGGCGGTTTCCTTGGCGGTTACTTTGGTTGTTGTTAGAATGAAGTGAGCCATCTTGGTGAAGCAATTAACAATTACAAGGATGGCGTTAAATCCTTTTGAATTTGGTAGCTCCACATTGTAGTCCATGGAAACTGACTTCCAAGGGCCTTCTGCAATCTGAAGGGGTTATAGTAATCCTTCTGGCTTTCCTCGCTTAGGTTTGGTACATCCACATGTCTTGCAATCACTGAGGTATCCTTCAATCTCTGGCTTTATCCTGGGCCACATGTAGGTTCTCTGAATCCCTTTGAGAGTCTTTGTACGTCCAGGGTGTCCTGACATGGGGGAGTTGTGGTATTCCTTCAGTATCTCTAAGCGCATTGGGCCTTCCAGTACATAGGTGCGTCCATGTAGCTGCAGGGTGTTTCCATGTAAAAGTAACCATTTTGTAGTATCAACTGTTGATATCTCTCTTTAGGTCTTCCATGATGGAGATGCAGTGCTGGTCTACGGTCTGAGCTAGTTGGATTTCTTCTCTTCTACTGGCTAGCCCCAGGAATAGGAGCATTTGCTCAATCATGTCTGGGACAGCAAGGATTTAGTGTTGAATTCTTCAATCTCTTTGGCACTAGGAAAAAGGTTGACTCTTTGGCTTAAGGCATCTGGTACAATGTTGATCTTTCCAGGCTTGTAGCTGATTGATAAGTTGTAATCTGCTAGGAATAGGGCCCATCAGCTTGTCGCTGATTCAGTTGTTGTGGCTTGAAGAAGTATGCCAGGTTCTTGTTGTTGCAACTGAACCAATAAAGATTCAGGATTTGGAATTGGGGAAGACAACAGTCCAATAGAAAGGACAGAATAATAAGAACAAGGTATCATTTATTGTAGAATATAGTGGTTAATATACTATATGGGGAAAGCCATAAGGCCACAAGGGGGTGGCATGGTGGGGAGTTCCATGTAAGGTTTGGAGCTGAGGAATAACTTGTGTGGGGATTAACAAGTCAAATTGGTAGCGCTCCTAATTAGGATGAAGTACCCACCATTCAATATTGCCATCAGATTAATCCATAACGTTAGACACGTCAAGGGGCAACTTGTCAAGCGCCCCCTGTGTATTGTAAGATACGTTAGCAGGCAAGGCTGGAAACTCAGTTGCAACATTGTGATTGTTCATGATTCTCACAGGGTGGTTGGCATCACACAAGTATCTTCTCATATGTTTCAAGGACTGGATGATAGCAAGCATCTCTTTATTGTAGATGGGGTAGTTCAACTCAGGCGGAGTGAGCTTCCTTGAGTAGTAAGCTATAGGGTGCAGCTTACTATCATGCACCTCTTGAAGCAACACCCCCCAATGCAAAGTCAGAGGCGTTTGTTTCTACTATGAAGGGCTTATTGTAAACTGGCATTGCCAAGACAGGGGCAGAAACAAAGGCGTTCTTCAGCAACTCAAAGGCTGACTTGGCGGTATCATCCCACACAAAAGGGTGTTTCTCATAGGTGAGGCGGGTCAAGGGCAAGCAGATTGAAGAAAATTTTTGGAAAAATTCCTGGAAGAATTTTGCCAGGCCCAGGAAACTTCTGACCTCCTTGTGGTTCTTAGGTTCAGGCCATGATATCACGGCCTCCATTTTATCAGTTGTCATTGCAAAATCTCCTTTCAGTACATTGTATCCCAGGAACTCTACTTCTTCTTGGAAAAACTCACATTTCTGGAGCTTAACAAAGAGTCTGTGTTCCTTGAAGTGTTGTAGGACAGCTTGAAGGTGTTCAACATGTTCCTCAGGCGTGCAACTGTAAATAAGGATGTCATCTAAGTAGGCTACGCAACACTGGTCCTCGAGTCCCCCCAAGACCACGTCCACCATAGTTTAGAAGGTACTGGGAGCATTGCACAGCCCAAACGGCATAACCAAGTATTCAAAAAGACCTAGCCTAGTCTTTAAGGCAGTTTTCCATTTGTTGCCAGGCCTGATCTGGATCTGGTTGAAAGCATCCCTCAAATCAATCTTTGAGAAAAAATTGGCTCCCAAAAGCTGGTTTGAGAGGTCTTTGGCATTGGGTACGGGGTATCTGTTCTTCACTGTGATGCTGTTTAGGTCCTGGTAATTGACACAAGGGTGTAAGTCACCACCCTTCTTTTTAACAAACAATAGAGGGGACAAACAGGGAGATTTGGAGACGCGTATATATCCCTTCTTCAACATCTTGTCCAAGTACTCTCTTAAGGCGGCTTGTTCCTTCATGTTACAACTATAGACTGGTCCATGCTTAGGTTGGGTTCCAGGTAGGAGGTCAATGGCGTGGTCAAACTGGCTATGTTTTAGCAAGGCGGTGGCTTCTTCTTTGGAGAAGACAGACTCCCAAGGCTTCAAACATTTTGGGATCTCGGCTTTGCAGGATTCCATGGTGATGTTGTTTAGCTCAAGTGTTACTGAGGTTTCAGGCAGGGGACCTCTAAGGTTTGGCTCTCATGAGTGACAGTCACTTGAATGTTCTTATAGTCCAAGTTTGGCTGGTGGTCAACCCACCATTTGAAACCTATCACTACAGGTCTGGGAAGCTTTTCCATGACGTGGAATCTGGTGGCAGCAATCTCTTGTTTAACTTCAGGGAGACAAACTCTTTACATTTGTGGGACAGTTATGTTGTCTTGTTACCCAAGGTTACCAGTTGGGAATTTCCATGGATTGGTACACCAAGTTTCTCAGCTAGGCTACATTCTATGTAGTTGAGGGTTGCCCCACTGTCTAGGAGAGCTACAGTGTTCACCTCATGGTCATTATAACATAAGGTAGTGTCAATGATAGGATAAAATTGTGAAGCATTATTTATTGCTGAGATGGTTGCTCCTTGGGTTCCATTGGAGGGGCTAGTGTAGTCCTTGGATAAATGGCCACTCTGGTGGCAATAAAAGCATAGTTCACTTCTGACGTGGCATTGGTACTCCTCAGGGTCATGTTCAAACGGGGCCTAGTTGTACCAGGGGTTTGGTTGTTACAGGGTTGGCCAGCGTGGTACCCTTGTGGTTGGCTGAAGTCCATGCCCCTGGCAATAGCCAGGAGCTTGTCTTTGGGAAGGTCACATTGATGGTGTCTCATTAGGCTGGCATGGTGTGGGTTCAGACTGTTTCTGAAATGCAAGCCTGGTATGTTGTCAGGAATCTTGGCTGCATCTGCCAGGCGTAGGAATTGTTGTATATAGGTCTCCAGGTTGTCTCTTCCCTGGGTCAGGCGGATGAGTCCCATGTAGGCTTGGGTCTTGGCCCCAGAAGGGGTAGTTGCAGAGTTTATTCTCTCCAGGAATTGGTCATAGGAAAGTATGAGGTCCAGGTCTTCCTCAAGGCAGGCCAAGAAGGTTTCTCTGGCATTGTCCTTCAGTTGAGCGGCCACCATCATAACCTTCTGGGTGTTGTCTCTGAAGCTCTTGGGGTGGGCGCAGAACAAGGCATTTATCATGATCATTCCTTTTCTGAAACCAGCCAAGTCCAATTTTGGCAGCTCAGGAAAGGTTGTGGGGGCAGCATTATTCTAGTTAGAGGTGGAGATGGTCACAGTCTGGACTTGGGATGGCTTGGCGACAATTTCTTCTTGGCATTTGTTTTTTTCTTGTTTCTTGGTCAAATACTGTCTTAGGTAGTAAGCTGAGGTCATAAATAAAAGCATATAAGATGCCCCTATAATCAAAGAAGAATAGGGACCAAGGGTTACTAGTTTAGATATGGTTGACATACTGACACGGCCCATACTAGAGTCTGGCTGGACTCCCACAGGGGAGGCAGGCCAGGCCTGAAAGGCCAGTCACACAATAGGCGCTATGTGGACCAGGTAGTTCAGAGCAGTGGCTAGGGGGTGCCAACTCCCAGTATGGGGCACAACTTGGTTGGCCAACCCCAATACTGTTATGTAGACAAACCCCAGCTTGCTGAAGTCTTGGGTAGGAGGCGCATCAGGGAGAGGAGGAGCAGTTGGTATATCCTTCATTAGAAGGTAGATCCAGGTGATGGGGATGGAAGTACTCCAGGTCAAGGGTGCAGGGCGGTTTGATAAGGACAATAGGAGTATGGCCAGGAGGATATGGGTATGCAAGCTTGTATTGAGTAGTGGATTCATAAATAGATGCAATGAGAATAATCAAATTTGAGCAAAAATAGACAATTCCTGCAATAAGATAATAATTTCTAGGCATAAACTAGCTTTATTAAGATGTCAACAGTGAGAAGGGCTTCTCCCCCCTCACTACCTATACTTACTGATGATTCTATGGCCTTTTGTGCCACTAGAGAGCTGATGGCATCATTTGGAGGTGGATTTGCAATTTTACCTGGAATTTGCGTGTTTGGCCAAGAGGGTGAGCTCCCATTGGCTGCTTTAACATGAACCCTTTGAATTATGCAGCATGGCAAGTTGCTACAGTTATTTTTAGCTCCCACAGTGAATCAATTGCCCAATTGCGCAATCAAACAGTTGCGCTCCCAATGTGCCATTTCCAGATAGGTAGGTGTCCCAGATTTGTTAACAGGCTTTATGCCAGGGATTTTAGGATTGTGTGCCTCTCAAATCCCAGGCCATTCATTAGTTGAAAGAGGGGATTTTGCCCTGGAAAGTGCTTTGTGGGGGCTTCCAAGCTGTATGTTTAATCACCTCTAAAGAGGCCAGCTGACTGTCCAGGGCACTCTGGGCCCTGAAACAACAGGAGTTCATGCAGGGGAATTGATTTTGCTCAATTTAGCCCTTGATTGGCCTTTTTGACCTGACTTGATTCATTAAAATAAATTGTAGGTGCTGTCAAGAGCTCTTTAATAAGGGTTTGGGCATTGGCATCTGTTGATTAAGAGCTGAGATATCATTGCATGAATTACATCACCTATGCAACCATGACATCATAATTAATAAAGCAGTGGTATCTCAATCTGGAATTTTGTGATTCTCTTTTTTGCACTAGACTGTGCTTTTTTTGCTTTGATCTTCATTCAGAGCTATGTCAGGAGTGATCCTGACACTAGGCAATCTTTTTGTGGCACCCAAACCCTGATAGTAGATAACTTCAATCTACTAGTTAGTGGTGATCAATATCCTGATCTTGAGATAGAGTTTTTGACACAGTCCTCAGTCATTAAGACTGGTCTTTATTTTATTTTCTTAGGATGGATTAATTGTCTTAGCCCTTAATTTACCTCCTATAAGCTATTAGGAGCTTTAGTCTAGTTAATATTACAAACTTTACCTAAACTCCTTTATTTGAACAATATTAATATACTTGGTTTGAAGGCTCTAGTTTATAATAACCTACCTCAACGCCTCAGAACTTACACTTGGGCCCTGCTTGGAAAATCTATCTTCTATATTGTAAAGTGAGCCCCCATCTTGTGGTGGGCCCTTCTCACAGGGCCTGCGGGCTGTCTGCCTGCAAGTTCTCTGAAACCTGCTGCAGGTTGGATCCCTGACAGTCCCAGTCAATGTTGCAATGGGCTTCCTTCCACCATGGCATTCCTAAGGTTGTTGGGAAGGCCTTGTTCTCCAAGGATGAAAAGTTTGGTTTAAACCTCATTCTCCCAAGCTTGACAGTAGTTGGCTCTACCACACAATACACTGATGGTGTACAACCATCAGCAAGTTTAGTGGTTCCTCCTAGTATGGACTGTTTGCCTAGGATAATTACCAAGAGGTGGTCAATAAAGTTTCCCATAGATCTGGTGTCAAGAAAAATGATGATCTAAATACTTTCTGTAAGAGAGGGGGCTAAACTAACTAAGTTTGGCTCCCATTCCATTGAGAAAAACCACCAGGATGCTACCCAGTGAAATAATGGGACGGCTGCTCTGAGGGGGGACCAAAGAGAGGACACAGGAGATAGCTAGGGGAAGTACACATTCAATCTCATCAGTACTAGACCAGTGAGCAATCAAGGAGTGTAAGTGGGAGCAAGGGGCTTACATCATAGGCGCTTGAAGAGGCACTGAATCATTGCTCTACAGATTAAGAGAAGAAGACACATGTATTTCCTCATGTACAGAAGTGGGAGGAGTGTGATCAGTAGCATGCAAGTCTAAGTTGTTGCAGGTCAGGCTCTTGGCTAGAGCCTCCCCAGAGATAAGAAGGCAACTAGAGAGGTGTAGAAGACTAAAGGAATTGTCACCCACAAGCTGTGCTGAAGAGGAGATACAGGCCCAAAAATCAGGAGAGGTGCCCCAGAGAAGCAAAAAAAGGGGCCAAAGAAAACGCTACAAATTTCAAGGCAGGGATGATCATAGTTATAAACACCAGAAAATTCTGAATATCTGAGTGCAAATTTTGGGCCTGAAACTAATAGGGTTTGATAGAATTTGGGCATCCACAGTGAAAAAACTAAGCAGAGATGTACTAGGGGCTCAAGATGGGCTTGGGGATGATATCAGATTGCTTGGACAATGGCAGGAGTAAAAGTGGGTTTTAAATCAATGAAATTCAAAGTAAAAGTAAAGTAAAAATAGAATTTATATTGTAATTTAAATTGATTTTTAGATTTGAATGGTGGTTTTGAAAGCCTAAGAGTAAGTGAACAACAACTATACACTGAACCCTTATATAGGAGTGTTGCAACTGAACCAATGAAGATTCAGTATTTGAATTGGGGAAGACAACAGTCCAATAGAAGGACAGGAATAATAAGAATATGGTATTGTTTATTATAGAATACTGTGAATAACATACTATATGGGGAAAGCCACCAGGCTATAAGGGGATGGCATATTGGGGTGTTCCATGTAAGGTTCAAAGCCAAGGAATAACTTGTGCTGGGATCAGCAGGTCAAATTGTTAGCACTCCTAATTAGGAGAAAGTACCCGTTGTTTGACATTTTCATCAAATTGGTTCATGTTGTTAGATACGTCAAGGGGCAGCTCATCAAGTGCCCTCTGTGTATTGTGATATATATTGGCAGGCAAGTCTGAAGACTTAGTTGCTACACCCCCTTGCCCCCTGCTTGTTGTCAGACACCAGGATCAGAGTTTGCAGGAGATCTGGGAAGGTCTGCACAAACAACTTTATGTAGGGATGGTGCGGCAGGGGCGCAAGCAATTGTGGTGAAGATTTTTGGTGTTCCCTTGAGAATCTTCAAGTTGATAGGTGAGGTTGTCATAGACTGCAGCTATCTTGAAGGGTCCCAAGTAATTGGGCTCTAACTTGGCCAAATTGGAGTTGAGGGCGTAAACGGGGTCATCTATGATGTATCTGGCCTCAAAGTGTCTTGTTCCTCCCTCAATCTACTTGTGCTCAATGTCTCAGGCCTTGGTGCGCCATTGGCTCAGGGAAGGGGTAGGAAAAAAGGGGGGTTTTTCAGGAATCATGTACCGTAATTTTTCTTGTTCTACTCCTGCTAAACCATCAGGTGTCCCAAAGGCCAAGGTGCTGGGGCTGAACCTGGTGCCCCTGTTGATTCTTGCTCATAAAATGAGCAGTGCAGTGGGCAGATGTTCAGTCCATGAAGTGTTAGGATGTTCCTGTTAGAGTTTATCAATCAACTGGACCAGGGAGCCATTCAATTGCTCCACACGCCCATTGGCTTGTGGATGATATAGAGTTGTGACTATTTGTTGTAGGGCATTTTTGGTGCAGTACACTTTCATGATATGTCCAACAAGTTCAGGGCCCCCGTCTGTAATGAGGCGTTTGGGGCGTCCAAAACTGGCCACAATTTCCTTGCCAATGAAGCAAGTAATGGTGGTGGCGGTGTGGTTAGTAGTGGCCACGCTACTGGCCAGCAGGTGAAGTAATCAATGGCTGTAATGATATACTTCTTCCCAAGTCTGTCTTTGGAGAGGGGCCCAACAATGTCAAGGGCCCACTGCTCAAAGGTTCCATGGCCTTAATGGGTAGGACATACTTGGGGGGTGCAGGCTTTGATGTATTCTTTTCACACAACACACATGTCTCAAGGAGATCCAAGATGTCTTGGCGCATACACAGCCACCAAACCTTATGTTTCATGATTTTGAAGAGGTTGCATCCTCTGACATGGCCCAAAGTGCGGTGGTAGTGCAGTATGGTATCTCCTTGCTGTGTGGTGGGAATATACAGTGTCTTTTCTCCTGTTTCTGCGCGGCAGCAGACATTGCCTGCATCAGTGGTGAACTGAATTTTGTTGTCCTTCAGTTTGGAGATGGTTACCAAATTAAGGCCTTCATAGTGGGTTGCTTCAGGTCAGAGATAGAGCATCAGCCAATCAGGGTACAAACCGTTGTCCCCAGTGATGGACGCCACATATAGCCTTGAGAGGGCATCTGTCATGACAGGCTCTTTCCCAGGCTTGTACTTAATATGCAACTGGTAAGGAGATAGACACTCAACCCAGCCTGCCTGGCGGCGTGTCAAGTGGGACTGTGTGTTGAAGTATTGGAGCAACTTGTGATCCATCAAGACATGGGGTAGGAAGGTGGCCCCTTTCAAGTAACAGCACCACTTCTCAATGCAGTGCACAATTGTTGCTAACTCCTTGTCATGAATTGGGTAACATTGTTCTGAGTCAGTGAGCTTTCTGGATTTGTATGCCACAGGGAGGAAGATGCCCTTGTCAGTTTCTACCCGCAGCACATCTGCTATGGCCCTGTCAGAGGCATCAGTCTTGAGTTTTTTATTAGTGGTTTTGATTGGATGATTGCAATAAGGTGCCATTTTAAGTCTCTGCTTCAACTTCTCAAAGGCTTGATCTCTGGCAGGGGTCCAGTGGAAGCACTGTTTATTGTTCAGGAGCTTAGTGAGAGATGCATTAAGTTCTCCACAATTGGGGATGAATTTACGCATGTAGGCAACCATGCCTGAGAATGTATGCACCTGACCAACATTGGTGGGAGGTGGCATGCTGGTGATTGCCTTGATTTTGGCGGGGTCAGGCTTTATCCCTTGAGCAGAGATGGTATGCTCAAGGAACAAGAGCTCTGACTTGAGGAATTCACATTTGGAGGGCTTAGCCTTCAACTGGTTTTTACAAAGGGTGTCAAGGACAGCACGGAGGTGTTGTAGGCGTATGATTTGATCTTGACTGAAGACAATAATGTTATCAAGGTACACAACAACACACTTTTCAATTAATTCCTCAAATGCTTTGTTCATCAACATGGCAAAGGTGGAAGGAGCATTGGTCATTCCAAAGTTCATGACTCAACACTCAAACAACCTGTAGCGTGTGCAGAAGGCAGTTTTTGCCTCATCCCCTGGTGCAATGCGGACCTGGTTGTACCTCGCGGTGAGATCAATCTTGCTAAAGACCTTTGCACCTGTGAGTGTGTCAAACAGGCCGTCAATCAATGGCAGGGGGTACTTATTCTTAACAGTACCTCATTTAAGGCGCGGTAGTCTGTGACCAGGCAAAGGGACCCATTCTTCTTGGCTATGAAGAAGACAGCTGCCCCGTATGTAGAGAGCAAGGGGTGAATGAAGCCCTTATTGAGCGCGTCCACAAGGTGCTGACGGAGGGTCTCATCTTTCTTTGGTGTAAGACAGTATAATGGTTGTGCTTTAGGTAACAACCCTTGAAGTTGTACAGCGTGCTGGATCTCCTGGGGAGGAGGTAATTGTTCAAGTGTCTCACTGAATACATACTTGTACTCCTTAAGGAGTGCAGTAAGAGCTAAAGGAGGTGGGGTAGTCAAGGGAAGGGCCACAGGTGCTTCTGCACGAATAACTTTGACTGAGCATTGCGTGAAGTCTAGTTTCTTCCCCTTGAAATAGTATGAGCCCATTTCTGTGATTCTGACAAACACAGTATTGTGAAGCAACTTGCTCATTTCCACAGGGTAAATCTGGAATCCCACCCATTTCTGTTGAGGGTGATGACAGAGGTATCCCAATCAATGTAGGAATGGTTGTGACAAAGCCAGTCAAGGCCAGCAATGACATTGTGGCTGAGCCCTGTCATGATTGGCCCAGAGATCTTAACCTGGATGTTCCCCATCCTCACAGATAAGGGTACTGTCTTATGGGTAATTGGTACTCTACAGGAGTCAGCCAGCTGTACTGCCTTGAATCTGCTTGGTACTTGGTCTGGTTGTTGAGAGCCGGCAAACACCTGGTCAACCATAGTATGATTGGCCCCAGTATCTACCAATAGTTTGTGGGTGTTCCTTGGCAACAGAAGGAATAGGCTAAACAAGTTACTTTATTAGAAGAGTGGCTTTCTTGGAGTACAGGGTTGTTGCTGTGGACCTGGAATACATCAAGGGCTTCAACTTCATGCACATTGTAATCACAGAGGTTCTTTGCAAGGAGGGATTGAGAGTGAGGTTCAAGTGGAGTTATAGAACCTCTTTTAACTACAACCCCCAGGATTTTCCCTGGTCCTCAATTTGTACTAACTGGAGTTCCCCCATACAGGGACGCTTAACCCCATTTTCCTGTTGGTGGGGCTGGCAGTGGCCTACTTAATTGTGGGCACTATCAAGTGCAGAATGAGGTTGGGGTAGTGTGTCATTGGATCTTTAGAAGCCCATTGAAGCCTGGTTATTGGCCTCCACAATTGCCTTGTAACAGTTTTCAATGAAGGTGTGACAACCTACGGGAACCCACTTGCAGATATGGGGGTTAAGCCCATTAATTATCAAGGTAAGAAGCATGGTGTTCCCATCATTCATGGCTTCTGGGGCGGCAGCAAGAGCTTGCTATCAGGCAGCAAGATATTCAGGAACAGGCCCAGTCTGTTTAATGGCCAGGAGGGGAGTTCCCACTACAATGGGTGGAAAATTTTCACTGTAGCAGGACTTTGCCGCATCCCTGAACCACGCCCAAGTAATTTCTATTTCTTGCCTGGCCCAGTTGGTGAACCAAACTGCAGCAGGTCCTGTAAGACGGCCTGAAGCAGTGGCAATCCACATATGCTCAGGTACCTGATATACACAAAGTCGGGTTTCAGTGGAGTGGAGCCAGCTGACAATGTCAGTCCCTTCCACGCTACCCACAAAGGTTTCCACCTGAAGATTGAGCATGCATTGTGACAGGTCTGACTTGGACAGGGTGACACTAGCGTTGTGCTGCCCAAGGCAGAGTCAATTGTACACACTTGTAAGTACCAGTTGATCTTGATAGATGACGTACCCGTCGGGGATGTCCCCCTTGGGGATTAGTAGGAAGGTTTCTTGGTGGGGAGTAACCATACAGCCCGTACTCTGTCCTTTCTTGGGGGGAATTTTCTCTTTGGGTAGGTTGTAAACCTACCGCTGCTACCACTGTTACAACTGAACCAATGAAGATTCAGTATTTGAATTGGGGAAGACAACAGTCCAATAGAAAGGACATGAATAATAAGAATAAGGTATTGTTTATTATAGAATACTGTGACTAATATACTATATGGGGAAAGCCATCAGGCCACAAGGGGGTGGGATGATGGCATGTTCCATGTAAGGATTGGAGCCAAGTAATAACTTGTGCGGGATCAGCAGGTTGAATTGGTAGCGCTCCTAATTAGGAGAAAGTGCCTGTTATTTAACATTGCCATCAGATTGGTTCATGTTGTTAGATACGTCAAGGGGAAGCTCATCAAGCGCCCTCTGTGTATTGTGAGATATATTGGCAGGCAAGTCTGGAGACTTGGCTGCAACAGGAGTACCAGAAAAGGTGCCAGAGTTAAAGCAGGACAACAAAAGGTAAGGTTTTGTAAAACAACAACTAACACTTTACTATAGATTATAGGGAGCTCTAAGGCATAGTTTCCAAAATAAAATAAAATAAAATAAATGAGTAGCAATAAGTTCTAAAACTTTAATTATATTGAAAATTGACAAGCAGGGGACTAAAAGTCCCCTTGCTTTGTTAAAAGAGATGAATTGCTAAGAGAATGTCACATGACCATCTGATTTGTATCCAATTGGTTGGAAGAGAAATTTTGCTGGACAAGGCCAGGGGTACTGGAAGGGTTTAGACTAATTTCTACAGCTCCACCATATTGTCTAGAGGCCATCCCAGGCAGTTGAAATTTATTTGGTTTTCTGAGCATCAATGTGGCGTCAGTTGATTGGTTGTCTCTTATTGTTTTCAGATGTGGGCAACATCATACCAACAAATAATCAAAATTAATCAGTGTTTCTTCCCAGGGCAGGGAGACCAGAGCTAGGTGGTCTGCAGGGTAGTCTAGGACAAATATCTCATCTACAGTGTGCACTAAGTCCCCTAAGGAATTAAGCGGCTTGGCTATAGTTTTGGGAATTTTCTTGGTACAGCAAGAGAAAATGGTGCAGTCCAGGGTCAAAGGGGGTAGTGAATTTACACTTTCTGTTGCTGAGGCAATGATAATGGAAACAGTGGAGTAAAATGAAGTAGGATCTTTATTACCCCCTTCCTTAACTGTCATAAGAGGTTATAGATTGGAGGGAGTTTTAAAGGGGTTAGGATGTGCAGTGGGGCAATTCATTACGGTATGTCATGAAAGACTGCAGTATATACATAGACCTTGCGTCACACAGCAAGCCTTCTCTTTGCTTGACAACATAAAGTCCCCAGGTCTGTGAATCACCCCAAGACAGGGGGCTTTGGTATTGATGTGAGGACTATTGATCTCAACTTGGATAGAGTTAAGGTTGACAGATTTATTGGAAAAGGCGCTCTTGTAGCACCCCTCAGGTCTAGACATCCTTGATGAATTTGCTATAGGTTTATGGAAGCTTGTGGTGCAGGAGAAATTCCTGTACCTGGGGGAATGGCTGGCATATTAAAGGTAGCAGGCTTTATTTTCATCCAGGTTGAGGCACTTCTTAAGTTAGGAGAACTGAGTTGTGTAATGGGTGGTGGTTGAAATTCCTTGTCTCAAGAAATATAGTTTTTGACAGGTGTTGTGAAAATTCCTTGGGAGAGCTTATCAGGGATCCAGTCTTGTGAAGCCGGCCTGTTGTTTCCAGGAGCAACCCAGGCCAGGTTTTTTTGCAGGCAATGCCCATCACAAGAGGGGAGCTAACTTAAAAAGGTAGGAGACATACTTTCTCACCCAGGACCACGGGCCAATGGCTGGTATTATAGTGTCAATCACCCCTGTGAGGGTGATGTACACAATCCTAAACAACTTACCAATATGGTCGGTTGGAAGGTTGGGTGAGAAAGCGGGCATAGGTTTTGGGGTCCCAGGTGGTTCCATGAGTAGGTTATAAGTGAGGAGATAGTTGAATTTCCCTCTGAACAACTTGGGTGTTGAAAATATCTACAGGCCTTATTGGTTGTATCTAACTGCAGATTGTATGCAGGCCAAAGAATTGAGTTTGAGTATCTTTTCCAGGGTGTAGTCCTTGTATTCAGATTTCAGAGAGTAGTCAGTAAAATAGACGGGTCTAAAGGAAGCACCAGAAGAAAAGAAATCTGCGGACAGAGGTGCAGGAGATCTTGTACTGAACTGATAGATGGCAAATACAAAATAAGGCAGTAGCTAGGTAAGCCAAAATAACATAACCTTTATTCAAAAATGGCAATCCAGTTCAAGCACAGAATCTATAGGCATATATAGCATCCTGCCTCTAAACTTAGTATTTTCCATAAGGGCTTCATCAAAATATTGGGGGAAATGCAGGCAGGCAGGTGGCCAGGAGGCCCAGGTGCAGAAGTGGTGAAATGGCATCTCAGCTGGATGTTCTCTCATTGGTCAGAACGTCCAAATTGATCACTTGATTTCCTTGATTTTCAGCTGTGGTCACAGGTTGGGCCCAAAGCCCGGGTTTTTCCCTGGAAGTTGAGTTTGATTGGTTACTTGTGAGGACTTCAAGCTCATGAAGTTCACAAGGACACCTTTGTTGCCTCCATTAGGCAATTCAAGAAACTTCTCCTTGGTAACCATCATAATTGAACCTGTATTGATATTCTGACTTCAGGACTTAGCAGGGGCTTCAGCTTGCGGGGGCTCAATATCAGAAAAACGCAGGTGGGCAGACTCTTGGTCCACAGGGCCAGCGGCCTGCAGGGATTTGGGATCTGGGCTTGAATCCTGCCCTTGGGCCCAGGTTTTGAGGGGTAATAAATTGACAATCCTGACATCATCCCCTTCTTCCCCCAAGGGCCCTCCCTTCTGGTCCTTTTTGTTCAGATATAATTGGACGGCTTCTTGGGCATTAGCTAGCTGCTCAGCGGTTCCCAAGTGCTTTCCTCTAGCGGGTATCCTTCCCATTTGACGTAGTACTGGGGTTTTTGATAATGGATTCTGTCACCATGTATGTATTCAACTTCATTTTCCTTGGAGCAGCCTATTTGGATGGGTGGGGGGCTGTCTTGATCTGTTGGTGGGGAAGCAAGTTCCCATCTTTTTTGAACAACAGGGAGCAGTGGAACACATCATGAATCTTCCAGGAGGGGGGTAGGTCTAACTTGAAGGCAACCTCACCAACTAGTTTGGTGATCTTGTGGTGGCCACTTCTTCTGTGAGCTAACTTCCTGCAGAGCATGTGCAGGGGTACATTCCAGGAGTCTAGGTATACTTTGTCTCCAACTTTTAAGGGTTGGCCAGGGTTTGTTTGCAGTCAGCAAAGGCTTTGTATGTTTGCACTATGTGGTTAAGGTTGGTCAAGCATGTTTTTTATGTGTTGTGAATCTGTTCAATCCAGGAGCACCCAGTGGTGTTTGATTCCTTCTACCTATCTGGGGGTCCCAGGTGGAGTCAATGTCAGGGATCCAGCCTGTATGGGGTTCCTGAGAACTTGCAGGCAGACAGCCTGCGGGCCCTGCAGGGAGGGCCCACCACAAGATTGGAGCTAACTTTATAATATAAGATAACAATTTGCCCAGGAGGGCCCAAGGTCTGCTGGCGGGTACCATAGAATCTATCAAGCCGGTAAGGGTGATGTATATCACTCCAAATATCTGAGTGGAAGTGGATTCATAGGCAGTAACAGATTCTTGCAGGCGGTCAGGCCGCAGGGTGAGAGGTGGAGTCATTGGGACCAAATACGCGGGCAGGTAGTTGTACCTGTTGCAAAATAACAGGGGAATTCTAGTGATCTTATTACCTTCCCTGTAGATAGTTTTGGTCTCTCTAGTTCTGGCCTCAGAGTTGCAGATTAGGATTTCCTCTAGGGTGAATTCCAAATACGCATGGTTGGGGGGTACTTGGTGAAATGCACTGGGCTGTAGGGAGCTCCTGGTGGACAGTAAAACTTGGGTGGTTGGTCTGTGGTTTCTTGGGGTTGTAGGGTATGGGGTGCAGAACCGTGGGAGGTAAACTGTAGATGAAATAGAACTAAAATCAAATAAGGAATAACCTGGTTGAACTAGAGATTAATGTCACTTTATTTCAAGAATGGCAATGGGCATTTTCCGGTGGTCCAGGGTATAAGTATGACCATCTGTCATGGGAAAACTTTTGCAAATTTCTCTGGCACAGGTGGTACTGTTTACCTGATCTTTCCAGTCTTTGGTGGCATTTATTGCGGGAGTTAAATCATTGACTGGTTTGAACTGGGAATACTCTGATTTCCTTGTTGGGTTGTGGGGTTGGTTATTTCTGGGTGGCCTACATTTATTGGGAAGTTTCTCTATTTCTTTTCCTGCGGCGGCCTGAGTTATTTTGGGTTCTATGGCTGGGCCCTCCCGCTGATTGGTTGTGATAACAGGAACCTTTAGTGTGGGAGTTGTTGATGTAGATGACTTCAATTCATCCATCTCTAAGGGAATTTCTGAAGTCAAGATCTGCTCTGGCTTGAACCCAAAAATCTGCGGGCTGGTGGCCTGCGGGGTCTCAGGGTTCAAATTCTGTAGTTGAGGCTTTTCAGTAATCATGGTCAGTATGAGTTTGTTGCTTGTGACACTTACCAAATAAAGTTGTTATGAACCTTTAGGTTCACCAATCTGCTTACATGCCTATTTTTGATATTCTTCCATCTGCATACACCCAAGCGTCAGTACCCATCCACTGGGATAGATAGCCAGACTTCAGTTGACAAACCCAAAGCCTTTGACTACTACCTTCCGCCCAATGCTCCATTTGGTCCTGTGAATTTCACTGATTACCCCCCAAATCCTGACCACAAACCCTGGACCTTGGAATACTTGCAGTGGTACACCCACCCAAACGCACCCAAGGAACCCTATCAAATTGTCTGTGACGGCAAAGCAATCACCATCTACCCTTTGATCTTCAATGGGAAGTAAAACAATCCTGCTGCCTACCTGGTCCCCATGGAGCCATCCCTGACACCCAAACCAACTATCTACACCCCACCTACCTCTGACGCCACTGGCCAGAACAGTCAATTCCTGGGGGTGCTTTATCTGGAGCTCACAGGATTGATTGACTCTGCCTTGCCAGCGGCTGGGCCTTGGTCTGTGGATGGGAAGGCCCTTTCCTTTTGTTAAAGTTAGGTTCCATCATCTGGTAGGCCATGCCAGTACCTGCTTTGACTCCTCCCTCACCTACTGGAGCCCCACAGTACTCTTAGTATCCTGACAATGTCTCTGAAATTCCCTTTCTTGGCTGGCATTGGACGTTGGCAGTTGGAAATGTTTGGTTAAACTCTAAAATTTGTGCTGGTTTAATTGTTGTTGGGCCTTCTTCATGCACCCAAATTCATTTACTAAATTTGGGGCATGGATTGTTGTTAAATTGGGTTGTTTATTGACTGTGTATTTGGGGCATTTCTCATCTGAACAGCAGTTTGGCCTATTTTTAAGCTTAGGAGAATTTCCATTTTGGGATTCATAATTGGGGAACTTTCCAAAGATGAGGGATCCAGGCTGGTGGGGGTGGGTATACGCAGGATGGGGAAGGATATGAAAGGTCTTGCCCTCTTAATTTTAAATTTCAAATTTTAAATTCATTCGTGAAAACTCTGTTTTATGCAGCAGTTTCCCCAATCTGGGGAAGCTGCAGCACATATTTTATACATTCTTGTCCTATTTGGAACACTGCAAATGTTGTATTTTTTGCACTGTTGTCAGGAATATCCCTGAAACAATGGCACAGAAAGGGTGTTCTAAGGATAGATCTTTGAGAAGGGTAGTACAACCCTTCTGTTCTGGAGCAATATTCTTGGTAGCAGCCTTCTGGTCTGCGTTTTCTTCGGGGGTGGTGTTCTGATTAGCCCCCAAGGTAGACATCAGGATCATAAGGTCAATAGTGGAAGCCTCTTTGCCTCCATCAGGCAGTTCATTAAACCTTTTGCTAGGTGCCATTGTTGGCAAGTCTACGCTGGTGTCTTCATCTCCAAGAGCATTTGTGGCTTGGATCAGAGGGGATCTAATCACAAAAAAGCGTGGATAGCTGGCCCCTTGGTTTTCAGGGCTGGTGGCTTGCAGGTAATCCCAAACAGGGTTCAAATCCTATTCCAAACCTTGGAGTGTAAGAGGATACAAAAGGATGTTCCTGGCAAGTGCCTTGGCCTATTTTCCACCCTGCATCTCTATCATCTACCTATTCTGATTTTCCCTTAAAAATGCAATTCTTAACTTTGATCTTGATTTCTTTCTTGTGCTCCACAGTTTGTGGGGCAAAACTGGTGAGCTCTGCTACCCAATTTGGTTTGGTGATGTTAAAACGCTTGATGGCTTGTTTATTCCATCCCCATTGTTCTCTCTTGATAGCTCCATACGCCATTCAGTCCTTACAGGGATGGGCTTCTAAGTTCTATTCTGCTCCTCCATCTCCTGGTTGTGGAACCCCCTTTAGGGTGGATATCCCAGGGACTTACTGAGTGGCATACTGATGGCTCTTTCTTTCTGGGATAGGAGCCTGGCCTTTGTACCTTAGCCTCCCCTCCCACACTCCTGTTCAATAACTTGGCAATAGTGACGACGTTTTAGAGTGTCAAAATAGGGCATTAGATATGCACTCTGGTTTACTCATGTAAGGAATCACATTTCTTACCCCCAACTAATGGGGGTTCAGCATCAAATCCCAAAGTTTCCTTGGACTCTACTCCACAGATTGCAGCATCAAATCTGAAGGATCCAATGTTAACAAAACAGGGGTTGAAACCAAGCGCTGATCACTAGAGATGAAGACACACAACAGACATGATCCACAGCTAGATTCCAGCCAACCATGCGGTTCAGAAATTATAAATTCATGAAACCCAGGACAGGAGAAAGTGAAAATGTCACGGCCATAGTTTTCCTGGGTGTGGCTTGGCCAAAGTGCTGCCACCCGGGGAAACCCGGCCCAAAGCCCTGCCCGCTTGCAGAAATTGTAGATTTAAATCTAACAAAAAATTGCAAGTGGGTGGTGGCATAGGAAATTGGGTCTGAGTGGGGCGCAGATGCCCCACGCCCAATTTTCCTTTTCTTGACCTGCTGGTCAACAAATCCTGACCTCAAAAGAGATCAGGTAACAGCTTACAAAAACACCATTGGTGGTATCTATAAGCTGTCTAAATAT
This sequence comes from Entomophthora muscae, assembly GCA_014839935.2. Taxonomy (NCBI): domain Eukaryota; kingdom Fungi; phylum Entomophthoromycota; class Entomophthoromycetes; order Entomophthorales; family Entomophthoraceae; genus Entomophthora; species Entomophthora muscae. Next base: position 676,804 of record QTSX02007113.1, read on the forward strand.
TGTATTCAAGGAGGCCACCTCATCTTGATGTACCCAAAGGCCTTAAGTAACAATTGTCCTCATCAAACTACCTTAGTAGTTTGATATTGTACTCTCAATAGATATATTGCCTTAATGATTCACTTATTTCAATATTTTCCAATCATATTTTTAATAACCAGACTGCTAGATTCTGCTTTCTCACCTCTGTGATTTCCAGGTAATCTTCCACCTCCTGCTGAAATGATTCCTGAAACCTGCAAAATTGAATATGAGCCTATCTATGCTGCTGATTCCTTGATGTTGAGCCAAATTAAGGTCTTCCTGATGTACCTGTGCATAATCTTCTGCTTCACCTTTCCTTATTCACTCTTCAAGGGTTATTATTTCCAAGTAAACACACACCGTCTCCTCCTCATTGGTAATGTTATCCTAATTTGGGTGTACATTCCCCGTTTGATCAATTATGACAAGCTCTCTCTAATTTACTCTGACATTATCAAACTACTCTAATTTCAATATACTGTACAGCCTGTGCATCTTTGTTGTTAGATCATTCTCTTGCATCATAGATATCTCAGTGGTGACTTCCACAATGCTCATTACTTCTTTTTGGAATATTTTTGAAGTGGTTTCCTTTCCTCTGTTATACCCATCCTTTGCAAAGATAGAGATCATACAACCTTGTTGTACTCTACTCTCATGTCTCATATTCTGGAAGCCTTCTTCTAGCCTTCCATCCCTCTTGTTAAATACTGAAAGAGAAATCTTGGCACTAACTGAGGAATGGACTCAGCATGGTTTCCCTCAGAAACTTCTCAGCTTCTTACTAAAACAAACAGAACCTGAATCCTCTGAGTGGTGTTTATCTATTCTTGAACAAGCACCCAATTCCTTTGATCATGTGTCTACCCTAATTCCTTTGGTAATGTGCCAAGCTTCAGCATCTTCCTCCTTGCTTGACTACAAAACCCTTTTCTCAAGTTCCCAAGGTCCTTAACCTCTACCCTTGCATCTCAAGCAGTTACAGGCCAATACCAATAAATCATCACTATTTAAAAGCACTAAACTTGTGGCCCTCTATCTCAGCCTTGACTGCGCCAGTCAAAGCTTGTCACCTTGGTCACATCCTTCCGCTTCTGTCTTTGATATGATACAGCGCCTCCTAAAAGCAGTTGGGGGTAAGTTAGTAACGTCCCAGCAGCCAACTCAGCCTCTGTTATTGGAGGCCCCTCACATGTTAAATTGCTTGAAAAGTCAACAGCAGCCAGCCACTCCACGAGGGCCTACATCCCATGAGATTTCTCAATCTCTTGTGACTCCAGCCCCCACTCTGGCTATAGCTCCTGTTATCAGTTCTTCTCCTCAGAGTATTCCTACCCTGGCCGTGCTCTCCTTTTACAATATTGACAACTCCAGCGCTACCCTGGCAAGCTTGGACTCTACTGACTCTCAAGTGCCCACTTCATGTAACACTACCAATGCCTGTAAACTTATTTACTTCAACCTCAACTGTTTATTGCTATCTTCCAAGGCTCAGGCTATAGTGGATCTCCACGTTGCCACTATGAATAAGGTTGCGCCTACTCCTTGCCTCAAGCCTATTGTCATTGGACCTGTGATTGAACAACCCTTTGTAGCCTTGAATGAGGACCTGATGTCTATTCATACAGCTTCTCAACTCCAGGTACAAGTTGATTCCAATCACACCCCTCTATCAAATAAAACAAAGATGGGATATTTTTTGTTTCATTGTTCCTTTGCTTCCACATCACATCTAAAAAAAGCTGTAGCTTTAGTAGATACTGGTGCCACAGACAACTTCATTTCAAAAGATCTGGTTGACAAGCTAGGTTTGGAATATAATCCTGGTGCTCTGTGCAAAGGAGGGTTATCCAATGTCTTCCGTTTGTTCAGACTATACTGCCTGTTATCCTTCTCCATCACTGATCATACCTTTGTTGCTGACTTCACAGTGGCAAAGCACCTGACATACCTGGTGATCCTAGGCATGGAATGGTGGCAGGAGCACAATATCACCCCAATCCTCAAAGATAACCTACTGAGGATTGCTCATCCTGCCAGAATTTCTTTGGAGGTGCCAATGATCCTGTTTGGGAAAGGAGCCCCTCACATCTCAATGTCAGTCTCAGCAACAACAAAGCATGCCACGTCATTTGATGTCCTTCTGCTGTGCCTCTTCCACTTACACACAGCCTTTGATTCTAATCTGGCTGATGGTCTCCTGCACACTCACAATTTGACTTTGAGTTTAAACTCACTGTTGATTTGGTGAAAGTAGCTTCTCTGATCTATTCCTTGAACCTACAGGAGGAACAATGCTTAAAAGAATGGACAAAGGGCATGGAAGTCAAAGGACAGATCTTTAGGAAATCTTCTCCTATATTCTCTCCACTGCTGTTTGTTCAAAATTCTGATGGATTATTACGCCCCTGAATTGATTTTGGCAACCTGAACAATGTGACTGTACCGTATCCATACCCCATGCCCATTGAGTCTTAGATCTCCAGGGAGGTGGAGAAAGCTAGGATCTTTTCAAAGATGGACCTCTTAAATGCTTTCAACCAGATTCACATCAAAGAAGGTCAGGAATGGCTCACCGCTTTCAGGACTAAGAAAGGCATCTTTCAGTACTGAGGCATTCCCTTTGGTCTGAAAAATGCCCCATCAGTCTTTCAGAAGATGATCAATGTATTCTTGGGTGACCTCATTGGGAACTGTGCTATTGAATACATGGATGACATCTTAGTATGCTCTCCAGATGAGGAGTCTCATGCCACCTACCTTTGTGCTGTAGTGGAAAGGATCCAAAAGGCCAATCTTGTCATCAATGTGAGCAAATGTGAATTTTTCAAGAGTAAGATTTCTTTTTTAGGAAATCTGATCTTATAAAAAGACCATGCCATTTCCCCTGACAAGGAATCTGCAATAAGGAATTTGCAGACCCAGACAAACATTACCCAACTCTGTAGTTTTCTGGGAACATGAAACTTCTTGAAACGCTTCACCCCCCACTTGTCAGAAACAGCAGCCCCCTTTACGCTGCTAGTGGGAAAAGAACTCTGGAATGGTCTGCACAATGCAATACTTTGTTCAATGCTGTTAAGAACATCATGTGTTATGCAACCATGCTCCATCATGTTGAGGCCTCCAAACCCTTCATCTTAGCCACAGATGCCTCTAAATTTGCCATTGCCTCAGTTCTTCTACAAACTGCTGATGTTAGACTAGGATACCCTGTGAGCTATTTCTCTAGAAAAATGAGATCCAAAGAGCTCAGCTACATGATCTATGACAAGGAGTTATTAGCAGTAGTAGATTCTGTGAAGTACTGGCAGCATCACCTTTGCTCAGTCACACACCCATTTACAGTAAGGACATACCACAAAGCCCTACTGTATTACTGGGAACCTTGTCTCTTAACTGAACGTCAGACCAGATGGTACAAAGTCCTAGTCAAGTTCAAATTCCAATACAAGTTTATCAAGGGTATTGATAACCATCTAGCGGACTCCCTCAGCCGCAACCCAGCATTCCTTCCAGATGTTAAGGCTAAACAAAAATTTAATACAAAGGTCATGATTCCCCCAGCGCCATTCTATCCTCTCCTCCCATGGAAACAATCTGTACACTAAGTGTCCAAGAACCTGTCAACCCAGACCTGGTAGCTAGAGTTAAGTTGCTGCAACCTTTAGATAAACAGTACCCCCAGTTGTTTAAGTTGGCAAGTCAATCTACTCCCCATACCTGCTACAGCTATGAAGACAGTACCATACTTCACAATGGTCATCTGTGGGTACCTGATGGTGATATTTTCCTGGAATTTATCAAGGCCCATCATGAAAACATATTGGTTGGTCACCAAGGGAAAAATAAGACCATAGAGATAATTTGTAGACAATTTGATTGGAGAGGTCTCACATCAGACATAGCTAAGTACTTGAAGGGCTGTGTGGTTTGTCTAAGGTCAAAGCCCTCCTGTCTTAAACAGACAGGTCTACTAGTCCCCCTAAAAGTTTCTAATGGTCCATGGACATCTCTGTCTATTGATTTCATAGTAGAAATTCCCCCATCAAATGGTTATGATGCAATCATGGTAGTAGTAGATTGTTTCACAAAGATGAGTCATTTCATCCCCTGCCAAACCATAATCACATCAGTCTAGATGGCCAAACTGTTTATCAACAATGTCTTTGCCCACCATGGAATCCCCCAGGAGATCATAAGCAAAAGAGGTCCCCAATTCACAGCGCAATTCTGGGAGGAATTCTCCAGAATCCTAGGCATTAAGTTATGCAGATCAAAAGCCTACCACCCCCAATCCAATGGCCATAAAGAGAGGGTGAATCAATGTTTGGAAAAGTTTCATAGATGCCACTCTAATGCTGAATAAGATAACTGGTCCCAAAGCATAGCAATGGCCCAGTTTGCTTACAACAATGCCCCACACTCCTCTTCTAATGTCTCCCCATTCTATGCAAATTATGGCTACAGCCCCCAATGTAACTTTGGCTCACTCTCAGATAGCAAAGTGGAATTGGCATCCTCACAGGCAGCAGCTTTAAAAAGAATCCATGAAGAATTCAAAGTGTTCTTGACTCATGCTGTGATAACTTACAAGGCTTATGCAGACATGAAAAGAAGAGAGGGTCCAGCTGTCAGGGACCCAGTCTTGGGTGGCTGGCCCGCCGTTTCCGGGGGAAACTTGGGCTGGGGTTTTTGCGGGCAGAGCCCACCACAAGAGAGGAGCTAACTTTAGAAGGTAGGAAGCAGACTTCCCCACCCAAGACCACGGGCTGGCGGCCAGTACAATGGTGTCCACCACCCTTGTGAGGGTGATGTACACTATTCCAAAAAGCTTGCTGGTATGGTTGATTGGAAGGTCAGGTGAAGAGGCTGGCATCAGTTTGGGTGTTACGGGCGGTTCTATATAGATATTGTAGGCTAGGAGATATTGAATTTTCCTCTAAATAGTTTTGGGGTTGAGAATATCCACAGGCCTTGGCGGTTGTATCTAATGGCCGATTGGATGCAGGCTAGCATGTCAAGTTTGAGGGTTTTCTCTGGTGTATAATCCTTATATTTGGGCTTCAAGGGATAATCAGTGAAATGAATGGGCCCAAAGGGTGCACCAGATGGACGGAAAACTGCGGGCAGTGGGGCAGGAGAGCCGGGAGATCTCAAACTGAATTAATAGACAACAAATACAAAATATGGCAATAGCTGTAAGAACCAAAGTAACATAACCTTTATTTAAAAATGGCGATAGGTTTGAGTGCAAAATTTATAGGCATATATAGCATTCCGCCTCCAAACTTAGTATTTTCCATTAGGGCTTTATCAAAATATTGGGGAAAGTGCGGGCGGGCAGCCAGAGGGCCCGGGTGTGGGAGTGGCAAAATGGCACCTCGGCTGGGTGTTCTCTCATTGGTCAGAACGTCTAATTCGGTCACTTGATTTTCTTGATTCTTTGCTGTGGTCACAGGGCCGGGCCCAAAGCCTGGGTTTATCTTTGGCAGTAGGGTTTGATTGGTTACTTGAGAGGACTTCAAACTCATGAAATTCACAGAGGCGCCATCTCTGCTTCCATTAGGCAATTTGAGAGGCTCCTCTTTGCGCGCCACCATGGTCGAGCTGGTGCAGGTATTCTGGCTTTGGGACTTAGCGGGAGCCTCAGCTTGCAGGGGCTCAATCCCAAAAAAACGCGGGTGGGCGGGCCCTTGGTCCATGGGCCCAGCGGCCCAAAGGAATGTAGGTTCAGGGTTTGAATCCCACCCTTGGGCCCAGGTTTCCCGGGGTAATGAATTGTCAATCCTGACACCAGCGTACAAAATTGGCAATCAAGTACTGGTTGACTCCTGGAACATGCAACTAAAAGTATCCTGCTGGAAGCTAGGTCCTAAAAGAGTAGGTCCATTCAGAATCTTAAAAAAGATTGGATCTTCAATCTACCAACTGGACCTCCCTCCCTCCTTCCACATCTTCAGCACATTTCATGAATGCCTTTTAACTAAGTATGAAGGTCCCCCTGTATCTACTCCTGACCCCATAATGGTAGATGGTCAACTGGAATATGAACTGGAATTAATAATTGCATCCAAACTATCCCGCAAGCGCCTGCACTACCTAGTAGCCTGAAAGGGATATCCAGCCTCAGAAAACTGTTGGATTCCCCACTGCAACCTCACTCACGTCCAAGAAATGCTCCAGGAATTGCACAAAAACAATCCTCAAGCAATAGGTCCAGTACAGGCCACCCTAGATGCCATGAAACTCCCTCCTGCCCATATGAACTATGCTCTGGCAGCACTCCCAGGAGGCGGGAAGTCCCCGTTACCAAAGAAGAAGAGTAATGTCACAGCCATAGTTTTCCTGGGTGTGGCTCGGCCAAAGCGCCGCCACCCAGGGAAACCTGGCCTGAAGCCCTGCCTGCTTGCAGAGATTGTAGATTTAAATCTAACAATCAATCACAAGCGGGTGGTGGTACAGGAATTTGGGTCTGAGTGGGGCGCAGATGCCCCACACCCAATTTTCCCTTCCTTGACCTGCTGGTCAACAAATCCTGACCTCAAAGGAGGTCAGGTAACAGCTTACAGAACCACCATTGGTGGTATCTGTAAGCTGTCCAAATATTGCATACAAGGAGGCCACCTCATCAAGATGTACCCAAAGGCTTTAAGTTTCAATTGTCCCCACCAAACTACCTTAGTAGTTTGATATTTTACTCTCAATAAATATCTTGCCTCACTGATTCACTTATTTCAATATTTTCCAATCAGATTTGTAATAACCAGACTGCTAGATTCTGCTTTCTCACCTCTGTGATTTCCAGGTAATCTTCCACCTCCTGCTGAAATGATTCCTGAAACCTGCAAAATTGAATATGAGCCTATCTATGCTGCTGATTCCTTGATGTTGAGCCAAATTAAGGTCTTCCTGATGTACCTGTGCATAATCTTCTGCTTCACCTTTCCTTATTCACTCTTCAAGGGTTATCATTTCCGAGTAAACATGCACCGTCTCCTCCTCATTGTTAATGTCATCCTAATTTGGGTGTACATTCCCTATTTGATTGATTATGAAGAGCTCTCTCCACTTTACCCTGACAGAAAATGTGTATATGTTTTATATAGTTATAAGCTATCTGATCAAGAATCAAGGAACCCTGGATGCGGAAGCCTTGACGTAATTATGATGGTAAATGGATTGGGCTGATCAGATAAGAGTTCCACTAAAATCAAATGCCAGATTAACAACAGCTGCAAGGCAACAAGCGGGACCGCAAATCAGATAGGGTTCCAAACAAAAACAAATGGGTAAGCAGTATCATTCCTCAGGCCAGCCAATTAGAAGCCCTGATCTCTGCAGAATCAAACCACCTGCAAGATAAAGCAACAGGGACTCCCAATCAGACCCACAAAACCAATTAGACTCTGCAGTGCAGATCATTCCAAAGCCAAGCATGAACCATGGCCAACTTAAGGAATTAAGTACCTGGGGATTTCTGCAGGCACTGGTTATCACCCTTGCAGGTTGCAGACCCACAAGCTATGGGTTACATCCCCTGCAAAACACACCAATGTGTGGTAAGTGCAGACATCTACCCCCTAAATACATGCTTAGCATAAAAGCTATCCCCCTCTGTGTTGAGAGCTTGCTCCAACAACTTCTTGTTTCTCTTTATCTTACCTTCCATAAAGAATGCTATATTTTCAACGGATTAGTAGAATAACTTCTTGATATAGGCTATGAGCAAGCCTCTCCATTCTGTGTGGGCACTCCTTCTGCTCTTGTGTAACTTACTGTGGATAATTGCTGAAGGAATGCCTAAACCTTCCCCACAGAACCTGTAAAAGAATCAGTATGGATTGGATCTGGCCCAGTTGTTTACCCTCTCCCTATGTAGGACAGGCTTCTATCTCTCCCATGATCTGTCCTAATGCTCCTTGATATGTGGTAGGATGGATCTGTCGTTACTATATGCTCCAACAGTTCTCTCCCTTGTTAGGGGGGTTCAGACTCTGGGGCCAAGCTATCGGCATGATGATGGTAGGGCTTCCAGTTGGGGCATCTTTGGTGAAGGTTAACCTTGGGGCATTCCTACACCCAATAGGGGGGACTCCCCAATGAGTGGATCCTGGACAGCTCTATGCCTTGATTGGTTCCACAAGTTTTTTTTGTAGCAAGGCTCTGAACTGATGTTATAACTTCTCTTTGCTGCCTTTGTTGGAGGATGTTTTCTGGGTGCCTATAGTTTACCTGCTGTTGGGGTTTGGCCATACTGACATCCTGCTGGATTTGCGCTTTGTATGGGCTTGACGAAACTTGGAGATCTGCTGGTTGTCAACCTCTTGAGAACTTGATGGCTCTAGCTATAGCTTTTAAATCAGACTGGGCCTTGATATCTCCAACTGCAACTAAGGTTTGATAGCCTTTATTGTGAAGACAAGAAAGCTTGGGTACTCAAGTGGTATAGAGTTATAAGTTGTACCTGTGCTGCTTTAGCAGAGTTACAAGGGGAGGTGAATGAGTTAGATTAGATAATAGCTTCTTTCGAATCAAAGGATTGTATGGTCGAGCATGTAGCTTCAAGGGGATTAGTATCTTTTTAACTGAGGCACTATTCCTAAAGCATATCGGCTGATCTCCTTGGTTGGGACCCGTTAGCTGTGCGGTGTCAGCTGGCAGACTATACCTTAGCTTTGAGTATTTGGGTGATCACGTTAGGTACAGTTCTTTTCAGTTGAGTCAATGATTGACTGGGGGTTGACCGTGCTATTTTGACGCAGGAAGTTTGATTCACGGGTATAGGCTTATTAGTTAGTTAAGGGGGAGTTCTTCACTCTATAAACCCCTTTTGAAGTGAGTCACTTTTACAGATGTTTGTTTATCAACCCCAAGAATTGCCCTTGTTTCTCTATGCATCCTGATCTGCTCCAGGACTAAGCGTTGGTTTTATCGCTTGAAAAAACTCTCGCCTTTGCCGCCTCGATTTGCTCGTTGGGGTTCAACGCCTATGGAACCATAATAGAGTAACTTTTGCTGAGGAGCTATTTACGGTAAGGTCTGCTCTGATTGAGATAGCATTGCTAGTCCGTGTCTGAAGCAAGCTAGCCGAGCTTAGAACTGCATGGTTTAATCAATTATGTGGTCTAAAGTAAAGCGCTTTCAAAATCAACCAAGGCGGGCTCCTGATGTTTCAGCCCATCGCTTCATAAAGTGGGCTGCAGTGAAGACCAGGTGCCTTGACATGAAGCAAAGTTGATTGCTTCTTGTTGTACCAAGCTGGTTTCTTACGTCGCATCGTAGTGTGCATCAAAAGTTGCCAAATCCTAAGAAACCTAAAAGGCTTTGGGTGCATGTTTTATTAGATATGGTATAAGGAATGGGCAAGTCACACACCGACAGGAAGGCCATAGACAGAGAATTGATAAAGCTTTGTGTACCCAGGATGCCCATGGTTATTTTTTATGACAAGCTGGAAGGAGCTGAAGTACAATGACTGGTCCGAATACTCTTCCAGCATGATGTGATCATAGCCGGTGGAGTATTTTGGCCGGGTAAAGCTGGATAGGTAGATGTGGCGGCCATCGGTGGAGCGGCCCCAGACTTCAACCTCCTTAACCCCCGCAGTGGGGTTTGGGTCGTAAGAGGCTGGAGGCGATAAGATTGCAAAGTAAAAGGGAGTCAAAGGGGTGAATAGTTGAATGCCTAGCTGTCCAGAGGTCCCTAGTACCCAAGGGTTGTTTTTCACATCCTCCGGCGAGATTGCGTTGCGAGGATCTAAAGCCTTGTCCAGATCTTCAAGCTTTGAAGTGAAAGGATTGGCTTTGCGGAGCATTTCGACCAACTCGGGGATATCCTCAAGTATTGAAGAGCGAGTCTCATGCTCGTCCACAATAGCCCACTGATCAAGCAGCGCATAGTTTTCAGGGGCATACAAGAACTTGGCAGCAATCCCTCCCATATCCATTTTGTGGGAAAGAAATTCAAAGACATCCTTCCGTACTTTAGCAGACGACAGAGGCATGAAAAACTCATCTTCAAATTGAGCTGAATACATCGCCCAATAGCTATACACATCCTGAGAAGAACAGCCACCCGCCATCTTCTCCTCAACCTTTTCTGATACATCCTTGAGAGCCAGGCCTTGGAAGTAGGGGAGCGATTCAATAAAGTCAAAAGCATTGAGCACAACCTCACTATCTAGACCTGAAGATAAACTTTGACGGAGGGACCGGAACTTGCTGCGATGGTTCTCTAGGGAGAGATCAAGCAGCTTCTGGGGGTCGACACCCAAATTTACAAGAGCTCCCTTGAACTCATCTGAAAGGATAACTGAACTCGGATCCTGGGGGTCTAAGGTAAGGGTGGTGTACCGGTTGGGGATATTTTTAATGGCCTTGAAGGCTTCGGGTAGATCCTTATCGCTGCCATAGAAAGCAATGGCAGCCGTCACCAAGTCGGCCCGGCGTTTGGCTGCAGAGTCCTTGGAGCGTAAAATTGCGTCACATGTCTCATCAAAGGTGGATTTAAGATTTTTTAGTTTAAGCCAGAGTGCGTTGGCCTGCAGGATTTCCTTGTCAAGGGAATCATAATCAAGCACTTCAAGCCCAGCCTGGATAGCGATGGCTTTGACTGTATCGATCTTTTCTTGGGTATCGGCATGCTCCTGGGAGTCTTGGATCAGAAGCGTCTTTCCATGAAAGGAGTCATGCAAATTATAGATACAAGTATATGTTCGGGATTCTGGAAAAAGAGCTTTCCAGCCAGCTCTTCCTGATTGCAACCTTAGGGTATTTACAAAAAATATATTCTCAATGTCAGAGACAAGAGGCTTGAGTAAAATGATTGGAGCGACCAAGATGAATAACAGCCTATCTTTGAAACTCTTTGGGCTGGAGAAAGCAATGTCTGAGGGGGTGCATCCAGGTGGAGAAAATACACCAGGAAAGAAACTCTTTAAACAGAAATAAAGGATGACATAAAAAAGGATCAGGAGCAAGTTTCTCAATTTGGCACCTAAAATCATGGCAGCTGCTCGAAAAGGGATATTTGAAAAGAAACAATTGATATGGACTTGTGTTTAAGTAGATAGGTCAATAAGTTAATATCAACCTTGGTATGAATTACTACTGTATAAAAGGAAGCTTAAAAAGAAACAATCAATTTAAACTAGAGCTTGAGCAGTTGGCGGATAACTTATAGCAAATCGTAGGGAGGATCAGCTTAAGTATGGTTTAGGAATCGGGCAAGTATGCCCGCCATAAATTTCATGTGTGGTAAACCTTAAGGCAAAAGATATATTAAGTGGGGAAGATCAGGTTGGCCTTCAGCTTCAATCTTTTAATGTTGATATAAATATCAAATTAAAAACCACCTTTAAATCGATCCATTGAAAACCCTAGCGATAGTATCTACTTGCCTCAAAATTATTTCTGACACATATTCGCGCTCACTATAGCCAATCAAATAGCGCCACATCTAATTTCACTCAAAGGTTTGGCTCGATTCCTAAATTTCAGCCCCCCATTCAAAAAGTGCCCTTTGTTCGGCAACAGTGCCATATTGACAGTGGCTACAGCGGACAGAATCCGGTCTGATTCCGGAGTTTGCCTGAATTTAGGCATCCAAATTAGATCCTTTTGTAAACTGTAGACTCCTCTAACTTGGATAAACTGATTTTTCCTGAAAGGATCAGGGAGTATAAGGCTTTCTTCCCTCCAAAATTAGTGCCACCCGTTTTCCATCTGGAGGATTCTCCATGAGCGGAACCAGGGTGTGGCAAGAATAAAGTTGAGCCAATAAAGAGATACATTTAACGAATAATACCAAATCTTTAAACAAAGTTTCAACTTTAAAACCCAATATTTTCATTGATTTTAAAGGTTAAAGCGCAACAGATTACATCCCATCTATTGATACTTATAACAAGATCAGAAACGGATCCTAGCCAATAAAAGCAAGGCCCTGATTCCAGTCAAATCGGACATTCCCCATTTTTTACCAGATTTGGGGCCAGATCTGCTCCAGATAGCTGCTTCGTTATAAAGCAGCCATCAGCGCATTTCCACTACAACCCTAATGTTGGCAGTGGCTGTGTTGATACTATAGATAAGTGTGGATTGTGTTTTATAATATCAACACTTTTTTAATCAATTGTACAGTAGTTTTATAGCCTGCCAAGATAAACAAAAATACATAGCCTAAAACAAAATCCAACTTTTAAGTAACAAGACAGAGCTCAATTCATAGATAAATGGTGCTATGGGCAAAATGTCCAGACCCACAACAAAAGATGCCACTGAAAAAAATCTATTTGGAATACCACCAATGCAACTGATCACATAGACAAATAATTTCAGCCATATACGAGAGCTACTATGTTTATTAAGGCCAGGGGAATCAAAATAAACCCAAGCACATAAGTGGAAACTTGATCTGTCTGGGAACCCCTATAGCAACTGGAAACAATCAACAAAAGTATCAAGTAGCGAAACAGATCAGTGAAGCTGTCACCCGGTTACCAGTACATCCCAATTAAGATGTACGATCAAGTGCAGAAATTATAAATTTTTGGAGCGCCCACCTATTTAGAGAAGATTATCTGATAAAACATATATATCAATAGCGTCAGGATAACAGGAGTACTGTGATGCTCCTGCAGGTGAGGGAGGAGTAGAAGGTACTGGCATGGTCCACCAGATGATGGGACCTAACTTTACCAGGTAGGAAAGGGCCTTCCCAGCCACAGCCCAGGGTCCAACTTCTGGCAAGGCAGAATCAATCAATCAATCCTGTGAGCGCAAAGTAAAGCACACCCAGGAATTGACTACTCTGGCCAGTGGTATCAAAAGTGGGTGAGGTTGAGATAGTTGGTTTGGGCGTTGGGGGTGGTTCCATTGGGATCAAGTAGGCAGCAGGGTTGTTGTATTTCCTGTTGAAGATCAGAGGGTATATAGTGATTTTTCTGCCGTCACGGACAATTTGGTAGGGTTCCTTGGGAGCGTCTAGGCAGGTGTACCACTGCAAGTCATCCAAGGTCCAGGGTTTGTGATTAGGGTTGTGGGGATACTCACTGAAGTGCACAGGGCCAAATGGAGCGTCAGGAGGGCAATAGTAGTCAAATGCTTTGGTTTTGTCAGCTGTGGCTTGGCTATCAATCCCTGAAAATGTGAGAGAGAGGAGCTAAACTAAGTTTGGCTCCCATCCCAGGGGAAGGATCCACCAGGATACCATCCAGTGAAAGACTGGTATGGCTGCTTGAAGAGGCATCCACAAGGAGGACACAGCAGAAATTTGGGGGAAATAGGAGTCCAAACCCATCAAAATCATTCCACCAAGCAGCCAGGTGGCGCACTTGGGGGTGTGCTCTTGGGTGCCCAAACCTTCTTCTTGATCCGGGTTAACCAGGTCCTCAGAGGGGAGGGACACTGAAGGGGCCAGACTCGGGGGCATTGAGGGAACTGTCTTGAGGGCAGAAAGCTCAAGGCTGTCACAGGCAAGGCTTCTCACCACATTCTCACTAGTGACAAGGGTGCCCTGAGCGCATCCCAGGAGGTCCTTAAATAAATGCATGAATTGACTGGGGTTGGTTCTTACATGATGAAGCAAATGGGTGACATGGCTCCAGAGGTCTGGAGAAGTGGACCAAATCATTGCCAAGACAGGGGCCAGGATAAAGACCACAAACTTGAAAAAGGAGACCAGCATTTTGTTCTGGGTAAAATACACCAGCAAGGTTCCAACCAAGCGGGTTTGTGACCCGCAATCCAATTATCCAGTCACTTGAAGCCAGACTAGGAAGTCAACTCAAATTACCAAATTCAACAACATGAACAGATGATGATCCTTTACAGTGGATACCTCGTTTTGGCGCTTGACTTGTTATCAGGATCAAGCCACCCCTTCTTCCATCCAGCCTTGTGATCACCAATCATGTTCCTGTTATCCATTGATTCATATGAACTATATAATCACTATCTCCCAATAAAGATTATTATCTAGCTTCTAAATATTTTCCCCTTGTAACTCTGCTAAAACAGCACAGTTACGTCATTGGTAGCACAGGTAGGTTCTCCATCCTACCTTATCTTGAAAAATTCCGCCTGTTGCCCTCACATGCCGCAGCCAACAAATCCCCGACAGAATTATGTCTGGCCTCCCGCCCAACTGGACTCCGTACACTCCTGGTACCACAATACCCAATAGTTTTGTCCTATACCAAAACACGGTAATCCTGCTACCTGCCTTCAACGCCATGTCTGCACAAGGGTTCTTTCAGGCTCCACCATCAATGCCACAACCAGCCAACAAAACCACCATGCCCGCCTATGTAGCTCAAAGACTACAAAGCACTGCCTTGGAACCTTTTGCCAGGGCCAACGACAATAACACTGCCGCATGGATCCAGTCCGCCCAGAGTAAACTAGCTCAGATGGAATGCCCACAGCGATTTTGGATTGCAGAGATTTCCATTTGCCTGACCCATGACACTGGCACCTGGTGCAACAAGTGGCACAAAGAGCACACTGACAAGTATTGGGATACCTTTAAGCAAGACTTCCTGGCAAGATTTGTGCTAAAGGATACAGCGCTCATGATCATTTGCCAAGTAAAGAACCTGACCCAGACAGGCACCATAAAAGAACTCACCCGCGCCTACAAGGAACTCTGCCTTTGTGCACCATCTGATATGGCCTTTGACACCCCAGCCACACACCTCATGTACTACGACGCTCTCAAGTTGCACGTGATGAGACATGTAAACCTGGATCAGGTGACCAACCTGCAAAGCCTATACTGTGAAGTGGAAAAGGCAGAACAGACATCCAACTCTCTGCACAAGGAACAAACTGGGAAACAAGAAAGACCCAAGGATTCTCATCCAAGCAGGCGCTCCTCTCAACCACCTCCTGGAGGCAACAGAAGCAACGCCAACCACAAGCCCACAGGTTCCAATGGACATGGAAATGGAAACAATGGCCAGTCAAACCGTACCCATTTCCGCGTCACTGCCACGCAAGGCAACCCAGATGAGGGAAAAGCCCAGGGAGAGCACTAAGCAAGCCAAGCTCTCCCCATGCAACTCCTGGCTTTCCCAACAATGAATACCAACCCAAGGACATGGACCAATTCCCAATGATCCAGGTGCCCTCAGAAGACCCAGTGCTGTACACCATCACCAGACATCCCAATAAATTAGTGTCCTATCCTTTCTGCTTTTGCAGTTACACAGTCTCAGCACTCTTGGACTCAGGCGCAGACTGGATCTTAGTCAACAGCAGCTTTGTGAATAAGTTCAAGCTGGCCACTAATCCTTTGCAGATTAAAAATGTGGTCCTGGCTGATGAACACCACATTGCTGTGACAAAGGAAGCTGCCCCCTTCTCTGTCATGCTTGAGAATCTCCACTCTACCATTCAAGGTCCCGTCATTGACTTTCCCAATTTTGACATTGTACTGGGACTAGACTGGTTACAAAAGAACAACCCTCACGTAGACTGGGCGACCTCAGTATTGACCATCAAGCGTGAAGGTTTCAATCACCAGATCTACCCTGACTCCGTGGACCAACTACTACACAACCACGTCTTTGTTTCTATCACAGAGACCCAGGGTGAGAAGAAAGATTTGAAGTCAATTGACTGGGACTCCTGCCAGTACAAGACCATACACTTCAAAGACCACCAGGACACCTCCACGCCTCAGGACCGCGACATTGTGGCCCGCCACCCAGAAATCTTTAAGGAAGCGTTACCTGGGCTGCCTCCTGAGAAGCATATTCAGCACTCTATCCAGCTCAAGGGGACCGTACCCAAGGAGTGCCCTATCTACAGGCTGACCCCAAATGAAGACAACGCCTTACGCGCCTACCTCAAGGAAGCATTGGAAAAAGGACTTATCCGCCCCTCACAGTCTCCTTTTAGGGCCGCCATATTCTTTGTAGCTAAGAAGGACGGTACCTTACGCCTGGTCACAGGCTACCACACCCTAAACAAAGTTACCATTAAGAATTGTTATCCACTACCACTGATTGACAACCTCTTTGATGCCTTGGGAGGAGCCACTGTCTTCTCCAATATTTATCTAACCGCAGGCTACAATCAGATTCATATCAAGGAGGAAGACATCCCCAAAACAACCTTCCACACTAAATACGGCTCCTACAAATGCATGATGCTCAACTTTGATATGACCAATGTCCTGTTCACCTTTGTAACCTTCATGAACAAAGTGTTTGCACCCCATATAGGCAAACACGCCCTAGTGTACCTAGACA
Organism: Entomophthora muscae; assembly: GCA_014839935.2. Lineage (NCBI taxonomy): Eukaryota > Fungi > Entomophthoromycota > Entomophthoromycetes > Entomophthorales > Entomophthoraceae > Entomophthora > Entomophthora muscae. The sequence continues at coordinate 693,086 of QTSX02007113.1, forward strand.
ACATTATTGTCTACAGTCCCTTGGTGGAACAGCACCACAAAGACCTGGAAGCAGTCTTTGCAACCTTGGCACAACACAAACTGTTGGCCAAGCCCTCCAAGTGCCAGCTCTTCTGTGAGCAACTACCTTTCCTGGGATATATAGTCTCAAAGGACGGCATCAAACCCGACAGTCAAAAGATACAGGCCATCTGCAAGATGCCACCATCAAAGGATAAGTTGGAACTCTGCACCTTCTTGGGAATGGTGGCCTATGTACGGCGCTTCATACCTGACTGTGGCGTCTTGACTGCCCCCTTATCTGCCATAACCGGCGCCAAATCTAAGTTTGTGTGGACCCCCCAACGTGACCTCTGTCTTAGACGCCTCAAAGAGAAGCTCACAAAAGCTCCCATTCTGCAATACCCCAAATGTGACAGGGAATACCAGATGGAAACCAACGCCTCAGATGCATCCATTGGGGGAGTACTACTAATCAAAAATAGTGACAGTAACTTCCTGCCTGTAGCTTACAAATTGCGGAAATTGACAGATGGAAAGTGTCAATATCCTATCCATGACATGGAACTGCTGGCTATTGTGCGCTGCCTAGTCAAATGGCGCTGCTACCTAGAACGCCAGGAAGAATTCAAAGCGTTAACCGACCACAAGTCACTCATCTATTTCAAAACCCAAGCAAATCTGTTGCGCTGCCAAGCGCGGTGGATGGAACTATTAGAGAGGTTTAACATGCTCATCCAGTACAAGCCTGGGGCCAAGATTGCCATGGCAGACGTCCTGTCCCATCTATATATCCGTGCTTCAAGAGGAGAGAATGGGCTTGACCCAGACTGGCCTCTCCTGGTGTTATAAACAAAAGACAAAGGGTTCCCCCTGGGCACAACCAAAATAACCAACAAAACAGTCATTAAGAATGAACATCTCTTTGCTGACGTATATGGGACTCTTTACAGAAAGATGATGGACAGCACAACCTCCCTACATCCCCACACATCAGCAAGTTGACACTATCCTTTGCTATCACAGAGACCTTGGACATACCAAGAGCAGAAACCTATATGAGTTCCTAAAACATAAAGCCTGGTGGCCAACCTTATACCGCAATGTCCAGAAAGTTCTAGACTAATCTGAGGTGTGCAAAAAGTTTGCCAAAAGCAAAACCCCATCAAAGTCAGTACTTCCCATCCACACACAACTACCTTTCAAAGTATGGGCTCTTGACATTGTTGACCCCATGCCAGGAAAACATAACAACAAGAAATACATCATCACCGCCATTGACTTTGCAACAAGATGGCCAGTAGCCCAAGCAGTAAAGGCACATACCGGCAATGACGTTCAACATTTTATTGGCAAAGAAATAATCAGCTAGTTCAAAAAAAGCCAGAAATCCTGATAACCAATGGAGGCAAAGAGTTAACCTCCAAAAACACCAATGTATACCTCACCCAGAATGGGGTTAAACACACTGTAACAACACCATACCACCCACAGGCCAATGGACAAGTAGAGCGGCTTAATGGTAGCCTTGTGCAAGCCCTAGCCAAACTCACTGCCAGAAGACCTGAAGATTTGTATAAGCAGCTACCAGCTTCACTACTTGTGTGTCAAACCCCAGTGAACAGATCCACTGGGAAAAGCCTGTTTGAACTGGTATGCAGCACACTAGCCAATCATTATTCAAGCATTGACAGGACCTAAACTGGAAATTCCAAGTGAATTCCCCCTTTGCTCAGACCCTTGAGTAATGGAGGCTAATTGTGAGCAAACAGCCAAAGAGGATGAACGTCTACAAAAGACATTTGTTTCCATCTGCAATAGGCATGAAGTTGGGGACAAAGTATGGGTCATGAATGTTGACAAAATCAAGTTACAACCTGAAAAAGTGGGGCCAGCAATCATTCTAAAGGTAAACAAAAATAACACTTACCTCGTGCAAGGGCTTAGCAAACGTAAGCAAGACAAGACCCTACACCCTGATTGCCTACAACCCTGCAAAGCAAGACAGAAACAACAGGAAACCGCCTTACCTGCTACAGAACAGCAGCTAGTTCAATACGGCGCCCGGGCTCCTGACAACCTCCCTGACAACCTGCCCCCAGAGGAGGCCAACCTTCAGCCGGGGGGGGGGGGGGGTGTCAAAACTGCAGGCCCTACCTGCCAGCAAGGCTCCAACCAAGCGGGTTTGTGACCTGCAATCCAATTATCCGGTCACTTGAAGCCAGACTAGGAAGTCAACTCAAATTACCAAATTCAACAACATGAACAGATGATGATCCTTTACAGTGGATACCTTGTTTTGGCGCTTGACTCATTATCAGGATCAAGCCACCCCTTTCTTCCATCCAACTGTGTGATCACCAACCATGTTCCTGTTATCCATTGATTCACATGAACTATATAATCACTATCTCACAATAAAGATTATTATCTATCTTCTAAATATTTTTCCTCTTGTAACTCTGCTAAAACAGCACAGTTACAACAACGGTAGCCAACAACAATCAGAAGCTACATGCTTTAACAAGACACAATGAAAGTGTTTAAAAGCGTATTGTAAGGTGAGAAGACAATAGAGCAAACAGAAAACAAAATCAAACTTCAAGTAAGTATTTATATAGATTTCAATAATAATTTTAAGAATTGAACTTAGTTTTTGAAAGCAAAAGGGGTAAGTGTATATGTTAACACTAATGTTAACTCTAGAAGCACTGAAAGCAACACCATAAACATGGGAAGGACAAGGAAGGTAAAGAATAGTATTTTTAATACTAACAAGGCTAGGGATAAAAGGGGGCTCAAAAAGGCCCCACAGTTAAAACTTTAAATTTAGAAAAGTAGAACCTTTTAATTTGAAAGAATGAGCAAGCAGGGGACCAAAAGTCCCCTGTTGTCAGGGATCCAGTCTTGAGCGGCCAGGCCATTGTTTTCAGGGGTAACTCAGGCCAGGTTTTTTGTGGGCAATGTCCACCACAAGAGGGGAGCTAACTTTAAAAGGTAGGAGGCAAACTTTCCCACCCAGGACCACAGGCTGGCAGCCAGGATTATAGTGTCAATCACCCCTGTGAGGGTATTGTGCTCAATCCCAAAAAGCTTGCCAGAATGGTCAGTTGGGAGGTCAGGCAAGGAAGCAAACATAGGTTTTGGGGTCACAGGCGGTTCCATGGGCAGATTGTAAGCAGGGAGATAGTTGAATTTCCCTCAGAACAACTTGGGTGTTGAAAATATCCACAGGCCTTGTCAGTTGTATCTAATTGCAGATTGTATGCAGGCAAAAGGATTGAGTTTGAGTATCTTTTCTGGGGTGTATTCCTTGTATTCAGATTTCAGAGGGTAGTTGGTAAAATAGACGGGTCCAAGGAATACACCAGGAGGACAGAAAACAGCGGGTGGTGGGGCAGGAAGGCCAGGAGATCTCAAACTAAATTGGTAGACAGCAAATACAAAATAAAGCAATAGCTGTGTGAGCCAAATAAAATAACCTTTATTCAAAAATGGTGCTAAGTTTGGAGCGCAGGGTCCTTTGGTCTATATAGTACCCCACCTCCAAACATAACATTTTCCACAGGGGGTTCATCAGGGCATTGGGAAGGGCAGGGCTAGGGGAACTGGGTGCTTGGGTCCAAAGGCAGCAAAATGGCACTTGGTCCGGAAGTTCTTCCATTGGTCAAGAATCTCAATTTGGCTGCTTGATTGTCTTGCTCTGATGTCAAGGTCATGGGACCAGGCCACAGGCCTGTGCCTCTTTCCTGGGTTTGCTCCTGATTGGTTGCTGGTGTAGACTTCAAGTTCATGAAGCTAATAGTTGCCAAATAAGTACCTCCATTAGGCGCTGTGATTAGTCTTCCATTTGGTACAATAATTTCCTTGGTTTGGCTTGTTTCACTGCATGGGACAACATTCTTGGTATCAGCTTATGGGGGCTTGATCCCAGAAAGGCGCAGGCAGGTGGTCCTGCAGTCCACAGGCCTAGCAGCCTGGGGGGTCCAGGGTTGGGGTTTGATTCCTGCTCCTGGGCCTGGGTTTCCAGAGAGGAAGAATTGTCATTTCTGACACCTGTCTTGCTTTAAGGGACAGAATTGAGATTCATGAGTCACCTGACTCAGGAACTGGATTTGATTGCCTGATGAGAAATTTTGCAGAGAGGAATTCAATGGATTGGAGTGTTTCCCACTAACTTCCAACTTTCACTCTGATTGACTGATCTCAATGAAATGGTTCAGAGCAGCATTCAATCCAGTTGGATTGGGGTTTGATGATTTAGAAGTAGCCCAACCTAATTGTTTGGACTTAATTAATTTTAAATGCAGACAAGCCCAAGCCAAAAGATAATCCAAATTAATCAGATATTCCTCCCAAGTTGGAACAGGGGTTGGCACATCAATATTTAATGCCTGGGAGAGGTATGCTAACAAAAATATCTCATCCACTGTGTGGGCTATGTTACAGTAGAAAACCAAATGGAAGGAATAGTAAGTCCTGGTATGTCAGGGACACACTTAACAGGGAAAAAGTTCCATATTTGGTGGGCCAAGGCCCCTAAGTTGAGCCCTGCTATTACTGAACCAATGGGTACCATGATCATGGCAAGATGACCTAAGTGACCCAGGTAGGCAAATATTACCAGCATAGAGCTGAAGCAACCAAGCATATAATACCCCACCACATATGTTAACAGGTAGAAGGAGGTATAGGGTCTAACTAACAAAGGTTCTTTGGGAGGAGGAGTGAAAGAACAGCCATAATGGAGTTTGCATCCCCAGTGGCTGGAGGGGTACTTAAACCATCCATGGGCTAGAGATTCCTTTTGGTGAGCATCATTGGGAGAGGAGTTGTGCCAGTCAGTAGTTGGTGTTGGGTTCTCCAAGGATAACACCACAGAAAAGAAGGCAGATAGAAACCAGAACAGGAATAGTGTGAGAGAGAGGGGCTAAACTAACTATGTTTGGCTCCCATCCTGGTGCAACAAACCACCAGGATGCCATCCAGTGCGCAACTGGGATGGCCGCTTGGAGAGGGGACCACAGGGAGGACACAGGGGACAACTGGGGGAAGTAGGCGTTCAAACCCATTAGAATCAGGCCAGTGAGCAACCAGGGAGTGCAAGTAGGAGCGGGGGAGGCCACCTTGGAGGACCCGGGGGTACCACATTCTTCTGAACCATGGAGGGGAGAGGAGGTGTGGGGGCACTACCTCTTCAGAACTAGGCAAAGCAAGCTCCACAACGTCCAGGTCAAGATTGTCACACGTCAGGCTCTTAACCACAGCCTCTCCAGAAAAGAGAAGACTGCTGGGGAGGTCCCAGAGACTGGCAGGGTTGCTACCTACCAGACGGGACAATGAGGAGATTTCCCCCCACAGGTCAGGGGAGGTGGACCACAGAAGCAAGAGAAACGGAGCCAGGGAAAAGACAAAAAATTTAAGAGCCGGCAGTATCATAGAAAGAACCAGCACAAAATTTGGGGTAGGATGGTATAGTTTCTGAAGAAAAAGGAGAGAAAATGGCAAGACTAGGGTAGTCTTTGGCAAATCCTTGGGAAAACAGCAGAACAGGTTTGGGTAGCCTCGCTGTTGTCTTGGGGCCCTTGGGTTATAACTGCAAGCAAAAGCGGGTTTGAAAACAATGATTTTTAAAGGAAAATTCAAGATAATAATAGAAATTATAGGAAAATTCAATTGAAATTTTGAGCTTCAAACTTTGATTTTGAAAGCGAGAGCAAAAGAGACAACAACTAAGTGAAAGAACACTTGTACAAGGAGCCAGAAGAGAAGCCAGGTTTGAAACCGGCTGGCTAAAGGTAAGCTTAGGGCAGGGGCTACACTCTAATATTTTGAGCTTTAGGGACACAACTGGTTCCAGGCAACTCAAAATTAAGAAAATTAAGGTGCAGGTGACTCCAAACTTTAATATAAGTGGAAAATAGACAAGCAGGGGACTGAAAGTCCCCTTGCTTGGTTAAAAGGAATGGATTGCAAAAAACTGGTCACATGACAGTTGGGGGTGAGCCTGATTGGCTAGATACAAAACTTTGCTGGATGGGCTCAGGGGGATTGGAGAGCTTTACTCCAATTTATGAAATCAAATCTGATTGGCTGGAAGAGATGCCAGACATTTGGGGGTCAACTGGGTTATCAAGCGTTGATGTGGCAACACCTGATTGGGTGGCTCTGATAGTTTTTAAAAACGGACAACACCAGGCTAATAGGTAGTCCAAATTGACCAGGCTTTCTTCCCAGGAAGGAGCAACCAAAGGCAGGGATTCCACAGGATAAGCCAGTACAAACCTCTCATCAACTGTGTGAGCTAAATCATTCAACAAATGGAGGGGTTTGGCAGGCGTTTTGGGACCTTTCTTGGTACAACGGGGAAAGATTGAGCGGTCCAAAGCCAGAGGTGGCAGTAATTTACAAATAGAATTCCTTTCATGGCTTCAAAATAAGAGATCAGAAGGTAGGTATGGCAAATGTAGAGTAGATAAAGTCTTTATTGTTGGAACAAGTAAAAATGATAAATATGGCTCACTTAAATAACCTCAAAATAGAGGCTGGAACATTTAAGTGGCTATTGGAAATGAGAGGGATTTGCAGAGGATTATCATGATTATTCTGAGTGAAACTAATACCTGGGTGAGATGTGCCTCAAATTGTGCCATGAAGATATTCATTATGATAGTGGTTAGATCAGAGGAGAAAGACAAAGCCACAAGATTAAAGACAATTAAGCAGTGTAAATGCTTAATCTTTGAGAAGATCAAGTGTGGATTCAGGTCCAGGCAGGTAACCAGTGGATTCAAAAACAAAAAGGAAGAAGAAACCAGCCAATCAGGATCTGAGTGGTAAGTGACGTATCTAGGAGTTTTACTAACGTTTTTGAAAGCAAAACCAGAGTTGAAAGCAAAAGTCAAACAATAGAATTCAAAATACATAGGTAAAGTAAGTTGAATAATTGAATCTGTACTAACACTGGGCCCTTTCTTAGGATTTCAGGTTCAATTCCCGTTGGGTTCTGGACTAGAATGCAATATGTTTACAAATAATTGATTGTTGTGTTGCTTTGCTTTGCTGTAATTCAAAATATTATCCATAAAATTAAGGTAGTCAGGGACAGAATCCCTGACATCATAAGACCCAAAACCAGCAAAAAACCACCACCAAACCCTTAAGAGAAATTGATAACTTAAATGCCGTAATTGACAAAAAATGGGTCAAAGCTGGGGTTGCTCAAATAGCCCTGGAAAATCTGGACCTACCATATTTTTATCCAAAAAATTATGACAAGAAAATCACACGTTATACGTTGTTTGGTGATGGAAGCACTTGACCTGCTGGTTGCCAATTTTTTTTGAATTATGATGTCATTGCGTCAAATTCCAATGCAGGACCACCAATTGCTGAAAATATTCTCACCAGCCAATCATAAGCTGCAGAATACCCTCCTGCCCCATCCTGAACTCCCTTAAGACTTCCCCATTTCCCCTCTAGAAACTTGTTTCTAGATATCTTACTCACCTTGGGAATAAAAAAGAAGTTATCCTCATGTTTGCGTATTTGGACCTATTTGCCCCTGTCTTTGACAACTTTGTCAGGGCAATGGTTCAGTTGGCTTCAGACTCCTTTGCTGTCTCTTGGCCTGCCTTTTACGTCACCTCAGCTTTACGTTACTATTCTAATTTTCCTCTGCAATTGATCTTTTTGACCTCAATTTTTACCTCCATTTTATGTTCCACAGGTTGTGGTTCTAAATGATCAAGCCCTCCTCTCAATTTGGCTTACTGTTACTCAAACAATTAACTCTGTGTTTATTATATCCACATAATTTCTCTTTGAACAGTGTAGCTTGTCATCTTGCTCTAACAGGATAAATCCTCAAGCAAATTAAGGGGCTTAGCTGGCTTTTGAGTAGATTTTTTGGTGCAGCGCGGGAAGATTGTCCTACCCAGGGCTAAAGGGGGAGTGACTTTACACAGGTGGGTAAACCAAAGGTTCATAACAACTTTATTTGGTAAGGATGACAATACAGAACTTTTCAGGTGCTTCTGAATTATATACTTACTCATATTCAAGTGCCTCTGGGCATTCTTCTGGTTCTATCTTGTGGCATGGCTTGGCATATCAAGTTCTGCTGTTTGATTGGCTGCTAAATGGTCATTTTTGGGGTCTTCAGGAACAGTTGTTTGGCTTGTTGTGGGCCCATCTTATCCTGACTGTTCATTGGTTCTGACAGGTTTGGCTTCAGGGGTCATGGGGTCTTTTCCAATTTGAATACCATTTTGGGACTGGCTTGACAGACATTCCTGAGGGAAAAAAACTTGATTAAAAAGAGGTTCCAAATTTGGAACCCCAAATTAACAAATATAGGGTGGGCTTAAACTGGGAGTTCTGGGCAGCTAAATTTAGCTTACCCAGGCCCAGCCAAACCCACCAAGGCTTGGAAATAGCTTTTGGGGCCCAGAATGGGCCCCACAGCTACTACCAGAACAGGAGTGGTTCCCGCACCCGGATTTGCTTCAAAAAGCAAAGCCAGGTGCAGGTTCTAATCCTGCCATGAGATTCAAACTTGTTACATATGTAACAAATAGCTACGTCTAAAAGTGCACACTTGCAACCAAAAATAATATGTATAGAGATTTAAAGCCTGATGTGTAATAGATGATAGGGTCAACTGTGACAGAAATTTTTGGATAGTAAGAAGCAGTATCTAGGTGGTGAGGAATCACCACCCAAATCTACATAGAGGTGATGATTAACCACCAAAAAAAGCTTCAGATACTGTTTTGTGAAATTTCCAAATGAGATACTAGGGTTAAGTAAAACAATTAACCCCAACCAGAAAAGCCCTAGATAAATGGCCTGCAAGAGAATCAGAGTGTCTTCAGCATAAAAATCAGGCTATCAATATAGGACATGAGCTTCAGGTTTGACATGAGTAGGAACAGCTCCAAGATTGACAGGCATTGAATTAACATTTGGCGGCAACAACAACAAAGTTCCAACTGCAGGGCCCCATCTTCCAGTAATGATCCAGTTTAGAATAAGATTGTAGGGAATGTAGCGCAGCAGGCCTACTACAGGATGCATTTCAAAAATAAAGTTAGACCAGAAGATATTTTATTTTTATTGAGTAAAATTTTGGAAGGACTCAACTCTTAGAGTTGAAACAGTGAAATTTATTCAATATATATCAAAAATTGACTAAGCAATACCATCTGGATCTTTAGCTCCTATTTCTTTTGCATTGTCAAGTGAATACCTAGTCCAGTTTGCAAAGAACTCTTGTGTGACCAACTTCTGATGACTGTGCTGATAAATAAGATCATATCTGGTTACTCTCATATTACGTCAATTTATATACATCAGCTTGCAAGAGGGAATCAAATACAACAGGAAGACTGGAGCAGCTGTAACCCATTTCCAATCAATTGTTTGATTTAAATTCATCAAATCAGCTAATTTTTTAACAGCTTTCCAGCTTTATGAGATTTTCTACTTGAACAGATAATTCCGGCATTATGGAATCTACCGTGACATTGAAAAAATTTAGAGCAACTATATATGGCCAGATAAAAATAGTCAATAAATTATATATTTGGATCAGTTTAATTTGATCTTGTTTTGAATTTTATTTTGTAGTAAAATTAAAACATCCTAATAGCAGGGTAACAAAACCAACAGAGTACACTATGGGCAAAAACATCCTTATGGGTCAAGAAAAAGGATGGCCATAGTCCAGGAGGTGAAAGAAGAGAGTAGCTGAGTTGAGAGGTGAAGCCAAAGTCACTCAGTCACAAGAACAAACTCAGGGCACCCAAACTAAAAAACAGATGATATTAATTCTAGAGTTCCAGAGCTGTCCAGGAAGGCCACTAAATTCATCACCACTAGAACAGTAAATGTCATCACTACTGTTGCAATGTGCTAGAATGTGATGGATTTGATGGGCATTAAGTTCAAAGTCAGATCCAGAACATAATTACAATTAGGCAATCACTCGACCAGTTTATTGAGAACTAGTGGATTTGAGAGCATTCTGTATTACACTCAAATCCTCTCAGTAATTTGGCAATTCAGAGGTTACACAAAGAGGCAACAAATAAGGCCTTCAATTCCAGAATTAAGGCTCATACTTGGCGCTTGAGTCTGGAAACCTAAATGGAGGTGACATCAATAATCCAATTTCCTGATTGATATTTACTTCTGGGTGTGAAATCAATAGTCTATATTGATATTGATATTTTGATTATGGTATTGATGCCCACCCTGGCCTAATTCCCTGGCCTCCCATCCCACCAATTTCCCCTCTACCAATTTCCCACCCCCTATATATACTTGGTTTCTATATGAAATAAAGATAAATTTTTACCCCCACATATTATTCACTCAACTTTGGTTTTACTACCCTGCATTCAGGTATAGTAATTGAAAAACTACCAGGGCTAATTCTTGCTAGCTATACCCAACAGTCAAAACATGTGAAAAATACCTAGAGAGTGTTATTGGTGTAAGTCACTTTTTACTGCCAAGATGATATTCCTGAAAGCCTTATAGAAAGTTTAAATCCTATTCTGGATACCACATACAAGCCTTATGTGAAAGATGATAAAGGACAAGACCCAACAAGGAGCCACAGTATTATCAAACTTTGAAGAGGCAGCAGGTGCTGAAAAAGTTTAATGTGTTTTATTTAAAAATAACTATTTTGTATGAGTCAGTTGAACTCAAAGAGTTCTTATCTGCTGGGGAAAAAACCAGGCACTTGGTGTTTTGGCTCACCAAGTGGCTTGTGATGCACCTTCTTTTTTGGGTCACCAAGGTGTGTCTTGAGTCAAAGCCAGGGACCAACTGGGATAGTGTGGCATTCTTCAAGTGATTTGGTTCAGTTGAAAGAGTATTATGCTGATATTGAATATTTGCAATCTATTCCAACGCCTTGCTCACTAGCATTCTAGCATCTACACCATGTACCATCACTTCTGCCAGTGTGTTCCTCTTTGGGAGTGTGTGATTCCTGGAACAGTTTTTCAGGCTCACTTTAAAAATCTCTTGCCCCTTGATAGAAGCTTCAAACCTTTTTCATTTTTATCCACTCTTAACCAGGAGTTCAGCTAATATCCTAAATAATATTTTGCTCCTAATTATGAAGCAAGGAAAAATGCAGGAATTGAACCCTGGACCCCATACTCTGTGGCCTGCCAGCCCAGAGGGCCAAGTGCCCAACCGCCCAAATTTTTATGGGCTCAAGTCTACATGATGTTTAATAAGCAGCCAATAAAGCAAAGTAGTTTTTCAAAAGCCATAAAGGTTCAAAGTCAAGGCCACTATAACAGTAGTGAAATTTTTGGCTGGGATTTATCACCCTAAAAAAAGCGCCACACAAAAGAAAAGTGTCTAAACCTTTAAAATCAGCGGAGGAACTTAATCAGGTTATTGACAAAAAATTGGTAATGGCTTCTCCAGTGGAAGATGTTATAGAGCCTGTAAGATTCTCCCCTGAGAATCTTTCTGCTTTTAAATTGAGATATTTTCACCCCTTGCGCAATGGCAGTTGACTGGCTGGTTGCCCAAAGGAGCCAAATTAAGACACCATAAACTATGGTGTCAAAAAGTTGGCAAAGGAGGTGAATTTTTTTCTCACTAACTAATCAGAGGCTAGAGCAGACTTGAGGGGTCCCTTTAACACTCCCCTCTCCCAAGCTGAAAACTTGCTTTCAGATATTCTTACCTACCTGCACTAAAGACTATCCCTACTCCAAGTAATCTTATCAAATAGCCAAGTATATGGGGCACTAAGTTCCCTCTATTAATTACTACTCCAGCCTCCTCTTATCTTGGCTGCAAAAAGTGTATATGAAAACGCACATCTCTCTAACTCTATTGTCAAGTAATCATTACTTTTCTGTTTCTCATTTGCCTTTCCCACTTGAAGTATCTGTGCTCATTTTTGTTACTTTTTTTCTGCCTCCCCTTTGAAGATTTATTGGTTTGAAGTTTCAGTATACCTTTATTTTGTCAGTCTTGATGATGGTGTGGGGTATCAACCCTCACCAACTTCATTTTAACTCCAAAATGATTTACATAACTTTAACAGGTGTGCCACCTAAAGCCCTGACCTACACAGAAGCAGCTGCTTACCAAAAGGGGATTTCAGAGAAATCTAAATCTATGTCCCCAATAAAAGCCAGTGAATATCACCCCCAGCCTCAAAGGAAGATGTTTGGCCAGGCCACCTGATATTGAGAATAGAGTTGGGAAACAGGAAGCTTCTTGCATCTATTTGACAAATCATACTGATCAAAAGCCAGCCAAACCCAAAGACCACCTGACCCCCAGTTTCCTGACATCAGACTGCCCAAGGTCCAGATTCCTGAGTTTGCTGATAAATCCTGGAAAAGCAGCATAAACCCCCAGTAAAACTAGGAATGGTGGTATCATTATTGTCACACCCCATACCAGAGTCCAACTGGACTTCCCACAGGGGAGGCAGGCTGGGCCTGGAAGGCCATGTACACAATAGGTGCAATTTGTACCAGGTAGTTAACTGCAGTATCTAGGGGGAGCTAACTCCCAGTATGGGGCACAACTTGGTTGGCCATCCCCAATACTGTGATGTAGACAAACTCCAACTTACTGAAGTCCTGGGCAGGAGGCGCATTGGGTGGGGGAAGCAGTAGGAATCTCCTTCATGGCAGGAGGGAAATCCAGATGATGGGTGTGAAAATACTCCAAGTCAAGAGCTCAGGGTGGATTGACTGAGGTAGCAGGAGTATAACCAGGAGGATATGGATAGGCGAGTTTATATTGTTGTGGATTCCCAAATAGATGCAAAGATAATAATTAAATTTGAGCAAAAATAGACAATTCCTGCTTTAAGATAATGATTTCTGGGCATAAACATGTTTTATTAAGATTGCAATAGTGAGGAGGGCTTCTCCTCCTCACTAGTTATACTTACTGGTAATTTAGTGGCCTTTTGTGCTACCAGAGAACTGATGGCATTGATTTCAGTTGAACTTACAATTTTCACTGGAATTTGTGTACTTGGTCCAGGAGGTGGGTGCTCATTGGTTGGTATAACATGAACTTTTCTTGAACTGTAGCATGCCAAAGTGCCACTGCTATTTAAAGATTCTGCGAGCAATTGAGCGCCCAATTGCGTAATCAAACAATTTTGCTCCTGGTGTCTTGTTTCCCAATAGTTAAGATGTCCAAAATTGTTATTAGAATCAAAGCCAGGGACTTGAGGCTTGTGTGACTCTCAAATTCTGGGCCATTTGTTACTTGAACGGGGGTTTTCTTGATCTAGGAGATAATTGGTAAAGGTTTCCAAGCTGTGGGGTTTTTTTGCCTCTAGGAAGTCCAGCTAATTGTACAGGGCATTCTGGGCCCTGAAATTTATCCTGAATAACAAAATTAATTATCATTTGGCTCAACCATATTTTAACATACATTATAAATCTTTTCTATCACCTCTAAACCGGATCAAATACCTTGTGCACCTGTCATTGCACCCAAAGATCCTGCAGGCCCCAAACCTGAACTATTCTGTCCTCTGGGAGTCCCCTTTGGCCCAATTTTTTTCACAGAATACCCTTTAAACCCAGCTTTCTCCAAGTTCACCCTAGAAAGTATCTTTCTAGCTGATTTTTCAGGGATTCACTCCTGAGGTAGGGGATAACCTAAATAGTGAAGAAGAGCTGTGGAATGGAAACCCACCAAAGATGATCCTACAGGAATTCTAACCATCAGGGTATTTATCAAATAACCCCACAATTTATAGGAACCCAAGAAAGGAGCAAAATGAGTCAATCCATAATAAATGGAAACATAAGTCAAGACATACCAAGGTGCTCCTGGAAAGATCACAGGGGGAGGCAAAAAAAGAGGCAAGAGAGGAGGTGTGGTTTTATCACAAGTAGGCAGAAGCTGATGTTTAGTGTAAAGGTAATCCCAGGCTGAAGTTTTGGTTGCATCCTTGACCCAGATATTGGAATCAAATTGACAGCAGTCAGCAGCAGGGCACAAAAAGACTAGGCAGAGAAGAAGCAGGAGGAATATCTGCTTCCAGTTCATCTGAATTTAAATTTAGTTGACTACTAATTCATCAAGTAAAAAATATAGGAGACTGTTGGGATTTCTGGATATTGACTAATTAACAGATTCAAGAAAATAACACGGGCCAGCAGTTAATTACTCTTAGTAATGGTTTCAAAAATTAATGCAGGCCACAGGTTTGTGGAATCAAATAATTCAAATGATCAAATCATATCCTGGCAATTTCAAAATCTCTATTCCTAATTAATAGTGAAACATGCAGATATTGTGCAATTAATTAGTCCACCTCAACAACCACCTCAAGCATGCTCCTCATAATAATTACTATTATAAACTTTAATTATATTATAGAACAAGGGCCATCATATGGGCCATCATCTGAAACACTTCTAGAAGAGCCCAAAATAGACTGGACTGTCAGGCCAAACACTCTAAGATAAAAGGCTTTGAGCCTATTGTATTAGAGTAGCTCCAATTTAGGAATAATCATCTCTACCAACTAGTAGCCAGTCAGGCTAGCTAGCCACCTGAAACTTGGTCCAGGTCCACAGCTACTCCACTCAGATTGAGGGATAGTTGCACAGCTTCAGAAAGAATACTGAGCTGTGGAAGTCATAAAGCAATCTTCTGTCACAAACCGCACACACCCAAGGTTGGGCCCAAGCTAACTCAGATAAATGCATGCAGCTGGGCCAGCCTCAGAATCAGGTTTCTAATAAAGAGTTGATATATGAATCCTTTCCCTAGTTTGATTCTAATTAAGTGGAGAGCAAAAGATCATACTGTCACCATACAGTATTAATTCCTATAGTAAAATATAGAGACAACAACTTATGAACCTATATCTAGAAGTAGGAAGAACCATCCAAAATCCTTTGGGCCTTGGGCCCTGTCAGACTTGCTACTTCTGATGACAACAAAATATTCTGAGCCAAAAGTTACACCAAAGTCACATGTTCTCTGTACTTTCTTTATTTTAGAAGACTAGGATATCCTCTGGCTGATGATAAAATACCATGATCTGCAATTTTCTGACAGAGACTAAATTTATTGAGTCAGGTAATTGAAGTTGGTAGAGCACTGGGGAAAGTCTCAATACTACTCACTAAATACTTGGACTTGCTTTGGGGATGTGGAATAATGTGAGGTGTAAACTGGGGTTTATGAATTAACATGTGGTTAATACCTGGTTGGCCACTTTTATCTGGCTGCTGCCAGCAAACTTGCAGCTAGAAGCAGCCAAACCTGCTAGTTTAATAAGAAGTTGAGTATTGTGCAGAGTGGTCTGGGAATGGTCTAGACAAGCTGGCATTGTGATTGGTAATTTATCTGCATCATCATGGGAAGGCTTGGTTACTAATTGATTATTACAAATTTCCATCTCTGCTAGACTCTCTCTATTTGTTGTAATACTTGGTAAGACTTTCTGATTTCCTAGGCGGTTGTTAATGTGGATTTGTTTTGAATCCATTGGCTTTAGAGGCTTGGAAAACTAACCAAACCTGCTTTTGCTTTTGCTTTGGTAGGTAAGATTAATCTGTACTTAATTTTGATTGATTAATTCCTTTAGAGCAATAGATGCAAAAAGGTTCAGAGTTTGAACCTAAAAGGTTACTAATTAACCATAAGCTATTCTGACATTGTTCTTTATCTAGCTTGTTAGTTTCCCAATATGAAAGTCCCAAAATCTGAATTTCATTATTTATGATGCCCAAAGTAAAATTTTGAGGCAACCAAGGTTGAGGCAACAGTTTGAATTCTTGGATATGATCCAACAACCCTAAATCCCCTGTATTTACCTCCTGTTCCATCATCATGTTTAGGCTGGAAGGATTTTCAATCCTTACATGATTCCCTGGCCATATCATGTGATCCAGAAACTTTTGGATGATAAGATTAGTGGTGTGCTGTTCAGCCTTGCCTCTTTAAGGAAAAAATACAACTACCTACCCACATATTTGGTTCCTATGACCTCTCCCATCTCTCCCTGAGCCAACTTCTGGCCAGATCTTGGGATTGCAAATGAGACTATGTCCATCCAACTCTTTGGTGTAATGTAAATTACTCCAACAGATTTGGTGGACTCCATGGTCTCATCTACTTGTCCCTTTCCTTGTTAGATAGTGTCAAAACCACAGGCTTGACCTGCCAGCAAGGTTCCAACCAAGCAGGTTCATGACCTGCAATCCAATTATCTGGTCACTCAAAGCCAGACTAAGAAGTCAACTCAAATTACCAAATCCAAAAACATGAACAGATGATGATCCTTCCTGTTGGTACCTTGTTTTGGTGCTTGACTCATTTTCAGGATCAAGCCACCCCTTTCTTCCATCCAGCCGTGTGATCACCAATCATGTTCCTGTTATCCTTGATTCACATGAACTATGTAATCACTATCTCACAATAAAGATTATTATCTATCTTCTAAATATTTTCCCTGTGTAACTCTGCTAAAATAGCACAGTTAAGACAATAGATCTTTCTCTTATATAATCAAGTTGTCACCAATCCTGTGATGGGCATTATCAACTGGCCTGGTGACCAGCTGATTGCCTACATCTGCTACTGCCCCTCTCATGCTTGGAATCTTGATAGCTGCAGGCAAAATCCCTGCAGAGTTTTCTGTACTTCCCCTCTTGGCCAGCATTAGAATAGTGGATACTGGAGAATTATTTCCATAATATTGGCATTTTCAAAGCTTTTGAGTGGTGTAAAAGTATTTGTTATTCAGAAGAAAGATCCACTTAGAAATCTTCTTATATTTGCTTAGAGGGATATATTTTTGTCACACTGTCAAGCTATAGTTTCACTGAGCTGTGGTTCTATCTCTTTGCTGAATCTTGTAGATTAATGTTCAATCTATCACCTGTTGATTAATAGAAGGGGCTAAAATCTCTTTGTAGATCTTTTAGAAAACCACTTTATGATTAATCCCATAATGCTTGACATAGATGTGTCTATTTTTACTGTTTAATTACTGATATGAGGTCATTGTTCTAAGTTTTTTATCCTTGGGATATTTCTCTTTAAAGCCTAAGTTATTTCACACAGTTTCTTGTATATCATAGAATTAGCTTTCAATTTTGCCTTAAATAAAAGCCTAACCCCTTTTTCTAATATTTTCTGTATCATTGCTTAAGATTTGATATTTTCTATCAACAACTAGAATTAGTAAAACAAGCCTCAAACTTATTCATTGATCTATTAAATCCATTTAAGCTGTTTTATCATCTTTGCAGTTTTCTAGAGCTTAAATATGAAGTTAACTATCTGTCAGTGAGTGTTAATGTTTTTATATTTAAATTTTAAAGTTTCTCCTGATTCTGTCAACATTTCTTGTATCTGAAAGCCTTTTAATTTCATAGTAAAATGTCATTAAAAACATTTCTCATGATTCATTCTACAATTCCTTTACATTTCTCCCCTGGGAAAAAGGTGCTTGAAAAATTTTCTGTGAGGTGTGACCCTCTTTTGCTCTTAAAACAAAATATCTTGGAGAAATGCTTCAAGAGGATTTCAACTTTTTCCCAAGACATTTTAAACTATAAATTATTGACATAGCATGTGATGGAAATCACAGGATAATAAATAGCTGTCTCCATGTGGTGGAGAATCACCCACCAAATCCACATGGAGTTAATGATCAACCACCAAAACAGCTTCAGATACTGTTTTGTGAAATTTCAAAATGAGATACTAGGGTTAAGTAAAATAATTAACCCCAATCAGAAAAGCCCTAGATAAATGGCCTGTAAGAGAATCAGAGTGTCTTCAGCATAAAAATCAGGACATTGATATAGGACATGAGTTTCAGCTTTGACAGGAGTAGGAGCAGCTCCAAGATTGACAGGCATTGAATTAACATTTGGTGGCAACAACAACAAAGTTCCAACTGCAGGGCCCCATCTTCCAGTAATGATCCAGTTTAGAATAAGATTGTAGGGAATGTAGCGCAGCAGGCCTACTACAGGATGCATTTCAAAAATAAAGTTAGACTAGAAGATATTTTTATTTAAGTAAAATTTTGGGAGGACTCAACTCTTAGAGTTGAAACAGTGAAAATTATTCAATATATATCAAAAATTGACTAAGTAATACCATCTGGATCCTTAGCTCCTATTCCTTTTGCATTGTCAAGTGAGTATCTAGTCCAGTTTGCAAAGAAACCTTGAGTGACTAACTTCTGATGAGCATGCTGATTAATAAGCTCATATCATATGACCCTCAAATTGCATCAATTTATCAACTTCAGTTTGCAAGGGGGAATTGGATTCAGCTGGCGGACTGGAGCAGCTGTGACCCATTTTAATCAACTGTTTGATTCAAATCCGTTAAATTGGTTGATTTTGTAAAGATTTTTGGGCTTTTTGAGCCTTTCTACTTGGCCAAACATTTCCTGGCATTATGGAATCTACTGTGACATTACCCTCTGCTTTAGCCTGGGGCACAATACCACTATCTGGGAGATAGGATAAGGAGAAGTTATTGTGGGCAGGCAGGAGTTTTTCAGGGAATTCTTCCCTGACTACATCACTTGTATGGGCAATTTAGAAACAAACACCAAACCAAAGGACACCAGCAATCAAAGTACAAATACCCAGATTAATTCTGGGGCTGACCCAGACAGGGATCAAACCCAGAACCTTAAGAACAGTGTTAACGTTATTCAAAAATCAAACTGTTTCCATATATTACCTATTTATATTAAGCCAATTCATTTGATTTTTGTTTCAAATTCAAAAACAACTTTCAAAAGGTAAAAATCTAGTATGCAACGCCACTTACTGTCCTGCATCTGATTGGCTGCTCAAATTGCACTTGTTGCTCTTTAAACTATCCGCTCTATGTCTATGCCAGGCTCTGCAATTGTCTAAGACTGATATTAAGCATAAGCACCTCTTAATTGTGCTTTTTACTGTGGCCTATATTTTCAACCTTTCAATGCACTTAAGTGCATATTACTTTATTAAGTCACATATGCAAATATTGGTAAGAACAATATCCCCAGCCACCCATTCCATGAGACTGGAATTTAAATCCTCTCATGTTTAAATCACTCTCAAATATTTTTGGCTAAGTACAAGTGTATTTAAGAAACCCTTTTTATTATTTCCTATTGTTCCAACAATAAAGAATCATTTCTATTCTATCTCTTCCTGAACTTATCCTTTGTTTCTTATTTTTGAAACCATGAAAAGAATTTTATTCCTGTTCTGATTTCTAGCTTCCTTCTTGCCTGTGGGGCTAGCCTTGGATAACCCAACACCAACTACTGATAGGCACAATTCATCCCCAGACAATTCTCACCAGAAGAAATCCCTTGCCCATGGTTGGGTTAAATACCCCTCTGGTCACTGGGGTTGCAAATTCCACTATGGACGCTTTTTCATACCTCCTCCTCCTCCTCCAGCAGAACCTTTGCTGGTTAGACCCAATGTGTCATTCTATCTGTTAACTTACATGTTAGGATATTACCTGCTAGGTTGCTTCAGCCCAATGCTGGGAAGATTTGCCTATCTGAGCCACTTAGGCGATCTTGCCATGATCACAGTACCCATTGAATCAGTAATAGCAGGGCTCAACTTAGGGGCTTTGGTCCACCAGCTAGGGAAATTTTTTCCTATTAAGTGGGTCCATGATTGAGTTTCATTACTGCTAAGTTAAGCTCAGGGTGATCAATGGCAGTAGGATTGCGCTCATATAATTCTTGGATCAGATCTGGGGAATTGGAACAATCATAATGGGGAACCCAGGAATTTTTGGAATCAGGATAACCTTTCCAAGACACCAAATATTCCAACTGGCACCGGTTCTTATGGGAAGCCAAAATACAATTCAACTCATACTCAAGTTTTCCTTCCAAAAGAATAGGTTGGGAAGAAGAAGTATCAGTACCCTTAAAGTGAGTGAGTAAAAATTCATGGAAGGTATGGAAAATCTTAAAGGATTTGGGTAAATCTAACCAATATGGGGAGGGAATAATTTGATGTTCAACTTTGAAGGGGCCCAATTGCTTGGGACCTAAATTGCAATAGGAAACCTTCAACTTCATACTGTGGGCATCCATCATGACTAGATCACCTGGCCTGTAGGTAGGACCTTCTTGGCACTTGCAATCTGCATATTCCTTGTAAGTTGTCACAGCAGCAGCAAGAGTAACCTGGAGCTTCTGATGAACTTGCTTCAATGCAGCAGCCTGATCAGTTGCATCTTCCACATTGCTAACCAAACAAGGACCCATGTTGGACAAGGGATTGTAGCCCATATTGTCATAGAATGGCAAGACTTAAGTTGATATGTGCTAGGTGTTATTATATATGAACTCTGCAATGTATAAGTTAGCACATCAGTCATCTTGTTGTGCATTAGTGTAGCAACGTGGGTAGACCTCCAAACTTTGGTTTAATCTCTCTGTTTTTCCATCAGATTGGGGGTGGAAAGCTGTGGATTGGCATAATTTGATACTAAGAATTCCAGTAAAATTTCCTAGAACTGAGCTATAAATTGAGGCCTGCTGCCGTATGTTTGGACTATTAGGTATAGATAACAAGAATTAGCCTTGGTAATTGTTCAATTACTATACCTGAATGCAGGGTAGTAAAACCAAAGTGGAGTGAACAATATGTGGGGGTAAAAACTTATCTTTATTTCATATAGAAACCAAGTATATATAGGGAGGTGGGAAGTTGGTAGGGGGAAATTGTTGGAATGGGAGGCCATAGAATTAGGCCAGGGTTGGCATCAATACCATAATCAAAATATCAATATCAATATAGACTATTGATTTCATACCCAGAAGTAAATATTAATCAGGAAATTGGATTATTGATGTCACCTCCATTTAGGTTTCCAGACTCAAGCGCCAAGTATGAGCCTTAATTCTGGAATTGAAGGCCTTATTTGTTGCCTCTTTGTGTAACCTCTGAATTGCCAAATTACTGAGAGGATTTGAGTGAAATACAGAATGATCTTGAAACCAATAATTCTCAATTGATTGGTTGAGCAATTGCCTATGTGTAATTGTGTTCCAGAATCTGACTTTGAACCTAATGTCCATCAAATTCATTACATTCTAGCACATTGCAACACCCGCGGTCACTTACAATATACATTAGGATGCCATGTAGGGAGAAGATCCTATTCACAAACAACCTAGCTGTTTCCACCAAAGTAATTGTGTTTGACCAAGGTAAAAAGTGCGCTATTTTTGTGAAACAATCTACCACCACCATGATTGCATTGAACCCATTAGAATTTGGAAGTTCACCAATAAAATCCATCAACACTGACGTCCAGGGCCCTGCAGTAGGCTGCAGTGGAACCAGCAATCCAGTAGTCTTTTTCTGGCTTACCTTGGATTGAACACATACCAGGCAGTCTCAAACAAAAGCCACTACCTGCACTGTCAAAAATTTCCAAGAAAACTGTTGGAAAATTAGTCCACTGTTTTATTTTTCCCTGGGTGGCCTGCTGTAGGAGAGGTGTGATAGGCCTCCATGATTTCATCCCTAATGGCTCCCTCTGGAACTCACAAGCAGCCTTGATGGTATAAAATTGGTCCTATCTTGTGATAACCTTGTAGCTTGCCTACTGGATATGCACATGCTAGTTCCATTAACCTATCATAACCCTTGGACAGAGGATGTAAGAGCTTGACTTTGGAATATAAGTCTAAGTCTTCACCCTCTGTTAAAGACATGGTAGCAAGCGTAGCGGGCAGAGTTAATAAAAAGGGGACCACAGCCTCATCTGGAATCAAAGTATGTGTGTTAAACTCAACATCATTACTAGTATCTGGGAGATAAGAAAAGTTTCTGCTCAAAGCATCCACCAAGTGATTATCAATTCTCTTAATGAACTTGTAGCAGAACTTGTATCTTGTCAGATCTCCATGCCATCTAGATTGACAGTATGAAAAAACCCTAGGTCAACAATAGTACAGAAGGGCTTTATGGTCAGTTCTCATCACAAAAGGATGGCATATCAACATGAGGTGGTGATACCAATGCTTCAGAGATTCCACAACCACCAAAAATTCCTTGTAGATCATGTAATTGCGTTCACAAGCCTCCATCTTCTGGGAAAAGTACCCCACTGGTCTTTCAACACCATTTTTGGCAGTTTGTAACAACACAATGGCCACAGCGTATTTAGAGGCATCTGTGGAAACCATAAAAGGAAGCTCTGGGTCTACATGTTGCAAAACTGGAGAAGATAAAAAATGAGTCTTAACTGCTGTGAACACTTCTGCACACTCAGGCGTCCAGACTAAAGTTTTTTTCCTGCTGGCTGAATACAAAAGGACCGCCACTTCAGAAAAATGGGGTTAAACTTTTTCAAGAAGGTACAGGTCCCAAGAAACTGCAAAGTTGAGATACTGTCACAGGAGTAGCATACTTGCAAACCACTACTTCCTTGTCAGGGGCAATAGTGTGTCCATCCTCAAAGATGATATTACACAAAAATATAACCTTACATTTAAAGAATTCACACTTACTCCCCTTGATGATTAAGTTATCCTGGATGATACGCTCTACAACTGCTGACAGATGGGCTTTGTGAGTATCCTCATTTGAAGAGAACACCAAGATGTTGTCCATGTACGCAATGACACATACACTCAGGAGATCTCCCAAAACTGAGTCAATCAACCTCTGAAAGCAAGCTGGAGCATTCTTCAATCCAAAAGGCATAACACAGAACTGAAAGATATCTTTCTTTGTTCTGAACGCCATCAACCACACCACACCATGCCCTACACAATTCTAATCTGATTGAATGCATTCAAGAGATTAAGTTTTGAGAATACCTTTGCCTTCTCAACACACCAAAAAATTTATGCTTCTAAAGGCAAAGGATAGGGATTGGGGGTTGTGATGTTGTTAAAATTGCCATATTCAACACAAGGTCTAAGAGACCCATTGAACTTTTGGACAAACAACAATGAAGAACAGAGTGAAGAAGCCTTCTTAAAGATGTATCCCTTAGCCAACATGTCACAAGTCCACTCTTCCAAGCATGTGTCCTTCTTTAAAGTCAAAGGGTAAATAGGAGACACAATACAAACCAGATCAACAGTAACTTTAAAGTCAAAGTCAAACTGAGTATTCTTGGGGAGAACCTTGTCCCTAGTTGCTTCAAATGCTGTGGACCAAGGCTGAAGGCATGCTGGTAAGTCTAAACTTACAGGAGTAGAAACAGAAACTGACTGAATTGTCTGTGATGACTGCTCCAATTCCAATGTTTCCAATAACAGTATATGAATGGTAGTGCCAGAAGAGTGGTCGACTTGCAATATATTTTCTTTAAAAATAGTTGATACATTATGGTCCAGCCACCAGCCTAATCCTAAGATGATAGGGTACATAAGAGTAGAGCATATGGAAACCTTTTCAGTAAAGGATTGACCCACAACTACAAATGTCACTGGCTTCTTAAGTTAGAAAGAGGGAAAAGTTTGACAGTTTCCACCCCTAACTAACCTTCCTGGGTGATACTTGAGTTGCAACAAATCCGCAGTCTCAACACTCATGAAATTCTCAGAAGCACCAGTATCCAACAGAATGGCTGGTCAGAAGACAGTTTGGCTGGTATCAATGCTATCATAAACAAGAAGTAATCAGAAGTAGATTTATTTGCAGCAAATGTTGCAACCTCAGCAGGATCTTGCTTCTCTTCAGTGGTACAGACGGCGGCTAAGGAGGCAGGGTGCTCCTGAAAATATTTCTCAATAATTTCTTGGAAGGCTTCAGGAAGGACAGGATAATCACAATTGATGAGAACAAGGGGCAACTCTTTGGACTCAACTATTGAAGACTTTGCGGGCACAACATGATGGAGCATAACCAACAAACTCTCAGTGGGTGACACTACTATTATTTCATCTACCTCAGCAGGTTTGTTCAAGATAGCCAATTGTGACTGTGAAGAAACACATGGGGAGCAATCACAACTCTGACTAGTCAAAGACCCCATATAACAATTACCAGAAAACCAGGAGCGTGCAGCGGGTTTGACTTCAATCTCCATAGCACCTTGTTTGGAAGTTGACAGATTTAAGACCAGAGAAAGAATTTAGCTTACCAGGGCCTTAGTTGTGGTTAACAGGGAATCCCATACTGCTAGACCCTGGGCAGTCTGGTCAACTGCTAACCACAACACTGAGAGCTTATTGACTTCAGGAACATCAATTGTGCAGCAGTAGGCAAGAAAATGAGGAAGGAATACCAAAAGCAGAGTAGTACCCTACTGGAAGGCGTACAACTTTTGATATACTTTGAGCCCTCAATAGATACACACTCATTATTTAACAAATGGTATAAAGATGCACTTTCAGTTAAAACATGTGGATTGCGCTCCACTACAGACAATAACTATTTGCAAGCATCCTCTGAAAACTTTGTCATCACATGGTATACTTGAGATTAATGACTAAGGCTAGAACCAGAATAGAATGATAAGCTGAAAAAACTTCACGCAAAATTTCATCAGTGGGTGGAGCAGAAAAATAATCTGGACACCAAATGATATGACACAACAGAAATAAGAAACAGAAGATCCAGTCTTAACAACTGTTACTAGAAATGGAAACCACAAATTAAAGAAGAACCCAAACTAAAAATTCAGAAACAAGCTGATGCAAATAAACATGGTAAACACAGATATATCAACAGAACAGGAGAAAAGAAACACAAACTCATGACAAACTGCTTCTAAAAACTCAGACATAGAAGACTTGAGTAATGTGACAGAAATTGCGGGATAATAAGAAGCTGTCTCCATGTAGTGGGGAATCACCCACCAAATCCACATAGAGTTAATGATCAACCACCAAAACAGCTTCAGATACTGTTTTGTGAAATTTCCAAATGAGATACTAGGGTTAAGTAAAATAATTAACCCCAATCAGAAAAGCCCTAGATAAATGACCTTCAAGAGAATCAGAGTGTCTTCAGCATAAAATTCAGGACATTGGGATAGCACATGAGTTTCAGCTTCAATATTAGTAAGAACAGCTCCAAGATTGACAGGCATTGAATTAACATTTGGTGGCAACAACAACAAAGTTCCAACTGCAGGGCCCCATCTTCCAGTAATGATCCAGTTTAGAATAAGATTGTAGGGAATGTAGCGCAGCAGGCCTACTACAGGATTCATTTCAAAAATAAAATTAGACCAGAAGATATTTGATTTTTATTGAGTAAAATTTTATGGAGGACTCAACTCTTAAGAGTTGAAACAGTGAAAATTATTCAATAGATAACAAAATTTGACTAAGCAATACTGCCTGAATCCTGAGCTCCTATTCCTTCCACATTGTCAAGTGAGTATCTAGTCCAGTTTGCAAAGAAACCTTGAGTGACTAACTTCTGATGAGCATGTTGATTAATAAGATCATATCAGATGACCCTCAAATTGCATCAATTCATCAACTTCAGTTTGCAAGGGGAAATCAGATTCAGCTGGCAGGCTAGAGCAGCTGTGGCCCGTTTTAATCAACTTTTTGATTCAAATCTGTTAAATTGGTCAATTTTGTTAAAGATTTTCTGGATTTTTGAGCCTTACTACTTGGCTGAATAATTACTGGCATTATGGAATCTACTGTGACATAGCAGGTCTGCTCATTCAAAGTTTCTAGACAATAGTGCTGCCTTCCAACTATGCCTTCCAGAAGCTAATAACATATGAAATCTTTTTGCCTCTTCATATTCACGCAATTAGTTAGCCTGAGCTTTTAAACACAAAGTGACCAGATTTACTTCTTAAACACCCCAAATTATTAGAGCTAGCAACAGTTTCTCTTAATAGCTGCCCCAATAGTAGTTTTAGGCACCCCAGTTGGTCTTAGAATTTCCTCACTATGTGGCATATTTATTCAATAGCAGATCTCTGCCATTTTATAGTACCAATATTTTTCTCTCCTGTAGTACTTAAAAGGAATAAATAATACCATCAACCATTGTGATTGATAAAAAAACAGACATTCTAGCTGGGCAACAATTATGTCAACACCAATCTGTGTTAATTAGACAGCTAACCTTTATGCATCCAATGTAAGCCAAGGCCTTTAAAAGTTCCTCTATTGTGCTCATCAAATAAAGGTTATATGCAATATTTTTAATAAACTATAATTAAAAAATCAATCTACTTTGATTTTACCCCTTCTAATCATACAATATTCCACCCCTTCTTGATTTATAAATTTACACTTAAACTAAAGCACCTAAATTTCTTTCAGGCCTAACCAAATGCAATTTCCCTTTTCTTGATAAGAAAATTCTCAATCTATCACCTACTGCTCCTGTCTTTCTCTAAATTCATGCTATTGCATGCACCTTGCAGTCAGAGAAGTATAAGGCTATTCTATACCATCAACCCCAGGGCTTTCATTAAGAGTTTGATAGGTCTGTTTTAGAGGTCTACCGGTCTAGTGCTAGTTCCACTTATTTACCAGAAACCATCCCAGAGAAGAATTAATCATTCTCTGTGATCCCTCTATTTCCTTGGTTGCTGGTAATATTATCTTAATATATGGCATATGTAGCCATATAATCTGCCTTTTACTACTTGATTGTTTTATTTTCTGTCCACTTTGGGTGCTAGAATACCTTTTTTCAGAGATCTGTGGAGTAATATATTTCATCATGCACCAAGGTGATATCCTAGGTATTCTAACATTAGAAAAGTCCAGGAAAACCTGTGACTTTAGCGCAACCTGTAACCCAGAAGAATCTTATGTAGTCATCAGAAGCAAGAAGTTTGACTGGGGCCACAGCCTAGAGGCAATGTGAAGTTTCTTACTATGTCTGGATAAAGATTAATAGTTGTGTCTCTATACCTCTTTATCAGAATTTATATGTATGATGACTGTATCATCTTTTTAGTATAACTAATATAGTTCAAATAGAAGGAATTTTAAGTAATGAGCTACACTTTGTCATAAGTTTGAAAGAGAACAGAATAAAAAGCATTGGTTTTATTCATGTGAACTGAAATTGACACTAACCCAGCTGCCTACCTTATTTTCATGTTAGGGATAACACCAAAATAGGGACTGGAGTAGCATAAGGGCAACACTTCAGGGGGTTCAACCCTGAGGGGTAGATTTAAGAAGGTAGCTTTATTGATGACTTCTACAGCATCAGTGTTTTTCTTGAGATACAAAACAACTGAGTCCCTTAATCAAGCAGTTTCAGTTGTCTACCTGGGACACTACCCAGGGCTAGCCATCCATCAGCTGGCTGCTAGTTGACATAGATGATTGTTTCAATCTAATCAGAGCTTTTCTAACACAATATGCTTTTGGGCCTTTATCTCAGAGCAGTTGGCCTGACAGCCCAATCTATGATGGACTCTTCTAGATGCTAATCAGGTGACAGTCCATATGAAAGTCCTCCTGTTCTAGGATATAATTAAAGCTTATAGTAGTAATTATTATGTCATGCATATTCAGGTGCTTGTTGAGGTGTACTAATCAATTGTGTGTTATCTTCATGTCCCATTAATTGATTAGGAACAGGGGTTTTGTTGGGGCAGGAAGATATTCTGCCAATTTTTTTTGGTGACAGATTTCCTGTCAAATTTGATCCAACTATCTTTTTCTTCAGATGTAAAGTATTTAACTTAACAACAATAAAAATCAAAGTTCAAAAATACTGTAAATTCAGAACCTGAACGTAAAAATGTGGGATTGTCAAATCCTTGGTCCAAATTTCAAATCACTTTTGCGGGCAACTCAGCTGAGTGAGAATTAAAATATTTAATAAAATCAAACATTTAATTTGACTTTTTGATTTATTTAAATTAGCAAATTTCAAATCCCTTGAGCAGATAACTCAAATAACAAAAGACAAAACTCAGCAAAAATATGCAGGATACATGAATTAGAAATTCAGGATTCTTATGTGCAATTTGAGATTTCCTGTATGTCAAACAAATCATAGACATCATGTAAAATTAACAAATCTGAAATTGCGGGATTGTTAAATCCAAGAACCAAGTTTCAAATCATAATTGCAAGGAATTTGAAATAAATATAATTTATGGGTGTTTCAAAAATGATGTCAAAGGATCTAGAGTGGATTTGTGCTGATTCTTTTAGTAATCATAGGCATTCTCAAAAATCACCCTATTCCATTTTAGGATGGCTAAAGTTTAGATCATAATATTCACAAAATTAACATATATAATAATAAAATTGACTAAAATATACATTTCTCTTCTTGAGTTTAAAAGTATAATAAATTTTTATTATGTTTTCTTCCAACACCAACCAAGTCAACGAGCTGTTCCCTGGCCTTGACAAAATCATGCAGGGCTACACTGGGTCTTCTAATAGTGAAGCCTCCCTCTATGGCCACTCCAACCTGCAGGCCCCTCCACAAGCACTACCCAGGAGTGTGTTCTTTCTCCTGCGTCTTCAAACATGGCCCTGTTTGCCCATCACCCACAGGCAGCTGCTAACCCAAATCATATAGTAACACTAGTATCTGTAATTGACCAAGTGAGCCATGGGGCCACCAATGGAAGCCAGAATCCAGAAACAGCCAATCAGATGGCACTGTCTGGTTCTCAAGGCAGACACACCTTGGGTGAGAGAGGGGGGCTAAACTAACTAAGTTTGGCTTCCATCCTAGGGCAATATACCACCAAGATACTGCCCAGTGGAGAACTGGGATGGCCGCTCAAAGGGGGGGGCCACACAACAACACAGGGGATAGTTGAGGGAAGTAGGTGTTCAATCCCATCAACACCAGGCCAGCAAGCAACCAGGGCGTATAAGTGGGAGTGATAGGGGGCACCGCAGGGGCCTGGAGGGACACCAGGTTGCGCTTCTCAGGGCTGGGCAAGGGTGATACCAACCTCTCTGTGGTCACAGGAGCGGACTGGGTGAGACCAGAGGGCTCAAGATCCAGTTTGTTGCAGGTTAAACTTCTTACCATGGCCTCTCCAGAGAACAGGAGACCACTAGGGAGATCCAAGAGGTAGGAAGGGTCATCACCCACAAAACAAGCAGAAGAGGAGATCTTGGACCATAGCTTGGGCAAAGTTGATCACAGAAGTAACAAAAATGGCGCCAAGGAAAATACAATAAATTTGAGCACTGGGAGTAACATGGTTGTATTCTCCACAAAATTTCAAATAGGTAGGCAAGTTTTCCAGGGCAAAAAGAAATATTTTGGGGCAACAGAGGGATCCCACAAACAAGAGCAAGAAAAATGGGACCAGGAGAGCACTGGGAAGACTTGGCAGTGGTCTTGGGAGGCTTTTAAATCAAAATATAATGAAAGCGGGTTTGAAATCAAAGGAATTAAAGGAAAATTCAAAAATAAAGTAAGTTTTATATTGAAATTCAATTAAAATTTTCAAGTTCAAAGTCAACTTTTGAAAGCAAAAGCAAGAAGAGCAACAACTATACGTCTGAGCTTTTTCTGAAGGGCCTGGTAACAATGCTGGGTTCAAAGCTGGTGGTCATGAGGTAAGTTTCCACAAAAAGACTAACACTTTTAATCTCTAGGTTATAGGAGCTCAAAACAGAGTTTTAAGGCCTATATAAAATTTTAAAAAGTGCAGCAAATTCAAAGGTTTATTGAAATTGGGAATAGACAAGCAGGGGACTGAAAGTCCCCTTGCTGTGTAAAAGGGAGTGTGCTGCAGGGAAAAGATCACATGACTTCAGGGCTCAAGTCTGATTGGGTGGGGGAGAAATTTTTAGGTCAGAGTTGGGAAGGCTGGAGGATTTCATCTTAATTTCCGCGGTGCTCTCTGATTGGCTGGAGGGGTTTTCAAGCACTTGGAATTCACTTGAACTTTTGGATGTCAATGTGGCAGAGCCCAATTGGCTGGATCTGATAGTTTTCAATAATGGTCAACACCAGGCCAGTAAGAAGTCTAAATTTACCAGAATTTCTTCCAAGGAAGGAACAGTGGGCGCAGTAGAATTCACAGGGTATGCCAATACAAATATTTTGTCTACAGTGTGAGCTAAATCTTTTAACAATTTGAGTGGTTTAGCTGGACTATGGGCGGATTTCTTTGTATGACGGGGGAACTCATCTCTATCCAAAGCCAAAGGGGGCAGTGGATTTACACCCCACCTCCAGCCAATCAGCCTGTGAGGCGCAGAAAAAAATTAATCACTCTGGAGATTGTTCTTGAAATGGTTGAAAAGCAAGGGATGCTTATGTCCCTTGGGAAATTGCGGCCACAATGTGTTTTGCAAAGTCCACTGTGGCTGCAACCCTGCCAGCCCATGCCAACTGTGGCCCCCCTACCAAGAAGACCTCAACTGGTGCCCTTACTTTGACCAAAGGTGACACAGCCCATCCCCTTATGATGGCCATCATGGAAAATGACCCGCAGATGCCCCTGGTCCAGGTAGGTCTCTAGCTGGGACTCCACAGCATCTTCACCAACAAAAGAACAGTGAATTTGTGGATGCACAGAGTTGTGTTTGCCACCAGAATCCTATCCAATCAGATTCTTGGTGGCCCCAGTTTGGTGAATACCAACCCATACAATTTGACCATCATCAATTTTATTAAAGGGAGGGCAATGAGGGCCCGTAATGACATCATCTTCCTATCATACGCTAAGATTTCTGCAAGTATCCAAGACTATGGAGAGAAGCGTATCCAGTCTGACATGTACAAGCGTAGCCCAATCTTGTATTGTTTTGTCGGGGTTTTATTGGGAGTTTCCCCATTGGGCGTCAATTATTACTTGGCAATATTGAACACCGCAGATGGGTATGCCTACCAGACAGAGCTCAAGGCCATGCTGGAGGAGTGGGCCACACAAAACGCTGTTCACACAGTTGTACTTAGTGCTGAGATTTAGCAGCGGGAATGGGCAACCCAAGAAATCAGGGCTGCAGGGCATACCTGTTGGTCCTACCCCACCAACCACGCCAACATGCATCTTGCAGATGTATGTCTCTACAATTTTGGTTCTGCCCTCAGGCGCTTAAAGCCTGCCACCTACAACAAACTATGCATCCAAATTGATAAAGATTATGAGCTTTTTTCTTCTGTGTCTGTACAGGACTTATTTGATCTCATCATCTTCTATGCAAGCGATAGTAATAAGTCCAGAAATGTAAAGTCACTCCCCCCTTTAGCCCTGGATAGGACAATCTTCCCGCACCACACAAAAAAATCTGCTCAGAAGCTGGCCAAGCCCCTTAATTCCCTTGAAGATTTAGCCCACACAATTGATGAGAGATTTTTATTGGCATACCCTTCTCAAGTGGTAAATAATAGTGCTTTAGATTCTGTCCCCACTTGGGAGGAATCCCTGATTAATTTGGACTATTTTCTGGCTTGGGCTTGACCACATTTAAAATTAATTAGGTCTAAGCAATCAGGTCGCGCTACTGCCAAGTCATTAAATCCCAACTTAACTGGAATTGATGGCATTCAGAAGTGTTTTTCAGGCACTAGCCAATCAGAGTTTGGGCAGGAAATTGATGAGAAACTATCCAAACTCCCTTAAATTACTGGCAAAAATTCTATCTCACCCAATCAAATGACTGGCTGAGGTCACCTGACCTTTAAATTTCAATAGCCTTTCCTTAAAGCAAGGCAGGGGACTTTTGGTCCCCTGCTTGCTCATTCTTACAAATAAAGTTTAAAATTTACACTTCAAACTTAAGTAGTTCTTTTTGGTTCTTTTATTGACCCTTTGATTCCTATAAGATTTTCAGTAAAAGTTTTCCTTTTTCTTACCTTCCCCCTCTCTTCTGGGCCCTTTTGCCACTTTCTGAAGTCCCTATCTACATTGTCAGCGTCAAGGTTAAAGCTTACCTCTTTTGCTTTGAAGAAAACAACTCAATTTTAAAAAATTAGTAGTGAATTTAATATATTTACCTATTTTAAGTTTGATTTTGCACTTGTTTTGCTTTTGCCCACGCTTAGACTTCATATACACTTAAGTAAAGCTTCCCTATACACTTTAATAAAGCTTTTTGAGACACTTTTGAGCCCTTTGGTCCGTGGTTGCTGTTCCTTATATATTCCTGGTGCCATAGAGTCCCCTGGTTTGAATTTAAACTTGGAATTTGCAGAACTACCTGCAATTTTGTTGAGCTCCACCTTCAGACTCCAAAAATGTTAGTGCCTCTGGTAAAATGTGTGGTTTTTACCTTGGCACCAGCCCTGGTAATGATTTGGTCTACCTCTCTAGATCTTTGAGGTCATATCTCTGATTCTTTCCCCCATGTTGGCACCAACCCCAACCAGTTCTTGAATATTTTTGAGGATATCCCTGCACACACTCAGGACATATACACCACCAGTGAGAATGTGGTGAGGAGTCTAACCTGCAATGACCTAGAGTTCCCTGCCGTCAAGACAGCCTCTGCTGCCCCCCAGTCTGGCCTACCCTATGCTCCCCCTCTCTGAGGACCCACTTGCCCTGGTTTCAGAGGAAGGCTTGGGCACCCCAGAGCTCACTCCCAAACATACATCCTGGTTGCTTAGAGGAATGGTTTTGATGGGCTTGAACTCCTACTTTCCCCGGGTATCTGCCACGTCCTCCCTATGGACGCCCCTTTGAGCGGCCATGCCATGCCAGTCCTGTACTGGATGGTGTCCTGGTGGATCTTCCCTCCAGGATAGGAGCCAAACTTAGTTATTTTAGCCCCCCTCTCTCACAAGAAAGGACTCTTGCCTTCCCCCTTGCCCATCCATCTGTTTTGTCAAGCCCACATACGTGACAGAAAAAGAATTTGAGCAATTGAAGTAAACCGCTCTTTCTGCCCCTTCCCATCCTTTGATCAGTAAAATAAATCTTTTCTTTGTGTCAACTTATTAAAATTGATATCTCTCTTTCAATTCATAATTAATAATATTCTCTTTTTACATTATCTTCATTTGCCATAATTAATACAATGTTGTACATTTTACAAATAGCTTAAAATTATTAGCACACATATTTTTCATCATCATTAATAAATTAAAGACAATAAATGTAAATATTGCATTAGAATATAGTAATTAGACGTCAACTCTTGATATTTAGAAATTATGTGCATAACTCAATGCATTTTGCTTAATGAAATTCATTGTAAACTTGGCCTTTTTCATTGTAATTTATTAAAATGCACTATGCATCAATATTTGTACTAAGCATTAATGGCTCTCTAATATAAACATAATCCGTTTTAATAAATTACAATGAAAAAGGCCAAGTTTAAAATGAATTTCATTAAGCAAAATGCATTGAGTTATGCACATAATTTCTAAATATGAAGAGTTGACGTCTAATCACTATATTCTAATGCAATATTTACATTTATTGTCTTTAATTTATTAATGATGATGAAAAATATGTATGCATTGAAGGTAGTACTATAAAAACCAGTTTTTGATGGAATTCAAACATAATGTCAAATATTTACACACTTATCAATGAATTAGAGTCAGCCCTCCAAAAGGTTGTTGAGCTTGAATACAACATCAGGGAAATTGTGGTAAATCAACTGGGAAATGAGAGAAGAGCCTTGGTCCAGCAAAAGGAAATTGCAAAAAATAGCCTGGGAACAATAGTTAATGAAGAACACAAGGAAATAATTTTAAATCTTCAAAAGTAAATACTCAAGCAGTTAGATTTCAAAAGTGAAAGTTACAACTTGTGGGAATTTGCAAAAACCAATAGAAAGAATACTCAAAAAATCAAACTAATTGAAGGAAATGAAGTTTCAAAGGAAATCAACACAAATGAAGAGGAAACCAACCAAATGGAAACAGATGAAAATGAAACACAAGCAAGAAGCAGAAGTGCTTCAAGAAATACAGAAGCTTAATCAAATGAAAACCAAGAAGAAACACAAGTTGCAAGAAATATAAGAAAAATTAAGCCTAGAAAAATTAATGAAGAGCAGCCAACACTCATGAAATTTGCTGAGATGGTGCCTGTGGCTGAGGGGACCACAGGGGAAACAATTAGTAAGTCTTTTTATGTTTTATTTATATTTATTTTAGTCATCACCAGGAATGGGGACAGGGTTGAAGAAGTGGCAGCTTTTACGCTGAGTTGGTTCTATGGGGGTTACTAGTCACTGGTAGCCCCTGTAAAACAAATAAATAAAAACCAAATAAAATAAAATAATTCAACATAATATGAATAATTTTTCAAATATTGAAGCTAAAGATAGGGAATATTTACCACCTGTGGGGTGCTTGCCGTGGTTAAGGGAAGCATATGAAATAGGATCAAATATCCAAATCAAAGAAATGAATGAAATTTGCGGGGATGTCAAGTTAAACTTTGATGAATATATCTATGAAAGCATTCAAAAATTCCCATTTGCAAACATCAACAAATATGAAAAAAAAACTTAATAAAAACTGACTTTCAAATAGTAACTAAATATTTAAAAACTAAAATTTTTAATGAAGTATTCAAGGCATTGTCAAATAAAGTCGGGATGCAGTCCTTGTGAACACATTTAAACCTTTATTAATATTGTTTCCCGAGGCATGGGGGGCTGATACAAGTTGGACACCCCCCAGAACCCTCTTCAAATTCAATCAAACATCCTATATCAATAGTTTAGTTCAAGTCTTCAAAAAATTGTGCATGTTCTCAGAAAAATATACCTTGCAAAGAATTCACGTCGCGGTATACCTGGGAATCCTCCTTCACTGCATATTAAAAACCAACGTCAAAAAGTTGGAGGATGTACCTATTCAAAGGGACATATGCTGGTTAGAACTCAAATGCCAGAAGACACTGCAGGGGTATAAGACAGTCAAGCACGTCCTGTATGACTCCTTTGCATTGGCAACGTTGTATGGGTACTACATGCCCCCTGAAAAAAACCTATTAATTAATTCACTCACCTGCCTTCCTTTTATTAAATGTTCAACAACCACTGGGGTACAGGGCGCCACCCCTCTAGCAATTGCATCCAGAGTTGTCCACCACATTCAGAAGAGTATGTGGATCCAACTAGATGCTCTAGCCAAAAGTTTAATTTTGGGGTATAATTCCCTGGAATAATTGCATTCCCTTTGCAATTAGCATCCCCTCAATAAATATTTTTCCCTTGCAAATTAAAATTTATTTTTTTTTAAAAAAATTTATATTTTAATACTAAAATTTTATTATTGAAATATTTAATATTAAAATTTTTATAGTAAAATTTTAAATATTTAAATATTAAAATTTTAATATCTAAAAGTTAATATTAAAATTTTAATAATACATATTTCAATATTAAAATTTTTAATATATAATATTTCAATATTAAATATAGCACAATTAAATAAAAATAGTTAAATTTTGAATATTTAAACTTTAATAGATAACTTTTAAGATTTATAATTATAATTTTACTTTTAATATTTTAAGATTGTTTTAAATTTTAGTAGGTAAATTATAATATTAATATATCTGAATATATTACAAGACATTAGTTAAAGTTGCAACCACATCAAATAATAAAAATAAGTTATTAATGTTTTTATTTACTAGCTTGTCAAGTATGGGTTTATTTATTACATATACAAACAACGGGAATTGAATTTATCCGCATCATGCGGCCTGCTCCACTTATATTCTAAACAAGTGATTGTTTAGAACTCAATTTACCTTTCCCTTGTAATATGATTTGATAAATATATTTGATATGCTTGACCTGCGTCCTAAGTACTAATTAGTAAGCAATAAATAAAAATCATTGGCTTCCATGTTGTGTGGCTATAGTGGCACTGATTTAATAAGGATCAGATAATGACCTGCAAGGTCCAATTTGTGGCTTAACAAAGCCAAAGTATTGACAAGGATCCACAATTATTTAAATAAAATTAATCTATTTCTATCTTTTTTAATTTATTTATTTGTTAGCGCAACAGTCAATATAATATTCAGTGCATTATAATAAAAATATATTCCTCATACCTAGTATAATTAATTTTACTTACCTTTTCCACATACTCTTATATGTCTATAATACAATCAAACATCACATCATTATATATAAATAATAATTTTTGAATCCTACTAAAAACAAGATAAATAAAAATAAAAATAAAAACAAATAAAACCCAGAGCGCCCATTTATCTGATTGGATCAGAGGCCAGGGCTTTGGGGATGAAGGATTCTGAGTGCTTGTAAAAAGCTGCCACCACATTGGGTGGCATTGCAAATTGACTGACCTCAAGAATATTGAATAGATTCTCAGTGTCCTGAGGAAGGCCTTGTTTCACCTTATTCTTGATCCAACCAAACACCTCCTTGATTGGGTTCAGAAATGAAGGATACAGGGGGAGGAAGAGGAGTCTCATTGGGCAGTCAGCCAGGTGGTGGTTGGCCAAATGGCTATTTTTATTGATTGGTGGGAACTCAGACACAACCAGATCCACTTTGTGGAGCCCAAAATTATCCAGCACAACAATGTTGGTTGTACTGTGGTAGTTGATCCAGAGATACTCCTTGACAACTCGGAGAAAATTGAGAAAAGTCCCACTATTGTGGGAACCCTTGATCATTTGATATTGGTCCAACCCGCAAGGACCAAGAAGCGCAACCATTGAATAGGTCTGGGAACAGAAAGCTGCATGATGGGCTACATTGTCCTTTGACCCCTTCTCAACCTACCCATGCCTAGACCTGAGTGAGAAAAAAAACAACAATTTGTCAATGTAGAAGAGCTGGACATTCCAAGTCTCCTTTAGTGCCAGATATGTCTCAGCATAAATGTGTCAATCCTTGATGGTCTTCTCATTGTTTCTGCTGTACAGAAAAACTCCCAGTACTTTCCAGGAGAAGCCCAAATAAACCATTGTTTTGTAAACAAGGGTTTTGGAAACAGAAAGCCCAAAAACATGGTGAGCATTGATTGGACAGCAAGTGTTTCCAGGTGGCAATCCTTGGCTACCCACTGTTTTATTGCGTCAATATGCACAGGCTGCAAGAGTTTTGGCTGCAGCTTAGCCTTGGTGGATTCAGAAATTTGCCCGGTGTTGCCATACTTGGTGTTGATGTTGTCAATGTATCTGGCCGTGACACCAAATTGGGACGCAATATCCCAAACCGCCATTCCCCCGTTCAAGCAGTTGAGGAGAGCCTCACGCTCACTATCCGTCAACTGACACCGGCTCTTGGAAGGTACCTCGGCATCCTGGCTAGCAGGCTCAACACAGGGGATGGGGACCTTTGTATAGAAGGTGGGATTACGCTTGCTTGCAGTGGTGCTGTCAATGGTTGAATACACATTAGGCGCAGATGGCTCAACAGTGGAGGCCAATGGCTTGTAGGTGGTGTCAAAGACGTGGGGGCAGGAAGTAGCAACTCTTGGATCAAGAGGTTGGGGCCGGGTGACAATTGGGTATACGGTGGAGGGGTATGTAACCTCTTTATTCCCAATGACCTTTGTGTAAGAGACTTTGGTTGCAGGCCTTGAGAGCAGCTTCTGTCTGGGATTAAGGCTGTGTGATCTGGCTTGGGACGTGGGAGGTGGTTGACTGGCGCTGACGCCTTGGGAGGCCTGTGTATTGGCATGACTCCCTTCAATTTGTGTTCTGGGTCTGTTCTTGGACCCTCTGGGATGCTCTTGTGGACAGGCTGCCCCGCGGGCTGGTGCAGGAGCTGGTTGGGAATGCAACTGATGGTCCATAAAAATAAAATAAAAAATGTATATTAGATTAAATATGTATTTATTTGGATTTATTGGTTTAGTTGTGAGTAGTTATTTTCTCTTGATTTAGTCTTGAATAGTAGCACAGTTTCTATATCTGTAATTTGAAGTGTATAATATTGTATCCTTTCCAGTTTTAGATGATTTTAAAGTTTAATCACTTTTTATGTATAAACATGGTTATTGAGATTGAATTTTTAGTTTGATTTTAGTTGTGGTGGAGCTTCTTGATTTGGGTTGGTGTTTTCTAGTGTGCTTACTGTACGTTAATTTTGGATTCCAGTTCCTGCAATTAATATCTAAGTTTACTAGTGGCATTCAAAAGTGATTTGAAATTTGGTTTTTGGATTTGACAATCCCGCAATTTGAAAAAACATAGTAAACTTAATGAAACTGGCTGATGGATTTGAAAACTTCAAATCTGATTCCAGTTAATTCATTTAGTCCATTGGAAATATGCAGTTCAACTTAAACTTTGCAAAGTGTCTATGAGTTCCCGCATTTTCAAATATTCAAATAAATACTCAAAGAATTCAATTTAATTAAAAAAGGCCATCCCGTAAAAGTGATTTGAAATTTGGACCAAGAAATTGACAATCCTGCATTTTTACGTTCAGGTTCTGAATTTATAGTAAAAAGATTATATTCTATAAAACTGTTATTTACAACTTTTAATGTTATTATTTTATGGCACTTAATTAATTTAGTTAGATTTTGATAAGGTAAAATTTTAAAATCAAGCCTCTTAAAGACAAAAAATAAAATTAAGAAACTTTATCTGTTTAAAGAATAGCTTTTATTAGTAAATAGAGTATATTTAACTTTTTGTTTATTTTAAAGTTAAATATTTTACATGTGAAGAAAAAATAGCTGCATCAAATTTGATGGGAAATCTGTTGACCAAAAAGATTGCTTTAATATCTTCCTGCCCTGTTTTTTTAATTCCAGGATGTGAGTTGGTCAATGTTTTATTGATGTTGCAATATAATACCCCAAAACTGTGGGTACCACTTGCAGCAGGTATGATAGTAGGTTGGCAAATTGGAATCCAGTCAGGGCGGTGATGATGGGATATATGGTCATCAACCAGCACAAGATCTTAGCGTGTACATTGTATCTTCCAAAGCTCCCGGCAAAGTAGGTTAATACATAGTACATGGAGATGTACACTGCAATGGAGAGCGTGGAATGTGGAGACACCAGGGGAGGCCAGGGTCCAGTATGAGAGGAGTTCAGTTGGTCAGGATTGTAATGAGGGCCATGGTCTAATCCTTCTGTAGAGGGCCCAAAGAACTCTGACCCCTGTTGGTAGCCTCCAATCCCAAGGCAAGCTGTGAGCACAGCTGTGAAGATGAGATGGTTCATCTTTCTTGGATTGGAGGGAGGTTGGCTGGGGCTAACTATTAAGTTGACTTAATTTTTTAAGTAGAATTTCACTTTATTGAGGGTATTAAGCTCAATATTAGCACAAGCTATTACTGAGGAGGGGTCCTTTATTTATAGTGCTTCCCACTTGCAAAGTTTTGCAAGGGGGAATGAAAGCAAGGGATTAGAGAGCCCAGAAGTCTGGACAAGGTGATTGGGAATTGGGGTTTTAGAAGGTGGCCAAACTCTTGTTCTTTGACAATCTCTTGGGGGTTTGGCCATTCTTGCCCAGAGCCAATGGTTTCCTCTGGATGTGGAGTCAGGTGATGTTGAAGAGTCATGGGGCTTTCAGAATCTATTTTTGTTTGGGAGGACATGGTTTGGCTGGATTTTAGATTCAAATGTTTGAACTATGACTTAGAATCCCGTTGGCTATGGGTAGAATTGCTGCTCACATCTGAAACTTGAATTGGACTTCCTTTGGTTGGGCCAGAATAATTTTTGAGTTTTGAACCCTGCATTTCACCTTCTTCCAAATGACAGGAATAAAATTTTCCTTCCTCTGAAACTTGGATTTGCCCTTGTTCTGAAGGGCAGGAATTAGTCACTAATTTTCCCTCTGCAACCAGAGACTTTTCTGATTGGTTGCAGGTGACAGTGGCTTCTGATTGGTTTCAGGGTGGGCCCTGAGACCCAGGTGGGTAGCTGGCAGCCAGCTGGCAGCCAGCTGGGACCTGGGGAGCAAGCAGATGGGCTGGCAGCGGGCACGCTGGTGGCTGGCTGGGCCCTGGCTGGCAGGTGGGGGGATGGCAGGAGGCTGGCAGGCAAGAGGAGGGTTGGCAGGGGGCCTGCTGGCAGCTGGCTGGGTGCAAGGAGGCTGGTGGAGGGTGCTGGCAGGCGTGGCAGGCGTCTGCGTGGTGACGCGGGCGCCTGCCTGGATGATAAATTAACCCAGCGCCTACTAAAATCTGGTTTTTCCTTGATTTGATTTTTATTTTCCCCAAATAAAGGGGGACTTTTTTATCAAATTTGGCCTCTTTAATTGGGAATTCTCCTATCTTTCCCCAGCATTTCCCTTCAGTCAGGATTTGATTTATGTCAGGAATATTCCTAACATGCAGCCTGTTTGCCCACGTTTTTATGTTGAATCCATTCATAGGACTGTGTGCCTGTGATTTGTGGTTAAATCTGTTGATTAGAAAATATCCCAAGATCCTGACACCTGTAAGAGAGGGGGGCTAGACTAACAAAGTCTGGCTCCCATCCTGGTGGGACCAACCACCAGGATGTCATCCAGTGCAAGACTGGGATAGCCGCTCAAAGGGGCCTCCCAAAGGAGACCGGCTGAGAAAAAGGAGGGAAGTAGGCATCTAGGGCCATAACCAGGGCTCCAGTAAGCAACCACAGAGAGCAATCCCAGGAAGGAGGGATATCTGAATCCAATGTGCGGGTTTGGTGCAAGGAGGGTAGGGAGAGAGCTGAGACTGCTGTGTGGAGAGGGTTTTTCAAATCAGAGAAAGGGGGTTTGTTAGTCCCCAATATGGCAGAAGGTGAAAACCCCTCAGGATAAGGGACCAATCAAGGCAACTGGGCAAATGTAGCTAGGATGGTGGGAATCTGGGTGAAATGGCAGAAGTCATTAGAAAGCAGATCAGGATTAGAACCAGGCAATTGGGCAATCAGAGTAAGCTTATTCCAAATCCCAGGGCTGGAGGACCAAAACAATAAGAAGATCGGCACCAATACCATCATGGCTTCCTTATATAAAGGAGACAACATGGTACCAGAGGGGGGTTTTTACCAAAACTTCCAAGTGGATGATCCGTGAGTACTGGGGGAATATCAAGAACTTGGGCCAGGTTCAGATCCTCTCGGATTTTTTCTTAACAGAAAACCACAGGAAGGCAGCCAGTAGGGCAGGCAAATGGGCAGACAAACCAGACAGAAGCAGGAGGGAAGACAGCAGTGGGAGTCAAGACAATAACCTTTATTAAAAAATAAAGCTTCAAACACAAAAGGGATTTGTAAAGTCATGAGTTTTATTCAATAATTGGAATTGGTAAGCAAGGGACCTGACAGCCCATGCTTTCATTATATGCAATGGGGGTGATAAGGCCAGGTTTTTTTTTAAAAGAGGTTATCAGAAAGCAATCTAAAAGAGAGCCAGTTGAAAATCACTGCCCAATCTTCCCATGGTCTGGACTCAAGAAAATAGGGGCAGCAGGTCCAGGTGTAAGGTACATTTAACCAATTGACTAGGAACCTTCTGGGGACTCAGGGTGAACATTACCCCTAATGCTTTCCTTTGATGTCCCAACTGGAGGGCTCTCAAACTCAATTATTTTGAGCTGGGGGACTTTTGGACCAGAGTAATTGCTTGCCTGGGATTTCACTGACTGTGGGATTTTATACCCAATTTCCCTGGGCCGCGGGTTAGGCACACCTGGTGCCCTGTGGCCCACGTTTTTCTGTTGGCCCGCCAGTTGTCTCAAAACAGGACGACACTAGGAAAGCAAACAATCCAGCTGGATTAGGGTCTCCTCCACAGTTGGAGGGGTCTCCAGAGAAGGGATTGGGGGTTCAACCGTGAAGGCCAACAAAAAGCACTCATCTACTGTGTGGGCCAGGTCCTCCAGGCTTTGTAGGGGTTTTGCCTGCATACGGGCCGCCTTTTTTGACGGTCTGGGAAAAACATCCCAATTCAGGGCTAATGGCGGCCCACGGAACTTTACAACACCTTTGCTAAAGTGCTTTAATGATGGTCTTACCAAATGGTTTGCAACTTACTGGGTTCAGTTACCAGAGCTTAGTGGCCAGTGTAGTCTCTTAATTCTCTTTGGTCTGGGGTTTTGAAGCTGTTGAAATTTTTTTAAAATAAACTCTACCAAAAGGCAAAGAATCAAGATCTGAGTAAATTGCATGATTGAATGTAAATTTAAAGGATTGAGAGGGGAAATGGAGCAAGTCAGCAAGGTAGATACTTTGAATTTCAGCTTGCTGCCAACTCTTCTGCCTTAGTTTGATAAACAGTATAGTCCTGGCTATTGAGATAAGATTTTTAGGTCATTTACCAGGAGTAAACACACAAATACTGGGATGAAGAAGTGTGAAAAGTATCAGAAGATGAAAGGCAACTGCTTGGCAGAGTTAAAAATAGAAAATCAGTTGAGGGAATGATATGGACAAGTCAAAACCCCCATAAGCTTTTGAAAAATAGCAGAGACAAAAGATGCAAGTTCCAGTCCTGGCAGGTTTGAAACTAAACCTGGATGGGTTTTTTTAAATTAAAGAGTGCAAGCCTAGAATTATCAAAACAAAGTCTTTAAATTTAATACCAGGTGCTAAATTATTGGGGCATGATATGGGTGGCAAAAGCAGGGACAGGATGATATATTCATTATGAAGAAAAGCAAAGACAAAAATCAACTATTTGGGGGCTAAATCTTCCTGCTGGGAAATGGGCTTTGCCTGGGCTATTGTAGCTTTCTTTGCATGATAAGGGTATATATTCTGATTTAAAGCTATGGAGGACCCAAGTTTAATAATTTTGATAAACTTTTAGTGGCAGGTATTGTTAGAGTAAAGTGGTAAGCTTCATTATTCAAAGAAAGATAATGTGGATATAGTAAACAAATTATCAATTGTTTGAGAAGCAGGAGACCAAATTGGGAGGACAGTTGGAGCATCTTTGCACCTAGGGTTGTGTAACAGAAGATGGTAATGAAAATTGTCGATGAGCAAATGATTTGCAGAAGGAAATTTGAAGAAGGATCCGTGGGAACCGGCATCTAGAGTGCTGGCCAGGGGGGCACCAAAGAGTCAACGGCAACTTTGACCATGACAGAGGCCAGTTTTTCAAGGATAGGGGCAAATAACCCAGATGAGCAAGCATTTTTTGGGAAAACTTCTTTATTCAAGGGAAAATAAGCTATCTAGAAACAAGTTTCTAGAGGGGGGAGAGGAAAGGTTTAAGGGAGTTTAGGGTGGGGAAGGTTACAGCTTCTGATTGGTTGGCACAAATATTTTCTTCAGTTGGAGGGTCTGCATTGGAATTAGGGTCAAGGACTCATAATTTGAAAAACTTGGTGCCCAGCAGGTCAAGTGCTATACTCTTTTGGCAACGAGTAACACATGACTAATTTATTGTAGTTAATTGGCGAGAGCAGAGGCAGATCCAGAATTTGGAGAGGTATCTGGTTGACTCCAGCTTTAATCCATTTTTTATCTATGACAACATTTAAATCATC
The DNA here is from genome assembly GCA_014839935.2 of Entomophthora muscae. Classification (NCBI taxonomy): domain Eukaryota; kingdom Fungi; phylum Entomophthoromycota; class Entomophthoromycetes; order Entomophthorales; family Entomophthoraceae; genus Entomophthora; species Entomophthora muscae. The sequence goes on from QTSX02007113.1 coordinate 736,388, forward strand.
CAGAGTTTCCAGGGGTTTAGCAGCTTTTTGCCGACAGTTTTGAGTGCAGCAAGGGTGGGTAATTCCTTTCATTTGTCTTCCTACTGTAACAGGTTTAGATTGTAATACTAGGATCAAGATTGGTAAAAAATGCCATGTAGTTTTTTATACTCTGATCTAGGCAAGAATGGCAGAGGAGAGGATTGCATCAAAAGGGAAACTTGTGGGCTTGAATCTGACACTTATCAGAAGCATAAAGTCACATTTTTAAATGCAAAGTGAAAGATATTTCAATCAAAGCCCAAGGGTTTTAAATAAATCCTGGCCATTTAACAGAAAAACAGATTGACGACAAAGCTACCTGCATTGGGGATAATCTCTTGTCTGATTCACAAAATCAGATCCAGGAGAGGGAAATTGATTTGCCTTGGATCAAACCTTGATGATAAATGGTGTAAGCTAGTTAATTTAGACGCTGCTGTTAAATCAGAATAATTAAACAACTTGAAGGTGTACAGCTTGGGATTTTATAAAAATTCTATTTTAAATTTTGTCAGGTCTCCAATTAAGCGAATGCTTGCTACTTCTCTCTTAAACATCTACAATCCGCCATTTTACTTAGGGCTCTTCGATCGAGAAGACTATAAACGGCAGCATTCAGTCTCTTTATCGACTTTTTTAAAGCTAAAGGCTACATCTGCTAGTTAGGAGCAATACTAAAAATAGCATTACATTGCAGGTTTATGTTTTATGGAAATATTAAGTAGAATAGTTAGTTTCCATGAAGTATATTAAAGTATAAAATTGAAAACCCCTGGCCCCCTCTATGGGAAACACCAAAACATTTGATGCCTTGGGACCAGATATGTAATATATTCTGACATCCACTTAATTTAAAATACCATCCTTTAACCTTAAGGCCATGGATACCCGGTCTAAACAACATGTGCATATTGGAATTGATCCGAGTTTTCATATTCGTACATGTCCAATGCAACGATGCAGGACTCCCGAACTACTTGCTCAGGATCTTTAGAAAACTTTTTAAGAACCTCCAAGACTTCAGGAGTGGCAATCGAGCCCAGAGCCTCAGCACTTTCATGCCGAACCATAGCTGCTTCTCCCTCCTTGCTCAGAGATTTTATTAAAGCAGGCACACTGGCGGGATGCTGCATTTGGCCAAAGATGAAAGCGATTTCATGTCGGAAAAGTGCACTGGAATCATCGAGTCCCTCAGCAAGAGCCTTAGGAATTTAGTCAAAGACATTTCTTTGGATTACCAAAACAGATTCACTGGTGTTCTTGTTCCGCAGTCCGAACATGGCACGGTATCTTTTAAACAAGGGGAGCGTTTCGTCTAATAAAATTTTCTTAAGCTCAGCAACAGGGAGATCTTCAAATGCAGGAGGGGCAGGATCAATTGACTGATAGATGGAGTTTTTGACCCCTGAAGCAGCTTCGTTTGAGTCAAATTCAATTTTTTCAATAGCCAGTTCACAAGTCTGAGAGACGTCAGGACTGTCATCTTGAAGAAATTCGGTTAGGATCGGAAGGGATGATTTATCTCCAATCGCGCCCATTGCTTCCGCTGCCTTAAATTTGCCAAATATAGTTAAAGGGTTGTAATAAATAGCTAAAATTGATTCTAAAGTTAAGCTGTAGGATGATAGTTGAAAATCAAAATAAAGGCTTCAATAAACCTTGATAAACAAAAACCAACTAAATACCTCATGGCGAACCATTGGATCTTCATCAAGTTTTCTCAACACGGTCTCAAGACAAGGTAGGGCGGCTGGGTTTTTCATCTGGCCAAGGACATATGCAACTTCATGTTTCAAGAGGGCAGAGTCATCTCTAAAGGCTAATTGATTTAATATCCCGAAAAAAGCAACCAATGCGAAAAATGTTTAGAGCTACCTTTTGCAACTATATGTACTGCCTGTTCAGTCTTCAAGGCTTTTAGGGAGAAAAGAGCTCTAAAGCGTTCTGCTAAAGGAACCGGTTTTTCATTGGAGGAGATTCCCAAGAGAACTCTTTCCAACTCTTCTAAGTTAGGGTGAGGGAAGACGGAATCTTGAGTCATTCTATTTAAGGGTTAATGAATTTTTGAAGAAATTGCTTAGAGGTAAAAAAGAAATTTTTATTGGCAGGTGAAAAGATAAATTCCGAAAGCTTTTGTAAAATCTAGCTTGGCCCATACTTTTAAGTAGGCGTCAATAGAGTAAATACAGCTCGAACAGATAGACTTGTTCATGGAATTTCAAATGAAGGAAATAATTTTAATGTGAGGAAAGTAATTTTTGGTAAAAGTCATACTCTAAAGCCAACTCTACGGTTCTAAAACTTAGAAAATCGCTAGAACCATACCTGAAATAAAATCCACCAGTTCAAGTTTAAGGTTATATGGGGTTCGGTAGGGAGCTTTATTGAATAGTTATCAGATTTAATCAAGGCATAAACTTAATTCCCCAGCAAACCTTGATCAGGCAGGGCCGTTGTTGCGGTGAACGCATTCGAACGACCGTTATTTGAAATCCGCAAATCCCCAAATTTCCCTTTAAATAGTTGAATCAAGCAAATAAAGTTTCATCTCTTGGTTGATTAATTACTACCAATTTTACATATTTGTTGTTCACCACAACAAAATTTTGGAGGTCATTCTATCCACGAACTTGTATTGCTGTTTTTTTGTTGATTATTGCCTTTGTGCTTGCTGTCGCGATGTCTGCTCCCGCGCCCCCAAACCTGCTGTTGGCTCCCCTGCTTGGGCTCCTGCCGCCTCTGCCCTTGCTGTTCCCCTATCACCCTTCTGTTGGTGACCCCTTGTCCAAGTTCTTGGTTGCTCAGCAACTCCCTCGCTTTGAAGAGACTGGGTATATAGCTTGGCTGTATACTTTTGAGGATTATGCTGAGCAATTCAGGCTCTCTGATGAGGACTGCCTCCATGAGGTCAGTCGTTTCTTCCTGGGTGAAGCCCGTGTTTGGCACCAAGACATCCAGGTCTTCACCTGGGCCAACTGGAAAGCCCAAGCCATACTCCATTTTGCCGAACATGAACCTGATGCTATTCACCAATTGGGCCTGTTGAAGATGGTGCACTTTAAATCCTTACGCAAATTTTTGAATGCATTTCAAAAAACCGCCAACAAGGCTTTAAGGCAACACCTCAAAAATAACAGCTCCGCTGATTGCAAGACCACCATTGAGAACTTCCACAGCCTTGTCTCTATCCATGCATTTGTGAATGCTCTTACTCACTCCTACTCCGCCATGGTTCAGGCTGCTAAGCCCACCTTGTTGGAGGAAGCAATTACCTTGGTCCGTGAGAAGTATGACATTTGGGTGGACCACGCCACCAATGTGCATGTCAAGGAGCATTCTGAGTGGAATCCCTTTTCACCAACAAGCATAAAAGCTAAGTCTGATGAAATAGTCCAGGAGGTCAAGGCCCACCTGGAGGACCTGACCTGCCATTTTGATGCCATGTTCATGGTGCAGGAGCAGGGACACCAACCCAACCCCCCTCCCCCCGCACCTACCAAAGAGATTGTAACCGCCCGTATAACCCCCGCTGTTACAATTGCTCTGAGGTGGGGCACATCTCCAAGGACTGCACCGCACCCTGCTTCATCTGTAAGGAGCCCTCTCACTCTAACTTCATCTGTGAGTTTAACCCCATTAATCATGACCACAAGCCTCAAGGGTTGATGATGGCTGAACAAAACTTTGATGCTGGGAAGCGCTCCCTCTCCTCCTCTGCCACCCCTCAGCCTTTGAATAAAAAATCAAACCTTGAGTACAATGTTGACCCTGATGGCCCCAGTTTCCCATTTACTTTGATCTGTAAACACCAAGTTTGCTCCCGAGGCCCCTCCTCAGGTTGCAAACTGACCCTCCCCCCACCCATGAAGCAGACAGACTGCAAGGACGCGCCTTCCCCATCTGTGTTCCACCCCACCAGCCCAGACCTGCCCCGCAAACCACTATCCTCTCCCTCCCCGCCCCACATGTACATGCGTGACAGAAAGTGGAACCCCTACCACCCTAATAGATTTGCTAGCTTGGAAGATGAGGATGTGGTTGAAATCGAGGATCATTACCCGTGCTTACCTGACCTTGAGAAATACCTACTGTTTGATGACGGCCCACATTACAATATTGTAACTTTGGAGTCTGTCCCCGACTCTCCACACATTGACAGCAGTTTTACCAACTTACCTTCTGGGAAGCCCTCCCTAGCAGCATCCCCTGCAGGCGCAGCAGCCTGGGGACACAGGGCCACTGGCCAGGAAGACAAGGATGAAAGCTCAACAGCTTTCAGGAGCCACCATTGTAGCCATCCTGCCCAAATGGGCCCTGCAATGATGTCCCAGGCAAATTCCCCTGGGTTCAGACCAATCAGGTCCCTTGATTGCGCTGGGGAGATTGAGCAAGGCTTATCAGCAGACCCTGCTAATTTGGGCAAGCCAATCAGATCTGTTCCCAGCAATAGATTTAACACGGAATCTACATTGTACAATGTTGAGTCTGGGAACCAGCCAATCAAATTGCGGGTCCACCAGAGTGCCAGAGGGCAGCACACAGCGTAAATCCCTACAATTTGGGCCAGCCAATCACCTCCTTCAGCACTACATGTAATTCTATGCATAGGGCTCCAAGTGAGTCTTCCAATTTAAATGAGCCAATCACACCTGAAAAAGCTATGAAAGTTGACCCACCCAATGCATCATACAATAATTGCAATTTAAATGAACCAATCACACAGGACAGCGCTATGGAAGTTGACTCACCCAATACATCATCCAATAATTGTAATTTGAAGGAGCCAATCAGGAGCAGACCTCTGCGCAATGACAAAACACACCATGCACCTGATAAATGTTGCAATTTAAACAAACCAATCAGACCCCGCAACGTCATGGATACCAATACACCCAATGTATTGTACAATAATTGTAATTCAGATGGATCAATCAGAACTAGCGCAGCTGATGCAAATTGTACTCATACTTCCTAAACTGGTTGTCCTTAGCCCCAAGTCAACCAATCCAAGTATAAAAGGTACCTCAACTGTCCAAACCAGTTTTTATCCAGCGCTATTGAGCCTATGGATACCTTCCACACACCACCAGAATGGTTTGATCCATTCTGGGTGGCCATTAACCAGCCTAGTAAGGAAGGTAAGCCTGGGTGACCCCAAATGCAAAGTGCGCCCCCTTCAAGCCTGGTAAGTGGCACCAAGGCCACGCCCAATCAGATGGACCAAAAGAGAGACCCAGCCTCTCAGCTGTGAAGATCCTAGGCCAGCTGATGATGACCATCTCCCTTGAGGACCTGTGCACTGAGAGCCCCAAGTTCCACCAGAAGATGCATCAGGCCATATCAGTACTACACCCCGGGAAGTGTGAAGCCCTCTTCCTAACAGGCACAGGCACCCTGAGAGCCACAGGTACTGTTAACAGTGTACATAAATCTATAATCTTGGACAGTGGTGCTTACAGCAACATCATCTCCAAGATGTTCCTGGAATCCCTTCCTTGGCCGGAGGTAACCTCATCTGATTTCAGCTTCATCCTTGCCAATAGGAGCTGCAAGATTGCTCTTGGCAAGGCCATCAGGTTGCGCTTGTGGTTAGGCGGTGTCTTTAGTGTCATTGAAGCTGCCATCTTTGACCATGGCTAGTATATCCTGCTCTTTGGCCGCAAGACAATGAGCAACCTGAGCGTGACCACCCAGTTTGCCAACAACGGCTGGATACTTGAGCACAATAATGAATTGATTGATCTCAAGGTAACATTTGACAGTCCTACTGGCCCTTCCTTCCTTTGCAAGCCTCTAGCTGCTCAGATCAAGGACAACACCTGGTTGAACAATGTCCAACAAGACCAGCTCTGCAGGGTGATATCTAAGTACAACTCCCATATTGTCTCAGACTACAACAACCTACCCAAAGCACCTGGATTCTGCCATGAGATTGACACTGGTAATGCTAAGCCTGTAGCCTCACAGTTTTACTGCCTTCCCCAGTCCAAGGAGGAGTTTGTACGCATCAAAATCCTCAAGCTGTTGAAACAAGGAATGATCTGCCCCATCAAGTCTCCATGGACCTCTCCCATTGTGATTGTACCCAAGAAGGGAAATAAACTCTGCATATGTATCAATTATATCCCTCTGAACAAGGTGAAAATCTCTGATCATTACCCCCTGCCCTGCATCTCCAATATCTTGGCCTACTTTGGTGGTTCACAGTGGTTCTCAAATATTGACCTTTTCAGTGGGTTCCACCAGATCCTTGTAGAGGAAGCCAACCAGCCAAAGACTGTGAGAGAGAGGGGCTAAACTAACTAAGTTTGGCTCCCATCCCGGTGCAACAAACCACCAGGATGCCATCCAGTGTGCAACTGGGATGGCCGCTTGGAGAGGGGACCACAGGGAGGACACAGGGGACAACTGGGGGAAGTAGGCGTTCAAACCTATTAGAATCAGGCCAGTGAGCAACCAGGGAGTGCAAGTAGGAGTGGGGGAGGCCACCTTGGAGGACCTGGGGGGCACCACATTCTTCTGAACCATGGAGGGGAGAGGAGGTATGGGGGCACTACCTCTTCAGAACTAGGCAAAGCAAGCTCCACGACGTCCAGGTCCAGATTGTCACACGTCAGGCTCTTAACCACAGCCTCTCTGGAAAAGAGAAGACTGCTGGGGAGGTCCCAGAGACTGGCAGGGTCGCTACCTACCAGACGGGCCAATGAGGAGATTTTCCCCCACAGGTCAGGGGAGGTGGACCACAGAAGCAAGAAAAACAGAGCCAGGGAAAAGACAACAAATTTAAGAGCCGGCAGTATCATAGAAAGAACCAGCACAAAATTTGGGGTAGGATGGTATAGTTTCTGGAGAAAAAGGAGAGAAAATGGCAAGACTAGGGCAGTCTTTGGCAAATCTTTGGGAAAACAGCAGAACGGGTTTGGGTAGCCTCGCTGTTGTCTTGGGGGCCTTGGATTATAACTGCAAGCAAAAGCGGGTTTGAAAACAATGATTCTTAAAGGAAAATTCAAGATAATAATAGAAATTATAGGAAAATTCAATTGAAATTTTGAGCTTTGAACTTTAACTTTGAAGGCAAGGGCAAAAGAGACAACGACTAAGTGAAAGAACACTTGTACAAGGAGCCAGAAGAGAAGCCGGGTTTGAAACTGGCTGGCTAAAGGTAAGCTTAGGGTAGGGGCTACACTCTAATATTTTGAGCTTTAGGGACACAACTGGTTCCAGGCAACTCAAAATTAAGAAAATTAAGGTGCAGGTGACTCCAAACTTTAATGTAAGTGGAAAATAGACAAGCAGGGGACTGAAAGTCCCCTTGCTTGGTTAAAAGGAATGTATTGCAAAAAACTGGTCACATGACAGTTGGGGGTGAGCCTGATTGGCTAGGTACAAAACTTTGCTGGATGGGCTCAGGGGATTGGAGAGCTTTACTCCAATTTATGAAATCAAATCTGATTGGCTGGAAGGGATGCCAGACATTTGGGGGTCAACTGGGTTATCAAGCGTCAATGTGGCAACACCTGATTGGGTGGCTATGATAGTTTTTAAAAACAGACAACACCAGGATAATAGGTAGTCCAAATTAACCAGGGTTTCTTCCCAGGAAGGAGCAACTGAAGGCAGGGATTCCATAAGATAAGCCAGCACAAACCTCTCATCAACCTTGTGAGCTAAATCATTCAACAAATGGAGGGGTTTGGTGGGCGTTTTGGGACCTTTCTTGGTACAACAGGGAAAGATTGAGCGGTCCAAAGCCAGAGGTGGCAGTGAATTTACAAAGACTGCCTTTGTTACAAAATGGAGACAGTATGAATACATCTGCATGCCTTTTGGTTTGAAGGGTGCCCCTTGTATCTTCCAGTGCATTATGAATGGGATGTTTTAAGGTCTTATTAGTGATTTTGTCACTGTCTATTTAGATGATATAACCATCTATTCCAAGACATTTGACAAGCACCTGCAACACCTGAAGCTATGCCTGGACTGTATCAAGAGCCCCAACTTGAGCATGAATGCCAATAAGTCTATCCTGGCTGTTCAGCAATTGAGACTCCTGGGACACATGGTCAACGCCTTTGGAAAACACCCTGATCCTGACAAGTGTGATGCAATCACAAACTGGCCCACACCCACCAACGCCAACCAGGAGTCATCCTTCCTTGGGTTGGTAGGGTACTACCACCAGTTTATCAAAAACTATAGTGAGTTGGCTGCCCCTATCTTCAATATGACATATAATAAGAAGCCATTCAAGTGGGGCCCCCCTGAAGATGATGCTTTCATGGCTCTTAAGGCTGCCATTAATTCTGATGCTGTCCTTGCTTACCCTGATTTTAACCGCAAGTTCCACATCTTTTCAGATGCCTGCACCAATGTGGTGGGCACGGTACTCTGTCAGGAAATAAACAATGTTTTTAGACCCATCAAATTTATGTCTAAAAAGTTTATACCTGCTGAGTACAACTATGCTATATACAACAAAGAGGTCCTAGCTGTAATCAAGGCTCTTGAGAAGTTCCAATATTATGTGCTTGGCCTCCCTCTGGTCATTTATACTGATAACTGGGCTGTCAAGTTCATCACCAATACATCTATCCCTTGCAGTTGCTGCATGTGCTGGCTCTTGGAACTTATGGAGTATGACTTTGAGATTGTGCATATTCCTGGGAAGCTGAACTCTGCAGCAGATGGTCTGTCCCGCCAGTTCTGTTTGTTGGTTGAAAAATTGACATATGAACTCTCTCTGGCCCAGTTCAAAGACATGGCCCAGCTGTGCACATCACTTGTAACTGAAGCTGACCTACACAAGTTCTTTGTCTACTCAACCATGTACACTGTGATATGCAACACATTGTTTAAAAAGACAAATAATGGGCTCTGGGTGATCCCACCCAAGGAGGACAGGGAGAGTATCTTGATGGAAGCACATAATGGCGCTGGACACTTTGGCCAGGATGCTACCCTAGTGAGCCTCAAAGAAACCTACTGGTGTCAGGAATATTCC